>JAREIS010000079.1:3260000-3860000 GCA_030060385.1 Muscicapa striata striata
TTCCTTTCTGCAGTCCTCCTCAACAGTTTTAAATAGTTTAAAGACAAACAGCTCTGGGCATGTTCTTCAGAGATGCTGTAACCACTGCATTTAAATACAGTGCTTCAAGATGTGGTAGGAAACAGCTACCTAGGTGCTGTATTGTCTTCCTGAGTGAAGTGCAAACCTTGAAATGACAGCCCTCCCCTTTGCCCTTTCACATTGCAGAATGGTTGACATCGATTTAATTCACTCTCTGACCAAATATTTTTCTTATGTAACATTAGTGAGTTTCCTTACTGGGAGTTTGCGCTGTTGTTTTGTTTTTCTTTTCAGCTGAGTTGTGCTTATGTGGGTGAGCAAGCTTGTGGCTTCAAAAAGTGAAGTGAGAAAGGACAATTTAGACTGTTTTGTTCTTTGTGGTGTTTCTTCCTCCTTGGTAGTATTTTGGTTCAGCAGCAGTTAATAAAATGTGTAAGCCTGAATTCCACCTCTTAATGACTCTTGAGACACCAGCTACCCTTGTAGTGTGGGTTGAGTTTAATATTGCATAAACTTGTCAGGACAGTTGCACGTGGGAATCAAATATTAATATATTATCTCCTGCTTTTAGTGTTTGCCTGCTACTGCATCTCTCAGCACTTCGCTGTGTGGCTGCCTTGGTGCTGGGAGGGAGTTGTCCTTCTGTGCAGCTTCTGCTTTGCTGCTGAATCTCAGATAAGATATTATGAGGGAAAACCAATATGAGCAGAGCATATTTTCAACCCCCTTCCCAAAAGTTGGGCATAGTTGTAGGATACTTTAAGGCAAGGGAGGTATTACTAGTTAACGTTTATAGTATGACTGGAATGGAGTTTGCACAGTCTCAGTGGGTGAAATGAATATTTTTCACATACACTTTACAGATCTCTGGTTTCAACTTGTGCTTCATGCTGCAGAGATAACAACTGTGCCACACGCTTCTGCAACCCACATTTCTGGTCCTTGAAGTGGAATTTTTCTCCTTTACACATAAACCAGAAACTGCTCTGGTGGGGAGGAAGCTCTGTTTAACTTAGATCTGTTCATGTTGACCGTACATGGCTGAGACGGTTATTTTGGGGCAGTTTCTATCTGCTGCTCATATGACTGAGAAAGTTCAAACTTGACTTTGCCTCAAGGAGAATGGAAAAGTTTGAGAACGATTTTTTTTTTGTATTTGACGAGAAGATGGCATGAGCCAAAATAAATTTTTAAGCTTGAGCGCTTGCTCTCATCTTAGTCCTGAATTTGAGAAGTGCCCCATTTTAAAAGTAAAGTAATAAAAAACCCAACCAAACCTAAGCCTCCTCTCTTACAAGCAGCCCCACAAAACCCCAAACCAAAATTATTCCACTTGTTTAAAATTTAAACTTGCAAGTTTGATTTTAGGACAGATGAGCACAGAGTGCCTTGAGCCATAGGGAGTATAAGGGACAGCTTGAGGTGAGAAACGATCTGTGCATGTCAGAATTTCATTTGCTCGCTGGGAAGTGGGACATCCTGGACATACCTCACCCTCCTTAAACTCCACTTTGGTAGTGAACATTCTCTGCATATGCTGTGGGAGATGCTGAAGAGCCCTGAAGGGTGAGAGATAGCAGAAGAATTTTAGTGGAGACTTTTCTGGGGGCAGATGGGGAGTGATTTCCTGGCTGAGTGCTGATAGTTTGTTGCTCTTGGTGGCTTGGCACAGGTTCAGTGCTCTGTGTGGTGTGGAAGCACGCTGTGTAAAACGTGAGAGCTTCCTGCTGTGATAACCAACCGACAATTCTTCCAACAGGTGCAGTCTTTAGCTGCAGTCCTGAAGATGTAACAGAAATATTTGCTGTCATGGGCCTTCAATATTGTCAATCTCAAACTGAGCCTGGCCTGAACAGTTCAGAAGGCAGAGCTTTGCTTTTTGCCTTGCACTGCTATGATAAGAGAATTAGGAGGGGAAGCTGTGTTCAAGAATCTCTAATCCATTATGGTGGCTGTGACTGAAATGAATAATCTTCATTTAAAGGGATGCTCTAAACCACTGAAGCTTTATAAATATTAATTTTGTTCATTTGTTTCCTAATAAAAGGGTTTTATTCATTAAATCACTATTTATTTATTAACCTGACAAACTAATAGCAAGCTCTCTTCTTTCAGTGTATGCATGTGCCATATCACAATTCTGCTTGTCACTGTAATAAGAACTTCATTCATCTGCCTTAAAATGTCATTGATAACAACCTGGCAGTGGCCCAGCTTGGAGCAAGTTAACTACAAAAGACTGCATTGTAGACCTTTCTGAGAGTACATGCTACATTAAGTCTACAATAATAAAAATAAAAAAAACAGAGGAAGAGAAATGTGCAGGCTGGTCTGAGCGTCATACAACTGCCAAGTAGCTTCAAACCTCTGAAAAAAAATTGAATCCTGTACAGAGGAATTCTGGCTGCACATGGGTTAGTTTGGAATGAAGGATGCATTCTGCTCACTTTAAAATCTTTGAGGTACACTGAACTTACAAGCTTCATCTTAAAATGAGAGGGAATGCCTTGCTAAACCACAAGCAACTAAATAAGAGCTTGGACATGTAAGGATCTTGTTATTTCCTTCAGTCTCGTCTTTTTGTGACTGGGATAAAAGCTACAGTCTGAAAAAAGTCACATGCCTCTGGAGTTAACAGCTAGGAATACTGTGAGTTTGGCTTGGTTATAGAAACCTTCCCTGACCCCATTTGCAGCCTGTGCACCAAACTATTTATCCACCCATAAGTTCAGAGTGCAAGGAGGAACTACACTACAGTTCAAATATCTGATCTCTGCCAGCTCCTCTGGAGGGACCTGAGCTGCTCCTTGCTCTACAATTCTGTGTGTGGGACTTCCCATTCATGGAGGTTCAGGGCTTCCTGCCTTTGACTCTTCTGTTCTTAAAACTTACAAATTGAATTAGTAGCCTGGGTGAGGGTGAGTGTGAAATGATCTGTCCATGAAACCATTGCAGTGTTTGTGAACTTCATGGAGACAAGCTCCCAGGGATCTTAAAAATGGGCTGTGTCCTGTGCTGCATGTGAGGGCTTGGGGTTTGGTACAGCCCCTGACTAGCCTAGGCAGTCTCACTGAACAATTTAACAGCTGAGTTGACCATGAAGCTTTAGCACATCTTCTTCCACGATCTTCTGGGAGCACTCTAAGCCCGCATTAAACACCATGGTTCTCATCCTACACTCCAGGCATGGCGAAGGCTCAGGCAGTGTGGGGAAGGGCTTGCTCACAGCTGATGGGTTTACAGTCAGATTTCTTAACTGGAACAGGGACTGCAAGAGTCTTTAAAAACTAAAAACCCAAAGCCTGCAATTTCATGCTGCTTCACTTCTGTGGTTTTTGTTTTGTCTCTTTCTTAAGTATAGTGTATGGACAGCGCCATGGGTTAGGGAACACTTCAGCTTCATCTTCAGAGACTTTTCATATGTAGCCTTCTGCTGAAGTCAATGGGTGTGGAGGTAAGCAGTGCCGTGCTTTCTGACAACATCACTGCCACCCACTCTGCAGCCTGATGCACACAGCACTCCTTGTATTTGAGCATTGTTTTTCTCCAAAAAAGTCGCATGCGGTTGCACAATAAAGACACAGCTTATTTGTGTAATGCAAATCTGTTCCTGCTTGTTGGTACAAAGTGCAAGCAGTGAGCATCAAAGTGTGGAGACTTCACAGATCCTGCATGAACACTTGCCACTGAACTTCAGTGACATCCTGCATTATGTCAGAATAAAAGATGACATCACAGTTAGTCTGTGAGTGAATGGGATTTGAACTCAGGGTTGAATGTTGCTGCCTGGAGTTTGTGCTACTGATGCTCAACACCCTTTGCTCTGCTACTGTTTGTTTGGTTATGTATTTTTACAGCTGCTGAGTTTAGTTTCTCAAAGGTTAATTATTTTATCAGGAGCTAGTCAGAATCAGAATTTCCTGTTTCCTTGTCTTTCTGTTGATTTCCTTTTGTGTTGAAACACAACTTTCTCTGTTGAAACAACTCAGTTGCTGCACTCTTCAGTTTCCGTCTAGTGACTTGAAGTGTCTGAATGGCCTGATATTCTCACAGAGGTATTAACAGTGGGCTCTGCTGACTAAATTGTTGTGATAAAACAAAAATTCATTGGTTGATGCTGTTGAAATCCGCTGACTTTTCTATGCTTCTAATAGAAGGCTTTAAAATATCCAGCTGCAGACTGATCCTCTCCAAGCATGTGACACTGACATCAGTCCTAGAAGTGAGGCGTTGAACTGCCTCCAAAAATGAGCTCATCGGGTAATATTCAATGCACTGATTTAGCAAAATATTAATTAATTTGATTGCATGGTCACCTGTACATACTGTTTGAAAGATGAGAATTAATTCCAATTTTAGTTGCTACTGTTCCAGATACCAGTGTTATAAAGATCCTGTTGATAGGACACTGCTCCCACTGTATGCTGGGACCTGGGCTTGGCAGAGCCTATCTCTAATTGCCACTAGTTTGCTCTAAGATTTGCCAGGTTCTTGACTTTCCTTCTCCCTGCATCCCTCCCAATAAGCTGCAGGGAATAATACAAGATTCTGTTGTCAAGCCATCTATCTAAAGCCACTCATAAAACTTGCTTAATTTTCTTGTGGCTCCCTTGACTTTTTTAAATGGTTGTGTAAAAACACAGCCATGTGCTTTCCCAGAAGTTTGGGTCGGGATCCATCTTCATCTTGACCTGCCTGACGCCAAAGCTGAGTGACCATAATGAGATTAAACCCTGGCAGAATGGCCCTAGAGGCTTCCTCCCCTCCTGTAGCTTGAGGTCAGCAGTAACTGCAGACTTCCTCTTACAGCCCACACAAAGAGCGTGGATTCAGGCAACACTGGACTGATGGTGACCCCAAATACTTGCCTATTATTTTATAAACTTGAAGAAAGTTCCTATTTGCCTTTAATTACAGTAGTAGCACATTCTAGATGCAACTGCCCAAGCACATCAGCATGTGTCTGATTATTTATTTATCTGAAATATGGGCATAAGAGAAACAGTTTGTTAGAAGGGTTTGTGTGCATTTGTGCAAAAACAGCTTTGTCTTCCTCCCCATACCCAGTATTTTCTGCCTGTTACTGCACATTGCAGGATTGTTAGTTTTGGATTCTGTTTCCCTCTGAACACAAGTCTTTATGAGCTGCCCATAATGTTGCTCTTTTCTTTTAAGAACACTGCTGCTAACTTAAGGCAGAGGAAGATGCTGTGTGTTACAGGGCTGTAATGATGGCTGAATTGCAAACTGTTGTGCAACTAAAGAATGCTATTGTGCAAAACAGAATGGAAAAACTGCTGCTGATGAGCACAGAGAGTTGAGGCAATGAGCAGCCCTGCTTAGAGAGCAAGAGGAGAAGCTGGGTTTGAAGAACAAGCAGTAGAAAACAAGATAGGAAGACTCTGTTCCTGGAAGAGTAAATGATCCCTTAGAGCGGCCAAGGAGGCTGTTTGATGTGAACTCTGCAAAGTTCAGTGGAGACAGCTCCTTCCTCCTTGTTTACAAGAAGCTGGCATGATTTCAGAATAAACTTCTGAAACATCCTTGGTGGGAGAAGAATTGGGAAAACAAAATACTTCTTTGCATCTAGAAAGTTATTGCTGCAGCAGTAACTATTGAAGCTGGCTGAGTGGCTGCTGCCTGGTTTTGGTTAATGGCAGGAATTGTACTGGTGGGAAGCGAGTCCTGGGGTGGGATTGTGCAGTCCCTGTTGTGCCTCAGCACAGTGCTCAGCATACTTCAGATGCTGCCTCTGCAAAACGATGGAATAAACTTCTGCTTTTCCCAGTAAAATGCCTGTGATACACACATCATGGAATTGTTTTTGTCCATCTTTATTTAACAACAGCAAGGTTGTGCAGAAAACATGCAGGACATGGAAATGGAGAGCTGAGCCTCATCTCTCCTCTCTGATGAAGGGTGGGAGGAGGTGGGGAGGCATGGAAAAGAGGAAAACAGCTTTGCCGTGCCTGTTTTGATACTGAAGAGCTCTTCCCAGTGATCTGAGAAGGGGGTGGGGAGAGAACCAGATGCTCTTAGGAAGTTCATACCATTGTTAATAATGTAATTCACAGATGGTGGTGAAGGCCTTGAAGAGGCTTTCATACAGTACTTATGCTCTGTAACAGATCATCACATAAGGGCTCACAAATAGAGATGACTTAATCCCAAGGATGAGTCTACAGTGATCTGTTTGATGGTAGGCTTGCAGATCACTGCAACCTTTTTAAACAGCTAAGAGCCTTCAGGATCGCTGGATGTTGAGCTCTAGAATTGGACCAATCCCTAATTAAATTGCCAGGATTAAATGTTTGTATAGCTTTGAGACTTTTCCAATGAAAATGGTTCTTGAAATAAATAAAAAAAAAACAAGTTCCTTTGTCCTGGTACAGAAATCAATACAGGTAAAGCATGAACATCAATTTGTACAATGACATCTTGTTAAGAGGCAGTTCTGCTTTTATTTCCATTTGCTTGCAGCTGGAAGCAGAGCTTGTGTGTGTTCTGAGTAGCTGTCAATACTTTGTGACAGCTAAGGAGGATTGTGTCGTGCATGTCCTCCTGTTGAAAAAGAAGTCGCTCATACCTTTAAGCTTTATGGCAAATGAACAGGCTGCTGGTTTTCAGACATGTAGAATCAGAGACGATTTAGCTGAAGTGCTTGCAATAAAATTCAAAATTTCTATGTGAGAGGCTTATTGATAAGATCTTTACTGGCTGCTGGTCAGCTTTTGCTGTAAGCTGTGTAACTACAAGTATTTATCAGGGACTTGTAAGCAATACTGGTTTGCATGTGTAGCACTAGAAATCAAAAGTTTCGAATGAGAACTGATCTTGGCTTTGTTGTTTGTTGCTGTCTTTTCAAGTGCAGCTTCTTCTTTTCTAAGAGACATTCCCATTGTGGGTTTTATTATTATTATTAACTTCTTCAAGTTTAAATTGAGTTTAGTAAATTGACTTCTTGTGATGTTTGTCATGTGATGGTTTATGAGCTCTGAAGAATGTGCTCCTGTGACTCCAGCCATGTATTTGCCTGTACCAATGCAGGCTGTATCATGTGTTCTTGTTGGTCTTGCATTTTGAGCTAAGTAGTGGAGGGGGTTGGGAGGAAGAAAAAAAGGGGGGAACTAATTCAGGGCTAAGCTATCAAGAAATTCTCAGACTGCTTAATTTGTGACCTTGTTCCCTAGTTAAATGCAACCCAGGATTTCCTGCCTCTTCTGTAGTTTCACAGAAGTGTTTTTCTGCATTAGAAGCTGAGTTTCTCTTACTATCCTTGTTAAAAATCAGGAAAACCCAGTGCTTTGGTAAAATAAATATCTTGACATCTTGGGGGAAGAGATTTTTTTAATCCTTGGTGGGTAGGTGTGCTTTAACTGAGAAAGTTAGAAACTGTCTTTCTGATCCACATTTTTTGCATATATCAACTGTGATATCTGTAAGGCAGTATCTTTATTACTACAGTAAAATGAACAAAGCTGAAATGACTGCATCTGTGCCCAGAATTTTTGGTTTCTCGACAATGGCCAAAATTTTGGAGCACTAAAAGTGCTGTCTGTGAGTGAGCTCCTTGTCCCACTGCCTGCCTGTGATGTGTATGTCAAGTGGAAGCAGAGCTCTCCCAGGACTGAGGACTCACAAGATCAGATTTCTTATTAAGCTTGTTTTAAGCAACACTTTCCAGCATTGGGCATCCTTCTGTTTATTTTCCTGACACCATGTAATGCTGCTTATCATTTATATATACACATACATGTATGTATATGTGCTGCTACTGCTGTCCAGTCCTCTGCATTTCCCCCTCTGCATTTGTGTAAATCATTTCAGGAGAGCTATCCTTTATACAGTTCCCATACTATGAGGGTTTTTTTGTAGTTTTTATGTCTGCGTGGGCTAAGCATTTTTTTAGATTTGAATCCAACATCGAAGTAACATTGGTTTAATACAATGTTTTTATATCACCTTTTTTCCTCCAAGTTGGATTTTATTTTCAGCTCTGACTCTCTTATTTTTGCTGCATAATTTGAGACTTTTTGCTTGCTCTTCACATTATTTAAAAAAAAAACCAAAAAAAACCAACCCACACACAAAACTCTGTTTTCCTTAGCTCATACAGTATTTCCACTTGGCTCAGAAGATGTGGATTTGTGAGCTGAGGGAATCCTCGTTTGGCTGGTCACCCAAGCTTTCTTCAAGCATATTAGAAGGATCTACAGCTTAAGTTCATGAGAAGGCTGACCTGCTCTGGTTTTAATGAGATTTATTATACCTGTACCTGTTGGATTCTGTGGTTTTGATCTTCAAAATGATCTGAATAAACCTGTTAGTGAAAGCAAAACTGTTGACAGAAAACTGACTCTACTCAATCTGCCCTGTGTTAAGATTATTGATTTTTGGAATTAAAATAATATCCACTGTGGCATTGGCATGGAGCTTCTGTGTGGTGTTTGGCAAAATGCTTGTATCCATGCTTCCTTTCTTAACTCCTCCAGTCCCCCTGTCAGAAAACCACACTGATGCAGCCCTGATATCGCAGTCCAGGCTTGGAGAGGGTGGAAGAAACAAATCTGGATGTAGGAGTTGATGGATGATTGTGTGTGGATGTTATGGATACAGCTGCATTCCTAACACATGCAGGAGAGATTGGGAGGGGTCGGTCTTGGCCAAATGTAAATGTGTATTCTCCCTAAAAGTGCCTTTGTTTTTCATGAAAGCTCAACAGCATTTGGTGATTTGAGTTTTGTTAGCTTCAAAAACCTGAGAGTTCTCGATTTACTCCAAAATGAGTTCCTGTGAATTTTCAACTTGTCAAATATCTGTGGTCCTCCAGGGCCTGGAAGGGGATGCAGAGGCACTGGAGGGGTACAGATGTGCACTGGTTATGGTTGAGTGAAGGCAGCACTGCAGAGCAACATGAGCAGGGAAAGTGGTGTCTGGAATGAGAGTATCTGGGTCAGCCTCCTACGGAGCTGCAGGACACGTGAGATGCTGCTCTAGTCTGGTTTAACTTCTTTCAGTTTGGTGACTTGCACGGAGGTTTAACACAGCTCCAGAAGATGCAGGTTGACAGGCCTGCAGCAGAGGTGGCCAGTTAACACAGAGATTTGACTTGTTCCATCAAGATTTGGCAAGCCCAATGACTGGGTGATCTCTGGAGCCATGCAGAAGAATGTGGCCTGTCAGTAACAGATCTCATCAACTTTCTATGCTGGCACTGGGATTTTGGACATGCAGCGCTCAAGTCTGAGACAAATGCATTGCTGGGTGTAACTCCTTTCCTTTTTTTTTTTATTTGTACCTATTAATGGAGGCAGAGAGCATAATGTAATCTTAAAATAGCTCCTCCGTGAATGCAGAAACATTCCACTTCTGACTAATTGGCCATTCAGAACGAGCATTTAAATATGCACCAGAGACTGAGCGGCGGCTTTCCACATCCGCGTGAATGGAGTTGGAAACGTGCTGCACTGCAGAGCTGTGCAGCCTCCTTGCTTTGTGCTCGTACCCCACACTCCTCACTCAGCGTGGCTGCTTTACCCTGGGAGGCAGAATGCATGTCCTGCTTGCTGTCTCTTTGGTCAGGCAGCAAGCTGAGGGGGCTCTTCATTTTCTCTACTCTCGAGACTGAGGATCTTGGAAGCACTAGGCTGATAAACAGTCCTCAAAACCAGATTTTTCTCTTTCTCTTGGTTGTGAATGGCCAGGAACACAAAGAGCTTATGGTCCGGGTCCTGGCTCCAGCGCATGGCTTGGAAAGCTTGGCAGGCACCAGGGAGCCTGTGTGCAGTGTTTTGACTCTGGCATGCGGTGCCTGCTGCCCCAGAGCGTCTGGCCCCACTTCACAGTGAGAGTAAGACACACACGTGGGGACTGTGGGGACAGTTCAGTTGTGTCACTGACCTAAAACCTGTCCCAGCTTGAGGACTTCTCTTGCACACACTCGCTGGGTGCCACGTTACTCAGGGCTCTCTCCCAAGGGACAAGTGTCACTGGAATTGGGTAGGGTCTCACCTGTCAGAGAAGGGCACACTTTCACTCACCCATTTGTCCTGGCTTTCTCTGCACTATAGGAGTCAAATTCCTCTGTGCCTTCACTGGGTGTGTTTTGTTTTCCTACTGAGCAAGTACACATTGTGACTGGGTCAGCCTGTTGATGTTTGTGTGTGGTGAGACGTCCTCGTGGTCTGCATGTGCAGGACTGTGTATGGCACTGGCCTCTCCTGGCAGGCTGAGGGTGAGGGCTGGCTCCCTGTCCTAGTGCAGCCTTCGCTCTCCTGCCCACGGGCTCAGTGCCAAGGGAGCTGCCTGGGCCAGACCAGCCAGGCAGAATCTACAGAGGTGATTTTCTTCCACTGATCCGTGTTGCTTTTCCAAATCCCACGTGGCCTATATGGCTGTAATTGTAGCTCATTTAGAGCTGACCTCAAAGGCAAGTTCTCCTTTCCTCCCAAAAAGGGGAGGTTTTCACATAAGGGCTTACTCTGGTTTAAGACTGCTTTATCTTAGTATAACATAAACCTGTTTCTAGTTATCTTAAGGCAGAAAGCAACTAGGGGATTTGGATTGGACTGGATGATTGATTCCTGCTGATTTAAGCAATCCATAAGGAGCGCCTTTTGCCCTTACCAAGCTAATCTTGATTTCCTTTTCTGGCATAGGCAGCAACAAGAACTTTACGCTGTCTCTTGCAGTGGGACAGAGTTCTGGGAAGTGCCATGCTCTGAGCATTGGCCTCTGCAGCTCTGCTCTTCAGGTGGTTATTTATGCAAGGCACTAGCCAAAGGGAAAGGAGAGTTTTAACTGGATTAACCTCAAGAAGAGAGTGTGGGGATTTAGGGATTAAGGAACGAAAAGCAGCCAGCAATCAGTGACTTAAAATCTGCGGTAAGAGCCAGTCTCTACAGAAGGGGAATACAGTCCTTCCTTGCCTGCACAGAGTTGAGATTGGCAGTGTTATTACCTTTGAGATCTTGGAGAAGATGGTCTTAAGGATGCAGGGTTTGTGTAGGGTCTTTTCTCTGAAGATTTGTGTATTGATGGGAAATTGTTCACAATTGGTAACTCTTTAAGAAAAAAACTAGTGAAGGACTGAGTGCTCAGATGAGATCTCAAACCTGGCAGTGGGAAGGTATGTTGGTGACTTGCTCCAATATAATGAGAACATCTGGTTTCCATAGACTTGTAACTCTTGTAGCTTCATGCACTCCCCTTTTACACCTTCTACCCATGCCTTAAAGTATTTCTGTCGTCCCATATTTTTTTTCCACTGATGCTGTTATGTATCCCCTGCAGGGAAAATCCTACTAGATTACTGGATTGATAGAAAGATTTGGAGGCGCGGGGGAGATCAACAAAAACCTGTTACTAAGGAGACATGAGTTTTAGCATTGAGTCTCTAATGGCCAGTCTGCTGAAGGGGAAACAGATGGCACAAAGGAGGCTGGGATTATACAGACAAGTACCACAGGGCTGCAAATCTGATACATCCATTGAACTTCCTGGGGTCAGGCAAATCCAGGCTTGTACCAAGACTAATGTGGTTCCTTTGCCTTTGGCACTGTGTTTATGTTCTTCTGTTAAAGGCTGCTCTGGACAGTGGGCTTCTGCTCCAAACATTCCTGCCCCAGGGAACAGCCAAGTTTGGCACAGAGTGATGGCAAATGGCTGTATGGAAGTGTGTCCCTCTGACAGGTCAAGCTGTACCCACTGCCAGTGGTACTCCCTTCCTGAGAGGGGGAAATAACCAAACATAACCTGGCAGGTTTTGCAGCTTTTCTTCTGTTACTGATGTACTCGTGTAGAGCAGTGACTTCTGTCCTGGGAGAATGGGAGGATGGATGATGGCCACAGTGGCTCCCGGCTTTTGACACAGCCTGGCCTTTATTGCAATATAATGTTTCGCAGAGGCTTAAATTTCAAGAGTGATGCTCCCAGCTGTGTGCTGCTTGCTGGGCTCCTGCTTCCCTGGCTCCTGCCTGCCCCGGAGAGACGTGACACGGCACTGCTGGTCTGGACAGAGCAGTGGGTAAATAAGCAAAGGCAGAATTCATCCTGGCTGAGGAAAAACAGTGCTGGAGTCACTTTTGCAAGAGGCTAATTAACATCTGTTTTTGTATTTAACTTTCAGGCTGGCTCTAGAGAGTATTGCAGTAAACAGGACACTGATTCGCTGATAGTGGGAGAGTGCTAAATGACTACAGTGCTAGAATTAATAGCTTGACAGCATATCCTCTTCTCCTTTTCTCTCCTCCCACAGCAATTTGGACTGATACCCAAATAAACAATAACAAATAGATTTTTGGAGGAGCTGGCTGGGAGAAATAACAAAAGTCAAGGGGCACTCGTTATGCAACATTGTTCTGCTAGTATTTGACTCATCCAGAAAACCCTGTTCTACTCCCTAGCTTCATTTTCCTTTTTCTTTTTTTTCTTCAGCCTCTGTTGAGGAGGTGTTTTATTTGCTGCCTTGCTTTTCGTCCCTCAGAAACTCCCTATACCCTTGGATCTCCAGTTGCTGTAGGCATGGAGTGCTGGAAGAGTATAGGCAGAACCCTACTGTAGAGAAACAGCATGAGAGAGCCTATAAACCAGCTTGTGTCGGGCAAGAAAATTGCTCTGGCTTTAATTCCAACCACATGAGTCTAATACCTGGGCGTATTTTGTGAAGAAGTGAGTGAACCTGAGTAGTTTATAACCGTTATGTCCCAGTTCCAGCAGCAGTAGCCCCCTGCCAGGAGTGGGGCAGCTGAAGGCTGCTGTGCACCCTGGGGATGGCGGATGTGAACAAGGAGTACACTCTGTACCTTGTGATTTTCTCTGCAGTCTCTTGCCAGGGAATATCTTCAGGCGTTCTTTCCCTCTGCTCTCCACAGACTGTTTTGTCCTGCATGCACAGAAAGCTGTCCCAGCAATTCCTTTTGAAGTTTTGCCTGAAACACTTGGGGGTTTTTCCTTACCCAAATGGAGGCTGGAAGTGAAGGGACTTTGCTGCCAGTTTCTGTTCTGATCTAGAGTTTAAATTCCTGCTGTTAAAGCTCTACCAGCCACTTCTGTTCTAGATATGTCACTGCAATAGAGCAGAGCCTCCCCGGCTGTGCTCCTGCTTGAATCCAGGGTTACGCAATAGCAGCCTGCGAGTGCCAACGCAGATGCTGCTGCATCCAGACATGCTGTACAATGTAGTTGCTTGGATACCCCTTTTTTTGTTATTGTTATTTTTCTCACAAATGCTAGGTAATAATTTGCAACTTATATTTATACCGTTAAACACAGGTTCAGGTTAAGCAATGTAAAGAATTTGAAATATTAATGATTTCTTCTCTGCTTTTTAAAGGCTGAGCACTGTGGAATTTGCAAAGATTGAGTGTTGCTCTGTTCTCTTTTCAGAGTCTTTAGTTTACCTTCGTAAGTGTTAAATAACTTCCCCTTTGAGAATATCTTTCATCCAGAAAATCATGTCTTAATTATTGATGCAATATGCCAAGATCCCTGAGTGGCCTGGCTGCTGGTGCTTTTATTTTGGATAGGTCACGAAGATTTCTGCGCTGCTCCTAATTCTCTGTGTTGTGTGTTTCTTACGTCAAGAGGAGATTTGACAGGGACTTGCAGGGATTGGATCTCAGAGGAGCTGAGTGGGTGAGAGTCTCCTGTAGCATTCTGGCAGGGAGAAGGATGCTTTTGTGTTACAGGCAGCCCCTGGGCTCTGTGAGCTGCTGTGGGGTGAAGGTGCAGCTGAAATCTGTCTCAGGGATGGCTGCGTGTGCTTTGGTCTGTGGAATTTGAGGGAAGCTGTCAAAATGAAAAAACTGTGCCTGGTTATGCTGCTGCTGACCAGGAATTAGACTTTTTACAAGAGGGCCGTGTTGGCACAGCTTCATTTTATAGACACAGCTATGATATAAGTAGGAGTGGTATCCAAATAGCTCTATTCTTGTTCCATTATGGGAATAATATATTTCATGTATGTTGCAGGTGGATCAGCGTTGTTTTAGTGACCCTTCTGTACATTCTGGAAAAATCAAAGCTCTGGAGTTACAGATCAGAGCCCTAGAATAACTCCCTGATTTTTAATTGAGATAACTCCTGCAGGGATACAAATGAGCGTGCACCAAGGTAAACTAGATGCTAACAGGAAGATGGCTGATTGCAAGACAAAGACCCTTCCCTTTGCCGTGTACCTCCCTTCCTTCCACCCTCCTCCTCCTAAAATAGCCTTTCAGCTTGAGTGAAAACCAAATATTTTCCTCTCTTAAAAACACTTTTAAATGTTTGTTTGTGTCAATGGGAAAGTAATTTAACCCAGGAGCTGGTGTTGTGCATCTGCCGTGTCTGATCTATGTCCTTATTCCTTGTAATGCTTTCCTATTGCTCATGGATGGTAAAAGAGTAAAAGGATAAAAATGAGCTGCAGTTCCAGGACTCCAACTTCCCTGCATATGGCTCATTGGCCAGTTTGCTTTTCAGGCTCCTTCAATCTTGTTTAATTCTAGCTGCCACTTTTTTAATGCAGCAGTTGAGGAGAGTCTCTCTCTCTCCTCAGCTGGAGACAGGCCCAGCTTCTGAGGTGAAGATGTCAGCCCTGTGGGTGAAGAGGTGCATGGCCAGGGCTGCTCTGGAAGCTCTGGAGGGCATTGGGAGGTTGAGTAGGGTCTGTGTTTTAACAGGCAGTGACTGGAGAGGGTCTGAGGTGTGAATGTCCATCCTGCATAATTGCAGAGGGACAATTTGATGCATGTATATGTGTCAGGCTGCATGAGTGGATAATGAACGGCTGCTCGCTGTGGTAACCTGTGGAGCTGGGATTTCATTTTAATCAGACTGTTGGCTGTGTAGAAGCCCTGCCCTGAGATTCACCAGTGTACACATGCATATCTTTGACTTGGTCTTAGTCAAACTACACCCTTGACGTCAGCAACAGTTTCCAGTATGAAAACTGGAGTTCCAATGCCTGTGTTTATACAGCCAGTGAGTCTTCTCACACTTGACCCATCACCATAAGCATTTGTTATTGTTCTAGGGAAACAAATGCTTCTAGATTCTAAGATTTCCAGTGGCCAATGTCATTAGCTTTGCCTAAAAGGAGATTAAGCAGGTACCTTTAGGGTTCTGGTGGGCATTAAATCCAGCAAAGCATCATAATTGCATTAAATACCTGTCTTTTCCGTCATACTTGCAGGGTGCTGAAAGGCCTTCTGAAAGTTAGGGGGAAGGTCTATTCAGGGAGATAATAGTTCTGCTGTTTTTTTTTTCCTTAGTGTGGCTAGAGATGATGTGCTACTACAGTCTTAGAGAAGTTATATTAATACACGTTTGAAGTAGGGGTATTTAAAGTGAATATATATCTGCAATATATAGGGGTTTTTTTCCTTCCCCTTAGGTGGGTCTCTGATTAAGGGCAAAAGCTGTTGTACTCCCATCAGGCAGGCTGATTTTCACTGCAGAAATTCAGTTGACAGTAATCTGCTTTTTAATCTATTCTTGTGGTGTAGTGTAGCAGGCTGTGTCACACTGTATTTCTCATCCTAACTCTTGTTGTACCAGTTGAAGGCTTGTAATTTTTGTCTTGAAGTGTCTGAGTTTTAGTTCTGCAGTTTTTAGTGAGTGCTAATCTAAACAAGGTTTGCATAAATCTCTTTGCTCCAGTGGGAAGATGAAAGCTTTGATAAGGAACTTGTTTTTTTCTCTCTCCCAAGCAGGAGCACAGTATCTTTGACCTAAATATACCAATTACTGACATAGCAAAGTGATACAGAAAACAATCCAGAAGGAATGCCAGCCTCTGAATGAACACTTGGCTGCAGAAAGCTACTGCTTATGTGGAACCTCAAATCCAGAAGACATGTGAGGAGGAAAACAGAATTCATTCAAAACATTTCTTGCAAATAATGAGGAGCAATGGCTGGAGAAATGCTTGTTTATCCCTTATCCCTATGGCTCGGGAGAGGTAAAAGCTCTATGCAAAACACAGTGCAGTTCTCCCCTTTCTTGTTTGTGGCCTGGTTTGCTCAGCTTTTTGAAGAACTTTTATGTCAAACTTAAAGGCTTCCTGGTAGCAGCTTCTACCTTAAAATGTTCTTGATGGCAGATATAAATATTTCAAAAAGTAGCAGTGAGCTTCCTCTCCAGAGCATGCTAGGTGACTTTATTAATTAGTTTCATAATTTTTATTCATGGTTAAGGTTAACCACCTCCAGAGACCAAGGGAGTCTGAACTGGTTTTCAGTTCAGCTGTGAGACCTATCCTCTGTTAGTGAGTACATTGCTACCCCACTAATGGTTTCCAAAAAACACTGAGGAAATTGGTTCATACCAACTGCTGCAGATTTCTGGTTCTCCATGTTGCAGCTGTGGAACTTGCAGACTCTGATGCTCATTTTTTTGGTGGCCAAGTGACCCTTTTTATTACCAGCTGCTACTAGACATGGTCATACTGGAAGTGGTACCTGGTCATCTCCCCTCAACCCCCAGTGAACTTGTGTGTAGTCTTGGGCTCTTGCAAGAAAAAAGGGAACCTTTTATCAACTCAGGTTTTGGAGTCAGGCCTTGCTTCATTTTCCCAGGCAGTGTTGTTGCTGGCACTTCAGCCATACTGCAAATGCAGCATGTGTGGGCTTTTTGCTCACACAGTTTATTTAAGAGATTGATACAACTCAGACTACTGCAGGAAAGTCCCTCTTCTACAGAAATGTGTAATAGATATTTGGCAGTGCGACTCAAACATTTGTCTTGCTTTGTTCCAGCAGATGCTTTGAGATTATTGATAGGACCAGCTTTGTGCAGGGTCTGCTGTTGAACAGGCATCTATCAAATATTTCATCTTGGAAGGCATTGAACTTCAGTTCTGTGTGATGTCCATGTGTGATACTCATCCCTTGGACTTCATAAGCCTCTATTGAGTTGCTTCTTTGGACATCTGGTGCCAGTTCTGTGCAGGTGTTGGGTACCCCAGGGCATCTCCATTGTCACCGTGTGTCTGTGTCAGGAGTTGAGTTGAGCCCTAAGGAATCTGACTGTCAGGTGGATGCTCTTATCTGTGTGCCTTGTGTTGCATTAGAGGAGAGGCTGTGGCTGCAGCAGTGGCACCCTCTGCAAGACTTGACCAGACTGGGTTATCCATGCATTGGGAAATAGTTGTGGGTGGGTGGCTTTTGTACTGACTTGCTTAATATTTGCTGGCACACGGGGTGAGCTTCCATATGGGGAAGTGTGCAGTGCTCTGTGTGGCTATAGCCCAAACAGAGGGACACTGGTGGATGCTGTGAAAGGAGCATTTGCATGGCTTAACAACTGGATCAGTGGCTGGTAGCGCAGCCTCTGATTTGACTGAAGCAGCTGCCTTCTTCCCAGCAAAGGTCATGTTCAGCTCAGAGCACTTAGTGTGAGTCTGAACAACTGGACGGGATGTAGCCAGGGAAAGAGTAGGCAGGGAGTTGGGAGACTGCTCATTTAATGACAGTCCTTTGCTTTGTAGTTCCTCCTTTGAGACTGAGTCCAAAGCTGTCCACATGGTGGACGTTTGACCATGTAAAATGAAAAGCTCCTCTGATGGCCTGGATACATCTGAATGTTGCTGTGGCTTTGGGGGGATGTATATTTACTAATTTTCTGTAATGTCTGAAGTGTTCACCTCACACTTACAAGCAAGATGTTAACTTAAGGGGTGAAAACTCTCTAAATTGTTGGTGCTCTTTTGGTATTTGCTGGCTGTGACCACTCACTCCTGATAAAACCACTTCCCAGGCATTGTCTATACAGTCAGGTATGTTGGCATAAAATCATACATAGCCAGCAGTTATTAAATGGGAATCCTTTT
This sequence comes from Muscicapa striata striata, assembly GCA_030060385.1. Lineage (NCBI taxonomy): Eukaryota > Metazoa > Chordata > Aves > Passeriformes > Muscicapidae > Muscicapa > Muscicapa striata. The sequence goes on from JAREIS010000079.1 coordinate 3,277,834, forward strand.
AAGGTTTGAAAGATGTATTTTTAGGGTGTAGTCTGTGTGAAATGTTCCTTGGTTAACAGAAATGTAGTGATTATTAGGTGCATGACTTAGACTAATAATCATATTTTACAGTACAAGAACTTGCTGTGATGTTCCTGATGTTAAATCCAGGCAGACAGCTCCAGTCCCCATACGTAAGAGTGGAGATTGAATCTTGCTTATCATTACATCAGTCTGCAAAAAGGAGATTTATAAGAGCAGAATTGTTTGCGTGACATGGAGTGACTCCCATTGTATAGAACAGAACAGCACTCCAAAATTTCTCTCCTCTCCCTTGCCCTTTTGATGACAGAAAGTTGGCAGTGGATCAAAGCACAAACAGGATTAATGTTTTGCATATTCTGTCCTACATGGCCTGAAAGGAGCAGAGATGGAATTTTTCATCTTTCACTTTAAACTGCGTTTAATATCGTGGCCTAGTTTAGAGCTATGCGACTCATTCCTTCCATTTCCCCTGAGGCCTCTGTTTCTGGTCAAGGAAAGCAGGGCATGACTCCCTCTGGAGCTCATCAGTGCTGCTCACTTCCTCCTCCGTGCAGGAGGAGGCTGGTTCGAGGCTGCAGCAATCCATCCAGCATCAGGAATCTCCAAGGAGTGTTTGTGGAAGCTGCCATCTCTTGGGTCTGTCACTGTGGTCACATCATGGGTGCTGCAGGGCACAGGGAACCGGAGCTGGGGCAGCTCCAGAGCTCTTACCTGTGCAAAGGCAGCTGTGAAAGCTGGAGTGGTGTCGCAGGTCACACCTCCAAAGTGCTGCATCCACTATCCAAGGATGCTGTCCCAGCATGTTCCTTCTCAAAGGAATGTTTGAGCCGCTTCTTGGCTGATGAATTGTTGTGCTGGCAGCAATACTTCTTGGCCTTTGGAAATACGCTGGAAATGGCGAGAAAGCGTGGAGGTGCTGTCTTTAGGGGCGGTGAGATGCTGGAGCCGTGTCCCCTGGAGCCCGCTCCTCCCCGGAGCGGCAGTGAGCGGGCACAGCGCTGTCCTGCCCTCCCCTCTAGCGGGGAGCAGCGTCACTGCACCGCCCGGGCTGCGCTGGGCACTGGGCACGCTCTGGGGCCGCAGGGTTTTACAGTGACCCAGCGCTGCGGGATGGCAGCAGCCATCGCGGTGGGATACGGGAGCACTGCCTCTGTCTTCTTTCACACCCTCTGCCCATGGATGCATTTGCAGGCTGAAGTTCAGTCAGGTTCAGATGCCTGACCACTCTAAATCCACGACAAAACACGAGGTCCAGGGAAGGAGTAGGCTGCAGGCTGGTCAGAGTTGCTGATGAGGAGGAGCTGCTGAAGGTTAGTTTTGTTCCAGACAGCATCCCAGGTACTGACAATGGGTTTCTTGCTCAAATCACACTTGTCTACAGTTCTGTTTTTGTAGTCAGTTATATTCTGAGGGAATGTGCTCCTCACACAAACCTGCTGCATTTATGTCTGGTATCGAGAGCTTCAGCAGAGACAGTTGGTGATTAATTGGGCCATGTCTGGCCTCCTCCACACTGAGCTCCTGAGGGTTGAATTTTGAGGGGAGCTAAGATAATGATCTACATATTTCAGGATCTTCTTCTGTCATTTGTGGGACTTTTGGCTGTGGCACACCAGGCTTGCCAATTGCTGTGACGAGGATTTTTCTTGGCAGGTAGAAACGGCCATTCATTATAATCCTAAAAATGTTTGCATAGCTTGAGTTCCTGAGCAGCACAGAGACTTCAAGGGCTCTTTCAGTTGTTTTGCCTTCCTGTGGAGTTTGAGGAACTTGTTCTCTAGCTAAATACACACTTTTTATTCAAAAATCCCATCATGTCTTTTGCAATTCTACATGTAATGAAATATCTTCCCCTCCCTTCTGACCTCTTCTTCTTGCTTCCCCAAGTCAACTTCTTGCAAACCCACAGGGAACTCAATTGGAGCTCATGTTCTAGCAGGATTGCCTGCACTTTCCAGTGCTGGGGTGAGAAGTGAAAGTACACTGTCCTGGGAAATGCTGGTAATTAGGATTACAAATCTTCAAGGACTTGGCTCCCTGGTCTGAAAAAGCTGCTGTTGCTCCCAGGCCTGCTCTTCATCTGCACTCTCTGAATGATGCAACAGTTGCTCCTTTGCTGTTGACTGTGGAGTTCATTGGTGTTTTCATCTTGAAGGGGTCAGGAATGCTACTTCCCTTATCGAATTGCTGAGCCAATTCTCAGGTATGATGAGTAGAAGGTGTTCTGCCAGCTTTTGTTTGGTGTAGATGGTCTGCAGGTTTTAGCTTGAATTTGTGGTCGCAGGTGGCTTCAAGTGAAGGACTTGGTGGTTCAGTGGTGCTCTAGTCCTGTTCTTAGAAATCGAAGACCAGTAGCAAGCAGCATTTTCTAGTTATTCTCATATATCACAGATTCAGATAATTGAAATAATGAGAAAGAACATCCAACAGGAGCATCTGCATTTTGTTCTGATTAAAAAGTTCACTAAACTGGACCTTTGCATTCAGTAAGCACAAAAAGTGTAGTTCAGAAGTGTTCAGTCTCCCCTGGGGTTGTTCATGGGAGAACATCACTGGAGCCTGTTGCAGAGTCTGGGCCAGGGGCAGTGCTGGGAAGGAGAGCACTGTCACTGTGTCACTGCAAATCCAGCTTCACCCTTGTGTGAAACACTCTCAGTGGCACAGGTCTCTTGCAACCACCTTGCTAGTTGTGGCTTGAAAAACTCACCACTCCAAAGGAGACCTGCAGAAGGGCAGCCCAGAGCAACCAAGAACAAAATTATCTTTTTTCTTCCTCTGTCTGAACTCTGGGTTTCATGGGATGCCCCTGCCCTGACAAAACCCTTAGTAGGTTTTAAAATGCTTTTTCTCTGTGGACCTGCACAACCATAGTAAGTTCTCACTAATAAAACAGATCCTGTACCCTATCTCCAGTGCCTGGTAGGGCGTACGTAAATGTACTGTGAAGTAGAATTAATTGCTGAGATCTCTCTGCTGAGGTATTGCTTTGGGCTGTAGTAGGTAGGCCTAGTAAAATTCCACAGCACATTAGAAATTGTGCATATTAATATCTCTTCTAAAGCAGCATAATATTTCAGATTTCTCCTTTCTGGTCATATCTGTGCTCACTCAGTCCGATTTGTCAGGTTTATTACATGCTGGTTTTATGGATTTTTACACTTGATTGCTGACACTGGACTATGAATTAATATGATCTCCATAAAGGTAATAAAAACCCAGAGATTTTAGCCCTGAAGTGAACTGTGTGTTTGGCTCTTGGCCTGCCATGTTTGGCAGGGGTCACTGGAAGTCCATGCAAAAGCATGCAAAATCCTGCAGGGGCAAAAATTCCTGTAACGCTGAGTTTTTAAAAGGCTTTTGAGAGAACACAAAGTGACAGATGAGCAGAAAGTGAGTTCCTCTCTAGTGACAGCTGCATGCAGGAGCAGGGAGACTTCCCCTTGCCTTACACAATCAAACCACTGAAATGCAAGCCTTTGCTTTCTGCATGTATGGAAAGATATTAATGTTTTTCTCCTTTTTTTATGTGTGCAGGAGGCAGACAGCGGGGAAGAAGAATGCCGGTCCCAGCCCAGGAGGTAAGATTGTCACTCGAGGCTCACAAGAGTGCTCGAGGGTGCCTTGCTGTGTAAAATGTTTCACAGGGCTTCTGTTGTTCCTCTGGCATGTCCTGCTAACACACATCATTTTCTGCCTGTTGTTGAAGTTGCACAACTGTCTAAACGAGCCTTACTGAAAAATGGGTTGTAGTAAAGGGTTTGCTGCAGCAGGAAATTGGAAAAGTCAGACTGCACAATAAAAAAAAATACAGGGAACAGTGGGCAAAGATGTCAGTGAATATATTCTCCAAACTGCTGTTTCTGTAGCTCCCTCCAGTGTCCTGTGTTGTTTTTCAGGATTTAGTCTACCATCAGAGTATTCTGAGAGGCATAACCAGATTGATAAATTCTTGTTTTCCAGTTAAAAAGTCCCTGTTGCCCTTAGGGGTGATCCTGATCTACACAGGCACCTGCTGCTTAAATAGCACGTTTAGTGGATTTGTGGATATTTGCTGCTGATGCAGGTAGTCAAATTTATTCTGCAAAATTAGGAGACACTGAGAATTTGCAGGGATTTTTTTATTTAATTGGGGTTGTTTTGCAGGGAGGTGTTCACCTCTTGTAAATGCTGATTTCAGTTGCTTCAGGACGAACTTTTTTTAGTAAATGTTATTTGCTAAAAGATAAACATTGAAACTCAGCTGACTGAATGGTGACAAGTAATGGTTATTTTTATAATGTAGGTATAGTCTGCATGGGAAGACTTCTTGGAGTCTTGTAAGCTTTGTCTCCTTTTCTCTAAGCTATCAAAAGAATTATTTCAGCTGAACCTAATAAAAGTAAAAACTGTATATATCAGGTGTCTTCTCCAATGGCAGGAACACTTTCTTGGCTTAAAATGTTGCGGTCAGATTTTGTGAAAGGCTTCAGATTCCCTCCAGAGGGAGTAAAGGGGAAGTGAAGGTGAAATGGTTCTCCCTTTATGAGCTCTCTGACTGTTACGGTTCTTTGCTTAATGGTGTTTGTGTGAGTAGGTAGCAACAGAAGCCATAATATCTAGTGTTTAAAATACTTGAACAAGATCTGGGCTTTGTGTTTTGGGGCCAACTTGGATGAATCTGCGAAAGAAAACGCTGTTGTGGTTGCACATTCCCATGATTTCATTGTAGTTCTGTGATTCTGTGGTTCAGGGAAGGTGACTGCCTTGTTTACTTCAGTCTTCTACCCTAAAGGATGATTTAAGAATTGCTATTTCTTAATTTTGCAGCTTTCATGAGTGAGAGGAAAGCTGGAAAGCACAATTCCCGAAGGCTCAAATTGAACTCAGCTAAACTCCAATTTTCATTTCACTCTTGGCCTTCCAGAAGTCACAAGATCAACTCATGACTTGATCTCAGTATACATAATGTATTGGAAGGGATGGGAGGTATTTAATTGTTGTGGGCACTTAGCAACCATTGTAGGTTAGGTCTGAAACAAGCATTTTTTAAATATATTTGAAATAACTTCCTGGGGTAGGAAATGACAACCTGCTGTTAATGTGGTGATCTGAGCTCTGTGACTCCTGTTTCTGGGGTCACAGAGCTAAGTAAAACCAAACTCCTTCTGGGGGAAAACAAGGGGGTGGGTGTTAAATGTGTTTGATTACAGTAGGATAAAAATAATAGAGTCAAATGGGGTAAGTAGTGAACCTGGAGTCCTGCTGTGGAGGAGCAGCAGATGTCCATAAACAGTTTCTGAGTATATCTAATCCCCAGTTTTCACAAGAACATAGCAAGTAGCAGCTATTTAAAATCCAGACAGTAAAAAGGCTGCAGATTGAGTTTGGCTTAAAAGGAAAGGTGTGTTTCCAGCTGCACTGCCGCTCAGGTAGTGCCCTGCAGTAGCCTGACATTCCTCACTGCCTGCCTGGGCAGGGCCCAGTTCTCCTGAGGCTTCATTCAGGTGACCTGGCTGCAGCTCCAGTCAGTGGTCAGTGTTTGAGGTGGGATTTTTTTTTTTTGCTGTTTGTAAAATTCTTCTGGTGAGGAGACCTTTTGTCTCCTGCGGTCATGGAAAATGTGCTCACATGCTACCTCAGCGTGTCAGGCATGTCCAAACTCATCCTGTTAACTGGACACTGAAGCCAGAAGTACTGCTGTACTAGGACTAAATGTGTGTCTGCATAAATAAAATAACTTCTCAAAGGTTATTAAACAGGATCTTAGTGCACAAAGGTGTTAATGCTTGCAAGGGAGTTAGTGAAGAGCTGAGCATAAGCACACGGACTTGTTTGGTGTCAGAAGATTTTTGCAGTGGTCAGTGTTGACAATCATTGGGTAGAGCTTTCATTTCCATTCCTGTGTCCCCACTTCTCTGCACAGCCTGGGATTTGCTGTCTCAGAAGAAATGTTACACTCAGATCCAGCTCAACAGCACTGCTAATCCTGTGGTTAGCAAAATCTAGATAGCTTCTTGTGTTAGGTTTCTGCTGTTTATCTTTCCTCCCTGGTGAGGTATGGGATATATACTGAGGTGAGGGGGAGCATGCAGGAAAGCCTGGCAGCAGGACAGCAGGAGGGACAGTGTTTACTGAGCAGAAACTATGAAGAGCAGCAGACTAAAATGTCCTCCAAAGAGGCAGAGAAATAAGTTACAAACAGAAGCTTTAACTTGTGGGTGATTACATCAGGATCACCATACTTAAACGAAATGATCTGTCTGTTTGCTGACCTGTGCTTTTTAAGATCTAACACCAGAGAGGTCTGTGATTGCCTGGACTGTGTCTCACAGAGGAGGGAGATCTGTGTGAAAATGTTGTTTAAACATAAACGTACTCTACAGAGCATTCAAATGACCTGACAAGTCTGCACTCGACAGCACCATCATGGACTGAGGAGCTTTCTGCTTTGGGAATTAGCAGAATCTGCTTAAAACTTTTTCCAAAACAGGGAAAGAGCTATCAGAGTGCAGAAAGACAGTTCCTGTGTGCTCTGCAGTCATCCTTGAAAGGTGCTTGAAATGGCATTTCCTGTTGAACTCTTTTGTGTTGATGCAAAGAGGAATGGTTTGTTTTCCTGCTGAGGAAAGTACTTGGGTATACTGAACACAGATCTGATTTCTATAAATGCTTCTATCCATTATTAAAAACCCCAGCAAGTTAATGCTGCCAATACCTGAAGCTGAACAAATAGGTGAAACCAACTTGGCTTCTGCAATATTTTTTCTGTTCTGGGGGCAGCCCAGTGGGGGGTCTCTGTGTCCAGCTGTAGCAGTGACCATTCATGCAGTTTATGGGTGAGATCCCCAAAGCCCTGACCCAGATCCAGGTTCTTGCTCTGGAGTCCCTGATGGAGCCAGTCCCTGTCACTCTTGGCTAATGGAACCAAGACAGTGCTGCATAAGCAGATGTCCTGAGCAATCTATTTATTACATTTATTACCTTCATAGCAATGTTCTGACATTTTTATTAGGCTGTCTGGAGGCTGTGGAGCTAAACTGACCTGCACATCTCTCCTGTCCCCAGACATGCTGCTGCCACACTGAATACACTCTTAATGGAGCATCTGTGTTAACGAGCTCTTTGCAGCATCCCGAGGTTGTTAAAATGTGTGTAAAACGCACTTGTATTGAGCTGTGAGTTGTGTTTACACCCGCTGAGGTATTGACATTCAGGTTTTGTGTGCTCAGTGCCAAGGTTGCAAGGATTCAGCATCTTTGTTTTGCTGACGAGCACATCTCTGGGGCCGGGGCAGCAGCGGTGCTGCAGCTGCATTGGATTTGCTGTCAGGATCTGCCGCTTGCTTTTGGGGTTTTACGTTTTAAATGGTGCCTCTATTTCCACACCATCATGATTTTACCACTTCTGTGTGCCTTGAAACCGCTCTGGTGGCTGAAATGCAGCATTTGAGGCTGCTCAGTATCTGCTGCCTATAAAATTGGGTATTGCCTAGCAAGGCTGCCAGGGACTTCAGAGGGATTCTTTGAACTTTATGGCCTGGCAGTGGGTCTGACTAAAGTCCATTTGCTCAGGTAAAGCTGAGGGGCCTGTCGTTCCCTTCAGATGCCACAGAAAGTGATTACATCCTGCTTGAAATCTGGGGCTTGTTACTTGAAAATGTTCTCAGAAAGTGCTTGTCCTCCCCTCTTCAAGTGGAGGCAAGAGTGTGGTGTTAAATTATAATTTCAAAAGAAAAAAAAAACCCACACCTTTTGCAGCACAAGTATGGTTACCTTCTGGTTTGTTTTTTTTTAGTCAAAATAGTTCCTTCCAGGAGTGAACTGGGAAGGAAAGCAAATCAGATTATTGCCATGATAACAGCTGGATGTGCCAAGTTGCCTCAAGGTCTCAAGCTGTGAGTAAATACCTTTGTTTTAGGAGCAGAAGACCACAGTCTGATGCAGGAGCTGATGTTTATAGCAGTATAAAAGTTGTTCTTCAAAGAGTAAGTGGAATAGGTGCATGTACTTTCTTCTACAGGGCAGCAGCTCAATAAACTGTAAGGCAACATGTTTGATCTTTAAACTGAGACCCGTTGTAAAATGTGTGTTAGTCCCTGCAAGAAATCTGGGGGGGTGTGATCATGTGATACTGAATTGACTGCACCTCCAAAGGCTGCACACTGAGGTGTGTGGATCTGCAGCATCCTATGACTGCTGTGACTTTTGGAGATGTGTGTCATCACCATTTGATGCTCCTGTGGCAGGCTCCTGCCGCTCCTGGTTTTCCTTAAAACCTTTCTGGGATTACAAGAGACACTTCCAAAAGCCATGTGCTTAAGAGTTCTGGCAAATAAATCTTCTTTGTGCTGCCTTTGCTTGCTGCTGCAGTTGCCAAACATTTACCCTGTTGGTACTTGAACAGTAGCTGGGTCTTCAGTGGGTGTGCAAGACAGTTTGTTAACTCCAGATCTTGAGTAAGAAGGGGTTGTGTGTGTGCTGTACAGGAAAATGTGTGTTTATCCGTTCTGGAGATTACTAAGCTCTTGTAGTATGAACCTTATCTTTAGAATGTGTTTCCTGAATTCATCTTTCTGTCTTTCCTTTCAGTGACAGCTCAGCCTCTCTCTGGCATTTACTACAGCTGCTTGGGGAGAGTGTAATGCCGAGATAAAGAACAGTTCTGGTCATCTGCCAGCTCTGCTGACCACCAGAAAAAGTTCTGTGGGCCACAATTCATTACAGTGACCTTCATTTTTGAATACCAGTTCTTTTATCACCAAACTGTGAGCAAAGGTATTGAACTGGCAGTAAAATTTGGGTTTATTAGATTAGTAACAGGTATCTGCAGGGCTGGTTCACTGCAGGGTCTGTGTTTGTGGTTGCAGCGTGTTCAGGCCAGTCCGATGACATACCTGTGGATCACAATAATGTGTGAGATGATTTCAAGTGTGATCTTCAGGCTGAAGGATCAAGCAGAGCAATATCATTGTGTTGCCAAATTACCAGGTAAACACAGGGAGCTCACTCAAAATCTGAATGCTTATGAAAAGTGGTTTTGAATTTGTCATTCTAAGCGTGTGAACAGAGGAGAGTGAGGAACAGGGCAAGGACAAGCTGGGAAGTAAAAGGAATGAAGGTGGGTCAGATCTTTCAGCTACCAAAATGGTCTCAAGTCCAAAACAGCTGCTCCATGCACTTGTGCTCCTTCAGGGGGTCACAGAGGAGGGGCTGACCAGGAGGTGCCTTAAGGATTCCATACGTGCTTCTGTCTCCTGCTGAGCATGAACCAGGTGCTCTAAGCTAAAGGAATAGAAAGGGAAACTCTGAAATTCCCTTTCCTGGTGAGACACCTTCACAAGACTTCAAAGTTAAATACAAATCTTCAGAATTTTCAGCATTTCATGGATTTCAGACACTTAAGTGTAATATGATAATCATAATCTGAGCCAGGGTTTCTGGACTCATTGCCATTCAGCTCTTTGGTGTCTTTGCATCAAAGACATTTCTTTATAAAACTGGGTGAGTGGATGGTTTGACAGTTGGGAAGATTTAGATCTTTCTTTTCCACAGGTCACTGAAATAATACATTACCTACACGGTGTTGCTTGTTGAGAGCAGACATTGCTGCTTGTGTCCCTTTTCCTGCTCGGATCCCTTCAGTCATCTTTGCTTCAGGCTCTGTAAAAAAGGTGTAATTGAGCATTGACCTCTCTGTGTCAGACCCTCAAAGATTTAATGATAAGTAAACTATACAGTGATTGGATGTGGGGCTGGTGAGGGAAGGGTTTAATGAACTGATAATATTGCAAAATAGGTGTTGAATTCTCAACTAGGCAGCCTAATCATCAATCGTGATGGGCAGCTGACCAAAGGGCTTTAAAAGCAGGGGTTTGTTCTTTCAGTGATGCTTATCTCCCTACCCCTGTACTTGTCTGATTTCTTTGCTCAAGAACTGGAAACAGAAATACTCTTTGACAGCTTAAATAACCAAATTTAGAATGTGGCTTCCTGTTCTGACTGGTTCTTCAGGATTAAAGTACAGTTTTGCGTGCTTTCCCTGTTCCTGCCTCCCCCTGCCCTTTTTTTTTTTTTTTTTTTTTAACTAGATATGGGCTCCTTTATAATTACTTGGTGAAGTTCCCCTGGCTGTGTGTAATCCAGCTGGTGTATGTAAGCCCTGCCTTGGTGGGTGGTATGTCTGTTAATCACTGGGAAAGCTTTGTGTCTGTGCTGTACTCTATCTCGTTCTGTGCTGCGTGCATTGGCTTGTTTATGATCGCTGCTACTGAAATGGCTTCATGTTTTCCTGATAAATTAAGCTGCAGAACGCAGAAGGCTTTGTCTCCCATGCTAAAACCATCCAGAAAGCTTCTGACAGATCAACTCCTCTCCAAGGTGTGGAGGCAGCAGTGGGAGATGAATGCAGGAGGTGCTGCTCTCAGCCAGTCTCTACCTATTTACAGGTTTGCTGCGTTAATTTAAGGTTATTCCCAAATAATTCATCTATTTGGACCCTTAATCCACTCAGATTCATTTGTTGAATATGTTCAGTTCTTAAAGCCACATGTCCTCACAGCAAAAGGATGACTTAGCTGCCTTCCCACCAAAAACACAGATCATCAGGTCCTTTGACCCTCAAAGAGCTCAGTGTGGCAGCAGATTTTTCAAGGCTACCCCTTAGGACCCTTTTCCCATCAGAGCCGATGCAGAGACAACTGCCTTTGTGGACAAAGACTGAGTGTAGCTGCCGGTGAGGAAAACAAAGGACTTGGCCCCACCTCTGCACACGGAAATGAACTTGCTACCTCTGCTCCCCGGCGGTGCCTGTGCAAGACTCCAGTGCTCGGCTGTAGGCAGGGACGTGTTGTTTTCAAAATTCAGAGACTTTTCATAAATATCACCGGAAACAGCTGTTGAACAGTAAAGAACAAACTTTCCACATGTGCAGCGAAGGCGGCTGAGCAGGCACGGCCGTGGCACATCACTCGGCTGGGAGAGGATGTGCTGGGGGTGAGGGGGAGGTGTGTTTGTCTAACACAGCAGCTTCACGAGTTTTTTTCATAATCCCCTGAAAACATGGGTCTGGGTTCTGCATTGCCATATCTGTGATACTGATAAAACGATTGAAGGCAAAATTCCTATGTGTGATAGCCTCCCCTTTACCTTGAACATGACCAGTGTTACAGCTGTAGTACTTTCCATATTTGCAGGAACAGAACATTCCTTGGTTTTGCAGAGAGTACCTGGACTTCTGTCCAAACAGACTTAATAATACCCAACCCTTCACACCCACTGGAGTTAGAAAGACTGTGACAGTGTATTGTGTTCATTAGGGTTCTTCAAAAGGACAGAACTGAGGGGAGCAGAGAAAATCTCACTGATAGGCATACTCTGAAATGAAAAGAGGTCATCAGGTCCCCCTTAGTGTAAACTAAAAATTGCAGATGCCTAATAAGACAATCATGCTCCAGATTTAATCATGTTAACATGTGAGCAGACACTTAGCAAGCCCCTGTGGGATAGGAGTGGGTGGAACACTATGACACCCACACCTTTGTGTGGTCTGACAAGCAGCAATTCAGCCTGAAGCTGTTGATCTTGGATGGAAACAGAAGCTTGATGAATGCCCTGTTTGCATGTGGACTATGTGCACTGACAGGACTGGGTGTCCAGCTCTGAGCATGCCTCAAGTGTCAAATCTGGGCATGCCAGTGCCAAGCGTGACCAGAGCACTTTGTGGTGACCTGTGCAGCGAGGCCTGGGCTGGACAAGGGGAAACCCATCAGATGTAGGACACAGAATTACTCTGTTACACCACTGCAAGATCAAAAACTACTAAAATGCACCAGGAAAGCAAAACAGCTGAAGGTACTGTGCAAGCTGCTGTGATTGTGTAGTTTTGCAATGCAGACACTGGCGAAAATGATGACTTTATGAATAAACAATATGTTGTCAGCCTTGTCTGCCAGACCAAACACTACAAGTCAATATGGGAGATTTGTGCATGCACGTTCTCCTTTCAGCCCCTGAAAATTCTCTCCAGAGGCAGCTCTCGTAGCATTCCCTCTGCTCCCCCCTCCTGAGGTGGCTGCTCAGACATCCCTCACACTCTGGGCTTTTTCCATTGTGCTTCCATAACTGGTTCTAGGTGCTGCCTTAGTGTAGCAAAGGTTTGAGATGGGTGTTTTTACAGTGTGTCTCACGTGCAGTATATAACTCCAGTTTATTAGTTTGTGTGGTGTTCAAAGGTCGAACAGGATCCTGCTGCCCCACAGGCTCCTGGGTTTGCTGCCTGCTCCTCTGGGCCCTGCTGGTCCCGTGGCCTCCTGGGGACTGCGAAATGCTAAAGAGAACTCGGACAAGCAGTGCCCTTTTCCCTACAGCAAAGTGTCACTTCGTGGGCTGGGCAGCACTTGGGACCCCAGACAGGCGTATTTACATCTTGTCATGCAGTGATGAATGGCTCTGCTCACATGCTCTGTTGCGGCACAGCGGTGATTTAGGCTGCTACCTGTCATCACTGCAATTTTGTGCACTTTAAATTCTTCATGTATTTGTCCCAGCAGAGTGCACCTGCTTCCAGCCAGAAGCAGTTTCTTGGCTGTCTTGTGACTTGCTGCCTAAACTCCATCTCGTGCGTCCCTTTCTTTCTGCTTGCCCCTTGTTCCTGCATGCTGAGAGATTGATTTACTGGGTCTAAACTTTTATTCATGTCTAAACATTGGAGCAACTTTAACAAAGAAACAATTGTTCCCTAAGTCTGATGTTAAAAGCAAAATATGAAAATACCACAGCACTTAAATGCTGTTGTCTAGTTGACAGCATGGTGATGAGTCAAAGATTTGACTTGATCTTGGAGGTCTTTTCCAACCTTAATGATTTTCTGAGTCTCCACAAATGGACAGTGGGAACTGCTAATCTCACTAACATGTACCTGAAAGCAGTGCCACTCTTAGGCTGGAGTTTCAATCTTTATGGCAACAAGCCCAAATTCAAATAGCTTTTATTAGTGCAGATTTCAAGATCTGAACTTATATGAGGATCTTCTATTTCTGTTCTCTAAAGGTTCAAAAAGAAAACAAATGGGTTATTTCTGTCATCACTTGGTTCCCTGGCATATGGAGATGCAGTGCATGATTGTTTTAATCCAGGACTAACTCATTTACAAATCTATTATCCATATGTTATGAGTAGCTGCTTGTAGTTAATCACTGCACTTGTTTTCAGCAGGTTTTAAGGGCTTGCCTTGTAGTGGTGGTTACGTGTAAAAAATCTGACGTGTCTGGACAGTATCTAAGTACATTTAGTCTTCTACAATGCTTGAATAAAGCCCTTAAGTTATTAATTAGAATAGAACAGAAGTTCTGGGCTTGTTTTTCAGTCTGTGAATGTGTGGTATGTGTTACTACTGAATATGAGGTTCTTGCCAGTCTCCTGACCTCTGGAAGGATTGAGTTACCCTCCATTTCTTAATGTCCCAATTTTTCCATTGCTTCTTGCAACCGACTTCATTTCTGACTAACAAAATTATTTTTTTTGGCATTGCAGCAAGCTGGCACTGCATTTTCTTTACAGCTGTGAGGCACCATTACCAGAGCTGTGCTCCTGGCTATATAGGATGACACTGCTTAAATTATTGCAACCAAACAGTACCCTAGCAAAACTTGCAGAATCACAAATTCCACTGCTTTGCCCTTTTCTCTGCCCATCCCTGAAGTGGAGATGGTCAAGACATTTCAGACAAGTGTCTTCTTGCTCCTGTCAAGTCTCTTATCCAGACCTGAACCAGCTGCCATCACACTGTGTTGGTTTTTTCAACCTCTCTCCGCTTCTCTGAAACTTTTAGTTAATAATTGGAAATAAAGCTGATGAAGCTTTTGGCTTCCAGCTCTGCTGCCAGATCACAGGGGCAGCTCTGCAGTTGATGCCTTGGTATTTTTTGCTCTTGAGCAGATGTCATCAACAAGTAGTTGTGTCTAAATTCACATCTTCCAGCTCACTTCCCCTGCCAGCTCACTTGTGCCTCCTTGCTGGGAGCAGATGACTTCAGGCTGCTATATCGTGTTCCTCTGTGCTGGGATGTCATGCATTCCTATGGGAAACACAAAACTGAGCTTGCTTCCCATCCAAGGCTCCTCGGTTTTTCGCCCGCTCTGCTTGCTGGGTGTAAGGGCTGGAGAATGCCAGTCTGGGATGGGCAGTGCAGGGTGGGATCGAGCTGCCCCCGGCTCTCCCCAGTGGAAAACTCAATTAAGTTTCCATCGCACTGTAACATCTGAATTCCCAGCCGCTAAACGACAAGACTTTTGTTCTAAATAACTTCCTTTCTTCCTTTTCTCGAGGGGCGATGGAGCTAAAGATTAAACAGCACTGAAAGGCAGCTGCTTCTCTTCTCCTTTGGCAGAAAGCAAGTTGTCGCGTCTCTGCATATGAAAGTTACTGCCAAGAACTCTTTTCCTCTCCTGCAGGAGAGAAATTAAGGTCGTTTCCTAAGCACCCGAGTTGTCGCTGCCTGCCTTTTGCAAAACATCGTTTGATGTGCTGCATCAAACCCGGTTGCAGGGCGTGTAGCCTCGCTGGCCTAGATCTGAGGGGAGAAAAAGGGGAAATGAAAAGGGAAGAGAAAAGGAAAAACTGGGCGCACCCGCGCGGGTGCTGTGCCCCGTCCCTCGCTACCGGCAGCTAAACCCAGACCCGTGAGCGGGGAGGACCGTCCGCCTGTCCCTGATCCGCGTGTCCCGGTCCCGCCTGTCCCTGATCCGCGTGTCCCGGTCCCGCCTTTCCCCGTCCCGCCTGTCCCTGATCCGCGTGTCCCGGTCTCGCGCGTCCCCTCCCGCAGCCCCGCGCCGCCACGTGCGGGTGTGGGCGGGGCAGGGGGCGGAGCCTGTCCTGACCCCGCCCTCGGGGCGCGCCTGCGCGGCAGGGGCGGCGCGGCGGGCGCGGGGCAGAGCGGTGGTGCCGATGCCGCGGGGCAGGGCGGCCGCTGCGGTGGGGAGCGATGATCCCCTACTTCTCCGACAACGCCGTCATCTCCCAGGGCGCCATCGCCCAGCTGTGAGTACCGGTACACACCGCCGAGACTCCCTGAGACTCCCCTTCCCGGTGCCGCTCCGCCTGCCCGGGCTCCCGGCGGCTCCCCCTGCCCGGGCGTGCGCTGCGATCGCTGCGCTCACTCCGCTCTCCCCTCTCTCCCCTCTCTCCTCGCCCGCCCCGTTCCCCGTAGTTCTCTCCGCCGCCGGTTGCCTCCGGGCAAACTTTCCCCTGGCCGGCACCGCAGTGTGGAAGTGCTGATAAGCACCGGCAGCGCCCGGCGGCTGCTGCTCCCTCACCGCTTATTTCCCTGATTATTTTTCTTTTTTCACTACAAGTACTCCGAGTCCCTTCCGAGGCTTCTCTCAGTGTTACACGGGAGCTGCCCGGGCAGCTCGGGGCTGCGCTTCCTCCTGCCGGAGCCGCCGGTTCCCGGTGCGGTGCCCCCGCGGACCCCCAGCCGGGCTGGGCGCTGACAGCGGGGTACAGATCCCCGGCCGTGTTTTGGGCTAAAAGCAGAGATTAACTCCTTTATCTGATCTCTCGGTTTATCGTAAAGCGGCAGAGAGGCACTGTGGGGCTGGGGTGTCCCAGGTCTGAGACATTACACTCAGCACCTGCAGGTCACAAGGCACAGACGTGAGCTGCGGCCAGTTGTTCTGTACTGTCAGTCTTGGGCAGCTCTAAAGTGCAGAGTGTTTCCGTGTCCCAAACTAAGCCGCATGGAAAATGAGTCTCTCCAGCTGCACACCCCCCCTTTGATACGCAGATACGAATAATCATTTAATTTATAAACAATTAACAGCTACTGGCTGAGTCGTGGGGTTTGGCCTGGAAGGATTACGGTGGGAAGTGGCAGCTATGGAGTGGTAGATAAGGCGTTCAGAGAGATAGTCGCTGTGGTGTAGCCGTGCTTGATACTTCTTTAAAGAAGCCAACAGACTGTTTTATCTCTTGGAAACATCATGAAAGGCTTCTAGATAGTGGGATAAAGTGCTGGGTCCCACCTGGAACTGTGTTCTTGTCTCAAGAAGCTCCTGCTACAACTGCAGCTGCCTTGCATTTAAGAAGTCTTTAGTAGATATCTCTGCTCATGCTTCATATGGAAATGAGTCCCCGGACTCTATGGGTTCTTTTGTGAGCGGTAGCAATCACTGCTGCAGTTGGTAATCAGTTCAGTTAAGTCTCTCTGAGCCTTTCATACTCAACCCATTTGTAATTTATAATTTTTTCCGCTTGCAGTGTTGCCTGTAAACATCAGGGCTTTCCCTGCGGTTGCTGATTATGTAGGTTTAACAGAGATGTACCTAAACTGTTCTTCCAAAGCAATGATGCAAACTGGATATGCCCTGGGCTTTGGGAAGTTGCAGTAATTCTGAAATTGTGGTGAAAACCCCAACATACTGTGGGCTGAAACATTTCTTTGGAGCTCCGGATGATTTACCGAGCTAGAGTAGGTAGCCAGGTAACAATTTAAGTGCTTTTAAGGTGTTTGTTTTATCCGCTGCTCAAACACTTAACCCACGGTTGCAGACTGTACAGAAAGGGATCAGAAGAAAGGGGAAATGCTGCTTCTCTCTGCTCCCTCCCTCACATGTCACACGGATCCCTGCAGAGAAGTGCCTCGTGGTGGTTTAAATGGCCACTTGGTTGGAAGGACCACCCTTTCCTTTTCTGGGGAGAGAGATAACAGAGTTATCAGAGTGGAGTGTACGCTGTCCTTTGCCTCCTGTGAGGGAAGATTAATAAGCATGAGAATGACAGAGCTTTTGGCCCATGCAGAAGTGTTCTCACAGAGCTGAGTGCTGGATTAATATTTTGCTAGTGTTCTCAATCAGGATGGTGCTGCAGCTCTCAGGCTGGCCTAATAAAGGCCAGTATTTAAAGTTTGTGCTCCTAATTACAACTTCACAAAGGCTGATTAATATTGGATGTCCTTATTTCATCATGGGCAAGACCTAAAAATCCAGTTTTCGTTTTTTTGCTATGCTAAAAATATGTTCTCTGTGGAGTGGGAAGGGCAGTGGTGACCCAAACATTATCAGAAACTTCTGTTTCAGTGTATTCTTTAGTAGATGTATTTGGCTGATCAGCTCTGACTTTCAGAGATCAGCAGAAATTACTCTTGTGTTGACGCTTTTAGTCAGTAATGTAGTCAGCTGGTCTGGGTCTAATTCATTTCAGGTTCACAAGGATTCAAATAATGTCCGGGAGACTTGTGTTTATCAAAATGCTCAGAATTTATAGTTGTAACTTGTTCCAGAAAGTCTTGCTACTCTCACTGAACCTAGGGGGAAGTCTGCTGATTTACTAGTTTATTTGTAGGATTCAAACTTTGCTTTGGTCTACTAAAACTTTAAGGCAGCTGATAGAAAAGATAGAAAGAAAAAAGCAAAGCTTCAGATAGTCTGCAAATATCAAAGAATTTTTGACAAGAAACCTGGAGGAATTGCTATGGGTCAGTTCTTCCTGCCTGCAGTTCTTCCTTTGCCCCCACCAAGTTTTAGTTATTCAGTTCATTGCTGGAGTCCCTGAAGTGGCTTTTCCAAGTTTCTCTGATAATGCCAGATTCCTCTGTCACCCACTTTTCCTCTTTATCTCAGTGACAAAGCAGGATGACCCAGCCATTAGGGCGGTCATTTGGGGTCTGAGAAAACCCAGCTCTTGCTTTCACTGTGCCACATCCTTCCTGTGTGTCTTGCCAGGCTGTGTTCACCAGGGCTGAAGGTGCAGAGGGACACTCAGCCTTTGTTCAGAACCTGAGGATTGACCACCTCCCTGTGCTGCCTGCATCCCTCTGGCATTTTGAAGCATTTTTTGTTGTGTTTAAATACTTTTGACTCTGCCTTGGCTTCCTTTTCTGCCAGGCAGCAATGGGAGCCCTCCCTGGGCACAGTTGAGCCAATGTTGAAGCACCCCTGCCCTGTTTGCTCCTTCATCCTCCAACACTCAGGAGCCAGGTGGATCTAAAAGCACAGATACTCTCACTGCTTTCCATGGTTCTCATGCTTGCCTCATACCAGTCCGTTTTTTATTAAAAGATGTTAACTCATAGATTTTGTATGTATTTTAAACTTTGACGGGGAAAAAAGAAGGAGCAGGAGTAGACACTTTCTTCACAGCATTGTGGTTTATAATGGAGTTCTTAGTGGGAAATAAACCCAAGAAGTTAAACTGAATTATTTTAATAATTCACAGGTGGACACAAAATGTCCTTTCAGACCTGGCTTAGCAGCCTGTTGCTCTTTCCCATAATCAGTTTTCTTCTAAGTGACAGCACTTGTGTGCAGAGTGTGAAGAAACAACACTTCCCAGTGTAAGAGAGAGTTCTGAGGCTGTGCAGGTAATTACAAACTGTACAGTAAATGACAACACTGGGTAATTGAGGCTCATTGTGTTGCCACCTCCATGCTGTAACCTGTCTTTCTTTGTGCCCAGCCTGCTTGGCCCTTTGTCCTCCCCCACCCCTTTCATTTGTCTCTGTCATGTGGCCATGGCCTTTACTGGGAAATTTCATGGCCTTTATGGTGGGAAATTTCATGACCACCTGATCTTGAGTTGTGCCAAGTCAGGAACTTGGATAGGTATGTGGCTGGTGTTGCCATTCTTTGGAGAGCTGCTTATTTATTTATTTCTTGTATGGGAAGCCTTACAACCTTTTTATCTCCTTACAATGTTATTGCTGCCAAAACCCTTGACCGTTCAGTGATTAGACCACAGTCCTCTGAGCAGCATGCTATTGGAAATCTTTAATTGCTTCTGTACCATTGTAAAGCACTGTAGCTTTGGGAGTGTTTTACCATTGTGCTGAGAGTCAATGATATTTAAGAGCTGAGGAGGAGATGCTTGGAAACTGCTGCAAAAAGCCTGGAAGATCAGCAGAGTCATTCCAGTTAGTGCTTTTAACTCTTACCTAAAGTTTTCTTATGAGCTGAGGCTTGCTCTGGTTGGAAGGGCTTGAAATACAGAAAGCAGTTGATCAGTCCTTCATGTCTTGTGGAGCCTGGTAGGATCAGGACAGCCTGGAATAGTTGTTTTCTCCATTCAAGTGTGCATGGTGTTCTCTGGGTTTGTATAGCTGCAGAGGACAGCCTCATACTCCATCAGGGATGTGCTGGGAAAGTGCAGGCAGGGGAACCTGACCCTTCCCCTTCCTGCCCACCCCTCCACACAGCTGAGCTCACCCTGCACAGTGGATGGGCTTCCTGTTGACAGAGCAGAGTTGTCGGGGATTTCTCATCTTTTTTATTTCTTTGCTGCTTGTGATGAAACAAACACTGTGCTTAAGAGGCCTCTTACTACCCACTGATTACTAAAAACTATTCAAATAGGTTGTGGTATTTGCATAAAAGTAGTATGGTCTGTGCTGAGTTGATCATTAACTAAGCCAGGGCTGTATTGTTCATAACTACTTTTCCTGTTTGGCTTTTCCTTTTATTCCCCTGGAAGCTGTGGGTATTTGTCTCACCGATCCTTCCTGGTAAGGGCTAGAAGAGAGACAGAGATGGTTATCAGACATCAAATCAAAACCTGAGCCACAAACCAGTGTTTCAAGGATAAACCCCCCACGCCACCATCCTTTTTGAGCAATATGTTTTACTTAGGAAGCCCACGCTGCTGGAGTGCCAAATTAATGTTTTAAAAGCATTTAAGTGGTAGAGTTGATTCTGAGATTGTGTTGTCTTGAAACATCTGCAGATGTTCCTGTCTCTGGAAATGCTTGGGATTTTTCTAAAGACCACAAAGCAGAAGGACCCCAGTGAGATTATCAGCAGAAAAAGGCCTTTTGGGGCCAGTTAATAGCTGGCTGGGATTTTTTTGCAGGACTCCACGTCCTTGCACCTTTATCACAGAGCCCCTGGTTAAAATATTGCTTCATTGCTTTAAAAACAACTTCAAGCTAACTTTCTTGACAGGTGCTTCTGACTAGTGTTCGTGGGGTCAGAGAAAGTTTAAAATTCTGCATCCCATTCTGCAGTAGGCTCTGAAGAGCTGCTGTCTCCCCTGCAGTGGTCTGACAAACAGCATTTAAATTATCAGCCTGTATGGGCTTAAAACTAGTTCAGCAAATATTTTTCTCCACTGTAATGGATGTAATGTGTACAGAGCAAATCTGCAATTTGAGTTTCCAGCCATGGTGTTTTGTAGCAGCTGGTTGAAGATTCAAATTTTCACAAACACATGGAACAAAACTCACTCCTGTCCTTAATAGTAAACACTTGTGCTTTTGCTGAAGTATCCCAAAGCCACCCCTTTGCTTTCCATGTACAGCTTGGCCAGAGCTTGAATCCAGCAGCTTGGGAAGGAGCTGCAGACTGGCAAGAGCTGTTCAGCAGCCACCTATTGCTGGGTTGTGTGGATTAACCAAGTGTTTTGTGACAGACAGCAGCTTTCTGGTTCAAGGACATCAGACTGTGGATGAGGGAGGGTGGGGAGAAGAAAAGCCTGTAAAAGTAAACTTAAGACAAGTCCCAGAGTTGCTGAGGGCTGGGAGTGATATAGGAATCCAACCTGCAAGATCTCGATGTAGGATTGGATTTCTTGATAAATTTAGACATTTTTAGGTATGTTGAGGCCACAGGCTCCTTGTTCAGTGCATATTCTTGTTTATCCACTACTTATCTGCCTCTCATCAACATCATGTTCAGCTCTTTGGGCTCTCTGGTTTACTTGCAATAAGCCATTTAAGCAGAATGCTTTTCCTCAAAACACCTTTGTTACAAGTAGGCTAAATCCAGACTGCTGAACCAGAAATGATTTAGTCCTTTCTTTTAAACAAATGATCTTTGTCACTTATTAGCGAACTCCTTCATTTGTTCACACACTTCCCACAATGGCTTAATGAGCTCCATGCTGTCTCACCGGGGCTGGCTCTGGGTTGCTCTGTTAAACTTCCAGCTTTTCCCTGGAGGAGCACACATCTGTGACTGTTGCAGTGTGGCTTTAGTGGAGGCACCAAGGTGGATCAGAGTAAGTTAATCTCGAGATCCAGAGCTGTCTGGAGGTGCCCAGAGTGGACTGGGACCCCTGCTGAGTTGGAATGGTCTGTACTGTGGTGTTACTGTATATAATGTGCTGGATTTCCTCACTCCCTGTGATCTGTTTGACAGCATGAAGAGAATAAATTTGCTTCTCTGAGCCTCTTGTTGCCCTGCAGCCTCTTTTTGTACATCCCAGCTGGATGCTTTGCAGTGGGCTGTTACCTGTGTCTTGGCTCAGGCACCTCAAGCTGACAGACAGGCACAGGCAGCCCTGTTCTGGGTGTATTGCTGATGATTTGTGACACTCCAAATGGCAGGTGGGACTGGAGTGGGGTCATTGTGATTAGCAAATAGTAAATTTACCTTGGTCAGGTTATAATGTAAGAAGGAAGCCTGTTTGCACAAAGGTGTAAAAAGCTACCATTAGTCTTACCTTTGTCTTCCTCTTAGTTTCCTGCTTGCTTTCTGCAACTCAATGCTGAATTAAAATGAACCCAAATTGTGGGAGGAGTGGAGGAGTTTTACTGGGGTTATTTTGTTTGTTTAGTTTGTTTGGGTTTTTTAAGGGCTCATCGTGTAGTGTTGTGTGAAGAGCTTGTCACTAGCTTTGTTGTTGTTATTGTTAGGGTTGATTTGTTTTTTTTTTTTTTCCTTTATTTGCTTTGTAAAAGAGATGGAGAAATCAAAAAACAAATGCAAAGTGGAACAGCCGCATTCCTCTGTGGCGCAAAGACTGAAAGCCAGTTAGTCTAAATAAAAACAAACAGTTTGTCAGCACCGTTTCCAGCCCTCCTGTTGGTTTGCCACGATGAGAAAATTGCAAGAAAGCAAAAGAGGAATTTCCATGTGCCCTGATAGCAAGAGGGGGCATCATAAATATCCACCCCAGAGGTGGGTGATACTGTGTCCAGTGTGTGTGAACAGGACTGGTGTGTGGGGTGTCTGAGCCAGCCCATGAGCTGCATTTTGGAAATTGTGGTCAGGAGCTGGGCCAGGATATCACCCAGATTCCCAGCACAGTCCTCAGCAAAACCTTGACACTGCAGTAATCTTCCTGACTCTTTTGTCCTTAGTTCCTTTAAGTACATCTTGAAATGTTCTCTGAGAGGCTCTCTAGTTTGAAATTAAGCAAATACCTATTCTGGAACCTTTTTAAAAGCTGTTTAAGAGCCTTTTCTCTGAAGTGCACTGTGTTCTTGTTAAAGACTGCTGAATCTGTGGTACATAGTAGTGTTTAGTATTCTGATAGTCTTGCTGTTTTAATGTGTGGTTTTTAAAGGGGTTTCTGTGCTTTTAGGAAATATGAAGACCTGAGTTAACCACAGAAAACTAGCTGCCAAACTGCTTAAAGTGCTAATTCTGCTGAAATTTAGCACCTGGCTTTTGCAGGGATAAACACATCTGGAATCTCTACTCTTCTGAGTTCAAACTCCTATAAAATAAAAGTATTTAATGCGTTTCCAGTTTGAGTCTTAGTCAGCAAAACTTTGCAGCGTTTTTATGTTGAGTTAAAAACTCCTTTATATGCATTTTGAAGTAAAGCATTGACATCCCCCTGAAAGTTGCATGAAGGTGCTAAAAGAGTTGGTTAATTTGCAGCTGTGCTGAGAAATCACAAATGCAAAACTGCAGGGTGATACTTCAGAATGAAGCACTTTACTGTTTTTCTTTCCTTTAATTTACTTTTCTGTGAACAGTTATCATGAAGAGCGGATGGTTCACAGTACTGCTTCCCTGCTTGTATTTAAAATAGCTGTTTAAAAACATTTCAATTCTTAGGAACATTTGGAAGAAGTTTTCTTGTCTCCTATTTAGAAATCTCCCAGTTCCTTCTGCCTCTTAGGGTGCCCTTCGTTTCAGCTTTTATTTAAGTTGGGAGATGCTGTGCTGGTGTTAGACATCCCACAGTCTGTCAGCTTCTGTTTAAAGTGGTGTATGGTGAGTGATTAATGGAAATTATTTCGGGAATAAAGGACTCCTGGTAAGCTGATCCCTATTCAGAGCACCAAAAGAAAAAGCAGAGTCACAAGGGATGTTGTCTCCAGGAAGAACTTGTAACATCCGTGGGGGGAAGAGTTGGATTGGAAAGTGATGCTGAGCTTGCATTTTGAAATGGATCATAATTATATCTCATGGACTGATTTGGAGAGCTTTTCCTGATGGCTCCGGAGGCTGATTGTCACTTACACCAGCAGGATGTTGGAGTGGTTTTTGCTGTCGGGTAGGTGTGCTGTACTGGGGCTGCATGCTCTGAGCTCCTGGGGACAAGCAGCCTTGTCTCTCCATGCTGTTACCCCATTCCCTCAGTGCTGGGTCACTGAACCCAAAGTGGAGCTGTGTTTCTTCTTTGCTTTGCAGCTTTAAATCGAATCTGAAGTTTGTATTGACCTTGCTTTGTGCAAAGAACTGTCCTTCTAAGTGTTGCCCTGGATTGAAGGCACAGAATCTGTTAAACTATTCCAACTATAAAATGTGTCTGATCCTTTGGCTTTGATGATTCCTCACTTCTAGCTGATTAAAATTTCAAGTTGCTAGTTGCAGCCACATTTAAGTTTGTACTCCCTTAATTGTAGTTTCCCTGTTCCCTAAAATGAAGTCCCTGGTGTATTTTCAAGGGAGAGCAGATCATTGCTCTGATTATGGGCTGTATCATCACAACAGGTAAAAAGCTCCCTGTGACTTCCAGTTTCAAATCAAAACCTATTGAAAGAAACCTGGCACGTGGCAGTTCTCTGTGAAACAGCCCACAAACCATCTCTCATCACTGGCTACTGCTGACTGTCCTTTTTGCTGATATAAAGGGACAGTCGTTCCTAAACCGATTTTGCTATTCCTGCTGGAAACTGTCATTCAGGGATCAAATACCATTGCATGGGGAGACTGCAGTAAAATGAGAGAAAATTTAAAGTGCTGACTGCTGCAGAAGTTAAAATAGTGAACAAATAACTTCCTTCTATATTTTTATGAGTCAAATCCAACAGCCTCTTGATGATTTTTGATGCTTTTGGTAAACAAGCATCTGCTTCTTCTTAGCAAGAGGAAAAGGCTTATTATTCAGCATTGATTTCTTTGTGTAGAGACAGAGTGGTCCTTGTTTTGGTGCTCTATTTACAGGGGTCTGTTAATGTATTTACTGAGTGCAGCCAACAAGGCTGTGATCAGAGCCAGGCAGCTTCCCCAGCATAATTCCTCCATTCCATGCCCAGGTTGGGATGCAGAGCCAAGTCCTGGCACAGTTCTGCTTCTCAGGGCAGCACAAGCGCTGCTCCCTGGCTGACCACAGCCATGATTGGTGCTGGCCACATCCACAGGGACCAGAAAAAGGCAGAACAACATTTTCCTCAGCCAGTCACATCCTGGGCCTGGGGGAGCTGTGGCTGCTGGGGTGGGGATAGGGGGCACAGAGTGCCCTGCCTTGAGCAGGTGCCGGGGACTTGTCAGCTCCTGGCCACACCCATCTCGGGGAGACGGCCAGTGCTGGCCCTGGTTCAGACAAATCAGTGTTCTTCTTCCATCTGTGAAGTGCTGGACATACTTTGTCTAAATATAGGGGACCCTGGACTTGGCTGTGGCGGGGAGGGACAGTATGTTGACCTCAGTGTGTCTCCTGTGACTTGAGTTACAGTCGTATTTAAAGCAGATGGGTCCTTCTTGCAGGACACTGCCAGTCAGGCCAAACATGGTCAGGTCTGTGACAGTGACATCCAGAGAGACTGGCATAAAAATTTGTTATAAAATATCCCGACTTAAACATGTTTAATACAGTGGGGAGAGACCAGGTTGTTAATCAACTGCCGGAGGGTCTGTCAGCTGTCATTTGGGGTTTAAAAAGGAACGTGCTGTGTATGAAGGCAATGATTTCAAACTCTGAAGGCAGAGGAGATTACTGTGTGGTTTAAAGATAATCAACATGGACTGTGTTAATTAGGAGAGAAAAAAGATAAGTATGTGTCAATCAGAGGGGTGTTCTTTCTGAGGATTAACTAATCAAAAAGCTGGTGGTTATTTTTCTCTGTTCTTTGATGCAATAAATTTTTCTCATGTTGTTTAAAGTGTTTCTAAGAACATATTTGTGAAAGCATTTTGTTGGTACCACAGCAGCTGGCTGACTTTGGGCAGGCTGAGCTGGTAGGAGTATGGCATGTGGTGTAAAACAGTGTGGAGTGTTCTCCTGGGTACTGCTATCCTGCTCCCTGAACCCGGTGGTATGCATTAAAAATGCCCAAGGATGTTTAAACAGTATATGGCACAAGAATGTGATGTAGAGCTTTCATCTGGGAATGTCTTGACTTGGAGACCTGGAAGCCTTTGGGGACTATCATGTAAAACAAATTCCTTTCATGGTCTCGCTTCCGGTCTGGGTCTCTTGCTTTTAAAAGTGCAGAGAATCATATTTCTTCTCTAAACACAAAGTGCCTGGATTTCTTAATCAGCATCCTAATTGTGTTGGGCACCCCTTTCCTAGTCTGTGAACTGCCGTGCTCGGTCTGCAGGGAGAACGATTTTGTGCATATCTTCAGTCTCAAATTCCAGAGACATCAGGGCTTTGTTTGCACAACTTGTTTTGTTGTTGCTTTTTGGAATCTTTTTCTTTCTGGATGGATGGATTCTCTGAAGCCTCCTTGGAGGCTGAACGTGGGCCACCAACACGTGCCTTGTTGGGACTCCCTCCGTGTTGCATAGCCAGGGAGGCAGGCAGTAAAGCTTTTGGCTATTTGTGCTGTGCGGAAAATGGGTTCTTTTCAGTCTGTCATAACTTAAATTGTCCCGGCTTAATTCCCTTCTTCATTGCCATGGTGATCCTACAACCTGTGCCCAGGTTCATATTTCTTGAAATAAATCGTTACCTGATGATCTGTTGTCAGCAGGGTGTCCCCCCAGTCTGGCAGTGACAGCAGGCACAGCTCAGCTCGGCACATCTCCCTATCCCCAGCCTCAGCACCAGGACATTCCCTCCCTGCCCAAGGCTGGCAGGAGCAGTGGGGACAGGCTGGGCAGCGAGGTGACACGGGCAGGGCTGTGTCAGGGTTACTGTAGGAGCACGCGCTCAGCAGCAGCCCCGTGAAACCCAATCTGGAGCTGCCTGCAGCAGGCTGGGCACGGGGCTGGCTGGTGAGGAGGCAGCTGGTGTCCGTGCCAGGGCTCTGCCTGCATTGCCTGGGCTTTAAGAGTTTGTTGAGCTGGTTCATCCATAGGCCAAGAGTGTGTGAGGGGGAACAGGAAAGCTACATGGACTTTCACTTCCATCAGACACCATAAAATGTTGTCCAGCTTAAAACAAAACCCGGTCTGCTTTCCTTCTCCTGTAAGGAATAAATCCCAGCCCTGCCTGTGAGGAAATGCATGGGATGGGAGTGTGAAGCTCAGCCCTGCAGAGCAGGGCTCGGGGCATTGGGAGGCAGAGGAATGCTGCAGGTGGTTGGGGCTGTCCCAGCACAGCACAGTGCAGCCCTGTCGCAGCTGCGTGGGCTGAAAACTTGGGCTGCAAACAGCAGCTGTTGTTGCTCCCTTCGCCGGCAGCGAGGCAGGGATGAGTTTCTGGCAGGTGTAAGTTTCTCAGCTCAGAGCTGTTGTCTTCCATGCAGTCTCCAAAGGATGCCACTGCTCTCTCCAGCATACCCAGGCTGCCCAAGCTCCGACTGAAGTTTGCAAAGTTATTTCTGGAGCTCAGTTTAAATGATCTGGTGGCAGAGGAGCTCTAATGGCATGTCATGGTTGGTTCCAGCAGTGGGTGTGAGTTGCAGACTGGTAACTCACTCAGGTGTTGAGTGGGTATCAAAGCTCCCCACGGCCTGGTGGGATGACCTGAGGCTGGTTTGATTCTGTCTCTGAAACTCTTGAGTGTGGTTCTTTCGTGCACCTGAAGCGATTGTTCTTCACTTGCACACACAGCCATGGTCATCAGGGTTCCCACTGGCAAGTTGTACCCTTTCTAAATGCAGCAGAAATTCTTTCCTTGCTTGGAGCAAGGAAAAGGAATTAGTCTTTGGAATTCAGACGTACACCCATTCATCCTCACCTTTGACTGTCTTCTGGCAAACTGCGAGTTTTTCCTGTTATCTTAGTTTGGCTTCAGGAGTTGTCCATATTGGAGCCCAAAGCAAGAGAAAAGGTGACCTGGTGCTGGTGAGAAGGGATCAGTAGGTAAGTTCACGTGGATGAGTAACAGTTGGCATTGCAGGTCTTTCTGTGATGATGCCTGTCTGTGTCATGGAAGCTGAGTTCTCTCTCCAGGGAGCCCCACCTTGGAGCAGAGGAAGTGCCTGCAGACAGTTCCTTTTTTAAAAAAAATAAAAAGGCACAAATGCAGATGTTGCTAAAAATGCAGTTTGCGTCAAACCTCTGAGCCCAAGTGGGTTCCCACGCTCAGTTTGTTTTTCTCCTTGGGCTGTTTCTTAAGTTGCAAAAGTGCTGAGTGGTGAGAGATGGCCTTTGGTGGAGAACCACTTCCCTTTTCTCTCCCTGCCCTCGGTGGTGTCACCTCTGGTGACAGTGTGACTGACCCCTTTTCGGTAAGTTGTGGCCCTTGTTTTGCTCAGCACTGAGTTTGTTTCTGTTTTGGGTATCCGAGCAGCCAGCGTTTGTCTGTTTTTGCTGCCAGCTGACCCTGTTAATACAAATGTCAGTACAGGGCAATCCTGAGTTATCCTTGCCTTTTCATTTTCTCTGTAGGGTTTTGGTGGATTTCCTTTATTAGTACCTGGTATTGTGCTTTACACAGCTCTGAGATCTGCCCTCTGTGGGAAGAGAATCGAGCACCTTCATCCCTTGCCTCGGAGCAAAGGTTTAAACTGGAAGCCAAACATTGCTTCCCTCTATTTAATTAATTAATACTGTAGGCAGTTATTAAACCAAGTGCTTTAAAAAGTAAACAAGGGAAGTAGGGGTGTTGTTTATTGAAAAACAAACTTTAGTGAAGGTGAAAGAGACACTTCCCTGGGGAGGGATGCTGGAGGAATGCAGTACTTTTATCTGGTGTTTGAGGGAGAATTGCCCTGAGCTGCCAGGCTGCACATAATCCAGCTGTGCACCCAGCTGCTGGTGCACCCCTGGCTGTGGGGCTGATGCTCTATTAACCAGAACTTTTCTTGTGGGCAGGGGAAGGGGGTGGGAGGCTGGCAGTGGGAGCAGAGAAAGGGAAACTGCCAGTTTGGGAAGGGGCTGGAGGTGCTGAAAAAAATCAGCAAGTTGCTGTGCCTGCCCTCCTATCACTTCTCCCATGCCAGGCCCAGCAGGCTGCAGAGGAATTGCTGCTCTTGCAGTCCTGGCTGCTCCAGAGCTCGCTCACATGTCCCCAGCTGCCCTCTCTCCCTCCTTCCACACCTCGGGAATGAGCTAAGTATTGATGCCTGCTGTGCTACTCCTGCCAGCCTTGGGATTTTAGTCTTTTTGTTTGGTTTGGGTTTTGCAGCCGCTGGATTAAGGGAGGATGATAGAGCTGAGCTGGCAGCTGAGGTGTGCAAGGCAGCATTGGCTGCTTATGTTAGAGTAAAATCTGGGGTGCTCTTGAGGGACTGCACAACTGTCTTCATGGGGAGCTACAGCTGGAACCAGGTTTGGCATTGAAATTGTACCTGCTTCAGAGCTCTTTTCTGCTGGACTCTGGTTAATAAACACCCACTAAAAGAAATTGTATTTTTGTAAATCATACAGGTAGTGGGCTTCCATTCAGTTGTGAAGTACCTTGAAATCCTCATTTCCCTACCAGCACTTTTCAGTCTCCCATTTCATCTAAGGGTAGGGGTGAATAGGGTGGGAGGATGTGACCACATGCAGTGCCCATGTGCCTTGGGCAAGGCTGCAAGGAGGTGACAGCACAAGGAGGTTTTAGCCTTTGCCACACTGACCTGTCCTGTGTGGGAGGATGTGGATGGAAGGACTTCTCCTGCCCAGCCTGTCAGGGAATGCTGCCAACTTTCTGGTTGTGCTACTTGGCAAGTGCCTGAGCGAGGGCTGGGCTGGACAGGACAGAGCCTGCTGTAAGGGAGCTGCTCTGATGATTAAGGAGAGCCAATTTCTGGAAAGTCATCCTCAGGCTCGCAATAACTTAATTAAGTGTTTATTAGGATAAAACATTGCCAGTAGCTGTTCAGGTGCCCCTTGCCTTATTCCTAAAAAGGTTTTCTCTCCTTTCATTGTGAAGCAGTTTCAAAAGTAAACTGCAAGTTCCTTTTGGAGCATTTTACTCTGAGGACTGAGAGTTTCTATTGAAATTGGAAGGTGGTGCAGATTCACCTGTCTCCTGGCATTGTGCAGGGGGTCATGACAATGGATCTGTGACTTATGTTACCACATCCCTTTGGCACAGCCCCTAAACAAACCAGTAGCACTTTCTCTTTTGTGTCCTCAAACCAGTGTATTTGGTGTTTGTGCTTGCAGTTTATGAATGGAGCTGTGCAGTGTAACATCTGGGAAGATATTTATTATTTGTTTGCCATCTGTAAGTTCTGTGTGGATCTCATTTTGTAGCATAATGAGAATTTAGGTTGAACTGTGCAGTGATTTCCTTGTGCAGGAGGAGCTCAGCCCTGGGCAGCACATCAGGGAGCATGGGAATCACTTCTGTTTCCTGCTGGTTAGAAACAGAGCCTTCTGAGGGCAGTGTCTGTGCTTTTTGTGCAAAAGGCTTTAAATAGTTGTGTTGTGACTTGTACAATTTCTACAAAATCTTTTCTGCCTGGTAGAAAAATTGGTGCAAGTAGTGATTTCCATGGAAGTTGCTTAAGTCTTCTGCTTGCGTTGGTTCTCTTCCAGTGAGCAGGGAATTAGAAACAGCACATCCCTGGTGGCCCTGAGGCTGCTGCTTCAGTGCAGAGGTGAACATGGAACAGAAGGGGTTTTCCCCCCAGCTGTAGTGTAGGACTGTGAACTCTTTCATAGGTATGTCCTGAGTAAGTCTTCTCCTGAAAAAACCTGCTGTGCAGTACAGAGGGCTGATGACAAGCCTGGGGTGCTGATAAAACAGCTCAGCTTTGTTACCTGTGCCAAGTTGGCTCCTTGTCTTATTCTGTCCTGGACTCAACTTCTCCCCTAACCACGTTGAGTGTCTTTTAACACCAGACTGTTCCAGGGGAGTGTTTCAAAGAGCTCTGACGCTGCTGTAGCCTCTGGCAAGCCAGATTTTGTGAAGTATTTCAAAGCCCACGTTATTCTTGGGAGCCATCGAGCTGCCAGCTGGGTGAAATCAGTAGTGGATGGCAACACTTGTTTTGAGCCTTGATTGCCCTTTCACAGACATCTTTTCTACCTTTTGTTTTGAAGTATCTCAGACTGGGGTCTGCTGTTAGTTTCCCACCTGAGGAATCCTTTTTCTTTATATATCAGTGTTAGTTTCCAAAGGTGATGCCCTGAAATATGATGCTTTAGGTGAAGATCATGGCAGGGACTGTCCAAACAGGATGGGCCCAAATGGAGCAGCCATCTGAGTGTGGCACAGAGGATGTCAGGCCAGTGATTGCTTTTATGGTCCATCTAGTGCATCACAGGCACCACAGCATCTGCTGTACTTAATTTTAGAGCTACTTGGACTTTCCAGTGAATTTGTTGCTTTTCCTCCCAAGATTTTCTTTACTGCTTGAATGTCAAAGCAAGAGCTTTGTTTTGTGTGTGCATTATGGGTTTCTTTTCTGGACACTGATGGATCTGGGATTAGAATTCAGGGCAATTCAGGACAGTTAGAATTCAGGTGATGCCAAGAGTGCACAGTGAGTGTCCCCACAGCTGGATTTGGCACAAGGCTCTCTTCTCCTGGTGCTGCAGTGCTCCCAGCAGTGCTGATGGCCATCTCCTGCCCTCGCTCCTGCCCTGCGGGAGGTGCTGCCCTCCCTGCTTGACCTCCTTGTTCCACAAGAGTGATCTGCTTTGCCACATTCTTCAGCTCTTCCAGCCCTTTGTATGGGAAATTACTTTCCCTTTCCCTAGTCCAAGTTACACTTAAAGCCTGTGGTTAATGGCCCAAAACAAGGCTCCCTGGCCGTAGGAGAGGTGGCCTCCTGGAAGCATGCACCCAATGGGAATCTCTTTAGTTCTGCTGCTCTTTCCTTTCCAGGAAGGTGGCTGAGAGCTGGTGATAAGGGAAAGTGATGGAATTGAGATTTTTAACCTTCTGGCCCTCTTAGCTACATGCTACATTATCCACTAAAAATAGTTGCTAATTCCACCTTCTGGGGGAACCTCATGCACAGGCTAAAGGATTGCTAATATTAGTGCTTGGCTTAGCTGATAAAATTAACTGAGTGAAAGCTGTCTGTGAGTACTGAATTCTTTCTCCTCCTCTGCAGCCTAACATCTTTTAACAGTTTTCTTCTGTGTTGAGATTATAATGGGAGGAGGAGAAATTATTTTTATCATTAATAATGCTATGATTATTTTTTAAGTGTCCTTAGGATAACTCAGTGCTTCTCTAGTTCAGGCTGTAAGAAACTGTGTAGCTTGAGAAGTTTGAGGGAATTTATTTGTCAACAAAAGCTAGAAAGGATCAGTCAAATTTTTTAATGTGAGAATGGTATAAGGAAACATGTTCAGTGTGCCCAATGAACTTACTATTTTTTTGTTTTAAGTAGGGAACTCTCTGATCTGTTTTAATTTAGGATGAGTGATTTTTCTCCTTTTTAAAATCCTGTTTTTGTTGAAACATCCAGAGCATGTTTGACATCTGGTTCAATTTTAGGAAAAAAGTTCTGGGAGCAACTTTGTCACTTAGGAGTGCTGAGGGTATGACAGCACGGTCTAAACATTGGGATGTGCTGCAGCCTTGAGAAAAATCTTTCTGACTCTGTGCATCTGCTTTTCTGGAGCTTGGAAAACTTCATTTTTTATATCGCTGGCAGCAAAATGGAGAGGTGCCCAGAAATGTGCTTGAGCTTAGGGGGAAATCCAACTTCAATGCAAGCTTTTCTAATTCTTTTACTTCTAAAATGTAGCCAGAAAACTCTTTGGTAAAGCAGTCAATCCCAAATAATAAAAATATATGGCAGGGCTTTTTACTCTATTAATTTCCCAGTCCTCATCCCATAGAGAAATGGAATAACTAGCTAGGTTTGATATTTAAGTGGACCAAGGAATAAAAATTTCCTAAACTCTTGCTGGGTGGAAGGACAAGCCAACATCTTTTCCAAAGCATGGAGCTGTTGGTATGCACAATGCCAGGGGTTCTCCCATCCCTTTTTATCATATTCATCAACCATCCTGGTGACTAGAGAATTGTTTCTGGCTTTCTTCAAAGCCTTTAGGACTGTCTTATCAATTCTGAGAAAAGCAGGAACCCTTGAGTATGCAACAGGATGGCTGCATTGCAGAATCTGGAGTGTGTCTTGCTTTTTCACAAACCACAGCATCTGCAAGAGAACGGCTGGAAGATGTGCTTAAAATACCAGCTGTTCCTCAGGATTTGGGAATTCCTTATTGCCCCTTTTCACAGACTTCTCTCATGTGACTTCAGGACGGACAAAATCAAGGCATGAAGTGATAGCTGATTTTAACAGCATTACAGTTTCTTGCTTTCATGATTTATAAGTCTTTGAGAGTTAATCATCATGCAACTCATAGAGAGTAGTTTTATGATTTCTTAATCTGTTGTGTACACTAATTTTCTTTTGGCTAACTGCTGAAGGGAGACATTTGTTTCTGCAGGGCATCAGCTGTGTCTGAGCCACAAAGCTCAGGGTTAACAGAGTCCATAATTACCCAGATGCGTGGGCTTGTTCTATTCATCACCATTTAGAAATGTGGATCTGTCCTCTTGACTTTCAAATCAAAAATGTAGCCATAGGTTAATCCCCTCTGCCTGCTCAGGTTGCACCTCTGCAGGCAGAGTGGCACCAGCATATGTTCTGCTTTTCAGTGTTTCTCTGTTTGTGTTGTTCTCAGTTATGCTTTGAATGTTTACGGTACTTACATGGTGGGAAAAGTCCTTTACAAACAGAATGATTTGGTCTAAATCACTTCCTTGCAGAAGAGCAGAGCATGCATTCAGTGCTTTTAACCTCTCTTGTTCATTGCTTTTTTCCTTTTCTGAAGACAAGACACTTTTCCTCACTCCCTTTTTGTCTTTTCCCTTACAGCATCAGCGAAAGCTTCCTCACTGTGAAAGGTGCAGCTCTCTTCCTGCCACGAGGAAATGGGTCATCCACTCCCAGGATCAGTCACAGGCGCAACAAACATGCAGGTGAGTGTGGTATCGATGGCTGGGGTTTGTCTGCTCCCTCTTGTTTCAGAGTCCACCTTTCTTGAGCTCATTCTCACCTGATGACACACATTTGTCTGGTCCATGTGTGTATTAAAGCCTGACCTGCCAGTCTCAATGGTGATAGGAAAGAAAGGTTTCAAAACTCTCCTGTTCAAACAGGATCATCAAACAAATGAGTGGCATCAGGGCAGCAGTCATGACATGGTGGAGACTTGAGAATGAGTGCCCCCCAAAATATCACTGTAATTTTAGTATGGGAGAGGGAGGGGAGGATTGCCTTCAAAACCTTCATGCACTATACTGGCAAACCTGAGCTTGTGATATGGGTGAGTAATGGTCCTTCCTAATCTGAAAGTATCCGGTTATGATGGAGGAAGGGAGGAGGCTTACCAGACTTACCTGCACGTGGGGTGAGGAAACCTCTGAGCAAAGTCAGCGTGACTTCTCAGAGGTGTGAGCAGAGTGAGTAATACAGACTTGGTTATAATTCTGCCTCCTTTATCTGCTGGAAGTTTGTGTTTTTGCTTTGACTCTCTTTGAAAAGTTGCTCTGAATATCATAACTCAAGACATTTCAGGCTAGGGTATTTTTCATTGGCTGTGTGGTGCTTAATCACTGATGGTGTTTTACAGGAATCAGATAGCATGGGAATTTTTCCCTTCCATAAAGAAATTGGCAGGAAACAAAAATAGATAGAGACCTTCAGACATTTGCACATGGGGCAGAGATAGAAACAGAGACAGGAGTCAACATACTTTGCCAGATAGTGACCAGGAAAATGTGTTTTGATCTGGTTCCAGGTGTAGATCCCTTTGTACTTTGACACCATCAGACTGTCATCCACCTCTGCATCTGTCAGAGTTACGTATGTGATGACTGGTCACCTCAAAATCTGTTTGCAAACATATTTATAGAAAAAGTTTAAGTCAGAAGGCATTTAATTATATACTTCACTCAAACATAGCACAAGCAGTACCCAAATTGCTTTGGTGAGATGCATTAATTACCAGTTGTCAAAAGAAAATGTTCTGAAACTTAATTTAAAGCTGGCCTTTCTGGTCGAGAATGAAGTGAAATGTCCTTTAGTGTGAAAGTAGAGTCAGCAGTCTTTAAAAAGTTTCTCTTGGCCTGTCTTGGTTTTTAATCTCTCCAAAGTCCATTGCTGAAGCCCAGATCTCCCCTGGCACTGCTGCCTTGGCTTTGCCTCACCAAGGAGACCCACAGGGTGGTTTTCCTGCTGAACCTCTGCAAAGCAGCACAGACAGCTGTTGAGTCTCTCAGCTTGCCTCATCTACTCACTCCAGCTGATTTGCATGAGGTCTGGAGACCTTGGTGGAAAATAATTGCGTGTCTAATCGGCCCAGAGCTCTTGGAAGCCAGATTGCCAAGGAAGCAAATCCAGTGTGTTGTAATTGCTTACAGCGAGATGTTTGGTATTGTCGAGGCTGGCTTGCCTAAGGGGTGGGATTTATTCCTGTCTCTTCAGTTTACAAGGTGAGATTTAATGAGGGATCAGTGCTTTCCTCAGTTTCCCTGCTTGTCAGGTGGTAGGAATGCTCTGAAGAGAGTCCCTTGTCTGAATGTGCACCAGATTTCTGTGAATTTTTCTAGTATCAGCAGACCAAGGCACCAGGGGATCAGTGTGTCACCTTCCTGAGAAAAACATGTGCCACCAGAATTGAATCAGTGATGTGGAGAGCGTGGCTGGCAGTGTGTGCAGCTGCCTCCTTTCTGGGACACCGATAATCCATGCTCAGCTTCCATCCCCATGTGTGTTGTGACTTATCTCTGGCACACAAAATTAGAAGGGAGTAGAGAGCGGACATAACTTTCCAGTATGGAATTGCTGCCTATACATGCAATAGTTTTTCAAGTGGCTCCAAGAGCATTTTCTAGGAAGGCTGACTGACCTTCCTGACCTGCCTTTTTAATTCATCAGAGGCACTAGAATCCAGCTATAGAGTGAATGGGTAACAGGAAATAATTAATGCTCACACCCATTTATCTAATCACACCTCCATCAATGGGAATCATTGGCAGATTGACTAGATATGGCACCAGCTGTCCATATTCCTCTCCCTGGGTGGTCCTGTGCCACCTGGCAAACTTCTGTGGGATGGTGGGCTTGCTTTTCCACAACAAACAACGTTGGAGGGGGCCAGAAAGGGATGTAACTTCCCTGGGGCTTTTGCCATCTCTGGAATACTGTGAATCACTTTTCAGATCCCATCCTTGCCCATGCTTTGCACCTTGCCTGCCAGCTTGAGGAAACAAAAGCATCTGCTCGGCACCGGACAATGTGATAGGAAGCAGCAGCCCTGCCATGACTGCCAGCAAAGCTAGCTCTTCACAGGACAGGATGTGATATCTTTGTGCTGATTCTGGCATGTTGAAGCCTTTCCTTTGGTTTTTCTTAATCCAGGAAGTTTACAAAGTGCCTTGTGTGTTTGGGGCTGAAAACCCTGCAAGTTGATTAAAGCTGGCCAAGGAAGTAATCCTTTACTTTCCAGCTCTGGAGATCCCAAGGCTGGCAGGGGAACAAGGAGGAGTGTGGTAAACTTTCTGAGGATGAAGGATAATGGAGCTCCTTGGCTGAGCCTTGTAGAAAGGGTTGTCGTAGAAACTTCCTCTCTTTAAGTATTGAGATAATCTGGTAGTCCAGGTGATTTTTTTTTTTTTTTTTTTAAATTTAAACTCCAGAAACTTTGGCTCTTAAAATGGTCCCTGAATTACTGGCAGCAATAAGTGAGAATTACTGCATTTCAGAGAGGGAAAAAGCTGAGAGTGAAGCATCTTTCATTTCAGACTAAGCCATGGGATGCTTCATGAGTCAAATACTTGCTGAGCTCTTCCAGGCTGTGGGCAGGAGGTGCAGGGAGACCTTTGCTTTTTGACTGAAAGTTCTCAGCAATTCTCACTGTGTCATTAGCTGGAACTGAGCAGTGCTGTCAGGATTTTGCACTGGTGTTGATGTGGGGAGATCCTGCTGTGGCTCTGGTGGCAGAACAAGCATCTGATGGATGACTTGGCCTTCCTGAGTACCCTATCTCCATAAATAATTTCTATTTAGGGAGGCTCGTGCCAGCCACTCCCACACTGGGAACAATGTCCATGGGCAGGAAGCAGCTTCAGGTGCTTGTCGCCGGTGATACTTTGTGATTTCCCTGGCACTGCTGAGTGGCTCAGCATTTTCCCACCCCCAGTTAAAAGTGCATTCCCAGAGCATTGACTCATTCTCTATATGCTGAAATGTGTTTCAAGGAGGAAGGAAGAGGAGAGCAGGGACTGCAGTGTCCTGGGTAACCCACTCCATGCTAGGTTGTCTCTGTTCCATCCAGGGAGAGGCTTCACAGTCCTTCAGCCTTGCTCTTCCACCAACTGTAGAAACCATTTGGAAACCAGGTACTCTCACTGGGCAGCCTTTCCTTTCTTCTCCTTCCCTTTTTTGGTATTTCTGGATGCTGCTCTGTGTCCAAGCTTTCCTTATTTCTGAGAGTCTGTGAAATAACATGGATTCTAGCACCACTGGTGAATCAGAAAGGGAGGTCAGGGGGATTTACCAGCCCTCCTATCTTGTAGCTGATACTGCTGAATATTTGCTCCTTGCAGTGTTGCCTAAACTCAGCTTCCTGGCTGTGGGGGAGTGGGAGAAGGTGGAAGAGTAAAGGCTCCTCATCTTGCTGATCTGTGCCACCCACCTGGCAGCCCTGCACTCTCTCTTCTGGGAATGCAGATTAATTTTCCATGTAATGATTGAAAAACCAGCCCCTTGCAGAAGGTGTTGCTGCTGGCTGGTGCTCAGGGGGTGATGTTGGCTCTCTATATGCCAGGAGTAGTGCTGAGAAATGAGTGCAGCAGTGCTGACAGAAAATCATCTCTCTTTGTCTTTGA
The DNA here is from genome assembly GCA_030060385.1 of Muscicapa striata striata. Lineage (NCBI taxonomy): Eukaryota > Metazoa > Chordata > Aves > Passeriformes > Muscicapidae > Muscicapa > Muscicapa striata. The sequence goes on from JAREIS010000079.1 coordinate 3,314,907, forward strand.
AATGCTTGATGTTTTAGGAACCTGGGACACTTCTCTCTTCTTAATAAGACTTGAAATCACAGTCATGCACTAAATTTAATTTTCCTTTACTTTTCCTCAGCTTCATCAGGAAAGATGTTGCAAGTATTTTCTAGGGAAAAAAATTCTCGGTGTTTGATTTTTCAGGTTGCAGTTCTTAGCTGCTTTTGAGTGGGGTTGGTACACAACCATAGGGTAAGCATGAGCTGCTGTAAAGCAGGACTAGATCTCACTCCAAGGAGAGTAGACTTTTGCCTAGGTTGTAGTTCTTCACTGAGTAATAAGCTGATGTAAAATAAATAGCAGTTTTCTGGTTTGGAGCACATGGTAGAATGAGATGTTGAACTGTGGAGTGGGGTCTATTTCTGCCTAGGTTGTGGAAGGAACAAAGAGTACCGAAACACAGTTTATTTCTGTTAAAAAAGATAACAGCATTTAGCAGAGTAACACAGTGAACAGGTGAGCACTAGGAGCAAAGAGCAGCTGACTAAGAGATGACAAAACTCCCATCTCTGAGGGGGTGGGAGTGACAGTGACGGCACTGCTGGTGACGTGTCAGGTTTCTCAGTGGACATTTGCTCTGGCTGTACAGCCAGCAACTTGCATGTGATTTAAAACTATTTTTGTGCATTCACCTTGCCCTCTTGCCCACAGGGGATCTCCAGCAGCACCTGCAGGCCATGTTCATCCTGCTCCGCCCAGAAGACAACATCAGACTGGTAGGTTGGCTTTGTGCTTATCTCCTGTGAACCAATGCAAAGGTTAAGCGCCACTTGACAAATACACCTGTGTAGCTCAGGGAAGCAGTGCTCTGTGTGTTGGCGTGGTTTCGTCAGCAGGTTTGGGGAGTCTTTGCAACCACAAAGGTAGGAAAGCAGCTAGTTGTGAAAGGCCAGCTTTGGTTTTTCAGTGAGACAAATTGTACGACTAAAAGGTTGTCTTTGAAGCAAGTACTGAGTATCTGTGCTCTCAAGAATAGTGTAACAATTGCCAGAGAGGATGGGTAAATTGTCTTGGTGTCCTGGTTAAATCAAGAGCAGGTGGCTTATGTCTGGCCAGTTTGAGTGAACATCTGCCCTTCTGTGAGAGTTCAGTTGTGTTCCTCACTCTGCTCTCCTGACCTGTGGCATCCCAAAAGGCCGTGGCTGAACAGGTGGGAGCATGTAGGATCCCCATGTGGCCACGCACCTGCACTGAACCTTGGCCTTGTGCTGTTGCCTCCTATAATGATATAATGAACATGAAGCCTTCTGTTCATAGCATTGATGCACAGTCCTGAAGAGCTTCAGAAGCCAAATGTGAGCAGTGAGGAATTTGCCTGGGACACGTTGAAGTGCTCTACAAGGCCAGGCATGACTGCAGTGTGTCTGCACCTTTCATCACTCAGTAGCCTGAAGTTTGTTTCCTGTGTTTTCTTGGTGCATCTTAGCAACGTCTGCCCAAAGAAGGACTGCCAGCATCACAAGTGTTATTCAGCACCTCTGGTTTGCTGAATCCTCCTGAGCTGTGCTGGAGATGGGCTGATTGGATGAGTATAGCTGGGAAACAGCCATGGTTACTAGGGAACACTTTATCTTCCCAAATGACCCCCAAAAAATAATTTTCCATAAGAAAGCCAAAGGACCTACTCCCCTAAACTTTGCCAGGCTCACCTTGCTGTCATTACAATTTCAGTGAAAATGATGGGAATGGGGGTTCTCAATGCTTTTCAGAATTTGAGCCAGGGTTAGAACATTGGAAGCTATTGAACAAGGCATTGTTCAGCAGTATCACTGGCTACATTGTGTGATTTGGGACAAATTAGCCTTAACAGCTGAATAAGGACTTTGTGGGCTGAGACATAAACCCTTTTGTCCAGAGCTACATTTGGAATGCTGAAATCTTGCATGAGGTTAAGTTCGATAGTCTACTTGAATTTAATTGATTCTTGACGAACGAAGGCTGTGCAGGGACTCTCTCATAAAACAGCAGATAGAAATGAGATTTGAAATATAAACAGTACTGAGAGAAATGCATTCTCTTCATTTTACTGGCTGCTGTCATTTGGAGGGCTGGCTTCACAGCTCAGGGGGCAGCAGAGGAATCTAATCCTCTAAAAACCTACACTTAAAATTTGGAACAACTCTTGTTTCTGTTGGAGCTGTTGGCAGAAGTTTTTAGCCTTCTATGAGAGCAGGATTAGAGCCATGGTACCAGTGCAAGATCAGTAGGAAGGAGGAAAAGGAGTTAAGAATGCGAAGTGATTGAACATGTTCCTGTAGCTTGGCAGAGCTGGGAACTTCAAAGTTGGACATGTTTTTGTCTTCAAATCATTTATCTCCGTGAGAAATGTGTTACTGTATGAAACACCTACTATCATGGAGTATAAAAGGTCAATGTGAACTTCTTGGAATGTGCTGTTCATAAGGGCTGGTGAAATATCACATCATACTTCTGATGATACAAGAATGCAGCAGAAGATAAAGTTGGCTTTTGTTCAGGTGAGCCTAAAACTTAAGAAGGATGTGGCTGGCCCTGAAAGGACTACAGGGGATGACTTGTTTTGACCAGACTACAAATAACCTTCTCAAACTGAGGAGAAAGCCTGCTCTGTGTAGATGAACTGGTTGAGAAATAATTTTCCATCTCATCACAGTCCCTGAAGCCAGGCCATCCTCCCTAGAGTGACTGGGATTTCAAATAACTTCATTTGAAAGGCATCAGAGCACTTGGTGTGCTCCTGCTGGCAGGTGAGCATGTGAACTAGCACTTCATGGAAAGGGTAGAGATTCATTTGTGGTTCGATAGGCACCCTGGGGCTCTAATAGTAACTTGTGAAGTTGGCTGGTTTACAATGTCAGTTCTGCTGTTTTAATACTCCAGTAAACTTAGCACTTTGTGCTAAGGATGTAAATGTTGAATCCAGAGACCCACACTAAGCCATGCCCTATTTCTCTTAAGCGGCCCCTGAAAATCCCACCCTATCAGCATGTAGCTACGTGACCTTTGCTCGCTGTTTGTCTTGCCCTGTTCTAAAGAGTCTTGCATCAAGACTTCCCATTACTGCTGGCCCAATTGGTTTAGCAAAGTAAGTTAGATTTTGTTAATCCTCTTGCTGCTGGACTGTCCTCAAGAGAAGCAGAACAGAAACTCCTGTGTGGATGCCCCAGACATGGGGCAGCTGCATCTGTCTGCTCCCATTTTTAGGCAAGTCTGTGCTGCTTGTTGAGGTTTGGTTCCTAATCTAGATAATGACTTTAACCACCAAGACCTTGGTGATTACTTGCTCTTCTAGGTTGAAGAGCACTTTTCTGTTTTCCCACAAGTGGTTAGTTCTAGAAACAACCATCTTGGGGAGAATTTGCACCCTGAAGGACTGACCACTTTGATCCTCTGTGTTTCCAAAGGAATCCCAATGACTCAAGGAGCAAGAAGGAGAATAAGGCTGGTTTTAGCATGACTTATTCTAAGGAGATGGGGTGGGGCACAGTCTCTGGCTGTACAGAGCACGGCTGTCTGCTGGCATCAGCATTTGGGTAGTTTCTGTTGGTCTTTGGTTCAACTGGGCAAGTCTGGAAGACTCTGTCAACACTGTCTCCTGCCTGCACTTGCTGTTCTGCCCCATCACCAGAGCTGCTGCTCCCTGCAATGCCACTGGGAAGCTTTCCCTGCCGCGCTCAGCATCCCCTGCCACAGAGCACTCTGCTGGGATGGCGAGATCTGTTCAGCTGCCAGGCACTGGTTTAACCTTTGGTGTAGATTCCACCACATGATGTGGTCAAGGTTTCCCAGCTGGTGGACAGGAGAGCTCTGAGAAGATCAGAGGGGGCTTCCTCTAAGCTGAGAAGTGCTGCACTGACCTCAAGACCAAGTTGTGAACAACTGAAGGAGAATACTGGGAAAAGCAGCCTGTTCCCGAGAGATCTCACACAATAGCTAATTTCTTAGCTTTTTTAAGGATGACCATTTAAACTGGGATCTCTGAGCCATGACCTCCTGTGAGGGCCACACATGCCACACAGGGTGTCTACACATGCCCTGGCTCAGGAGGGCTGCTGATGTTTGAGAAGTTTGGGTTCATTTGTGAAAGATGTCAAACACCGTTTCAGACTTCAGCCACTGGGTTGCAAGGAATTCAGGAACTGGGTCTTGTTGCAGCAGGCAGGGATCTGTCCACAGCACAGTGCAAGGCTGGGCTGGGACAGCTCCTTCTCGCCTGTGTTTGCTCTCTGCAGGCCCTGCTCAAAGTTCAAGCAGCAGTTTAACAAAGTGGTAAACACTGAGGCCAGACAGAGTCTTGAGGTTGGATTGGGCCATCCAAAGTTAAGGTTTAGTATACAGAATTAAGCAGTTCCTTTCTAGGGATGTCCTAGTTTCTCTGGTTGGGATGCTGTGACTAAAATAGCTACAAACAGCTTGGAACAGAGTCCAAAAAGTGTTGCAAGTAAAATCTGCCTGCTGCAAGTGTTGATAAGCAAAACTTTCAGTGCTGGGCTCCCTTCCCCAGGCTCCTCATTAACCAGCAGTCTGTCTGCAAGACTTCCTGGAGTCCCTTCAGTTCTCGCTTCCTCGTGGCTTCTGGAGGAGCAGCTCACCTCAGTGCAGCCTTCCAGGAGCTTCAGCGTTGGTCTGACATTCACAGTTTAAGTTTCACCACCCTCTGAATGCTCTCAGTAGTATTTGATTTGGGGGATTTTGGGCTGAACACCGGTCCTCCCAGAGCTCTTTTGGCACTGGGGTACAAGTGAACGTGTCAGGAGCAATGAGGCACGATGACTTTCACCTTTTCTGGGCAATCTGAACCAGTGAAGGATACAGCTTAGTCATAGGGATATCTTTTCCTGCCAGGTGTAAGGCAGTGTAGTTGCTTCTGCACTGGGGAAGTTGCCAGAAGAATTCAAGGGGCCAGCAGGAAACCACGTATGAATTAGCTCCTGGTTATCTGTCCAGCTGCCTGGGAAGCTGGTGGAAAGAGAGTCATTGGAGCTGTTGTAGCACAGAGTAGTTTAAAGGAAAGCTCTGGTTCTTGGGGCAGAGCCCTCTGAAGGTGAAGGTTCGACACCCATCTGTCTCACTGATGGTCCATGAAGCTCACTGGGCTGGGACCAGTCAGAGGGCTGTAGATTGATCAAAATCAGCCTTGGTGGGACAGAGCAGGGCCTGCTATCAGGTGTGCAGAGTGCCCCAGGAACAGGCCAGCTGTTGAGGAAGGCACTGTGTGGGAGTAAAGCACTTTTAACCCAGCTGAGGAGCATGGGACATCCATACCAGTCCAGACTGCATCACTGCTTCTGCGCCTGTCACCCAGCATGAAAAAGTGGCCTGTAAAGGTAATAAAGTATGTTTTACTGACTGCACTGCTGATCTCTTTCCCTTCTTTTCTTCAGGCTGTAAGACTGGAAAGTACCTACCAGAACCGCACGAGATACATGGTGGTGGTGTCCACCAACGGCAGACAAGACACGGAGGAGAGCATCGTGCTAGGAATGGATTTCTCTTCCAATGACAGGTACTCAGAGTGTCCACATGGGCAACTCCTTGTGCTCACCCCCACATCAAGTTAACTGGAGAAATGACTGTCTGGTGTCCTGTGTTTTTGGAGGATAGGCTGCTTCAGCTTTTCTAGCCTAACATTTTTCTTGAGGTCCAGAATTGCCATTTTATTTCTTGAGAGGAGGTGGTGTGAAAGCAGCAGTGCAGGTCAGCGTTTCCTCATTCCTCCAAGCCTCATGCTTCTGTGAGAATATTCAGTGCCTCTGGATGGTAATGTCCCCAAGCCCTGCATGTGCACTCCAGAGACAGGGACAGTCTTCATGCAGAGAAAGAAAAAGCAGCAGTTAGAGAAGCTGGACCTCAGGGTTCAGGAGAGCAGGTAATAAGAAAGGGACTGTCAGGCATTCCCTTGCCAAGGTCATGGCACAAAGGCCTGATGACAGTGTTGGGGTTGGTGATGGCAGATCTGCTGTCCCCAGGCAGCAGTGTGTCATCAGGGTTTAGTGCTTCTGCTTCATTCATTTAAATTCCTGCTGACCTTTCCACAGCCTGCTGCCTTTCCACAGGCTGCAGAATGTGGCTGGGAAGCAGCTTTTGCTGCTGAAGGGGCTGTAAGCCAGGTGACAGCAACCCAGCAGCTTTGGTGCAGAAGCTTCACATTTAGAAGGGGACAGTGGGCACCTTGGAGAGGGCATGGAGGCACATGACACTTACAAAGAGTTTTAAGTAAATCTTGGCCTCTATTGGAAGACAATCATCTGTATATTCAATTTTGGAAGGTTTCATACTCATGCTTACTCGCGGCACAGCTGCTACAGGAGTGAGTCTTGCTTTTGAGACTAGTTGGAATAAATTACTTCCAGGTAGTTAGTGAGATCACTAGAAAAATTTTTTTAACTATTTGGCTAAGAAATTGCCTTCCAAACATTGCCTGCTGGTCACAGCAGCCACCATGCTTTGTTTGGATGCTGAGCTTGGGTGATGCCTGCTAGAATGGGGGACCAGCTTGATGCTGCCTGTGGCTTCTGTCTCTGCACATGTGTGCACAGCTGTGAGTCAGAGATGCTCTTGCCTTGGGGTGAGAATAACTTGTCCTTGCACAGGTTGCTGTGAGCTTGGAACTCGCTGTTGGCTGTGATGTACCAGCGCAGCCACCTTTGGTAACTGAGAGCTCACTGGTATTCAGTCTCTAATAACATAGCAGGGTCATTTTAGCTTTCTGCTGGAGTTCCTGGGGTTCTGGATGGTCACTGTGATCTGCCCTCCCTGAGCCCACTCGGTATTTATAACTCCATGTAGACTTGTTGCTATGGTCTCTGATAAGTGCTTGCTGAACAGTATCACTAAAAATACCCTGGCTACCTTGGGAAGCCTTTTAAAAACACATCTTTCCATGAGCTCATCTCATGTTGTCAACAGAAATAGCTGCATGCTGCAGTGTCTCCTGGTGCTGGGCACCAGGCGTGTGCATTTCCAGAACTCCCTGTCTGACCCTCCAAAGCCTGGTCTCTCCCTCTTCCCACTCTTCTCTTAAGCTGTAGACTGGCAGGTGTGATAGAGCTGGTGGATATCTGGGAGCATCTGATACAAAGCATAAGAGCAGGAGGCAGCTGAATTTGGTTCTTCTGCTCTGATTATGGAGTAGTTCTGCAGCTTTATGAGATTCAGCTCTTCTCATTTAACAACCTAGAGCAGGTTGTGTTGGGTTCCCCCGCCCCTGCCTTTATTGCATTGCTTGATTTCTGCTTTTAACTTGGCTTTTTGCTCAGCCTTACAGAAAACTGAGGGGACTGTGAGGACAAATCAGCTGAGAGAGGAGTGGGATTGCTAGGAGGTGTCTGTATGGGATGGCTGTTGTGCTCATTTTTGAGGTGTGGGAGGGCAGAGAAGGGTCAGGAGTCAGCCACAGGTGGTAGGCTGTGATTGCCAACCTGCCATGCTGCCAGTCACCCTGCTATTGTACTGTTCTGCTCCCAGTCCCCAGCAGCTGTGGCTGAGGGACAAACAAGAAAATAAAGCTGTGGATTGCAAAATCAGAGCTAGAACCAAAACTCTTGAGCCTGAGAGGGATTAATCTGTAAAGAAAGCCTTGAGCTGACCGAAGACTGTGAGCCCCCTCTGACCTGCACAAAGTTCAGTGTTTTTTGGATCCTGTTTGCTCTTCTCCTGGGTGTGTTAACCCTTTAAGCTTGCTTGAAAGGATAATGCTGTACCCTGAATCTGATTAGTGATCCTTGCCAGGCCTCTATAGAACAGCATTGGCACTGTCACAGAAGCAACAGTGGGATTTTTTTTTTTTTTTTTTTTTTTTTTTTTCCTAATGAATACAAAATATGCAACTACTAGAAATAGAAATCAGAATGATAACATGGTGCTGTAGTAGATAGACTAACTTTTTCTTTCTCACTGCAGTAGCACATGTACAATGGGCTTGGTGCTGCCACTCTGGAGTGACACCTTGATCCACCTGGATGGGGATGGGTGAGTGCCTTTTGTGTGTTCTATGTTAATACAACTTAGAAAAAGGTGGATGGGGAAGGATTCCAGTGCTTGCAGAGCCCTCTCAGGTGCAGCAGCCTTCCTGTGTTCCCCTGTATCAGGTTAGTAGGCTCTCAATCTCAATGGTTGTGGCAGGGAACACCAGTAATTGACTTATCTGTGAATAAACACGCACTGAGACAGTGGCTTATGTGTGTGTTTAAGCTGGAGTAAAGGAGCTTTTACTGGCGAGTGGGTGTGTAGTGAAAGCTCCTTAAAGGGATCCTATTATGTGTTCCTCCATCACGCTTGCAGCAGGCAGCACTCAGCCCAGTATAAAGCAAGAATGATGTTTCCCTGCCAAATAGACACCTGACTTGCAGACTCCTGTTTGTGCCAGTTACTCAGGCTGTCCAGTGCAGTGCATGGAATGACTTTTCTTTCCTTGGTAGCTGCCCCAGGATCTCTTTAGCTGGACTCTGTTGCTCCCAGCTGTGGCACTGAATTTGTGTTGCCAAGGTAAACAGCACAGCCCAGCACTGTCCCACTGTCTTAGTTTCGTTCCCAAACAGCAGCTGCTTAAAGAAGTTATCTTAGAGCTTTTAGTGTGCTATTTTGATCTGTTTGCTAGCTGAACTCAGCAGTGTATGCATAGGGCTAGACCTTTGCTGTTCTAATGTGCTACAGACTATCAGTTATTAACTAAAAAGTGACTTTTGGGACACATTTTTACTGTGCCGTTTTTCTTCCCACCAGAGGGTTCAGCGTATCAACAGATAACAGGGTGCACATATTCAAGCCCGTGTCTGTACAGGCAATGTGGTAAGTACTTACTGCAAGCTATCCCAGTGCTTAAAAACCAGGTGCTGTTTTACATTACTGTTATCTTGAGACCTACTTGAGCAGCCAGAAGTTTCCTTCAGAGACAGGGAAGGAAGTTTGGTACCAAAGGGAAAAAGCCATGTAAGTGCTGATGAACGGCAGCTTTGTCTCAGCTGAGGGCAGGAAGGAATAGGGTAATTTTCCTTGCAATGAGCTGCTGCTTTGAACCCAAAGTCACATTGCTTTGAGTATATGTTTGAAATATTTTGAGATATGCTCATTGTGATGAAGGAAAGAGAAGCTGCTTGCATTTTTCTTTCCTTTTAGGGTCGTTCATATAGTGATCATGAAAGTATTTCTGGCTCAAGCTTCTTTGCATTGCAAAAATACATTGCCTGTCAGCGATGCTGCTGTCACCCCAGTGATTTTGACCTGGATCCTTCTGATCCCAGTCAAAGATTTAAAATAAGCTAAAAATAGGGAGAGGGGGATTTGTTTCCCAGCAGCAGCTGAAGAAACTTCTGACATCCCTCGTGCAGTGAGAGAGGGCAGACACGTAAACACCTCAGTGCAATCCTGAGCCCTTGGTTGTGCATGTCTGAATCCTGGGTGTCCCTGCCCTGCACACAGGACAGCTGATGGCACAGTAGGAGCTGTCAGCACCCTGTCTTGGATACAAACTCTGTGCATCTTATTTAGGGCTTGGGTATTTGTAGCAGATTTTGGAATCAGAGACACGAGTGCCTCTGCCCTCTGAATTGTGGGCACCTTCACTGCTATCCAAGCTTGTTTTGGCATGCTGCAATTAAGACATGCAAGCTCTGGCAGCGTGTGGGAATCCACAGCCTTGCAGGACAGCCTCATGCACAGTGCCAGGGGTTTGTACCAACTGATGGGACAAATCCATCCTGGATTTGGCTGCTGCTTAGTGCTTGATACCAGGCTGAGGAAGAAATAATAAACCTACAAGTGTTGTTTCCTTGCTAGGTCTGCTCTGCAGAGTTTGCATAAGGCTTGTGAAGTGGCACGGAGCAACAATTACTATCCAGGGAGCCTCTTCCTCACGTGGGTCAGTTACTATGAGAGCCACATCAACTCTGATCAGTCTTCAGTCAATGAGTGGAATGCCATGCAAGATGTCCAGTCCCACCGGCCCGACTCGCCCGCCCTCTTCACAGATGTGTAAGTTTTGCTGCCTCTGCTGAGTGTTTGACTGTCCCTAAATGAGGAGAAGGTGCCACAAGAGATTGCTCTTAATTAGGGATTAATAAGGAGAGGCTTCCTGTTCCATGTAATAAGTGGCCTCATGGTTAGGTAAACACCAGCACTGGAAGTTTAGCCCTCCTGGGGCTCCCTTGCATCTCTTCCTCCTCCTCTGTTTTCAGTTTAGTTGTTTACCTTGGGCTTTAGCTTGCAGACCTTTGCTTCTGCAAGGTAAGTCCCATGTTACTGGTGAGAGAGGTATGGTGTACCTCAGCCTTGTCTCTGCTGGTTTTGTCCTCTGGTTCCAGGCCTGGAAGGATCAGGTTCCTCTGGACTTTGCTCTTACACTGGCACATGTCTTTGCACGTGTTTAGGCTAACATGGTCATTTTATCCTTACTCAGTTCATTTTTGTAAATTGAAATGTTTGTGAATGGACTTCTGAGCCTGTGAGCTCAGAAACATCCTCATCTCACCCATCTGAAACACCTAAGAGTGGGGGCAAAGAGCAGTGCAAGTTTTTTGTCATCCTGAGGTGCTTAGCAAGTGTGGAACAGGATAGTGTGTAGGTTCCAAGATTCCTCCAGCTAAATGTTTGGGTATCAGGTTATAGATGGTCCAAAACAGTGGCTGAGGTAAATGGGTAGACAATTCAGAAAGCCAGAATTTATAGGCTGTACCAACATTCAAGGTTTACCACCCCTGTCATTAGTAACTGCTGATGGTGCTGATACCATATAACCTGAAAGGTAGTCTGTGACCAGATGTGGTGCCAAGTATGAGGGTTTTCACTTGCCCATTTTGTAATTACTTCACTGGCCCCAGCTGCTTTCCCAGGATAATAGTGCCTTTGGTTGATTTATGTTCCCAGATATTTCCTGTTGCTGGAGTCCAGTGAGTGAATAATGATGCTAAGCAGTTGTTCAGCTGTGAACAAGTCTTCACACTTGATTGTTTTTTAATGTACAAGGCGGGTGGCTGAAAAGTCTTGGCAGGTTGACAGATTAATATTTTCTTGTAGCTTTTTGTATATAAATTTTATCTAACCCACCCTTTCCCTGGTGGCACCATGAAATTGAATGATTTCCTTGGGACACTTAAACAGCATTCTCTTAATGGAATCCTGAAATAGTGCATGAGGTTGAAAGAACCAGGATCTTCCATGATTTTTATTTGTGAGCCACCAGTTGAACGCTTGTAACATCCATGCCCTCCCCAGCCTGGCAGCCTTCCAGGGAAAGGGAAAGGTGGTGGGAGATGTCACTGTTGAGTCCCTTCTGAAGATGCTGGTTGAGCCAGCTCCGTGCTGCTGCTCTGCTGCAGCTTCCCCTGGTGTTACTCAGGCTATTTTTGCAGCTGGTGATAAGGCCCCTGGCAGCAGAGGCGGGAGGAATGCAGAGGCTTAGCTGCCCTCGTCTCTCCATGTAAGGAGTTTTGGAGCTGTTACCTTTCCAAGAAAGGTAGGGAGAGGCTTAGATATTGCTCCAGAGGGTATAATGCAGCCTTCCCAATTTAAATTTTACCAAATACCAGAGGTTCTCTGGATGACTACAATGGATTAGGAGCATTCAGTTGGTGGCTTTCATATACGACTGTGAATCTAAACTGGGCTTTACTGTCACCTGAATTCCCTCCAGCTGAGGACATGCCTGGGGGAAGTAGTGTGAGAGTTTGAGACTCTACAGAGTGTGCAGTCTATACCTATTTTAAAAGTGTCATGAATCCTGTTTGTTTTCCCTCCCAGTGACTCTGTTGCTTTCTTCTGACAGCCCAACTGAGCGGGAACGCACGGAACGGCTGATTAAGACCAAATTAAGGGAGATCATGATGCAGAAAGATTTGGAGAACATCACCTCAAAAGAGGTGAGTGGTGAGGGTACAGGAAATGCTGTTGTGCAAACTGAAGAGCTCTGTGCTTCATGCCATGAAGAAAGGCCAGAACAAAAGCTTCACGTGGCTTCCTTGTGTTCCTCCTACCCATGCAGATACGCACGGAGCTGGAGATGCAGATGGTGTGCAACCTACGGGAGTTCAAAGAATTCATTGACAACGAAATGATAGTGATCCTTGGGCAGATGGACAGCCCCACACAGATATTTGATCATGTCTTTTTGGTGAGTCTGACAGTGAATACGAAAGTAGACACTCCTAACACTTTTCACTATGATTTGGTTGGCGCAGGAGCCTCTGGAGGAAGTTAAAGGAATTCTGAAGGGGAGGTTGGTTGATCCTGAGGTCACATAGTCTTAAGCAAGACAGTAATGAACAAGAGCAGCCTGGCTTTTTGGCTGTACTAAACTTTGCCATGTAGCACCAAGCTCTAGATCCTGTACTTAGAGGATGGAGGGGACAAGGTCTTAATTCTAACAGTTTTTCAGAGCTGTTTCCATTGATGTAAGACCAATTTTGTGGCTTTAACTGTCCAAGGTACTCATATGCCAAGTTCTTATGTTTGGGAAAGACATAACTACAGCAGAGAGGGAGGGGAGCTGTGTGACATCCAGTGGAATGACACTCTTGTAACATGGAAAGCTCTGAGTTTGTGTGATCCAGGAGGAACAGAGTAACATAACAAAGAATCCTGGAGATAAGTCACTTAAGGAAACATAAACATTTTGCTGTTTAATGTTTTGCTTGCTTAGTTGCTGCTGGGGCCTGTCTTAATTACTGCAGCTCCTTCTGGTGAGTCAGCTCTCTGCTGGATTTCCCAGCCCCGGAGCCACGGACACAGGTTTGGTTGGGCTGTCTAGCCTGTGAGGTTGGCTCAACTTTAAACAAAGCCATTCCTCTTGGACCAGCTGGTCTTTCCAAATGGAGAGGGCCTCTCCCAGTCTCCAGCTCAGAAGGGATGGTCTCTGTTAATGTGAGCACTCCCAGGATATCACGTTGGGGTAGAGCCAGGAAACTTGGAAGTACCTACGATGTAATGGGGTTTTTTTTGCAGACACTGTGTTATAAGGAGAGGGACCTGTTACAGGCTTATGGTGCTGGCCAAAAGCTGTTACAGGCAGCTGGATACACTACAGGGTTTGGAGTCTTGGCTCTGAGAGCATTTAATGGGGAGAAAACCTCCCAAACAAGGCTTGCAAGCAGCACCAAGAAGAGCTGTGGTTAATGTGTGGAATAAAAGTGTTTGCAGAGCAACTGCTGTGGTGAGGAGCAGTGCTGCTGGGGCTGAGCACCAGCTTCACCCAGGAGCATGTGTGCTGCAAGGCAGGGTTGTGTTGTGAGGGCTCAGAAAGGCAAGGAGCTGTTTCCTTCCAGGTGGAGGCCAGAACCCTGTGGGATCCCGTTTAAGGAGTGCTAAAAGAACTAAGCAGGAAATAAGAGAACTGATGATGTTGGTAATTGTGGATCAAAGGACAGGAAGAAAGGCTTTCACCCCTGCAGCATTGTTCTTCCTACCTGTGGAAACTGATGGTTCCCAGGCCTGAATTAAATTGTTCTTCCTTGACTGAAAGAGACAACATTAAACTGAGTAAATACAATCATCTTCATCTGGATCATCTTTCCATTTGGGAGCCATTTTAGGGAAGGGAAGCAGAGAGCTTGTGCACCTTACATTTTGAAGGAAGCATGTGTGGTTTTGTCCTCAGTCAAGTTTGTGTTTGAGCAGGAAGCAGGCAACTTGGAGGCCCCTGCAGAGGAGAGGGTTACCTAGCCAGGGTTAGTTAAATGTCTTCCTTTCTCTGCTCACACAGGCTTTGAACATGGAGAGAAGAGGTGTAACCCAAGTGAGCTTAGGTGTTGCTGCCTTTGATGTTCAAGATGGGCGTTTCGTGCACGAAGAGCACCTGGATGGGTTTTAGATGCAGGCAGTTTCTCCTCTGTGGGGCAGAACTGGCACCAGCCTCCAGGGAAAGGGTGGAGTGGTCCTGTCTTGCTAAAGGTTGATTTGTCAGCAGTTTGCAGGAAGTGCCAACACACAGTGCTGGGCTTTTGTTGGCAGAGCTGCTTCTTCTTTCAGAAGGGATCTGGTTAATGGAGTGAGAGAAGGTGCTGAGCATCAGTCCTGGTTACCACTTGTGTACCCCGGTGCTCAAAGGACCCCCAGCTCTCCAACCCTTGTCTGGTCAGCTTCCTCCTCTGGTTCACTGGTGACCACCCCTCCCTCCACCAGTTGCCTGGCCATGCCTGCCTTCTGCCTGATGTGTCCCTTTGCATGTTTTCCCTGCAGGGCTCAGAATGGAATGCCTCCAATTTGGAAGATTTGCAGAACAGAGGGTGAGTAGCTTCAGGCCATCAGCTGAAAAGCAAGAGCTGGCCTTAATACTTTTCTATGCAACAAACTCTATTCCATACCTGCTGTGTAACCTGAGTCTTACTTAAGGGTTTGCAGATCCAAACAAGCTCTTGCTTCCTCCAAACTCCTTGTCCCACAAACAGGCACCCTAAAGTCAAAGAGTCTTACTTCTGACCTTGACTAACGTTCCCAAGGAGAACAAAGGAAGGCAGCAAGCTCATAGCTATAAGTAGTAAAAAGCTGCAATTACTGAACTGGATGCTGCATAGTTGGCTCTGTGCCCTCAGCCCCAGCCCTTGGTTCTGGACTGATTACAGAGGCACTTCGGACCTCCAGGCTGTGGCAGGAAGGAAAATGTGGAGAAGGATATTTGTTCCTCTGAGTGGGGCCCAGTAGGAAGCAAGGTCTTGTAGCTTTCAGGCTGAGCAGGTTTCTCTGTTTCCTGCCATTTCTACTTTTCAAGTTTGGATTGTCCTTTCTCTTGACCAGGTGGTTACAAGCACCAAGATTATGCAATTAAATAATTATTCATGGGTTTGGCTTATTTGTGCCAAACCAGTGGAAAAAACTAATCATGCTGCTGAGCTGATAGTGTAATTCTGTACCTCAGAAATGCAGCCTGGCAAAATTGACTCTTCTTGAGCTCAGGGTCTGCTGTGGTTTTCTTGAGTCTGACAGGTCCTACTTGATTGCCAATGATCTCATACCTGCTTGAGAAAAGGGATGTCACTGTCTTGCAGTGCCCTTGTCCTGCCTGATATCTCAGCACAAATGCATTTCATAAGCATCTTACGAGTAACCCTCAGGGCTAAAAATACTGAGTGCTGTGTACATAAATACCACATGCTTTCTCTTGCAGTTTCCTTTCCAGAAAATTTAGGGATAAGAAATAAATCCTCCCCAGTGGCTCATTGTCTGTTACATCTCTCTGTGGTTATTTTATGTATTTGTTTAGCTCTGGTGTTACTGGGAGGCTTCATCTTCCATCTTCCTGTGGTTTTGGTGCAGCAGGAGGAGAGATTCACAAAGGGGCTTGGAGAAGGTGTTCAAACACTGATTGCAGGAGCCCTTGTGGCACAAGTGTTGCTGACATATAGAATAGAGGTGGTGGGCAGTGTGACCTGACATCGTGCAGAGGAAGTTTCTATCCATGGATCTCTTATCAGGCTCTGAAGTGCCCAGCAAAACCTATTGTCTGTGTTAGCTGCTGCTTCCTTGCATTAATTCCTGGTTTCCCAGGAATTTTGTTCAAGAGTGCACTTCCAAATGCCCTTGGCAAAGCAGTGCCAGGCTGCAGTGTAGCAGTGGGACATCTCTCTGAACTGGCTGTGTTTCTCTCTGCTGTTCCCATGCAGGGTACGGTACATTTTGAATGTGACTCGAGAAATAGATAATTTCTTCCCTGGGCTCTTTGAATACCACAATATCCGTGTTTATGATGAGGAAGCTACAGATCTTCTGGCTTACTGGAATGATACCTACAAATTCATCTCCAAGGCAAAGTAAGTCTTTTCAGAAAACATAACACGCACATTTAGAAGATATATACTAAACATTTTGTTTTCCTGCTGATTCTCTTAACTGCTTTTCCTCCTTGCCTACCTAGTATCACAGCATTTTCATTTTGTGGTTTGCAATAGAACATCTCTGTGCTAGAGACTGCCCTGAACTGGCCAGAATCTCTCTGGGATGTGTTTCTAAATTGTGACACCACGTTTGTGGTACAGGTTCTCTTTTCACTTGGAATACAGCTTGATGCCAGTGGGCCATTTGGGCTGAGCTCAAGGGTGCCACACTAGTCTTCAGAGGTTTTCCTGTATCTCTGTGTTTTTCCACTTTGCAATAACAACTTCAGAAGAGCTGTTGTAACAAAAACTCTTAGGAATATTAATAAGACCTTGTTCTTCAGTTTCTTTGTGTATCTTGCTCCAGTTTGTAAATTGGATTATCAGATCACATCCCAGATTCCAGCTGTGGCCACAGTGTTGAAAACATATTTGATAATGCTCCGGTAAAGAAGTTGCTGTTTTCTTAAGCTTGTCAGATGCTTTCTGTTTCATGATCCTCTTTTGTTCTTTCTCCCACTTCAGGAAAAATGGTTCAAAGTGCCTGGTGCACTGCAAGATGGGAGTGAGCCGCTCAGCATCCACGGTGATTGCCTATGCCATGAAGGAGTACGGCTGGAACCTGGACAGGGCTTACGACTACGTGAAGGAGCGGCGCACTGTCACCAAGCCCAACCCCAGCTTCATGCGGCAGCTGGAGGAGTACCAAGGGATCCTGCTGGCCAGGTGAGTGCAAGGAGTGATCCTGATTATCCTTGCTGAGGCCTAACTTCAATGGTTGTCTCCATTCTTTTAGTCAAAGCTTGTATCGTTGTGTTGTGCAAGCTCGGGATCTCAGGAGAGGTAGAGATCTGTTTTCAGGATTCTGTCAGCTGAGCCTGGGAAAAGGGGTGTAACAAGGAGGCTGTTTGACTTCTAGGATATTTGCATTTTGGAAAGCAGCATCCCATGAAGTGTTATCTGAGTGCAGCATTCAGAGCTATGCAGGCTCCAGCAGAGATAAATTATGTCCCTGTTGCTTGTAACATCACTTGGCAGGGAACTCGCTTTGTCTCCTCACAGTTCCCTGTTGAACATGCCCCTCCTCAGCAGCTGGTCTGGTTTTATTTAGATCCCTTTGGTAACTGTTGGTGTGAGGGGAGGGGACAGGATGTTCTGTGCATTGCAACAGTGGTGTTTATTCCTGCCTGGAGTCCTGAGGCTGGTCTGGAGCTGGGCCTGGGTATGGGCAAGTGTGTTGTAATCCCAAGCTTATCACCTGACTAGCAAAAAGACATAAATATTGCATGTTTCTAGGCTGTGTTAAGCAATGTCTTCACGTGATCAGCAGGAAGGAGGTAGTGATACTCTTGTTTTGCCAGATTATGGTATTTTGTTTGGGATCCTGGTGTGCTTTGCCTGGGAGCAGATCTGTAGCAGAGTTACCCAATCTGAGCCTCCTGCTGCAGGAGGTGGCTCTTAGCAGGTTTGGACCAAAGTAAATAGTAAATTTCAAGGCTTTTTGGTGCCATTGGGAAGTGCTTGCTTATTGTAGAATCATTTGGGTTGGAAAATAGCTTTAAGGTCGAGTCTAGCCATTGTTTTATATGCTGTTACTTACAGCAGCTCAGTCACTCATGTGCTGTCTTTAGGGCACACTTCTTACCTCTGTCCCCTGCTTGATTTTGTCCCTTCATGTCTGTTCTATCCACTTGCAAAGTTCTCCATTCCCTTTCATTGTAATAACTTTCTTCCTCCTTTGCCCTCCACCTGTTCCCAGCAGTGTGACTGTGTTACTGTTCCTGGATTCCCAATTTTTACTCCAAACCCTTGGTGTAAGCACTGGAATGTGCTTCCTCTTTCCTTTTCTGCACAGGTAAACAACCTCAGGGCTCCTCCCAGCTTATTCTCTGCCCAGGTGCAGCCATAGGATCTTCACCCTCCACCTCTTCCCGTGCCTGCTTTCCTTCTGCCTGCCATAGTGACCCTCTTTCTTTCTAAAAAGCAGCCAAGTAGTATCCAGTCTCAGGGCAGATCACATGGAATAGGCGATTTTAAAAAATAGTGCCCTGCTGGACTCAAACCCTTTGAGAGAGACACCACACCTGCCTTGGGTGCCTCATGTGACACCAAACTTGCTGCTGGCCCCAGTTAGTAAAGGTCAGTGCTTAACTCTAGGCCAGAGATGACCTGACCAGTGTGGTGTACATTGAACAGACTGAGAAATTAGATCTCATTGGTGTAGATTGGATAGAGAAAAAGAAGCTTTTTAGGTGTGAAAAACACACCAACAGGTTGGTGAACACCTGTGAGGAGCTCTGGTGTGGGAGCAGCTGGTATCTCACATCTTCAAGTCCTGAGCCTGGCAGTTGGTTTGGGTAATCTGGTAGCTGGTGACATACCTGCAAAGCCACCCTGTACAAACATTTTGGTTAAGGATTATTTTTCCCTGGCTTTTAGTAATTTATTTTTTGGAGGTATATCTTTCCTGCTGACACCATTTATAGCATGTGGCTTCCCTTCCACTGAAGCACAGCCCTGCTCCTGACCTACTCTCAAAGTCCCTGTACAATGGCACAAACAGGATTACTTGTGAGGCTTTAAAAAATGCAGGAGCAGTGTGTTACATCTGTGTAGGATGAAAAAGCCTGCAGTAAATGAAGCTTCACTGAAGCAAGGAATGGCCCCTCCATGCTGCACAAACTGTCCCTCTTTATCCACTTCCTCTCTCATCTCAACACTGCTTTTCTTCCTCTTTCTTTGTGTAATTTAGCTTTGCCCTCTGGGTGCCCTGTTCATTGCTGCAGTATTCCAGGACAGGTAAAAACCCCAAAATAAACAAACGAAAAACAACAGATTGACACTCATGTGACTGCTCCAATTTCAGGGGGAAGGTATGTGAGGGCAGCCATGTGCTCGCACTATCCAGTTACGGTTTTGTGCTGGGGTTATAGCAACTGGGATATATTTTCCAGCTGTAAAATGAAAACCCCCTGCCTGCTTTTAGTCACAACAAGTGTGTTTTGCTCTTTAGGACTGTCATACTTCCTGGGGTTAGTTAAACTGTCCCCTCCCTCTGTTGATAAACACAGCAAGGCTAAGCCAGGCCTGTTTCTGTTATTAGGTATAGATAAGTTACAGGAAACCAGTGTTTGGGATCTCCTGTGCCTTGTGCAGCTTGTGAATTAACAGCAGCTTTATACCCAAGCCTGGAGACCTGGTGGGAGGTGTGGGGAGCTCCTGCTCCAGAGCTGGTGTGGGTACAAGCACCAGGAATGTTGCCCAGGAATGTCAAGGGTGGCCGTGGGCTCTGGGAAGGGAAGTGAGCTCCTGCTCCCTGACCCTGCACCTCGTGCAGGTTGTCAGACCAGGGAGGTGTCAGATTGGGAGATAGCACAGCACACCTCTGCCAGTGGTGCTTGACATCTGGTTTGGTCCTCAGATCTGTGCCAGTTGCTCCTACAGGAGGGTAATTTTCACTTTCAAAATCTAATGTGCAGCAGAGAGCTGGATTTGAGCACTGAAGTGCCCTCAGCTGTCACCAGCAGCTCCCCAGGTGTATGAGCAGAGATGGCATTCCATACAGAGCCCAGGCAGGAACCTGCCTCAGGGACAAAAGCCTGTTTCTGCTGCCTGTGTCAAACTGCTCCAAAACCCACTGGAGACAGACCACGTGCACCCAGGACAGCGTCTGGCCTCTGATCTTGACCCTCCTCTCCTGTGTAAGGGCCTGATTCTGCCCTGTGTCACACGAGAAGGTTGTCACTGATTACAGGGCTGGAAAGCTAAATCTGCAGTGGATTATTTTCCTTAGCTGTTGGGCACCCACAACTGAACTGGCACATGGTAATTAGCTCAGTACCATCTGTTAATTAACTTACCATGGCCACTGGATGTGTCTGGGAGCGCCTGCTCGCACTAGCAAGGGACTGGAGGGGTTTTACAAGTTCTCCTGCAGCTCCAAGGAGGTTTCTGTGGTTTCTGTGTTCCTCCTAGGGGCAATGGGTGGAAACACATCCCTGTGGCCGTGGCCACTCAGCAAACCCCGGCAGCCTGGGCTAGCTCTGGCATTTCATGGCAAGAAGTTGCCTGCAGTGCTTTCTGTAAGCCCAGGTGCATGGCTTGGGGTTTTTGGCAGGTGGAGATGAGGAAGGTGATGCAATGCCACTGGCAGTTACTTGGCCTTTTGATGGCTCAGACTTTCCTAAAGGGGCTTTCCAGGAGCTGGAGGAGTTCTGAGCTTCCTTCCTGTAGAAGGTGGGTGGTAATTTGGGCTGTGTGTTTACTGTTGAAGATGTCTTGTGTGTTTTTGCACACACCCGCCTCTGCTCATCCCACCCTATCCCTTGGTGTTACAAGAGCCAGTTATTGAAGCTATTCAGAGAAGGAACCATGAGGGAAATTGGACTTTATTCAGTGTCCAGCACAAGTGTCCAGCTTCTCTCTCTGCTGGTCACTGCTTACCTGCTAGCAAATAGGAAAGTGCTGGCTGAGAAAGGACCAAATTCTGCAGTCAGTTAAACATTGCATTTGTTGAGTGGATGGATCCAACAGGATCTGCTGAGGAATAGGGAGGGGTGTGTGGAGCAGAATGGTGCCATGGAATTTAGCTCCTGGAAAGTGCCTCATTACTGGATCAACTTCTCCAGCAGCAGGTCTGGCCCTGAACTGTTCAGGTGAAGCCACAGTTGTGGTCAGTGACTCCAGCATTTGGCACAGATTTTGTTCTGGTTTGTGTCCTCTTACAGCAAGGTGGATCTGGCTGTGGTATGTAGAAATTCCTCACTGTTTTCCTTTGCTCTCCTTCCCCCAGCAAACAGCGGCACAACAAACTGTGGCGCTCACACTCGGACAGCGACCTCTCGGATCACCACGAGCCCATCTGCAAGGCTGGGCTGGAGCTGAACAAAAAAGAGATCACCACCTCAGCTGATCAGATCTCAGAGGCCAAGACCAATGACAACCAGCAGCCCATGTCTCCCATCTACTCAGCTGAACTGGACAGGGAGCAGCAGCTCCCAGAGGACACGAACATGATTGAGGACGTGTGTGTGAAGGAGAGAAGGATCCACTTAGAGTTTACTTGCAGAGACTTCCACGCTGAGCAGATGGAGGACAAGCTGAACCTGAACAATATCAATGGCTGTACGGCAGGGTGTTGTGTAGACTCTGTCCCCCCTGACAACTGCCATGCTTCTGAGGCCTTACTGCAGCTCCAGCACCCCTTGGAAATAACGGAGTTTCCTGATCTGACAGTGGACGATCTAGAAAAAGATGCCCTTAAGCCTGATATGAACGTGCACTTGGTTCCCATGGAAGAATTCACTTCATGCTTAAAAGACTTCCCCCAATCCCCAAACCAAAATTCTCCAGGTCCCCAACAGAACTCTCAGCCCGAAGTGACAGACCTCAGCACAGACAGGATTGATTTCTTCAGCGCTTTGGAGAAATTTGTGGAGCTCTCCCAGGAGAGCCGCTCTCGCACCTGTTCCCATTCCAGGCCAGAGGAGCAAGGGACTGGGAGGAATGGGCTCTCCAGGGTGCCCATGCTGGAAGTGCCACCTGCTGCAGATGGAGGTGCAGATGCTAGAAGGAGCAGCCCTGGAAACTCCCCCCAGGCATCAGATGACTCTTCCACTGATGAAGAGCAACAAAAGGTTAAAATAACTTGCTCAGGTTTTTTAGGAACTGCTGCTCAGCCCTATCTGTGGGCTGTTTTCTGCTGTGGGGTGGCTGTGGATGGGATTTTCTAGCCCTGCTTTCACTGTACACAGTGTTTGGGGAGGGATTGCTAGATGCTTCTCTCTTCCTTCACTTTTAGATGCTTGCCCTTTTCTGCACTTTTCCTTAAACATCTGTTTGCTGGCATTGGCAGGGCCATGAGCTGACCTTGACCTGACCTGCTGTGCTGTTCTCATGAGAAACTTATTTTTGAATTTTGCATCAGGAGAGCAGAAAGGTGGGACTTGACCCATTAGTGTAGCCAGACCCTGAGCCCAGCCAGCATCCCAAATCTGCACAGATATTTATCTGACTTGAGAAATCCACCAAAGAATGGGATAAAACCAGCCCTTTTTCCTGGCTGGGAAGCACCAGCACTGGGGTAGTAAATCAAGGCAGGTGTAGAGCTTCCACTGCTGGAAGAAGAAATTAACCTGTCCAGGTCTGGAATGATGGGATTGGGCATGTCATGGCTCAGTTCTCCTGGGTAGAGGATGGTCCTGACAAAATTTAGTAGCCTCTAAATTTAGGTACCTTTTTCTCATAATTGCTTTTCAGTCTCCAGGACTCTCACAGGGATTGATGATGTCCGGAGCCATCATTTTCTGGGAGCTTCTCTTATTTAAATTCCATCCTGCATTGCTTGAATCTTTTCCATCTCCATGTGAGGCAGTAAGGCTCTTCCAAATATAATAGGCCAATGCTCTCTCCTGTGATTTGGCAGAGAGTTGTTGGTGGGGATTGGGAGCCTCCCTGGCCATTTTCCTCTGGGAAACCAGAACATTTCAATGCTTGGTCATTTTTTTTTTCCTGTACTTCTGTCTGTTCCATACATGAGCAGAATTTGTCATGTTTTCAGTTCAAAATACTTTTAGCAGTATTAGGATTATTTTTGTTTGTTGCACTTTTCTTCATTTAGAAAAACAAAAGAAGCTACCTTTTCCTTGTACTTTGTAGCAATTAAGGTTCATAGATCTCAGAATAAGTGAAAATCCAGCCTAGAGTATGTTAAATTCAGTCCTAGACTCAGTCAAAAAATCTACATTAGTGATCACTGCTCTGGTAATCTCTCTCCACCCACTGCCATGTGCTTTTTTCTTCCTTTGGGGATGTGCACCCCTATTTTCTCTGGTTTTTCACTAACCTGCTGCTGTTTGTTCTGTGTTGGCACAGCTGATGCACTTTGTAATTCTGCTGTTTCTGCGTTGCAGGAGGTCCCTGAGCTGCCTGGTGCAGGTCATCTCACGAGATCCCACTCGGAAAATGCCATTTCTGTGAAGGAAATTATCACAGAGATCGAGTCAATCAACCAGGGAGCAGGACCTGCCCAGCAGAAAGAGGGTTCAGCCAACCTCAGCCAGACACCAAAGAGGAACACGGTGCACGACCTGCCAGTGGAGGTAATTTGGGCATCAGAGAAGTTGGAACACCAGGAAAAGGAGAAGGATCCTCTGCCACCTGAGCAGGAAGAAGCCCCATCTCTGCAGCTGTCTTCTGGTAAATCAGAGGTGGAGGAAAGCAGCTCTGGTGGGGAGCAGCAGGAGCCCCGTGGCTCCATCAACCCTGAGCCCAAGTGGTGCCCCGGCTCCGTGCGGCGAGCCACGCTGGAGTTCGAGGAGCGCTTGAGGCAGGAGCAGGAGCACCAGCACACAGCCCCAGCCTGCACTTTACCCACCCGCAAGAACTCCAGGAATGACTCCCCTGCTGCCGAGCTCCTGCCCCGGGGCAAGAGCGAGGAGCCACCCCTGGAGCCGGCTCCAGGGAGAGACAAGGCTCAGGGTCCAGGCGCTGAGGAGCTGCTGCTGCCTGCCGGGGCAGAGCAGCCTGGGGGCAGACACCTGCCTGCACCTGCCCAGGAGCCCGCAGAGCCCAGCCCAGGGCAGGAGGGAGTGGCACAAGAGCGCAGGACAGTGGTCTCGTTTGACGGGACGGAGGAGCCATCCCTGCCCTCCCTCCTCCCAAAGAGAATCGAAATCATCGAGTACACCCTGACGGTCAAGCCTGCAGAGCAGCGCCCCGATACAAGCTGTGAGCAGGGCGGGCTGGCCACGGCCACCCCGTCTTTAGATGAAAACTTGAACCCCTCGATGTGCTCGGAGAAGGCTCCAGCGGATCCCTCGCCGCCAGAGCACGCGGTACGCAAGCAGGCTGCCTTCACCGTGGGCAGCCGCAGCCAGGAAGGCAGTGGCATATCTGCTCACCTCCCTGCTGCTTCTCCCTCTGCCCAGCTGACCTGTCCGCCTCCAGCCAGCCTCGAGCGCTCTCCTTACCCCTGTGTCATTCACCTGGAAGGTGTCACCGAGCAGAGCACAGCTACAGATGATGAGCCGGTCACACCCTGTGGCACCGAGGGAGACACGACTCTCCCATTCAGGGACAGTTCCAAACCTCTCTGTGGGGGCAGTGCTGGCATCTCCAGGCAGCTGAGCAGTGAGGACGTCACCAGGCAGTGTGCTGAGAACATGGACCTTCTGGACATCTCGTTCCTGTGTTACAGCCTCCCTCACAGCTCCAGCAGCCTCAGTGTGGAGGAGCGCTCCAGCAGCCCCGGGCCAGTCAAGCGGCGGGCGAAGGAAATAGAGGCTCGGATCCGGCACGCAGGGCTCACCAGACCCTCCCACATGAAGCGCTCGGCATCCCTGGCCAAACTGGACTGCCTGGAGCTCTCCAAGGACGACTTACACGACAGGGAGTCGGCCTCTCCCAATGCCAACCCCGTGCTTCTCACCTGCGTGGCCCTCGGTCGAGGCTCTTGTGGGGGAAGGTTGGAGAGGGGCTCGGAGAGCACGTGTGGGAAGCATCGCCTCTCCTCCCCAGAGCCCACCAAGCATTTTGTGGAGCAGCTCAGAACAGCCGAGTGCATTGCCCAGAGCAAGCCGGTGGAGAGGCCGCTGGCTCAGTACGCCAAAGAGTGCAGCTCCAGCCAGCAGAGTTTGTGTTCCAGCACAGATCCAACGTGGACTAGCTCCAGGGAGGGCCCTCCGCTGCTCCAGGTGCAGGTCCTGGACTCCTTGTCTCCATCTCAAGCTCTGGCTGTCGCCCCACGGCAGCAGCACGGCAGAACTCACCCTCTGAGGAGGCTCAAAAAGACCAATGATAAAAAGCGGACAACCAATCCCCTCTACAACACGATGTGATCCTGGGCCCTTGGCTGTGATTTCTTACCCAGAACCCGTGGTGTTGCTTTCACGCAAGGGGCAGGTGTAATATAAGGAACATGCACTTTATTGGTTAATTTTATATATATTGTCATTTTACTGTTCCTGGCGCATGTAGGTGTGGGTTGGTTCTTCTGTGTGTGACTCTGACTGCAGGACTGTTTGGGTTTTTTTAAGTTTAACTCAGATAACCTCAAATGTTCTTTTTTTGTTGTTGTTGTTAGTTTGTTTTAAAAGAACACCTTTTTCACGAGAAAATTGATGTTGGCTTGGTTTGGGAAGGTGGAGTTTTGCTTACAACCAGATCCTAGTTCCTAACTTGAATTTTCCCCATGCCTTGAAAGGATGCTGGGCAGTTGGTGGGGTGAGAGCCCATGTAGGTGTGAAGGTTGTGCCAAGGTCCCTTTGTTTGGCCATTCTTTTATTCTGCAAACTGGAACTCCACCATGCTGGCAGATCTCTCACAAAACTGCTTCAGGACAAATGCCCTGGGCTCAGTTCAGCTACTGCTTCCCCCTAAGGAGCACACGGGGTAAATCTTCCCAGTGGATGAGCTCTGAAAACCCTGGGCAGCACCAAGACCAGCTCTCCCGTCTGCCACGGGGCACACAGAGCTCTCTGCTCTGTGCTGAGGTGGTGCAGAGCTCCTCCAGGAGCTGCCACCTTCACCTCTACCCCCAAAGCCAGTGTTCTTTTAAAACAAACACCTCATTAGGGTTTTAACCCTCCCATTACTTGAATACTGCTGTGGGCCTTCCAAGTTCATGGCCATATCATCTGTTCTCTGCCCTCCTCCTACTGCCTGCCCTCTGCCCCAAAGCTGTTCTTGTGCTGCCTGAGTTTCCCTCTTCCCTCTGCCATGCTCACGGGTGTTTCTGGTGGCTCCCAAAACTTGAGCTGTTTTTGTTACATGACCTACTGCCCTAAATGCAAAGCTTTGTCCTCTCTGCTGTCACTTCTAACTCTAGACCCAGAGGGAAAATATTTTCTGGAGTTTTTTTCTTTTTGTTTTTATTTTTTTTCCTAAATTGTATATATGATATTTATATGAATTTTGGGGGTCTTTTCTATGTTGTTTTTTTTTTTTTTTTTTTTTAAGAAGGGCAAGACTGCGTTCTGTAAACTGGAAAACAAACCCACCTTACTCAAACTCAGTGCTGTTCTTTGTGATCTGCACAGACATGGGAGTGGATTTGACATTATAAACTGTCTTCCCTTTCCAAAAGTGAGCCTTGATGCCAAATGTGTCCCTTCTCCTCCAGTCCTGTGTGAACCCCCATTATCCCACTGTGGGAGGGGCACTGTGTGTCTGCCCATCTCCTTCCTGCTTGGAGCTGGGTTCCAGGAGTGCCAGGTGGATGTGGAAAAAAAGCCTTTGGCTGCTCCAAGCCATTCTGCAGGTTCTTTCTTCCCTGGAGAAACTGTGTGTGAAGGCTCTGTTCCAAATTTCAGCTAATTATTCTGTGGTTTCTGAGCAGAGTGCCTAAATCAAAGCTCCTCATTTCTAGCTGTGTGCATCAGCAAGTTGTCCCTGTGCTGTAGGAGCAGAGGGAAAGGCCAAGGGGAGCTCTGGGTCCTGTCCACAGTCCCGTGGCAGATCCTGTCTGAACTGGTGCTTGGCTGGGGCCCAGACCTGCCCTCTGGGGAGGAGCAAAGCCAAGAGAAGATGCACAATGGCTCAGGCTGCTGAAGCCCAGCATGGAGAGGACATGGTGTGGGAGGAGCACCAGCCCAGCCCATGCCTAGAAAGCAGCCCTAAAGCTGCAGAGCCTTGCAGGCTTGTCCCTTGCAGGGACAAGCTCCTCTTGAGCTGGAGGGGAGTGCACAGCACTGCAGTGCTCTGCAGTATTGGGAAGCAGCATGTGCCTGTCCTGAGGAAGAGCTGTGGGGTATCTTCAGCCCACAGCTGGTTGGCAAGGCAATGCCACCTTGCTGCCCTCCTGTAGCCCCCAAGGGCCCTCCTGTGCTGCCTTGCAGCCTGGGCAAGGTCTGTGAGTGAGTCTGTGCTCCAGCAGCCACCAGCACTGTCCCTCCCTTTCCTGAGCTCTGGCAGGGGCTTGTTACCCATGCTGGAGCACAGCCCTGTCCTGGGTCGAACAGCACGTCATCCCAGGCCATTTCAGTCACTAGAAGTCACCCAAGCCCCTGGCCCAGGAGGCCAGATACTTCTTTGGGACACTGAAAGACATGTGGCTTCTCCTAGCCCGCTCCAGCTGGCTCCGGAGCAGGGCAGGCACTGGAAAGGCCAAGTGGCTCATGTCATCAGGAGAAGGACAGATTCAGTCCTTGCCTCCCCCACAAACTTCATCAGGCCCCACTGCCCACCGTTCTGACCCCAAGGACATGCCTGCCTGCCCCTCCACGGGTGCAAGGGACTGGTTGTCACCAGCCTGCCTTGCACTGGAGGGTGCATGCTTGACTGGCAGTGTGTCCTGGTGACAAGGATCTGCTGGAGAGGGAAAAGCCCTGTGTAGAATTTTTTCCCTTGAGAAGGCAGGAGGAGGAGGAAAAGGATCAGGTTTCTTTGCCCAGCTTGATCTCAGGAGAAATGTCCTCTGGGAAGGGTCTTCATTGCAGACCAGAAATGCTGCTTCCTTCCAATACTCAGCTGCTCTCCGGGTGCTTCAGCTGGGGAGAGCAGCAGAGGGGCAGAGGCCCCTGCAGGGAGGTGCTTTGCTGTCCCCTTGTCCTTGGCTCTGGCCCAGCACAACTGGTTTTTCTCTGAGAAGGCTGTGGGCAGGCAGAGGGAGTTGGGAAAGGTGGTTCTCTTGCAGAGTGATGAAGGCCTTGGAGGTCTGGAGGCTCTGAGCAGGATGTCAGGAAGGGGACAGACTGGAAGGGTATGGACCTCCTTTTCCAGTGTCTGGGCAATGAAGCCACCAAGCCCCTGGTATCAGAGGTCTCTGCTGGGGACAGTTGTCCTTTCTCCATGCTGGTGGCTTGTGGGTGAGTGATGACTCTCTCCTGGTTCCTGTAACCACCCCATGAGAGCTTCTTGTGACCCGCTGAGCCCCACGGGGAGCAGCAGCACCTCCAGGGTGCTCAGCATCTGACAAGCCTGGCGGGTAGAGGGGGTTTGGAAGAAACGTGTTGTTTTAAGGGCATTTTTGTACAAAGCAACTGTTCTTTGGTCTCTGATGAAGCCTCTCGGAGGACGCTTTATTGTTTACATTGACTCCTGTACAATATCCCAGCCATCGCTGCCCCGTCCCGGCCGTACTGTAACGTGTGAGCCTTGCACAAACGGACTGTGCGTGAAACTGGTTCTACACTGCGTTCTGTTGCACTCGGTGTGTGTGTGGGTGTGTGTGTGAGTGTGTATGTCCGGTCTGCTTGAGGAGTTGTGACCTGTACAAATCTCTCCCGTCTCGGCCCTTTCCTGGGGACACGGTCCCAGCGGGTGGCAGGAGGTGACGACGCTTCTCTGGGTCACTTGGATGTTTAAACAGAGCAGGGATTAGCTCTGTGTTCCTCTGCCAGCAAAGGGCTGGTGGAAGGGATCCCGCCCCACCTCCGGCTGCTCCGGGGACCTCCTGGGAGGAGCGAGCTGGGAATCTGTGGCCGAAGGGGCGCTGCACCTGCCGGGGCTGCAGGAGCCTGGCAGCTCTGTGGCAGGAGGAAGCCATACCCACCGCAGGGCCCTGCTCCCCGCACGGTGCATCCTGCCTTAATCCGGGCCTGGCTCCACACAAACCCCCCCTGCTCCCCAGGGGAGGGGCCCCGAGCCCCTGGTGTGGGGCAGAGGCAGGTGCTGGCCTGGCACAGGAGGGTCCGGGCTGGGGCAGGGCTCGGTGCCCTGGTGCTGCTGCCAGAGGTGCTCCCAGCCCGCCCGCACTGCAGATATCTGTTGGCACGAGAGAAGGTGCCAGTGCCTTTTAATTTCCTTTATGGAGATGTGGCGTCCGTGCTCTGGTTTGTAGGGGTTGTCCAGGGCCGAGCAGCTGGCGGTGGGGTTGCGAATCAGGGAGGAGAGCGCTTCTGTCTGCCCCTCCTGGATCTTCCTTGGTGGCTGGGATTGTCCCCTTTCCCCCTAAAGACTTTATGACCGATGTGCTCAGCTGTTTTTAAATGTGAACTTGTGCACTGATGTGCAGATTCAATGTTCTTGTTACCGAATGAATAAAAGTTTTATTTTGAAGATGACAAAGGTGTGTGCCTTCCTGTTTGGGATTGGGGCTGGGGTGAGGGAGTGCTCTGTGCTGCTCTCAGAACATGGGGTGGCAGCAAGGATCTGGAAAGCCAGAGTGGGGTTGTTCCCTCTGATGGGTGGCCCATCCTGTCCCAAGTGATGGAGCAGTGCTTCCAAGCAAGAGGTACTTCCAGATCACGCTGCATTTGTAGGGAAGATTCCAGTGGTTGTGTATTTAAAATGTCAGGATGCTGCAGGTGCCCTCCCTGCACTGCTGCAGACACGGGAGCTGTGAGGAGAGTCCTGGGTTTAATCTCCAAGGGGGATGTAAGGTTTTAGCTGGACACTGGAGCTTTTGGTTTTGCTCCATTGTGGCAAGAAAGGCAGTGCAAGGGTCTCTGTGGCCTTGCTGTGGGCAAGGGGCTTGAGGAGAAAGCCAAAATTCCCTGGGCTCAGCCTCACCATCCATGGGGCTTCACATCAGGTCAGAACTGAGCAGGCACCAGGGTGTGGGGTTAGGGCAGCACGGCTGCCACTGCAGGGCTGTCACTGCAGGGCTGTCACTGCGGGTTTGGCAGTGTCTCTGGGGTGCCCCATCCCTTCCTGCTCCCCCCAGCACCAGCTGGGAAAGGCTTCCCAGGGCCTTTACTTCGCTTGCTGGGGATGTGTCTTGGAGTTAAGGACACAGGACATGGCACTTGCTCCATCCCCAAACACGGAGTGAGCCAGGGCCATGGTGGGACAGGGTGAGCAAGGGGTGCCTCTGCAGCCCCCTCCCTCCCTGCCACCCCTTTGGCTGGGCAAACAAGGATGTCACCTCTTCCCTGCCTTTTTGCCAGCTGCCCCCTCCCGCCCGCTCAGCCAATGCTCATCCAGCTCCACACGGTGCCCTTGTAGGGTCCAGGGCTTTTCTGCCTTTCCAGGAACCACCGCTCCCCTCCCTCTGGTCCCCGAGCCCTAAAATCCCTTAATCCCCTTGGACCAGGGCATCCCTGCAGGGCTGGGCTTCACTGCGTCCCAAATCTGGTTTCTGGATGTGCCTGTAACCATCCTGCAGGGCTGGGGCTGAGGTGGGCTGGCAGACCCCTTTTTCCTGGGGGGAATGGGGACCCCGTGGGATGCTGTGAGTGCCGGGAGCCTCGGGGGCAGAACACGGCCATGGTGCCTGTGGGGCTGGGCTGGCTGTGGGGGACCCAGCGCAGGGTCACAGCCCTGTGCAGAAGTGACCCCCGGGGTGATGCCCCGCCCCTCGGCTCCTCCCAATACTTCAGAAAGGCTCGGGGGCTTTTCCTGCCCCCCATCTCCGAGCTCGAGCGGCTCCCACGCCCCGCGCCGAGGGGCTGCGGGCGCCCTTGGGACCCCCCCGCTTTTGGGGCGGGAGCGGCGGGGCGGCCGTGCCGGGGCTGCCCCCGACCCCGCGGGCAGAGCGAGGGGCCGGGCAGGGTGCGGGGGCAGGCGGGGCCGGGCCGGGCCCCCTCCCCTCCCTCCGGTGCCCGCCGCGGGGGGGCCGTGCCGGCCCCGCTGGGCTCGGCTCAGCTGTTCTCTGCGGCAGCGGCACCGCGCGGGGCCGAGCCGAGCCCAGCCGAGCCGAGCCCAGCGGGGCCGGGCGGAGCGGAGCCCAGCGGGGCCGGGCCGGGCCGGGCCGGGCCGGGCCGGGGGAGCGGAGCGCGGCCGGAGCGGGCGGAGCGGAGCCGAGCGGGCGCAGCGCGGAGCCGGGCGCGGAGCAGCCGCCGAGCGCAGGTGGGAGCCGGGCGCGGGGCGGGGGCGAAGGAGCGCGGTGCGGAGGGACGGGGGACGCGGGGAGCGGGGCTGAGACCCCGGGCCCCGGGCCCTCGCCGCCCGCCGGCGGAGATGGCTATATTTGGACAGTGACCTCTGGTCGTTCCCGAGCAGTCGCTGCGGATTCAATTGTGGCAACGTAATGGCACGGCCGGGGAGCGGGGAGCGGGGTTGTCCTGCCCGTATCCTGCCTGCACCCTGCCCGTATCCTGCCTGCACCCCACCTCTCTTTGCCAGCACCCCATCCGACCCCGCTTGCGCCCTGCCTGCACCCCACCCAGCTCTCCTGCCCGCACCCCACACCTGCACCCTATCCAGCCCTGCCTGCACCTTGCCAGCGCCCCGCCTGCTCCTACCAACCCCTCCTGCACCCTACACGTTGCCTGCACCCTGCTCAACTCTGCCTGCAGCGCATCTGCCCGCACCCCCTGCCCGCCCAGCCAGGCCGTCCCTTCCCTCTCTGCCTGCTGACACCCCGGGCTCTGCTCCCACCGGCAGTGGTTCAGCGTCCCTCCGGAGCCCACTCGCTCCTCCCCGGGGCTGGGGACCCTGCTCGACACCGGGGTGACACCAGCAGTGCCATTATCCAGCCCCGCTTACTAGCCGGGCTCTGCACCCCTTAGCACCCAGCTCCAACCCGTTCAGCCAAGCCAGAGATGATGCTGAAGTGCTGTGAGGACTCCGGGGACACTCAGGGACTGGGCAGATGTGGTTTGGCAGGGCACTGCATGTGCCCTGCACAGAATCTACCGGCTGGGACATGGAGGAGCAGATCTGCTCCTGCCTCTGCCCACACCGGCTCTGTGTGCTGGGGACAGTGGTGCCTGGCCGTGGTTTGGTGGCTGCATGTGGCTCTTTGGCAATGGCTGTGTACCCTGAAGAGCACAGGGGATTTCCCAAGGTTGCCAGTGGCTCATGGGTGCTGCAGAGCCCCAAGGGTTTTGTGGTCCTGAGTGCCTCAGTCTCCCCCTGAGGCAGGTCCCAGGAGCAGCACAGGCTGTGGGGGAGATGGGTGACTGTGGGCATCGTGCCCAGCTGTGGCTGAGGGCTGGAGACCCCACTGGGGCCACGGGGGGGGCTCCTCCACACCCCAGTGTGCCCATGGAGCTGTGCGTCTGTGCCAGGACCAGCCCTTACCTGGGTGAGGGTGCAGAGTGGGGGTGACAGGGATTAGTGCCACGGGACAGGGATCCATGGAGGGAGGCGTGAGCCACCGGCAGGCAGCTCTGGAGGCACAGCCCTCCTCCTGGGTATTGGGTCAAACCAGGCAACTCAGACCACTGATGCAGGATCAGTGGTCTGGAATGGAATGGAATGGAATGGATGGAATACAAAGGGACAAGCTGTGACCTGGTGCGCGGCACCTTTATGTCCACCCCAAAGTCCTCTGTGCCCTGCTACTCTGCTGCAGCAGCTCATGTGCCAGCCCCAGTGCCAGCCACGGGGCATAGCACAGAGTGGGGTGCAGCACAGCCACAGGGCATGGCAGAGATGTCGGGTACAGCCCAGCTATAGGGTATGGCACAGATACAGGGAACAGCACAGCCACAGGGCATGGAACAGCTGTGGGACATGGCACAGCCATGGGGTATGGCACAGCCACTGGGCATAGCACAGCTGTGTGTTATGACATGGCCAGTCCCTGCCCTGTGTGAAGTGGCTCTAGTGACAGTCCCCAGCACCTGCAGCACTCCCACATCCCTGCACAAGGGCTGCCCCTGCTCTCTGATGTGGGGTCAGGGCCACATCAGGCACCATCTCACATCCCCATCCCTCGCCACCGCAGTGTTCCCAGGCTGCCCGCTGTGCCCAGAGTAAGAGGAGTCTCTTGGAGCAGGAGGCCTGAGGGGACCAGAGCCCCTCCAGGCTGTGCTGGGGTGGGGAGGAGGTGGCCTGACCCTGTTCCCCCAGCCATGAGCCGCCGCGTGGTGCGCCAGAGCAAGTTCCGGCACGTGTTCGGGCAGCCGGTGAAGGCAGACCAGATGTACGAGGACATCCGTGTGTCCAAGGTGACATGTGACAGCTCCTTCTGCGCCGTCAACCCCAAGTTTGTGGCCATCATTGTGGAGTCTGGTGGTGGCGGGGCCTTCATTGTCCTGCCCCTTGCCAAGGTGAGTGGGGTGATGCTGGGGTTTGGCCACGCTGCTGAGATGTACTGGGGGGAACATGGGTTTTGTTTTTGGGGAGCTGCTGTGGCCCCAGAGCCCTCCAGTTTTGCTTCAACACCCCCTCCTCATGTGGGGGCTCAGGGCAGGAACAACCTGGATGATCCTCAGCACCTGCCAAGGGTGACATCCCTGGGGCAGCCAAGGTGGTCTGGGAGACCCCCAGCTGCCTCCTCCCCACCCCAATCCCCTGGGGGCACGGCATGTCCAGGGAGAAGCACCCAGTGGAGTGGGGGTCTGCCCTGCCAACCCTGGCAGAGAGACTGAGAGAGAGTCCCCAACCCCTCCTTGCCATCAGAGCAGACACAAACCAGCCTCTCATGGCTCAAATCATTCCCCTCTGTGTCCCTATGATGCCTTGTGCCAGCTGAGCCCCATTTGCCCCATGTGCCTCAGTTTCCCCTTTCAATGCAGGTGCAAACCTCTGGCCACTGCCAGCAATCCCCTGCGCATCCCCATTTGTGCCACAACCCGACATGGTGGCCAGGCTGGGCTTTAGGGGGTACCTGGCAGGGTCTCTCCTGGGGGACTCACCCCAGCCCTTCACCGTTGCAGACAGGCCGGGTGGACAAGAACCACCCGCTGGTCACAGGACACACGGCGCCCGTGCTGGACATCGACTGGTGTCCCCACAACGACAACGTCATCGCCAGTGCCTCGGAGGACACCACTGTCATGGTGAGGGGCTGGGCCCTGCTCGGGAGGGGGGTGGGGGTGCTGGGGGAGCGATGCAGAGCATCCCCCCCTCCTTGCCGCCTGTGAAGTGTCACTGGCCTATTTTTAGCCCCGGTGCCATGCGTTCGCGCTGGCGGCGGCTGCTCTCTCCATGATGCAGCAGTTTGTGCTAAATATACCCTCCCTGGCGACTCAGCATGCAGGAGAAGCTGGAGGAAAGCTGCACCCCAGCCGTGCCCCCCTCCCTGTGCCCACCAGCACCCCAGTGCTGGGGATGCACCCCAGGATGGAGGCGCTTCTGGTGTCCCCTCGCCACCCCTCCGTGCAGGCTGAGCCAGGATTGATGATGAGGTTAATTGGCTCCCAGGCCTCATCCTCTTAGTGCTCACACACGGGGTGATCCCCAACGCCCCGCTCTCCATCCCACCCCCAGGTGTGGCAGATCCCCGACTATGTCCCCGTGCGCAACATCACGGAGCCCGTGGTGACACTGGAGGGACACTCCAAGCGGGTGAGCATCATCTCCTGGCACCCCACGGCCCGCAACGTCCTGCTCAGTGCAGGTAAGGGGGTCCCGGGTCACCCTCCCCAGGGTCACAGGAGATCCATGGGGTGACAGCACCTGCCCCCTCGGTGCCCTGCAGGCTGTGACAACCTGGTGATCCTCTGGAATGTGGGGACCGGGGAGATGCTGCTGGCTCTGGATGACATGCACACCGACCTCATCTACAACGTGGGCTGGAACCGCAATGGCAGCCTGCTGGTCACCACCTGCAAGGACAAGAAGGTCCGTGTCATCGACCCCCGCAAGCAGCAGGTCATAGCGGTGAGTGCCCCTGCTGTGTCCCCCCTGTCCCCCCGCGGTGTCCCCCCAGTGCCTGCCTGACCCTACTAACCCCGCACCGCGCGTCTCTGTGTTTGATTTAACCCGCTAACGCCAGCGCAGGAGAAAACCAAACCGCACGACGGCACCCGCCCCATCCGCGCCATCTTCGTGGCCGATGGCAAGATCTTCACCACGGGCTTCAGCAGGATGAGCGAGCGGCAGCTGGGCCTCTGGGACCTGGTACGGGACAGCAGCTCCAGCCTGGCCAGCGCCAATCCCGCCGATCTCAGCGCGGCCGGGAGCGCCCGGGGTGCCGGGGATGCTCTCCAGGAACGCTGGGGGTGCCGGGGATGCTCTCTGGCAACGCGTGCACTCAGGGAGCATCATGGAACACGACTCTACGGCTGCTTTGGGGGACAGACCCGGACCCCCTCCGCTTTCCCCCCTTCCCATGCCCCGTGCTGACTGTCTCCCCCTCTCCCCCAGGAGAGGTTTGCCCCCCACGAAGGGCTGAGGCCCGTGCGGGCCATCTTCACACGGGAAGGACACATCTTTACCACGGGCTTTACCAGAATGAGCCAGCGGGAGCTGGGCTTGTGGGACCCGGTAACGAGGCCGCATGGAGTGCTGCCCCAGGAACTTGGCCCCCCAGACCCCTGCCAACCCCCCTGCCCCAGGATGGGCTGACTGCTGCATCCCCCTCCCAAAAGATGCCAAGTTCCCAAGTGTGCCGTGCTGTGCTGGGGTGGGGAGGGGGCTGGGAGTGCTGGGGAAGGGGGGTACAGCCAGGCTGGGGTTACCCAGCCCTGCAGGTAAACAGGAATGGGGTGGGAGGCTGGGGGGGCATGCCAAGCTGTTGTGTACCCTGGAGGGGACGAGCCCTGTCCCCCAGTGTGCCGTGGCTAATGTGTGTGACTAACCAGGGCGGGAGTTTTGGGATCACTGCTCACACCCCTCCACCACTGCTCCGGCCCCACAGAATAACTTTGAGGAGCCCATTGCCCTGCAAGAGATGGACACGAGCAATGGTGTCCTGCTGCCCTTCTACGACGCCGATTCCAGCATTGTCTACCTCTGTGGGAAGGTAACCCCCCCTCCCCAGGGTGCACCCCCAATGCCACCCTGTCCCTGAGGCTACCAGTGCTCCTGACACCTGTCCCCACCCCTGCAGGGTGACAGCAGCATCCGGTACTTTGAGATCACGGACGAGGCGCCCTACGTGCACTACCTGAACACCTACAGCAGCAAGGAGCCCCAGCGGGGCATGGGCTTCATGCCCAAGCGTGGGCTGGATGTCAGCAAGTGTGAGATCGCCAGGTGAGAGCC
Source organism: Muscicapa striata striata (assembly GCA_030060385.1). Lineage (NCBI taxonomy): Eukaryota > Metazoa > Chordata > Aves > Passeriformes > Muscicapidae > Muscicapa > Muscicapa striata. The sequence goes on from JAREIS010000079.1 coordinate 3,350,465, forward strand.
AAGGGGGCTGTGGGGAGCCAGAGGGGCCGGGGGGGATCAGCTGGGCCCTGACTGCCTGTGCCCCACGCAGGTTCTTCAAGCTGCACGAGCGCAAGTGTGAGCCCATTGTCATGACGGTGCCACGCAAGGTGAGCCTGGGGGGTGCCAGGGGAGATGGGGGCCTGGGGGGAGACACCCCACACCTCACCATGGTCCCTCTCCCTCCCGCAGTCAGACCTCTTCCAGGATGACCTTTACCCTGACACACCAGGCCCTGAGCCAGCCCTGGAGGCTGATGAGTGGCTGTCAGGGAAGGATGCAGAGCCCATCCTCATCTCGCTGCGGGATGGGTACGTCCCCATCAAGAACCTGTGAGCTGAAGGTGGTCAAGAAGAACATCCTGGACAGCAAACCCCCGCCAGGCCCCCGACGCAGCCACTCCACCTGTGACTCCGACTTCTCTGTGAGTGTCTGGGGATGGGGACATGGCAGCAGGGCTGGGGTGGGTGAGAGGGGCCAGACTCGTCTGTGACCCTGTGTGTCCCCCCGTCCCTGCAGCAGCCAGCCTTGGAGGAGGTGCTGGAGGAGATCCGTGCCCTGAAGGAGATGGTGCAAGCGCAGGAGAAGCGCATCTGCGACCTGGAGAACAAACTCTGCCAGTTCACCAACGGCACGGACTAGCGCGGTGGCCACGGGCAGGGCCAGGACTGCCCCGGCCTCCCGGGGGTTAAAGCCGAGTCCCCACCTGGGGCAGGAGCCCGGAGCCGTGTTCTTTCCCCAGGAGCCGAGGGGGCAGGGAGTCACTGGCATCAGTCGCATCCTGCTCCCGTTCAGTGCCCGAGGCTGCCGAGCATCCCTCTGCGGGACCCGCACGCTGGGCACCAGCAGCCTCCCAGCACAGGGAGCTGCCGGGCCCCCCGGCCAGGATGTGCTTGTGTACGGTGCTACACCCCCACCCCATCACCCCCTCACCGCCCCCTGCCCCACCGGCCCCTCGGCGGGTGCTCCCCACCGGCTCTTTGCTCCTGGACCCCTTTAATAAAGGGCTCAGCCACCCTTGGCTGCGTGGCAGGTACCGGGGAGGAGAGAGCACCGTGCCAGGGGTGCTGCCTGCACCCACTGCCTGCGAGCCCCCGGCACAGGCAGAGGGAGGCCGAGAGAGACAAACATTAAAGAGCATTTATTGGTGTTGGCCGCGGTCGGAGCTGCTCGGGCTCCCCCGGCCCTGGCCCAGATGTTGCTGTGGGGTGCACGGGGGGTGGAGGGAGGGGCACCAGCTATGAAAAGTCCCAGGGGAGCGAGCCCAGCCCCCCCCACCCCGCAGCCCCCGGCCCCCCGTGTGCAAAGGGGGAGCAGCCGGGGCAGGGCGCCGGGGTTAGCACCATTTGACGTAAGGTTTCTCTCGGGGTCAGTGCCCGGGATGAGGGGGTGCAGCGCTGCCAAGGGGGGGCATCCGAGCGGGGTGGAGGGGTGCGAGCAGGGGTAAGGGGGGGTGACACCGGGCCGCCCTTCACAGGCACCCCTTCAGCTGCCCCAGCAGTCCCCTGCCCTGGGGGGCGGCTGTGCAGCCCCTCGCCGGCTGTGGGGTACAGTAGGGCTGAGCCCCCATCCCTGTTGGCAGGCAGAGCAGCTCCCGGGTAAGTGCACTTGGTAGCGCCTGGGCAGGGGGGGAAGAGGGAGCTGGGCAGAGCCCCCTGGCTCTGGGGGCACCCCGGGACCCCACACAACCGGCAGCCCACCCATCCGGGGCAGGATGTGCCCCCCACCGCCTTCCTGGGGCAAGGGGCTGAGCAGCACCCCATGGGGGGAGTAGGGCTGTCCTGGAGAAGGGGTACAGTCCCTTGAGTTGCCTTCCCTGCTCCCTGCAACCCCAGGCGCAGGGTTAACACCCACCCCAACCCTGTGGGGTGCCCCCAGCTCACCCCAGTACTGCCCCAGCTCTGGGGATGTTCTCCAAGGGCCAGATCCTGCTTCCCCCTTTCCCCTTCGCAGTTCTTGCACCGGCTCCCCGCACACCGCTCCCCCTCTGTGCCCCCCAGACACGGTCCCCATCCCCACTGGGGTGCCCGAGGGGCTCAGTGGGGCTGCGGGGTCACTTGTCCGTCAGCGAGAGCTGCAGGATGCGCTGCAGATCCTCCTCCTCCTGGCGCGTCCGGCGCTCCGCTTCCTCCTGCTCCCGCGCCGACAGCGCCATGGCCAGGCGCAGCTGCTCGGCGTAGCTGGGGAACAGCGCCCCGGGTCCCCGGCCACCCCCCGGCCCCGGGGCCACGGGGGGACGCGGGGCCGCCGTGTGCTGGGGAGTCCTGGGGGGCAGCGGGGCCTCAGTGGGGTCCCCGCGGGTCCGGCGCCCACACCCGCTCTCCCCCCAGGGGGGCTGCCCAGACCTTACCAACCTGTCTCCCCGGCGGCCCTCGTGCGACATGGGGTGGGTGCCCGGCTTGCTGTTGGTCAGTGCTTCCCAAATGGTCACCTGTGGCCGGTAACAGAGGGGTGCTTGGAGGGTGGCACACAAAAAACAGCCCCCCCAGCATGAACGCTGACCCTGCACCGTGGGATGCAGGGATGGGGAGAGGTGGGGTAAGTGAGGATCCCAAGTGGCATCAGGACAGGGTCCCTCAGCCAGGGGGACAGCAAGAGGTGAGGGGGTGGTAGTGCCCACCTGGTCATACTCGCTGCCAGCTTCCAGCAGGCTCTGCTGGATGGCAAACTGCAGCAGGTCATCCTCATCCTCCCGCAGGGCATCCTGGTGGGTGCCCACCACGCTGTACCCCCGGGGCACCTCGAACAGCGCCGGGTCCATCTCACACGCTCGGCACGAGGCTGGGGGGAGACCAGAGCTAGCCTGGCTGGGCTCCCGTGGGTTCCCCTCCTCCTCCACCCTGCCAGTCGTGTGTCCCCAACCCTGCTGTGACCCCTGACCCCACATACTGAGGGAGCTGGAGCTGCTGACGCTGGAGGAGTCGCTGCTGGGTGAGGGTGCCTCGCTGCTGGGGCTGTGCCGCAGGGAGCTGACCGGCTCGTCACACCCATTGAGGTTCCCAAAGGTTATTCGGGCGTTGAGGATATGGAAGATGGGGATTTCTGCAGGAAAAGGAGAAAAAAAGCAAGGAGGGAAGCTGGCTGTGCCAGCCAGGGCAGCAGCAGAGCCCAGTCCATACCAATCTTGACGGGGAAGCCGGGCGGGAGGCGCAGGGTGATGAAGTCCCGCAGTTTGGCGAAGAGCGCGTTGCTTATTGCCATGAGGTCGATGATGGGGGCAACCTGCTCGCAGAGGGACAGCGGGTGGTCCTCACACAGCCACAGCTTCGCCTTGAACCTGCCAGGGACAGGCGTTGGGCTGGGGACCAGCACCTGTCCCCACGCCGAGCTCTGCAGCACGGCAGGTGGGGACAGGGGGAGGCCCTGTCTGCTCCTCCCCCTCTCACTTCTGTGTCTTGGTGGTGAGCTCCATGGGCCGGCCCATGTCCCGGTTGCCCAGCTCGAAGTTGGGGTTGAAGTATTCCTCAGGGGTGATGGCAGTGGGGTTGGCGTGGCTCAGGGTCTGCGTGATCAGTGTCTGCACGGAGGAACAGCCCTGTGGGGTGAGGGGGGAGCTCTGACTGCAGGGCCACCCCCTCTGACCCCTGAGACACTCACCCCATTGTTGGGCCCCACGTGCTGCTCAGCGATGCCCAGGAAGGATTGCAGGGGGGTCTTACAGCCTGTGGGAGAGGAGGGGTGAGGGCAGAGCCGGGAATGCCCTCCCACCCAGCCCGTGCTGGCTCCACCTTTGCTCTTGCCCTTGTGCTGGTCTGAGAGGTGCTCGGTCCGTGTCCGTGTGATCAGCTCCACGTTGGAAGCACCATAGACCTGGCCAAGGAGGGGGAATGGCAGAGGTGGGCACCTCACAGCTGCAACCCACCACTCTGCCTGGGCAGCTCAACTCCCTGCCCCTCACCTTGGCCTCATACCCATTCACCATTTCCGTCTTCTCGCTCCTCCAGCCCAGGATCCCGGATTTGTTCCTGGGGTGACACAGCACCATGAGCTGGTTTGGACAGCCTGGGGTGCCAGCACCCCCAGGGTGGGCTCGGTGCCACCCCAGCCCACCTCTCGAAGGCGATGTTCTTGGTGTCGAGCTGGGTGGTGACGACGGGGGCCGTCAGCCGCCCCATCACCTGCTCCTCGGTGGGCTGCACAGCAGCCAGCAGCACCTCCTGGTCGTGGCCAGCCAGGGCCAGCGTCTCTGAGTAGACCACCCGCCTGTCATGGTCAATCTCCATCACCACCGCACTGCTGTCTGCAGGGAATGGGGTCAGGACATCCCACCATGTCACCCAGCACCGCTCCCCACTGAGGGGACATGCCAGTGTCACCTCACCTTGTCCCCGGAAGACAAAGCTGCGATTGCCCCGCTGCCAGGTCATATGGTCAAAGCCCAGCAGCGTGGTGTCCACCCGCAGGTTCTGGCCACTCTTCCACACCTTGTAGGTGTCGCTGGGGCAGATCTTGGACACCAGGGGCACTGGGGAGAGATGCCAATAGCCCAGCCGGGGATGGGGCCACCTGCATCCCTGAGGGGGCTACCAGCACTGAGCTGGGTGGGGGACACACCTGGGGAATGCAGTGCCTTGGTGGGATGGGGGCCTGCAAGCTTGGGTGTCAGGGGCAAGGGGAAAGGTGACCCCTGACCTGAGGATGCAGATGGATGCTGGGGCTGGGGGACTCTGCTGGGAAATTCCCGCTCCCCCCCCAGCCACGCTGTGCCCCGAGCTCACCCCAGCTGGTGAACTCCCACTTCATCTCCACGTAGAAGTCCTGGGCCTGTGGAGAGCACAGAGGGGTCAGGGGAGCCCCGTGGGCACAGGCAGCCCCCGCAGCCCCCGCTGAGGGCGCACCTTGCGCAGCTTCTCCAGCAGGACGGGGATCCCCGCCAGGCGCTTGATGGCTCTCTGGTAGTCACGGTAGCGCAGCACCAGCTGCACCAGCTCCAGGTCACGGGTGCTCACAGCCTCCTGCAGGACTGTGGGGCAAAGGGGCAGCGTCCAGGGCCGTGGCACAGGAGGCACTGCAGAGCTGGGCACTGCACAGGAGCCACAGGCACAGAGCACCACAAGCAGCACCTTGGGGAGCTGCAGCACCAGGGTGAGACGATCATGCCTGTGCCATGCCCGTGTCCACATGTGTGTCCATGCTCATGCCCATCTCCCTGCCTGTGTCTGTGCCAGGGCAGCTTGAAGGAGGAAGGAGGGCAGCAGCCACCTGCTCACCTGTCCATCCGCTGCGGTTCTCCTTGCCCACGTCAGCGCCATGCTTCAGCAGCACCCTGGCACACTCGAGGTGGCCCAGCGTGGTGGCCAGGTGCAGGGGAGTGCGTCCTCGGGGGTCCAGCTGCTCGATGTCGGCCTGCCAGGAAGGAATGAGGCTCTGAGATCACTGGGGTGGCCAGACTTTTCTCTCCAGTGATCTCCCACAGATGTGCAGCTCCCAGACACAGAAAGCAGCCAACATGTGACAGTATTTGGGAGAGCATTCCCACACCTGACCTCCTCAAAGAGAGGCACCTCAAAAGTCTCTCCCTGCTGCCACTGCCAGGCCCATGGAGAGGGCATGGAGAGCAGGGTGGTGGCTACCAGCACCCAGCACACCTCCTCACAGCCAGGCTGGGCTGCACCCACCAGGCAGCCACAGAACAGGGGCACAGCATGGCAGTGGGAGGGGAAGCACAGACACCCCTGGCACAATGCACAGAGCTCTGCACATCGCGATGCAGCTGCAAGCTCCAGAAAAGCCCCCACCTCTGGGGTTTGGGGGGGGGGGGCTGTGCCCAGTTGCCAGGCAGCAGCTGCCAGCAGCCCCTGTGCCAGGGCCGGGCGCACGTGTTCCCCTGCCTGAGCCGGGGGCGGGTGGCTGCAGAGCCGAGCGCCTGCTCCAGCATCCCCAGCCCTGGGGAGCCCTCCTCGCTGGGACTGCCGTTGTTTGTGCCAAACCCGGAGCCTGGCACCCAGCCAGCCCTGAGGAATCCCTGGAACGGTGGCACCCCCGGCACCCACGGCCCCGCTCCCTGTGTGGGAAGCGGCGTCACACCCGTGCCCAGCTGGGGACATGGCTTGGGAAGGGGGAGCACCCTCTGTGCCCCCAGCACCAGCTGGGGTAGAAGCCTTGTGCCTGGAGATGGGCTCACAGATGCTGCCAGGGCAGGAGGCAGTGGGGCAGTCCCCAAATAATTGGTTTTGGGGAGGACACCCTCAGGAGGACAAACCTGGGGTGCAGGACCCAATGGGCCACCTGGGACAGGGCAGTCAGAAGTGTTTGGGTGTGGGCAGAGATGGAGCACGGGCTGCCTGGTGCCTAGAGTCTCACCTACAGCACATCCCTGCCTTGCTCTGGGCATGTCCTGCATTTCTGCTGCCTCAGGGACATTCCCATCCCTGCCCAGGCTGTGGGTATTCCCATGTCCCCCATCCTCAGCGACTCAGCAGGCAGAGGGACCCCCCCAGTCTGCCCACAGCACCAGAGCAAAACAGCCCCCCAGTTCCCTGGGAGTCAATATGCTGCTCCAATGCTCTCCAGGCGACTGCTGCTTCTTAATTGCACTAATGAAACGACTCTAATTAAGGCAATCACCCCCCAGCTGAGGGCAGGGGCTGCATGCTCAGTGGGGCTCCCCAGCTGCAGCCCTGCTCCAGCTGAGGGTCCCCAGTGGGGGAACATGGTGCTGGAGCCACCCCAGGGGACACGGCGTGACCCAGATTTTGCTCAGTCCTGAGCCCTGGTGTTGGGTTGGCTCCAACTTGGGGACCACAGCACAGACCTCCAGGTGCTGCCTATCCTGGGGCTGTGACACCCACGGGGGATGGGGACAGGGACGGGGGTGGCTTTGGGGTGGCAGCGGTGCAGTGCAGAACCGCAGCTCAGTCGCTCCTCCTGTGCCAGCCTGGCACGTGGCACAGCACGTCCCTCCACTGGGGTTGTCCCTGGGCTGGAGAACCCCAGCTCCTGCTTTGGGTAGCAACAGGGGACGTGAGCCAGCACGGGAAGATGGTGCCAGGCACTGCTGTCCCTGTGCAGCCCCGGGTCCCTGTCACGCCTGAGGGGGCAGGCTGCAGCGAGGGGTGTGCTGGCACAACAGGCTCCATGTCACTGCCTGCCACATCCTCCTGATGCCCCCGCCAAGGGGACCCACTGACCCTTGCTCCCTTGTGGAGGCAGGTGTGGATGGGTGACAGTTTGGGGGTGACAGACACGGAGCCCTTATGAGGACACGGAGGGGAGCAGTGAATGCCCTCAGCTGCCCCAGTGCTTCCCAACCCCAAACACCTGCACTCGGGAGGGGCAGCACATGGAGCCACTGCCCTGTGGGGGTCACCAAGGCAGAGGGAGCGCAGAGGGGCACCTGGCCTCCAGCATTTCACATAGCACCAGCCCCCACCCCTTACCTGGGGGATGCTCTGGCAGGGATAAGGGCTGAGCCGTGTCCCTGGATGCCCTGGACAGAGCAGGGAGCCTGGGCTGGCCCTCACCTCCTTCCCCCAAGCCCCCACCTGCCCCAGAGTCCGGCCTGCAGCACCCATGGGCCCCCCCTCTTCACCCCTGGGGTGCACACATGGCTGGCTTTGCTCTCACCCACCAAATGCCGGCGGGGCCAGGGCAGAGCCCCTCTACTGCCCAGGCTGGAGGGTTGGAGCCTCTCTGCAGAGAGCAGGTCAGGGCCCCCCCGCAGCCCCTCCACCTCCCCGCGTCTGCCGAGCCCAGCTTTGATCTCTGCCGCGCTGGGCTCCTGGGAAAACTGACCCCAAATCAGCACGAAAATAAAAACACTGGCCATGGGGTGGGAGACCGGGGCGACGCTGGCGCAGCCTCCGGCTGGACCCCACAATAGAGACGGGTGTGGCGGGAGCCATCGCCTGCATCCCGGCGGGAGCTTCGCGGCACAATGACCCCCGTTCCGTGCATCACCAGGGTCCACCCAGCACGGCCCTCAGTGCCTTGGGGTTTGGGGACCCGGGCCGAGAGACTGGGGATGCTCAGCACGGCTTCCCCATCAGCTTCCCTCCAGTGCCTGCGGTTTTCTGCGTCTTCGGGGTTGGGTTTTAATTACCTGAATTGCAACGCCACGGGGGAGAGGGAGGCTGGGAACCCGCCGGGGAAGCACCCACACCCCGCTCCATCAGCGGGCGGCTGGGAGGTTCCCGGGCTGAGGCACAAAGTGGGTCCCTCACCCTGAGAACCCTTGTGAGGCTGGGGGGCTGCGCCCCGGCAGCATCAGGGCTCTTGTCCCCCCGCCCCCGGAGGGGCTCAGCCTGAGAGTGGGGAGCTGAAGGCTGCACCCCCAGGGGGGCGGCAATGCCCTGAGAAGCGGGGTGCGGGCCGGGGGTCCGCAGAGGCCTAGCAGGGAGCTGGGGACACGTGCGGAGGGATGCTCGGGGCTGCGTGTGCCGGAGGATGCAGGGGACCCGCGGGTGGTACCCAGCGCTCCGCGGCAGCGCCGGGGGCAGCAGGGACAGTCCCGGGGTGCAGGGACCGCCAGCGCAGAGAGCGACCCCGTCCTTATCACCCCCTTCATCTCCATCCTCATCCTCACCCCAGCCCTGAGCATTGCATCAGCCCGAGCCGAGCGGAGCCGGGCCGGGCCGTGCCGTGCCGTGCCGGGAGTGTCCCCCCCGCGCCGCCCCACCTGCTTGGCGCTGAGCTCCCGGTCCAGGTCACGGGCGCGGTTGTGCCAGACGAGGTAGTGCAGCGGGTACCTGCCCTCGGCCCCTTCCTGCCCGAGCAAGACGCGAGCATCCTCCGTGCATGCTGGAGCGGCGCGGCGGGCGCGGCGCGGGGCGGGGGGCGCGGGGGGCAGGCCGCCACCTCCCGCCCGGTGCTTCCCCGGCCCCCCCCGCACCGCCCGGCCTCATGGGACTTGTAGTTGCCCTGCCCGGCATCGCCCCCTTCTTCTTCCTCATCTTCACCCTCCTCTTTCCTCGCCCCCCTCCCGCGCCGCTCAGCCCATCACCGCGGCCTCCGATCCCGCGGGGAGGGGGGGGCCTGCAAAGGGGCAATCAGCATCCTCCCCAAATTCCCCCCTTTCCCAGAATGATCTTCCCCCTCCCAGCTGACCTCCGCTCGCCCATTGGGGCAGCGGGCCCAGCGTATGGTGGGGCTGGGGTGAAGGCGGCAGGTGGGGACCAGGTGGGGGCCGTGGCGGGGGGACCCCCACTCCCGCCCCCGCAGCGCCAGGCACGGGCCCCCAGCCCCGTTTCCTTTTCCGCCTGCGTCTCTCCCGGGCGGGCGTCGCGTTTTCCGGCTGCCGCCCGAGAACAATGCAAGGCTGGGCCTCTGCGGCCGCCCCGGCCTCTGCCGGCGCCGCGCTCCCGGCCCCGCACCCCGCTGCTCCCCCCCCTCCCGTGGGGGCAGCGCATTCCCTGCTCGGCCGCGGCGGGGGCGGTGGTCGCGTCCCCCCGCCCCTGTCCCCGCACAGCATCCCCCATCCCCCGGCCCCATGACGTCATGGGCCACCTCCTCGGCAGCGCGGTGAGGTCACCCCGCCTGCCCCACGGTGCGGGGGGACACGATGGCCCCGCTGCCCTGTCCCCCGCTGGGGTCTGCCCCCCCAGCTGTCCGTGGGGTGTCCCCTCTGCTCCAAGTGCTTAAAGGGGAGCAGACCCCAAATAGTCTCCAATCCCACCACCCACCCCAAAATGCCCTGTTGCGCACCCCAAGGGGTGTGCGGCCCAACCCAGTGTCCTGCAGAAGGGGTGTGCCCGGCAGCGGGGTCAAAGGTGGCATTAGGAAGAGGGGTGGGGGTGCCCCAGGACTGCAGCTGGATCCAGAACAAGTGCCCAGAGCAGGATTGAAGCAATCTGGGTCTGCCCTGGGCTGAGAGACAGTTACACAGGACCCGGAATAGGAATGGGAGCCGCGCCACCCCTCCAGGATAAACAGGACAAGGGCTGGGAGCAGGACCAGGACAGTGCTCCAGGCTGAAAACGGGACCGGGCGTGCACCGAGGAGGGCACTGGGGTCAGGACTAGGGGATGCCCGGGATCAGGAGCAGAGCAAGGGCAGGGTTGGTGCTCAGCAGCAGGTGAGGTGCCCGGCAGCGGGCCCGGGCTGGCCGGGGGCGTTTGCAGGTGCGGCTGCGGGTCGGGGCGGCGCCGGTGCGGGCGCAGAGCGGTGCCGGTGCCCGTGCGAATTCTGTGCGCGGGTCCGGGTCGGTGCGCGGGGCGGGGGCGGTGCCGGTGCGTGGTCCCGGTGCGTGTCCCGGTGCGGGGCGGTGCCGGCGCGGCTGCGGGTTCGGGTGCGGCTGCGAGTGCGGGGCGGCGCCGGTGCCGGTGCGGGGCGGCCGCGGCAGCGCTGCCGGTGGCGGGGCGGGGGCGGTGCGGCCCCTCCTCCGCCGGGGCCGGGCCTGCGCCGCTTCCTGCGGAGCCGCCGGGCGCTGGGAGCAGCCGGCAGCCCCGGCCCCGCCGCCCCGGGCCCCGCCGCCCCCGCCCCGCCGCCCGGGCCCCCCTCCCCTTCCCCGCCGCCGCTCCCCGGCGGGCCCGGGGCGCCGCCGCCGCCCCACGCTGGCGCAGAGGCCCGGGCCCGGGCCCGCCTCGCCGCTGAGGATGTCCCGGAAGGCGCCGCGGGCAGAGGTGTGCGCCGACTGCAGCGCCCCAGGTAAGGGCCCCCGCATCGGCACCGGCACGGCCCCGCCGGCCCCCCCGCGCCTCCTGCTGGCCCCGGAGCCTGCCCTGCGCGCCCCCGCGCCGCCGGGAGCCCCTCTGCGCCCCACGGCACCCCCGGTGCGTCCCCCGCACCCCCGTCTGCCCCCTCGGTACGCCCCGGTGTTTGCTCCCCGTGACCCCTTTTGCTTCTCCTTCCACACCCCACATCGAGACCCCTTTGCACCCCGCGAGTCCCCCCAGGATCACCCTGGTTATTCCTTTCTGCACTCCACTCTGCACACCCAAAGCAGCCCCACTGAGTCCCCTTCTGCCCCCAGGAACCCTCCGATGTGCCCCCAGTGAAACGCCTTGATGAAACTCGTGACCCCCGTGGTGCACCCCTTTTAGCCTCCTGGACCCCAATCTCCCTGCATGCCCTCCTCCGTGCCGCTCCAGCGCACCCCGCATGCCCCCGCCGCCCCCCTGCACCACCCGCGGCTTTCTCACCCCGGCGCGGGGGCTGCTGCCACAGCCTGGGGACGCGCCGGTCCGTGCCAGCAGCGCTGGTGGCCCTGTAAATGGCAGGGTGATGGGGGACACCCTCCTGCACCCCACAGCCAGCACCCACCCCAGCCGGATCCGGGCTTGGCGGTGCCGGTCGGGTGAGCCGGGCGCTGCAAGCCGGAGCCGAGCCTGGGCAAGACCATTCCCATCCCCGGCGGTGCCGGTGCCCGCAGCCCCCACGCCGGGCACGCTCCCGTGGGCGTCACGGTGGGTTTGGCCCCCCAAACCCTGCCCGCGGTAGGGCCGGACCCCAAACCTTCCCGTAGCCGGTGCAGGTGGCCCCACGGCAATGAATGAACGGGTCTCCGAGCCGGCCCCGGAAAGCTGCCCGCGGGCCAAGGCTGTGCCGAAATTATTCCGGCCACGTGCCAATGGCCGAATCCTGCCAGGAGAGCTGTCGGCACGCGTGGGCGAAGGGCTGCCCTGCCTCCAGGCATCCCCCGTGCCCGCGGGCGAGCGGGGGGCCAGGGGTTCCCGGGGCGGTGCCGGGGCTCCCTGCTGCGGCCGGGGGAAATGGAAACCAGTTTCTTCCAATCTCTTATCGCCTGGCAGCCATGGGAGGAAATGAGTTATAAAGTCCAGAGGCCGTTTCCTAGCGCGCTGGGAGCACTCGCTGTCGCTGCCGGGGATGCGCTGCCCGGCCCTGCATGGGGGGTGCCCGTGGGGTGCCCTGGTCCCGCTGCCCGGCCTCCCTTGGCCCCATGCTCGGATGCCAGCTGGCCCCAGCCCTGCCATCATCACTGCGGGGCCGACTGCTGGGGCGTCGCGGTGTCAGCCCACATCCCGATGAAGGGATTGAAGTGCTGGAAGCTCCAGGATCCTCCCAGGGTTTGGGGTGTCTCTGTGCGAGCACTCCCCGAGCGCTGCAGTGCCCACCCGCATCCCACCACATCCCAGCTGTCCGAGGGCGGGAGGGGCTGCTGCCCCAGGGATACCCTGGATCCCCCCGGTCGGGGGGCCGCGGGCCGGCTCCCCCCGCACGGAGCGTCCTGTTCCCGGCGGCGGCCGTGGGCAGCGGGTGCGAAGGCACAGATGCCGCCGCACCGGCTGCCAAGGCGCTGCCATCTGCGTGCGCGGGGCTGCCAGGCTGGGGGGGCACCGCTCCCCCCGGCCACCCCACCCCACCCCACCCCGGGGCACTGCAGCATGGCAGGATGCCGTGCCCCCCCAAAACGGGGTCCTCTGGGGTGTGCGTGGGAAGGGTCGGGGACCCTGCGGGGAGGAAGGAAGTGGGGGAGTCTTGGCTGCCTGCCTGCCTTCCTCCCTCTGTGAGGTCGTGGGGCCACGGTCCCCCCTCAGGGCCATCAGGACAGTGGGACCACCCCCCCTCAGGCCCTGTATCCCCGGGCTTGGGGCTACCCCCCCGTGGGTCAGTGTGGTGTTTGTGTAGGACCTACAGAAACAAGGGGAGGGGGTGGGGCCGGGACTCCCCCGTCGTGCACGGCTGAGGGGACACCGGAACGATTCAGCATCATCACCCCTTGCCTGCCTGCCTTTCCCGGGAGGGGGGGAGGCTGTGACCCAGCGGGGGTCCCCATATCCTGTCCTCATGCTGTGAACAGCTGCAGCTCAACGCCCGCACCACAGGGCCAGACCCCCTCGTCCGCTGTGTTTTTGGGGTGCAGGCGTGGGGAGCTGCTGGCTGGCCGGGAGCGGTGCCCCCGCGGTGCCGGGGCTGTGCCAGCGCGGGGCCAGCGCGGCGGCTCAAACGGCCCTTTGTTCCCGGCGGGGACACAAAGGGCTCCAGTCCGGCAGGGCAGGCCGGGGCCAGCGGCGGGGCTGCAGGGCACGGCAGTGTGGGGGGCCGTGGCACCTGCCCTGGAGCTGGGGCGTCCTGTGGGCAGGCCGTGCTGGGCTGCTCAGGCTGCAGAACTGGTGGGGACCCACGTAGGAGCCCGTGGGCTGGGGGTCCCCACCCATAGCGGGGCACAGTGCCCCACACGGGACCCCAAAAACACCCAGCCAGCGGCTCTGGGGGTGAGTGACCTCGCAGTGAGCCAGGGTGCCCCTGATCAGGGTCTGCTGGCATCATCCCTGCCACCAGCTGTCCTCCTGATGGTGGGGGGCCAAACGCTGCCCCCCTTTTGTCTGGCGGTTGCCATGGGAAACCCGTGGGTTTCCCCTGGTGATGGGCTGAGCCCCTCTCCATCTCCTGGGAAATGGTTGCTGTGGCAACGCATCCCCCCTGCTGGATGGAGGCACGAGGAGGGGACCGCATGGCGAAGGGACACCCGCTGACACCCCCGTGCCCCCCGCAGACCCCGGCTGGGCGTCCATCAACCGCGGGGTGCTCATCTGCGACGAGTGCTGCAGCGTGCACCGCAGCCTGGGCCGCCACATCTCCATCGTCAAGCACCTGCGCCACAGCCCCTGGCCCGCCACCCTGCTCCAGGTGCGTGCTGGGGACACTGGAATGTGGGGAGATGGCCACTGGGACCCCCCGTGCCCACTGGGCCCTGCCTGTCCCTGCAGATGGTGCACACCTTGGCGAGCAATGGGGCCAACTCCATCTGGGAGCACTCGCTGCTGGATCCAGCGCAGGTGCAGAGCGGGCGCCGGAAGGCAAACCCCCAGGACAAAGTGCAGTAAGTGCCCCCTGTGCTGTGGGGAGGGGGTCAGCACTGGCTGGGAGCCCCCTCCTCATCCCAAATCCCACTGCCCACCCCCAGCCCCACCAAGTCTGAGTTCATCCGTGCCAAGTACCAGATGCTGGCCTTCGTCCACAAGCTGCCCTGCCGGGATGATGACGGCGTCACTGCCAAGGACCTCAGCAAGGTGGGGTGGGGGCTCAGGGACCCTCCCGTGGCAGTGGGGACAGATCCCCCGTTACCAGCTCTCTCCTCTGCAGCAATTGCACTCGAGCGTGCGGACGGGCAACCTGGAGACCTGCTTGCGCCTGCTCTCGCTGGGTGCCCAGGCCAACTTCTTCCACCCGGTGAGCTCTGGTGGGGCTCGGGGACCCCAGAGGTGGTGTGGGGCCCAGGAGGCCCTGGAGCCCCATGCCCATGCAGGCTGCAGGGCTGAGGCTGTCCATGCCCGCAGGAGAAGGGCACCACACCGCTGCACGTGGCTGCCAAGGCCGGGCAGATCCTGCAGGCAGAGCTGCTCGTGGTCTACGGTGCCGACCCTGGGGCGCCCGATGTGAACGGCCGGACCCCATTGACTATGCCAGGTGAGGGCAGGGAAGGGGCTCCCCCCTGCCTGCACCCCTGCCTAGGGTGGGCATCACCCCTGCTGGCCCTCCCACAGGCAGGCAGCCCAGCACGAGCTGGCGGAGCGGCTGGTGGAGTGCCAGTATGAGCTGACCGACCGGCTGGCCTTCTACCTCTGCGGCAGGAAGCCGGGTGAGTGAGGTGGTCCTGGGGTGAGGAGAGGGAGGGACCCTCACTGGAGGGACCACGTGGCCCTGCTCACCACCCCTGTCTTTGTGCAGACCACAAGAATGGGCACTACATCATCCCGCAGATGGCTGACAGGTGAGTGCCTGGCGCCCGTGGCCCCGCTGCCCTGTCCCATGTCCCCCCCGGCGTCCCTGCTGGGCTGAGGGGGGGACCCCGGTCACTGGAGCATCCCTGGGGGGCGGGGGGTCGGCGTGCCCGCGCGTTTAACATCCGCCTTTATCCTGTTCTTCCCTCCGCTGCCTTCTCCGGAGCGCAGGGTGCGCCCAAAGTGCATGGCACAGAGGTATTGTCCGCTCGGCGCTCGGCTCCGGGGCCCCCCATGCTGCTGGCATGGGCCCCCCCAGCAGCCCTGGCCGCTCGGCCCAGCCCAGCACCTGGGGGGCACTCGGGGAGGGGGGGTCCCTCTCGCCCCCTGCCACCTCATCCCCCTGTGCCTGCCTGCCAGGCCTGCTTGGTGAAGCCCCCAGTGCCTGAGGGGGGGTCCCTGTCTTGGTGGGGTGCAGCTGGGGAGTGTTCTGGTGTGAACAGACCAGGAATAATCCCCACTTTTTGTTCCCCCTCTCCCCCTACCCCCCAGCCTGGACCTCTCTGAACTGGCCAAGGCAGCCAAGAAGAAGCTGCAGGCGGTGAGTGGGGGCCAGGACAGGGCTGGGGGGGGGGGTCCCGCCCGCTCCTCTCATCCTGCCTGACACTGTCCCCTGCGCTGCTGCAGCTCAGCAACCGCCTCTTCGAGGAGCTGGCCATGGACGTGTACGACGAGGTGGACCGGCGGGAGAACGACGCGGGTGAGCGGGGGGTGCGGGGTGCAGCCCCCCGGGGCCGGGGCGGGCTCGGCGCGGGGAGGAGCAGCCGGCGGGGCCGCGGCGGAGCCCTGCGCTCCCCCCGATCTGCCGGCGTCCGCCGGGACCGCAGGCCCCTCCTTCTTCATTCCTCCGGCCGGGAAGGTTTGCTCAGCGCGAGGGGCCGCCGCTGGGTGCCAGGGCTGGGGTGCTGCCGGAGGTGGGTGCCGGGATCCCCCAGGGATGGGGGCTCAGCTTGTGCTGGTGCCCCCAGTCTGGGGGGTGGCAGGGTGGGGGCTGTCCCGTTTCTCTGGTGTGGTGGGTGCCAACAGATGTGTCAAACAATCTTCCCACCAGCTGGGGGGTGCTGAGCTGGTGCTTGCAAGGGTGAAGAGCATGGGGGGATCCTGTTAGGGGGTTATGGGGGGTCCCCAGCCCTGCTGGGTGGCTGGGGGAGGCGATTCCCGTCAGCCTGGCCAGGCTCCACTCCCAACCCCAGCGGGCTGGCCCTGAGCCCGCGCCTGCGTCCTGCCGGCTCCGGGCCCTGCAGCCTGCTTGTCCGGGGGGGTCCGGGCCCTGTGTCCCCCGGCTCTGACACCAGGTGCCTTCCTGCAGTCTGGCTGACCACGCAGAACCACAGCACGCTGGTGACAGAGCGCAGTGCCGTCCCCTTCCTCCCTGTCAACCCCGAGTACTCAGCCACGCGCAACCAGGTGAGGCCCCCTCTGGGCCACACGACCCCCCTGTGTACCCAGACCCCTGCTCATCCCTTTTTCCCCCTCCTGCCCCCAGGGCCGACAGAAACTGGCCAGGTTCAACGCCAGGGAGTTTGCCACCTTGCTGATCGACATCCTTGGGGAAGCCAAGCGCCGGCAGCAAGGGAAGAGTCTGCTCAGCCCCACGGGTGAGGCACAGAGGGCGGCGAGGTGGGGCTGAGCACTCCCCCCTGTCCAGTGCTCAGTACCTGCCCTGCCCTCCCCCAGACGCCCTCGACTACTCGCTGCGGAGCCAGAGTGACCTGGACGACCAGCACGACTACGACAGCGTGGCCTCTGACGAGGACACGGACCAGGAGCTGCTGCGCAACGCCTCCCGCAACAACCGCGCCAGGGTGAGCCCGGGCCCCGCCTGGAGCCCCACCCAGACCCCCAGCTCTGGGATCCTGGTGCTGAGCTCCTCTCCCTGCAGAGCATGGACTCCTCCGACCTGTCAGATGGCCCCATCACGCTGCAGGAGTACCTGGAGGTGAAGAAGGCTCTGGCTGCCTCTGAGGCCAAGGTGCAGCAGCTGATGAAGGTGAACAACAGCCTGAGCGATGAGCTGCGCCGGCTGCAGCGCGAGGTGGGTGTGGGGCCAGCGGGACTCCCCTTCTCAGCATACCCCCACTCCTGACTGAGCCTTCCCCCTTCTCCTGGCTGCAGATCCACAAGCTGCAGGCGGAGAACACGCAGATCCGGCAGCAGACTGGTCCTGCACACCCCACCCCAGCCCCCAGCGAGCGGCCGGAGCACGGGCACCCCCCGGGCACGGCCCCCCCGCACCGCCGGGACCGCCAGGCCTTCTCCATGTACGAGCCGGGCTCAGCGCTGAAACCCTTCGGGCAGCCAGTGGAGGAGCTGGTGACACGGCTCCAGCCCTTCAGCCCCAGCGTGAGTGTGCTGGGCTGGGTGTGGGAGGGTTTTGGGGTGCAGCTGTCCCCTCAGTGCCACGGGGTGCTGGGTCCTGTCCCCGCGGGGCCGTAACCTTTCGTGTGTCGCCAGGAGGTGGAGGACGAGGCTCTGTACTCCATGCACATCCCGGCCAGCGTGTACCGGGTAAGGGGGCCGCAGCGGGGGCGGCTCCTGCATGGGACATGGTGGCTGTCGCCTGCCCAGGATGTGGCCTTTGGGATGTCCTGTCCCCCACCGCCCTGCACCCCCGGGTCAGGCCGGGGACCTCCCCAAGGGATGGCAGCTCTGTGATGTTCCTGCATGCAGGGTGGCGGTGTCCCCTGTGCTCGTCCTCCCCTGCACGTCACCGGGGTCGGCTCCACATCCTTTTGCACCCCGTTCAGCAGGGGCTTCCCTTCTTTTCCCCCTCCAGATCCGGAAAGGTCCATCCGCCTCCTCGGTGCCCTTCCCTCCATCCTCCCCGCTGCTCTCCTGCCCGCCTGATGGTGCCCGACACATGGTGATGTATCAGGGAGGGGGAGCAGCTCTTGGGGTGGGGAGACTCCTGACGCTGTGTGGGGATGGGGCTGGGCAGGGCTTGACACTGCTCCTCTCCCCTCCAGAGCAAGCTGGACCGGCACGGCAGCGGCACTGACAGCGACTACGACAACACACAGGCTGGTGAGGTTCTGGTCAGGTGAGTGGTGGGGCTGGGGGCTGCACCAGGGTATGTGGGGACACAGGGACGGGGGGCTGATACTGACCCAGGGCGGTTGGTTGGTCCTGCAGCATGGATGGCAAGCGGTTTGTGGACCTGAGCAAGGATGAGGATTTCCCCCACGAGCTGGACCCGCTGGACGGGGAGCTGGACCCTGGCCTGCCCAGCACGGAGGATGTCATCCTCAAAACTGAGCAGGTCACCAAGAACATCCAGGAGCTGCTGCGGGCAGCACAAGAGTCCAAGCATGACAGGTAGGGCTGGGGCACAGCCTCAGGGTCCTTCTGGATACCCAGACCAAGGGTGAGGCCATGCCTTGTCACCCTCCATGGTCAGGAGCTGCTGTCCTCCACATTGCTCACCCTTTCTCCTTGTCCCCAGCTTCGTGCCCTGCTCAGAGAAGATCCACTCAGCTGTGACAGAGATGGCATCACTCTTCCCCAAGGTAGGAGGAGCGGGGTGTCCCTGGCATGGTTGTGGTCTTCACCAGGCACCATCAGGCCCCTGAGCACAGGTTCTGATGCTGGTCCTGTGCTGTGCCACAGAAACCAGCACTGGAGACGGTGCGGAGCTCCCTGCGGCTGCTCAACACCAGCGCCTACCGGCTGCAGAGCGAGTGCCGCAAGACCGTGCCCCCCGAGCCCGGCGCCACCGTGGACTACCAGCTCCTGACCCAGCAGGTCATCCAGTGTGCCTACGACATCGCCAAGGCCGCCAAGCAGCTGGTCACCATCACCACTCGTGAGAAGAAGCAGTGAGCGCCAGCCTGTGTCCCCCCGTGTCCCCAGGCCCCCGCACTCTCCGTGTCCCCCTTCCCTCCGGCAGCAGCCGGCACCTGGGGCGAGCGTGGCTGCAAGTGGCCTTTTTTGGGGAGCCGGGGTGCGGGGTTGCTCGTGCCCCCCGCGCCATCAAGGAGCTGGTGCTCAGCCTGCGGGGTAGGTGCCTGCATCCCCCTGTACAGCCCCCCGCGCCCCCGTGGCACGCGCCTAACTTATCCTGTACATAGGCTCTGTAGCTGTCCGTGGCGGCGGTGGCCTTGTACCCCCACCCCCCACAAAACCCCTCTCTCTGGGTGGTCCCTTGGCCACCCACGGCATTACACTGGACTGGGGCGCCCCCCCTCCCCCGGGCGTCCTGAACCCCTCCCCGGGTGTCGCGCCCCGTGCCGGGGCCGCACTCCCCACTGTAAGATGTGTCCTTGTACATTTGTATCAATAAAGGTGTGAGCATTGCACGGGCGCCCGGCCCCCGGCTCCTGCGCCCGTGGAGGGTCGGTGGCTGCCGGGGGTTCAACCCCTCCGGCTCCGGGCAGGGCTCGGCCACGTGTCCCTCCCGTTTCACCCAGTCCCCTTGGCCCTGCTGGCGGCTGCTCACGCCATCCCCGGCACAGCCCTGCTGTTTGCCCAGCCCCGGGGCTGGGCTTTCCCAGCACGGCCCCGCCGTCGCTGTGCGGACCCGCCGACCGTCGGGGCTGCCGGCTGGGGCTGCTGCCGTCTCCATGCTGTCCCCGGAGGGTTTGGTAGCCGCGGCCGCGGTGCTCATGGGGCTGGGCCTCCTGGCTTGGTGCCTTTGGCCAGGAAGGCTGGAGGTGCCTGGAGACGTGGGAGAGGAGGAGGAGGAGGCGGCGGAGGAGGGGATCCCCTTCATGGCCGAGGAGGGCTCAGGGCACTGCCAGCTGCTGTGCAAGCCCTCGGCTCTGGCCCAGCACCTGGTGAGGAGCTTGGGGCGGTCGGCAGCACTGCGGGGGGGACGCTGGCCGTGGCCGCGCTGGCCCCAGCTCCAGATGCTGTGGCAGCTCCTGCAGCCACCTGAGCCGGAGCCGGTGGTGGCCCGTGAGCTCTTGCAGCTTTCCGACGCTGGGCTGGTGGCCCTGGACTGGCTGGTGGGGCCGTGGGGGGCTGCGGGTGGTGGGGGCAGCGTTTCCAGCCCGGTGCTGCTGCTCATCCCCAACGCTGCCGGGAAGGTGACGGCGGGGCTGCTGCAGCTGGGGCTGCGGGCGCTGGAGCGGGGCTTCATCCCCGTCATCTTCAACCGCCGGGGCCACAACGGCTGCCCCCTCACCACCCCCCGGCTCCAGCCCTTCGGCGATCCCGGGGACCTGCGGGAGGCTGTGACCTACCTGCGGTGCCGGCACCCCTCTGCCTCTCTGCTGGCCGTCAGCGAGGGCTCGGGCTCGGGGCTGCTGCTCGCCTACCTGGGCGAGAGCGGCTCCTCCAGCCGCCTGGTCGCCGCCGCCTGCCTCTCTCCCATCTTCCGTGGCCGGGACTGGTTTGAGGCTGGGATGCCCTGGCTTTACGAGTGGCCGCTGCTCCTCCACCTCAAGCAGGGATTGAGCAGGTCAGTGCAGTCCCTTGGGCATGGGGAGGTGGACGGGGGTAGCCCGGGAACCCCTCGGTCATCCCTGGGGGGTTGTGCATGGGATGAGTGCTGCTGCCGACACCGGGAGCCCCAGTGCAGGGGCAGAGGTGCTGAGGGCAGCAAAACACGCTGGTTAATGAACACCAGCCTGGAGCCAGCTGCCGTGGGGCCAACTGGGCCACCACATGTGCCTGGCTGGCGCTGCGGCAGCATCTTGGGGCTCCTGAGCTGGGAGATCTGTCACTCTCCTGGAAGGAGCTGGTGAAGCCTCTGTGTGGTTTTGGACCCTGAGGGGTGTGTGGGGCTGGCCCCTCTCCCTGCACTGCCCCTTGTCCCCAGCCCCTGACCCTCCCGTTGGCCCTGGTGGGGGATTATGATGCCAACTCACAGCTGGGTAGGGGGCTGTGATTGCGGCCATCCCTTCCCAAGGGGTTTAGGTTCCCTATTGCCCAACACAGCCAGGCTCGAGTGGACCAAGCACTGGCTGAGAGAGGAGACAAAATGCCCTGGGCCAAGGCCTTGAGCAAGTGGGCTCTTCCCAGGGTGGTGCTGAGAGCTTGTGGGGGCTAAGGCACCCTGCAGGGGGACAGATGGGGGCAAAAAAATGCGGGTAAACCCCAAAACATAGGGGCAAACAGGTGACAGGTAAAGCTGCAGCAAACCCCAGATGGGTGCAGCAGGGTACAGTGCTTACTGCAGGGACGGGGTTCTGGGGAGGGGTGGGCAGCAGTCTCCCCCTCCCTATTTCCCGGTTCCCACTGCAAATGCTGCTGTCACGGTAACGAAACGGGAGTGCCGGCTGTCTCCCGTTGTCATGGCACCCGGGCTGAGCTGTGGGGACCCTTCAGGATCCCTGGCAAGGGGCTGGGATGGGCCTCCTGAGCCACCCCGGGCTTGTAGTCGAGGTCACCCCTGTTCCCCTGCGCGCAGGGCCGGGACTGTCGAGCAGCCCGTGGGCACACAAACTGGTGGCACCCCCATGGCAGCATCCCTGTGAGCCCTCCATCCCCTGACCCTCCACCCCACGGCAACACGCCCCAGCCCCCGCCAGCATTCCCTGTAGCCCCCAGCCCCCTGTGGCACCCCAAGCCCACGGCGGCCGCCCCCTCTCCGCAGGTACGCGGGGGCGCTGGCCGAGGTGGTGGACACGGACAGGCTCCTGGGCAGCCGCTCGCTGCGGGAGCTGGAGGAAACCCTCTTCTGCCGGACTCGGAGCCGCCCCACCAGCTGGGAGAGCTACTGGGAGCGCAACGAGCCGCTGCGGGATGCGGACGAGGCGGCGGTGCCGGTGCTGTGCCTCTGCAGCGCCGATGACCCCGTGCGCGGGCCCCCGGCCCGGAGCCTGCCCAGGGAGCTCTTCCGCAGCAGCCCCTTCTTCTTCCTGCTGCTCAGCCCGCTCGGGGGGCACTGCGGCTTCCCCCGGCGGGGAACGGGGCGCTGCTGGGCCCACGAGGCCGTGCTGGAGTATTTCAGGGCCATGGGCGAGTTCCTGCGGACGGAGGAGAGGAGGAAGGGGCTGCCACGGCCCCGCAGGTGGGGGGGTCCCCCAGTGGAGGCCCCCGTGTTCACCTGGCAGAGGTCCTACACTCGATAGCCCCCCTGGGGCAGGGTCTCACAAAGGCAGGCAGACACTCCGTGTACTAAAATTACTTTATTACAGTTGATTTTTTTTTTTTTAACATTTCCTTTGCTATGATACAAAGGATACTTACAAACAAAATATTACATATGACCTTATTTTTTTTTTCTCTTCTCTTATTTTCTGACAACTTGGTAACAGCTTTAAATGCACAATCTATACAATTAATACAGGTTATATATGAGCTATAATGTATGTTGAACCAGAAGAATACCAGAATACTGACAATATACTGTACATTAAGCCTTACCAGTTAGTGCTCGTGGCATTTTCTACAAGAAGGAAAACGCACACCTGTAGATTCACTCATACCAGCTGGTGCTACCAGACACGGAAGCAAGGAGGAGTTTAATTCCCCTGGTTAAATCCTTCGTGGCCCATCACCGTGGTGCTGAGCCTAGAAACCTCAGACCAGTGTTCATAGTAAAACAGCAGATATGTGTGTGTTTTTTTCTATCTAATGCTCTGTGGCACAGCACGGCGCCGGCCGGGCTTGGCCATACTGGATGATGCCCCAGAGCAAACGGCCATGGCGCTGGGGCCGGGCGCTGGGCGAGCTCTTGTTGGGGAGCTGGACCTCCCTGGGGAAGGGGAGAGGAGGACGAGGAAGAGGAGGAGGAGGAGAGGAAAAGCAGCAACAGCTTTGCTGTCATCAGCAGGCAGCTCTTGGGTTCGTGCACACGAGCAGGCGGTCGCCGAGAGGGAAGAGCAAGCCCAAGGCATGGCGCTCCTGAGCCCGGCAGCACACAGAGCTTCGTGCCCGGCAAACCCTCCACGGGGTCGGGCAGCAGCTGCCCTGTGGTCACCTCCCCACCAGGAAAGGTTTGCTTTTGTTTTGCAGCCAAAGCCAGAAGTGTGTGGCTACAGGTGTGCACTTCCCCTCCTCCCACCGGGGTCTACATCGCACTGATAAGGTTACATTTTTGTTTTTTATTTACCTTTTTTTTTCTTTTTTTTTTTTTCCTTTTTAAAGCAACCAGCAAGTGAAGCATTTTTTAGTTGACTGGCAAAAAGACCTGGCATTTGCACAAAAGCTGCAAATGGAAAAGAGCCATCCCCTCCTCCCACCCGCTGCATCCCAGCCCAGAAAAATCCCAAACTGTTGGCGGAAGAAAGAAAAAAAAAACACAACAGGGGTGGAGGAGAGGAAGGGGAGGGGGAACAGGTTGGAAAATACCAGGTTTGAGTTAACATTTCCTTGACTTCACACAATTCTTGTGCAAAAAGAAACAACCCCCCCCACCCCAAACAAACAAAAAACCCAAACCCAGAAACATGCTGGAAATCATGAAAACAAATGGAAAGTAATATATAAAATTAAAAATATAAATAGGATGTCTGGCTGACTGGTAGAAGAATAGGTCATTTAGGTTACAAAAAGGAATATACATTCAAGAGGCTCTGAACCCAGTGGGGTAACTGATGTTAAACTTGTGTTAATAGTTAGGCTAGAATTCTCAAGTTTGTCTTTAAAATCTTCACAACACAAGCAAGCTATTTTTAAAAAATATACACTATACACACCTCACACAGCTTCTCCTATCCGTATTACACACGTTACGCTACCCTCCCATCCACTACACCGAGGGGGGGGTCCCATGGCCGAGGGCCTGGGTGTCCCCCCATCCCGTCCCGACCCCCCAGCCCCGCGGTGGCGGTGGGGCAGCGATGGCTGCAGGGCCGGGCAGGTCGCTTGGCCCCTCCACGTCTCACCACAACCTTCTCAAAGCATTTACAAGTCACCAAAGGGCTGTAGCCTTTTATGTTATACACACTTCACTTTGCAACGTTAATTATTTACATCAGGGCTGCTCCCCCATCTTTTAGCTGTTTCTAGGCAGGTAAAAAAAAAAAAAAAAAAAAAAAAAGATTCTGTTCCAAGCAAGCAGGGGGAAGAGCTGCGGGGGGTTAGGAGGGAAGAAAAGCTGAAGAAAGGAAGCGGGTGGTTTGCTTGCCAAAAGCCAAACCCGTACACGCACGTCTGCCTCTCCTTCTCTGATCCTTGAATCCTTACAAGCTCCCATTCCCTACAACCTTCAGGACAACCAGAGCACAGCCTCACTGGTGCTCAACTCCTCTGCTTGCAGCTTCCCGGGATGCTCAGCACACCTATTGACTCACAGGCTTGCCTCTGCCACAGGACACAGAGCACAGATCCTGACCATTCCTAGGAGTCCATCCCTCACCCAGCAGCAGATCTTGCAGGGCAAGCCAGCTGCAGTGGGGTGGGGACACCAGGACCCCCACAAGCCACCACACTGTACCCCCAAACTCGCCCTTGGCAGCCGCCACCAGCCACGGTCGGGCTCTGCCGGAGCCGTGCAGAGGCAGCGGCCACTGACTTCAGCTTGTCAACAACCCTGCACTGATTTCTGCACTCCGCTGAGCTCAGAGTTGCCATAGGAATGTGTGATCCTGGCACTAAAAGCAGGCAACGATCTCAAATCAAAGTCTTTTTGTTTTGTTGTTGTTTTTTTTTTTCCTCCAGTAGATTTAGATGAACTCAGGTTTAAGACAAAAGCAGTTGGAAGGGGAAAAACAGATCATTTCTAGAGAGATTGAAAAACATAGTCACAAGCCAGTATTAAACTGCAGCAAAGAACCTGAACTTGGTTCTCACTGAGTTCAGCTCCAGAGCAAGCTCGAAAGCCACTGCTCTGTCCCTCACACTGCCCGCCGTGTGGCACACCACCAAGGGAAGGAGATCCCACACAGCCATCAGGGAAAACCCAGCTGGAGGCTGAAAGCCCTGGGCAAGCAGCTGTTGGCTTCCCCAGCTCGCAATATTTAAGCACAAATTTCTTTTACAGCATCACTGGACAAGTCTCGGGGATTAGGTGCATGCTGAACTACAACTGGCAATTACAGTAGCTTTTTGCTAGCTGGCACATACTGTATCTATAAATTTTAGTACAAAAACTTAAAAAATACAGAAACTAGGTCAATTTGTTAACTACATATTTACAGATAATTACAATTATTTTCACTGACAATAATTAAACTAATTGTCAGTGAAAATTCAAACTGTGCATGTTCTGAGGTACCCGTACTCAAGGGTGGGGAGCGGGGCAGGGGGCCGGAGGGGCGAGGTGGAGGGAAGTTTCCCCCCAGGGTTTGTTCACATCTGTGGGGGCAACGCTTGGCCCTCCTGGTTCCTGGTCTCACTGTGTGCACTCAGAGAAAGCAAGGAGAGCGGGAGCTGATATTGGGGTCTTATTTTCCCTAGGACATGGCTTAAGGATGTTTTGAGGATGCCAGGCACGTGCAGAGCCAATGGTCATGTACCAAACTGCCTTCTCCTTCCCAGGGAGCCTTCAGGTGAAGTGCAAGTATCCAGACCCACAGCTCAATGGTTAAGGTGCTTGTTTGCCGGCAAATCCGATTTACTACACTAAGTCCCTTTCTAGCTGACAAAGGGCTCTCCTTCCCCTGGAGAAGGGGGCAGGGATGCAGCAGGCAGCATCACAGGCCCAGCTGGCTGAACCTCATTGTGCAACAGGAACCTGGGTTATCTGCCGTGGGGTGGCAGATAACCTTGGTGGGGTGATGTTCACTAAAACCACTAGATCTATCAGGTTTTCTTATTTTCTAGCTGTAAACAGCAAGCCCCAACCCTCCAAAGCGCTTTATGTATATTCCTCAAAAGACTCCGGCTCAATCGATTTGTAAAAGTGCAAACTCAAACAACCACAGCAGAGGGACAGTGACCAGCATCCCTGCCTGGGTATCCACTACTCCGCTGTCCTTGGCACGTGGCTCTGGGCTCACTGCAGGCCAGCACTGGGGTGGGAACATCCTACAGGCAGAAGTACAGCTAAAAACAACACTACTCCTTGGGAAAGGGACCCAACAAATCTGAGTCTCTACTAAAAACATTTGCAAGAGACCTTCCAAAAAGGACAGGGGGAATATTGCCTCTGAATTCTCCAGTAATGCAAAGAGAGCTCAGGGCTGGCATTCTGCTGAGCTGGAGAGGTGTCCTAGGGGGAAATGCGTGACCTGACACATGCGAGAACTGCTTATCCCCTGAACTGTCAAATGCCTCCCTAAGATGGGGTCTGTAGAGGACAAAGGAAAAGGTCAAATGGGTCTTCACAGCTTGAGGAGCTGGTGGTGTCCAGCATGCCACTCGCCCCTCTACTATGAGAAAGACCAGGGCAAGATTCACTAGAACTGCAGAGCAAGCACCCAGGAGAGAACGAGGGTGTCTGCTGCTGGCTGGACTTGAGTGATGAAGCACACAGATCTAAGCAGAATAAAGAATGGACCAAGAGCATCTCTGTGTGTATATATGGATGTACAGACTGTACACACACGTGTATTTTAAATCTTCCAATTTAGCTTCTCTTTTGCCCCTCCACACAACCTAAGAACCTCCAGGTATCAGACACATGCCAAGGCAGTCAGAGTTCAGAGCTAGCGGCGGCTCCACCTCAGCAATGCCAAAAGCCAGTGCAGGTGCAGCGAGCCAAGATCGTGCCAGGCTTGTGATCTCTCGTGGCGAGACGCAGCTGGGGACTCTGAGCTCAGCCTGCTGAGCACTTCACCGGCCCACTCGCCGCCTCCCCAGCAGATCCCTACATTGCCTTCACTGCTTGCTTATCGCTAAACCATCTTGTTTTCTTCTCCGCTGCCTTCTGACTTTCTGGTTCCCTCCTCTCCTCACAGCACACCCGCAGCAGCTACCTACCCTCTCATGCCCCAGAAAAAGCAAGCTGCAATTAGCAGGGCTGCACTTCAGCGAGGGTTCAGCCCTAGCACAGCCTGTGCCACGTCTGTGCCCTCGCCCCGAGAGCCCTGCTGAGGGGCTGCTTTTGCTCACAAACAGGAGCGCTAAAGAACAGCAGAACTGAAGTGCCCTGACAGAAATGCACAGCATGAGGTGTGTGTGCACCTATACCCACACACACGTACATACAGAGTATATAAATATATACAAATGAAATACCATATATATATCCAGAGAGATGTGCGTATTCAACAGAGTAATGGTAGACAGTGGTACAATAGGATTTATTGCCTCTCAAGAAATGGCACGTAAGCAGGGTCGAGGGGCTGGGAGCCTGGAGGCGAGGGGCCCTGGGGGTTTAAAGAACAGCATGGCCCCAGGATCACCCTGGCTGCACCCCTGTGCAGGTCACAGCGAGTGTGCAGTGCCCGTTCTTCTGGTGTGGGAGGGCTGGGTGGGACACACAGCGATGCCAGCCTGGCCCCAAGCCAGGCAAGTAATGGCTGCAGGGAATTTTTTTGTGGAAAGTTTGGTATCACACCACGTGTTTAGTTGTTCAACCTCTTTGAAGCTCATAGGCT
Source organism: Muscicapa striata striata (assembly GCA_030060385.1). Taxonomy (NCBI): domain Eukaryota; kingdom Metazoa; phylum Chordata; class Aves; order Passeriformes; family Muscicapidae; genus Muscicapa; species Muscicapa striata. The sequence continues at coordinate 3,377,472 of JAREIS010000079.1, forward strand.
TGGAGGGAATGCAGGTGAAACAGAGCTGTGGCCTCCATTTCAGTGCTGCATCCAAGGAAGAAAGCACGTAACGTTCAATGTAGAAGGGAGAGGTGGCTGCTGGCTCCCTGGGACCAGGGAAAACAAAGATAATGTAGTCCCTTTCATTGATTTTAAATAAAATCAAAGGAAATTTGAATCAGAAAGAGATAAAAATGCTGGCTACTCTGTTTTTTCCATCTCTGGGCTAAGCTACACCAGAACTTCAGGTCTTTGAAAAGGAGAGAGAAAAATAACTACAGAAAAGAGATTTCAGGGGTCAAGCTGGTGATTTGAACATACCGCAATAAAGTTTGCAAAGTAGTCCACACAGAAGAGTTCCCCAGTGTTAAATATGAAAGTAAGAGATGCAAGAAAACATCTTTGCTGAGGTACTGGAGTAGTTTCCACAATTTACAGATTACAGTAATTTTAAAACCAGTTAGGGCATGACTGCAATGAGCACAACATGGAGCAACTGGCCTCACTTTTTAAAACACTTTACTTTTAAAAATAAGAGTTTGCAAACTGATTCAGAGAGTGTTTGCATCTCTCTAGTGCACAGTCGTTCATGTATCTCAGAAATAAACCTGAGATACATTCAAATTCTCAACACCAAGGGCCTCCTCAAATACCTCCAAGGCACAGCCTGACCCTGAGTTCCTCTGGCTACAGCTGTGTAATGAGGTGCTTCCTCTCGAGACCAAGCAGTTTTGGGACAGCTTTTCTTCCCCCACGTACACACAGGGACACACACATTTAGACCAGTTGATCTGAATCAGTTTTTGCAAACTATTTTAATTAAAATATTAACTTGTTGGAATAGTCCAGGTCTGCACATGATATACATGTAAAAATGGTTACTACACAATTCTTTTTGAATACAAAAAAGCCAATATGGGATAGCCATCATTTGGATTCAGCATTCAGTCATGCTTGACATTACACAAAGAGATGTGTTGAGAGAATTCTGTTTAAGTAGCTCAATTTAAGCCAGAGACTTTGACCAAATTCAAACCATAACAGAAGCAGAAGAATGAACCCACTGAACTTGCAGGTATAGCCTGTCTCCACTGTAGCTGCTGCTGTTTGGGGTAGAGGAGCTGAACTCAAAATGCTGTGTTAGCACCATGCTCTGGGCACAACCTCTACACTCACATGGTGAACCCCAATATAATTTTGGCCTTTCGTTTCCGTTTTGTCTCTCCTTCCAAACCTAGGAAAACACAGGTACCTTTCCTAAATGAGTTTTGCTGCATTTCAACAACACTGCAATGCAAAAGAGTGACCCCAAAACATCCAATTCCACATAAAAACATAGCAGAGGAAAGGACAGGACAATTCAGTTACCACTTGCCCCCAGGAGCATCCAGAGGCACCTCCATGGGACCCACACCTCATCCCAGGCTTCTGTAAACTGTTAGTACTACAAAACTCCTTACTAAGGGGCTGCTCAAACATGTTTTGGTAGAGTTTCCATCTTCAATTAGAGTGACACGCTACGTCAAGATGCTAGAAATCCCAGCTGGATTCACCGGACACTGGCAGAGAGTTAAGGATTGGGAGTGGATGTTAATTTAGCTAATGAAAGAACGCCGCCCTGTCGAGTACTGAACAGCAGCGAGACACTATTTACTATATAAATATGTCACATGGACAAACACATTCGGAAAACCTCGCTTTTGAGCCCTATAAACATATTAAAGGCAAATCCTAGAGTTAGCAGCTAGTGTTTTCTTCAAGATGATTAGTGTGCAAGGGAAAACATTTACAAAGAACCCTGGCTGGTCAGTCCCCAAGACAGAAATCTTTGCCTGAAACCAAACTTCATCTACCTGTTCTTCCCAGAGTCCTGGCTGACCCAGACCGTCCTGGCACTGGCACGAGAGCATGGGGGCATCTCTGGTTCCCAGCACTAAGGAATGACACGATGCCACAAAGTCCTTCAGTTATGAGACTCCCTGACCTTTTATCATTGTATGCATTTCATAACCTCCTTCGCTTCCTTTCAGTAGTACAGCAGCTCCAATGAGCCCTCTGGAAGTAGTGCCTTCTCTCACGCTGCCAAAATATCACAGCACCTCAAGGGACTGTAAAAGTTGTGAAGTATTGCAGCAATGAAAATAATAAAAAAGGAGCCTCACATGCAGCAAGATCTACAGTGGTGATGTGGGTTAGTCATCAGCTGGGAAAGAGTCATTGGCTCAGCTCCTCCTGGTACACCATGGCAACTAAACATTTCAACAGTTGGCTACACGCTACATGTAAACAGGAAATTGCAACAAGCCAAAAAGGTAATAAATTGGTGGATGTAGTGTAATAATGAAAAACCCGATCAATGGCATTTTGTGACTATGGCATCCTTCAGAACACCTCTGGCATTTGAGACTGATTGGCTGAAAGTCTAAACATTTCTGAATGGAGCAAAAAAGACTACGCTGGGCTCCAAGGATTATTCTGATGCTTAGCTAAAATGAGATGTCACAGTATTAGCTGTACAAGTGCATTACTTACGCTCCTCTGCCCAACCTCATCTGAGCTACCAGCAGCACAGTCAGGGAGTGCCAAAGCAGATAGACAATTTCAAACATTCCTAGCCTGTTCCCTCCAGACAGGTTTACCTACAGAGTTCTCGGGACGCTGACCAGTGCCTTCTGAGAGAACATCACTTCTTACACGACACGGAGCGGGCACTTGGGTAGAAGGGCCCTGTGGAGCCCTGGTGTCTCTTGGCCTCTCTTCTCACCTTCTTCCTTACCTACAACTCTTTGAAAATGCCTCTTGGCAGAGGCAATACCCTAAAAATAAATCCAATTGAATGACAAACAAAAATGGAACAGAAGATCCAGCTGTTCCTCCCCTGGATGTTGGTTTAAAGGCAGCTCACCTGGTTTTTGCAGGGTGGCAGATCGAAATTTATGGACATGGGAGGAGGTCTCCATTCTCCCTCAGACTTCCTACATGGATGGCATGATGAGGGCAGTCTGAGGCCCTTCTGTCCTGTCAGTGTGATGACCACCAGCCAACTCTTCTGACTAATTGCATATATTTCTCAGACGCCCTCCCAAGACCCCTCCAAAAAGTAAAAAAATAAACAAAACAAAAAACCAACAACAAAACAAAAAACCGAAAACCACCCCCCCAAAACCCTGCAGCCAAATACTATGACATCCCAGTTAGTAAACACAAAACGTAATGCTTTACAAAATGAATACAATATTCCATGTGCACCCAGCTTCCACACGTCAGCACCGCACTGAGGAGGCTGCTGGGCTGGTGTCTGTAGGCAGTTTCTGTTGGCAGACAGCTCCAGTGGAATTGCCACCCTCAGTTATTGTTAAAGTTATGTATAAGACATGTGTGAACCATTGGATATTTGTGAAGTAACACTTGTGCTCCTGCTCATGCCCTGCTCCGTCCGTCCCCCAGAAGCTGTCCGCCTCAGAGCCTGGGGGCTGTTGCGGACCCCTATAGCACTACTTCGAGGTACCCCCTGCATGGGCCCCGAGGGGTGACCCCATGGCTGGGGTCCACCTTGCATTGGATGGCCCCAAGCTTGTGGTGGGCCACCCATGGGATGACCCCAGTGAGGTCCTGCACCCCCAGTAGGATTGTGGGACCAGCCAGAAGCTCCCGGGTAGCTGTGGCTGAACGCCTCGGGGGAGAGATTAGAAAGAACCATATTACTAAAACCTAGCCTCATGCTTTCTGAGTCAAAGGCTTCAATCTCGCGAGCTTGACGCTCCAGCAGGCTTCGTATCCGCTCGGTACGCTCGTTCTGCAACGCCAGCATCTCCTCCTCAATCTAGGAAGGAAAAAAAGAGACAGTCTGTAGCAGCAGGACAGGCACAGCCTCTGGAGGACCTGTAACAGCTACTGAGGGACCTCTCCCTGTGTTTGTGCAGGAAACTGGCTCTAGATCAGATGTTCATGGACACACAGTCTGTTCTGATTACATAAGGTGAATTTTTCAAGGGTTAAATCCAACAGACCCACACAGGCCAAAGCATGGTGAACACCAGTTGGAGGGTGCTGGTCTCTGTTCCTTGGTGAATACACAAATTTGAGGGATGGAAATCTAAAGTTTGCACTGATACCAACAGCCTGACATAGATTAATCTTCTGAGATGCAGCAAAGTCTACAGCTTCCATAGAAGCCTACTGGGAAAGCACCTTCAGGTACAGCCTGCCAACACAGCTTATGGTGACCTTCACTGTTTGTAGCTGAATCTGATGATGATTATGATGATGACTGCTGTTTTCTCCAGGATTCAATGCACAAGCCCACATTCAGCTTCCTCTCTAATGCTCACTGGCCAGATTTTCTTAGCTCATGTATTCATCACCTCCTATCTAGCCCTTTCCTAATTTGGCTTCCTCATATTTCAATGCCCTGATACTTTTTCCAGGCTGTGTGGCTGAAGGACATAGGCAGTGCTGTTTGATTAGTGTGGCAGATTATTAACTAGATGATACGCAAGCTGACAACTCCAATTTCTCCTCCATAACACTGTTCCAAATTGGTTTCCAAGACTACTTTGGTAGGGGCACTGGGATCAGCACTCTAAGTACTGAAAACACAGGACTACGGCCTCCTGACACCCATCAGACAGGGATGGAAGCCTTTCTTATTAAAATCTTTGCAGTCAGGTGAAGAACCAAAACCCATTATCTTCTTGCCAGCACTGAAAAAGCTTCTTTTGGCCTCAGTGAAAAAGACCAAATGGGGAAAAAGCAGCAGCCAAGACTTTCAGCACAGCTCACTGGCATCTCCCTGCTGTCAGCAGCAACATGGCCAAGAGGTGTTATCTGGGTCTGTGCTGAAGGCACCAGGCAGAGCCTTGTACTTGTAAGCACTCTCTTGCCTGAGTCAGGGAATATGCAAAGCAATTTCATATGGAATTGAGGAAACAATCTGCTCCAGCATGAGTCATCTCCTGAGCCATTTGGGGCTTTCAGAAACTCCTTCTCTACTTGCCTGTTACTCTAGGTGAGTGACAGACTCTGCACTGAGCAGCCCTGCTCCCTATTCCTGCTGATAGCCACAAAGGCAGCAGAGGAAGAAGGTGCCTTCTCTAACATTTGCTCTTTAAAATGCCCTGCTTGCTCTTTCCTGTCCTGCTAGCTAAGGAGAATCCTCCTTTTTCAATGTCTTCAGCATGCCACCATTTTCAGTTTCAGTGACAGTGTAACACACAGGACTTGGTGCAACTGAACTTCACTGAAAGGCCTGACACTTTGTTGAAGTGACATCACTCAAACCACTCTGAAAATGAAGTGTCTGAGGCATGTGGGAAGGAAATGACTAAATCTGAACTCTTTTAAAGACACTCTTGGGACATGCTCATTGCTGGTGCAATACAAACATTTCACATCAATGGGGCTTGGCTACTCCCTCCTTACTCCAGGGCGGGACATCACATGCATACTCTGGTGAGTTATGGTGATGGGCACCACCAAAAGTAAAGAGCAGCCTGCTGAAAAGGAAGCAGATTTCTATGCATACACTAACTTCTGGAATCTGGTTTATTATTGAACACCAGGGACTGACTTTGCCACAGGCTACACATTTATTTGTGCATATAAATGCAGACATTCATCTTGTGCACATACCTGCCCTTTCCCTGGCTGCCAGCTTCAGTTAGCACATGCCAGCAAACACCAGGTGACATTGCAGAGGGACCCACACCAGAACACTGGCAACTCTTAGTTCTTACAAAAACAGAACATCACTTTTCCTCCCAAAAAACACCCCTGTGCAAAAGAACGATGTGTCTGCCCCTGGACCCACATGTTTTCCCTTGAGTCACTGCCAAGTGACTGGAACCCCACCAAGGTCTCATTGCTGGTGCACGACTTGTGATTTTCATGTGCCAAGACTGCACATACTGCTACAGGAATCTATGAAAGCTGAAGCACCATCAATTTTTTTGTTATTCTAAGGCAATCTAGGGACACAAACATATAGAAAATTATGCTAGGTGATATTTTTATCTGTTTTTTTCCTCTCTGTGAAATAGTATTGCTATCCTTGTTACTGATGCCAAATCCTCCACAGGGGTTTTCCATGCACAGAGACTTCAATCCTGGTACACAATGGAAGGCTTCTGCAACACTGATGGTTGATGTGGGTTTTTTTGAGTCACTGGCCTCACTGCAGCTTCTAACACTATCTGCAATACATGCTGCTCCCACAGAGCAGGGAGCACTGGCTCACTGTGGCACTTCCTCCCCGAGCAGCTTATGCCACCAGAGGGCAATGCACCTCCAGATAAATCCATACTCGTGCCAGGCTGTTGGGAGATGGGACGAAAACCACCAGCAGTGGGGTCTAAGGGCAGCTATTGCACACAAGTGACACACAGGAACTCTGCTTTCACAAATTCATCTATTTCCTAAGAGCAATTGTCTCCCTGAAGAAGACCAAAGCCCAACAGGGCTGTGCTGCCTCCTTGGGGGTGCTGCCTTGGCTGGCCGTGAGGTGGAGCAGTGCTCTGTGGACTTATCCCAGCATCCTCCATTCGTGCCTGGAAGAATTTCAGTGTGAAGAGCCTCAGAGTAATCATCCTAATTTAATACACACAGATGAGCTAAGTTGGGAACTGCCATGTGAATGGCAATGGCTGACATCTATAGAGCAAGTCCAAAGGGAAAACAATTACAGGAGGAAGACTGATAGTGTATTTCACCGGTTTTTGGTGCATTTCCCTTCCCTTGGTCTGTAGGCCACTCAAAATTCTACACATGTCTGGCACTGCATAGGAAAGCAAACTTCAACAAGGAGCACCTGAATACACTTGGCCAACTACAAGATGAGATCTGGGGGAGCAGCAGTGCCTCATGCCTGTGGCTTTGGCTATATTGAGTTTGCTCGTAAGACACCGAATTTCACAGAGAAAACTGCAGCCCCCAGATTTAGGCTGTTACTGTCTGCTCTCTGATGGGCCAGGGAAGCCAATCTCCAGAGAGAACAGTTCTCTTTTCCCTTCTGCCCAGAGAGGCACAACTCCCTCTGGCACACTTCAGGCAGCTCTATCCCAGCCAGAAGCTGCTCACACAGGAGGGCTGAGCTGGCAGAAAGTTTAGTCTATGTGTCACTGAGCTTTCAACCCCAAAGAGACAAACACCCAAATAATCTGTGTTACTATATACAGCAAAGTAAGAGCAGTTTCTCTTTCACTGATAAGTGGAATGTATGATCTGAAATATGGAGTGTGCTTAGGATGCTCACATGCCCACTTTACCTTCTGCTCCAGGAGGGCCCGGCGGAGGGACACCCTCTGCTCAAGATCACGCAGCTCCCGATCATGCTGGGCCTCTGCCTGCATCTTGATTTTACTCTGATATGCGTTCAGTAGCTCCAATTCTTGCTGCAGCTGCATCTTCAAAACCTGGCACTCTGCTTCCTGTGCCTCATCCAAACGCAGCTGGGAAAGACAGACAATAGAGACGTTTCACCATGGGGTAACCACTGCTGACACTCCAGGGGAGGACCGAGGGGAGCGGGAGGATGGGCTGGGACATTGTTTTCTTAGCAACACAATTGGTCTCTATTGTACTTCGCTTCCCTGAACAGAGGGCCTATAGTGACAAAGACTGGTGACAGTGAGCCTACAGCACTGGTGCAAGTGATGCTGATGAGCAGTGGTGCCTCAGGAACCACGATCCACACTGCAGAGACCAGACTGCTGGAGGTGCAAACATCCTCAGCTCTCCTTTTGCTACAGGCAAAGAGAAGCTCTCTTGCTCTGTTCAACTGGATGAACCAATTACCTCTACCCAGGAGACGTAAGTCCATAGCCCTGCCAATGCAGGACTTTGGGCACAAGGATATAATGAAATAAACCTAAAAGCAATATGATACTGAACTTTTAACCTTCCCATCATAAATGAAGCCAGCTACCCTGCCTCACAGCCTTAAATTTGTGTACAAAGTGATGTGAGCAGGATGCAATATGCAGGAATTGCAAAGAAAAGTGCACATTTAGCCGTAGCAAGGATCTGAAGCATTGCTCATGTCGTCATTCCTTAAAGAAGGAATCTCTTAAAGGAGGAATCACAGAACTTTCACAACAGTTTGACCTCAGATTTACAGTCAAAACTGTGGACTCCTCCATGACTCCATGAGCATCTTCCACCAGTGGCACATGCTTGGGTTGGTATTATCAACAAATCAAAATCTAAATGAGTTAAAACAGCCAGTTGCACACTATGTAATGATGCTCTAAAAGGGATGTTTATGTTGCCATATTTCATGCAAAAGCAGTCCTCTGGTCACACAGATGCATCACTTTGTATCTCTACAACAGCAGCTTCAGCTTCAGCCTGCCTGGAGGGGGTGGTAGGTCTTTCCTCTGTGTTTGAACTCTGCTTTCTAAACAAGAGGAAGGAGTGTGCAGGGAATGGTGTGTGCAGCAGCAAGGAAGCAGAAAGCCTGCTGTCAGGATACAGAGCGGTTAAAATGCAAACATCCCTCTTTGGCTGAGGAACCCTGGGTCCCTTGGAGGCGACTCACAGCTTGTGTAGAGAGCATTTCATTAATGCTGTGATCATACTGCTCAGCCAGGATAGCCAGCTTCCGGGTCTGCTCCTCCTTGAGCCGTTTGAGGACAGCTTTATGTTCACTCTTTGGCGTGGTCTCCAGCAGATGGTTTCTCAGTGCTTTGTACTGTCTGGTTTGGATCTTGCATGTATCCTGAAACTGCTTCTTTATCTGTAGTTCTTTTGACTGGAAAGATGGAGGGGACACAAAGAAAAAACCAGCATGTTTCAAATGAGCGAAATATCCATTCAAATGGATATTTAGGATTACATTAAGGATATGAGTTCAAGAATCCACAAATGTATATTAACATCTACAGTGCAAGGAGGGAAGCAAAATACACAAGAGGCAATGACTATTGCTGCAGCTGCTTTGACACTGCTACTGTGCGAAACAATTACAATACAGACACTTTCATAACAAAGCTCCAGCCTAAATACAGCTGTCTCTGCATAAAGAGCCTCACATTTGTCACTGGACTGGATCCAGTCCTGGGTGTTGCTTTTCAAGAAAAGTTCTTGACGGACAGGACTAATATTTATTAGCACCAAAAGCCATACTTACACAACTGTGCTTGTATGGCACATATATATGAGCAGCACTGAATGTTATGAAAAGAAGCGGATCTGGTGCATGGGGAAGGACAGGAAAAAAGAACAATGCTTTTTCCATTGAGGGTTTGATGAATATAAGATGTATTCTAACCCTTGATATTATGAGCCTGGTTTTCATAAAGAAACCCAAAGAAGACTAGATGCTTTAAAATGTACACCACAAAAAGTAGTACTGTGCTGGTCTAGCGAACAAAACAATTTCCCAGTTCCACTGGAGGCTTACTGGAGATGGAGTTTTCCTCCCTTTGCACTTGCTAACATCTCTGTCTTGCTCAGAGACATAGTTTTGATTGCATATAAGGTTGCAGTACACCAAGCCTGGAAAAGGTATTGGGATCCAGTTTTGCTGTAGGACCTTGAAGAAATTATTTCTTTTACCTGCCTTCAGAGCAGCCTGTGAAGTTTAACATGTACTAACTGTTTCAAGATCCTGAAAAGGAAGGTGTTCTGGAGTCCTCTGTATCTTCCTATGGGATGGCTGGTAGGGATACTACTAACAAAGCAAAACCCAGAAGTGATGAGTGATGACTGTTAACTGACAGATGGTCAAGTTCACCATGGTAAGAATAAATAAATAAACACAAATCACTAAAATCAGACATGAGGGCCTTCCCATTGTTAGGCATCATGCCAAATCCTGAAGCACTACAAGGACGAACAGAGCACAGGGACCAGATTACTGTTGGAGTAAGTTGGAAGAGCTCTGGGATCTGAACCAGTGAGGCAGATCTCTATGCATGGCCACATCAGCCCCTCCACTGCCTGCTCCTGGCATTAACTCAGGGCTCAGTAGGGCAGGTGATAAGCACGGCACTTCCAGCCATGTCAGAAAGTGGGATCAAACAACATACCCAGACCAAGCAGACTTTCCTGCATAAAACAACAATAACACTTTGCTAACCTGATGCAGAGAACAGGACAAAGACTGGTTTAATTCAAATCAAAACATGTATCATGAAGAGGAATGCATCACTTTTAACCTTTCTAAATTTCACAGAAAGTTATTTCCTTCCAGGAAACCTTTAAGGTTGTTTCTCACTGCCCTTAAGGGAAGTGTCAGCAGGTTACACATTCCCATCAGGGACCTGGTCACAGCAAAACACTATCAACCTATTTTGTCCTCATTTTCTGTGAAGTCTTGCTTGGACACTAGACTGTTTACAGGCTCCCTATCCAAAGGCTTTAACAACAGGAAACAGAAGGGAGGGGTAAGATTTCCAGTCAGACTTCTGACAAGATCATTTTGACCTAGTATTGTGAAATACCAGCAAGAGGGTATTTGCATCACAATTAACACACTCGAAATAATAACAGCCGTTTTCACTGAAGGGTGAATTCTAGTTATGGGTCCTTCTGGTGCTGTCATAGAACAGACACTGACCGTTAAAAACCTGCTTCCAGGACAAAGGGCCTCACTAAATAACAAAGGGAAAGCCTGAAATGTGCCCTTGAGGGAAAACTGCTGCTGGGGAGAGAAACTGAACAAATGGTCGAATTATCTATTCAATTAAGAATACTTGCCTGCATTAGTCAGAGCAGGAGAAGGAGTTAATGCTAGAGAACAGCCTCGATAAAGAGGGGATTGTGCTACAAACCCAACGGTTGTCCACGGGCTGTGCTGTTAGCACTGCGTGTACGCAGAGGTGCAGGATTGACAGCTCAAGCCTGAAATCCTTCACTAATCACAGAACAGCCATGCAAAGCAAAGTGCAAGCTTTCCATGCTCCCTGCAAAACGCTCCAGCTCTGTCCTCCCTGGAAAGGGAAGGGGTTGGAGAGTCTGCAGAGGTGAGAGGGCAGCAAAGCCCCTGCAGCACAGAAGTACCAGAGATCCTGCTGTCCTGACAGCAGCTGGGGAAGGAGAACAGACATGCTGCCCACTCGTGTTTGCACCACATCACCTTGGGGAGGCAGAACTCATTCATGCTAATCTCAGAAGGATCAACCTAATACAGCTGCTTCAGTTTTATTCAGCTCAAGAGTGCAGCACAGCTTCCCTGTGAAGTCATCTGCTATTTATACACTATATCCTTGGAGATTCTCAACAGTGATCAGATGGTCCCTTGTTCTCACAAGCCAGGTTTTCACTATTTAATATTATTCTAATACTGACAAATCAGGTATAATTTTTCTCATTTCTGAAGTTCTGTTTTCAAGTTGGTTATTTTCTCTGTAAGAAGATAACTTGCAGGTGGTAAAAACTAAGTCAGATGGAAAATATCATGAAGAGGAAACATGCAGAACAACAAAGAAACCCCATGCTCAGTATGCCATACACTCATTTTGTTACTGGCACAGCTGAATACTGGGTGGAGAGAAGAACTCTGCCTCCTCAAAGGAAATGTACCAGGCAGCTTTATGAAAGGCCTTATATACCCTTCTCAGACACTTCAGAATAAACCACTGGACTTCTTCGGATGAAGTGAAGGCTTAAATGAAAACACTAAAAGCCTCAATCACAGAGGCCCCATAATTCTGGTCAGCCACCACAGCTACAAGGGCAGCATGAGAAACCCAGGAGAGACACAGCAAAGGTCAGTGAGAGGAGCTTCCTGAGGATACTTGGCTGGTGTCTCTCTCTTCCCCCATTCCCACTTGCCACCATGCCAGCTTTAATATAAAACACTAACCAAGTAAATTAGCCAAGACTGAGAGTGAAGTTCGTTTTGATGCACACAGCAACACAAAGCTTTTAGGTTTTGTTTTTAAATTACACTGCTTCATTACAGAAATACTGATTTTATTTTTGTATATGGGGGAGAGAAAGATCAGAAAATGGTGTAGGAGGGGGAAAAAAAAGCATACCGCGAACATTAAATGAAATTTAAACTACCCCAGAAAGGAAGGGACATTGCTGAGAAGAGCTCCTCAAAGAAAAGGAGGGACTAGTGCTGCTGTGGCCTGCCTGCAATACCCTGTAACCCTGATCACCACAGCTATGCACTTAAAGTTAATGAGCTTCAAATCATCTTGGCCCTGCCTGCACTGCAAACAGGCTGTAATGGGCCACTTTTCCATGGACCACTTTACCACTACAACCAGCTCGCACCAGAGTTCCTACATCCCTTTGTGCCTTTGGAGCTCCTACACCCCTTTGTGCCTTTGGAGCTCCTACACCCCTTTGTGCCTTTGGAGCTCCTACACCCCTTTGTGCCTTTGGAGCTCCTACATCCCTTTGTGCCTTTGGAGCTCCTATACCCCTTTGTGCCTTTGGAGCTCCGACATCCCTTAGTACCTCTGGAATTTCTACATCCCTTAGTACCTCTGGAATTTCTACATCCCTTAGTACCTCTGGAATTCCTACATCCTTTAGTGCCTCTGGAATTCCTACATCCTTTAGTGCCTCTGGAATTCCTACATCCTTAGTGCCTCTGGAATTCCTACATCCCTTAGTACCTTTGGAATTCCTACATCCCTTAGTACCCCCGGAGTTCTTACATCCCTTAGTACCTCTGGAATTCTGACATCCTCAGTACCTCCAGAGCTCCTAATCCCTCAGTACCTTCAGGCTCTTGGGCTGCTGCCGGACCTCCATGACGTGCTTGCGCCGCAGCTCCCGCTCCCGGCGCTTGTTGTACTCCAGCTGGTTGGTGAGCTCGGTCTGGTGCTGGAGCCGGATCAGCTCGCAGCGCATCTTCTGGATGGTGCTGAGATGGCGGAACTCCAGCTCCTGCATGGACTCGTGCTGACGCAGCAGCATGGCGTGCTCCAGGTCCTTCTGCGTCTGCCTTTTGTTTAGCTCCTAGCAGGAGGACAGAGGGAATTATTAGGTCCTTTGTACTTACTTGGATTTCCGTTGACAAAGTGACATTTCACTTTGTTCACAAGGGCATTTCTCTTTCCAAGACATCTGAGGACAGACCACAGAGTTTCTTGGTCTTATCAGCAGCAGACAGCAACACCACCGGTAACTTTTCCTTCCTCATTTCACTTTTCTTCTTCCTGTTCTAGATGCTCAACAGGATTCACAGTAAGCATTTTCTGTTAACTGTTCTGTCTGATGATTTTTTGGAGCTAGTAATTCTCCTGCAATAGGGCATTAACCTGTACACCAGCTGCCACAGGGATTACCAGATGGCACAGCAAAGCATCCAATCACTGTTCTACCAAAACACTTTGGATGTGATAAGGAACACTTCTGGTTGATTTGAGCTGGGCTGCAGGTGCTCCTGTGAGATGCACTCCACACAGGTGCATCCAGGTCTCATCCCTGCCTGCTCCCTTACCTCCCGAACCAGGTCCTGCTCCAGGTTATGGCGGCCCAGGAGCATCCGTCTCTTGAAGCGGCGGCACTCCAGCTCCAAGTACTGCCTCTGACGCCTCAGTAAGTTGGCCTCTTCTTCTGCCTGGAAATGCTGGATGTTCTCCTTCTGCTTGGAGAGCCACTCCTGCTTCTCCTTCTTTGGAGTGCTCTGGTTTTCATTCAGCTCCTGATAATGGCAAGGTAATTAATTGTGAAATAGTTACATTAAGTTCCTTGGCCATGAACTAGACAGACCTGACCAATAAACTACTGAACTATGTTCTACCCTCTTTTCTCAAGGTTGGTGCCACCTCAGCCTCTTCAAAATGCATCACATCACATACGGAACATTAAGGCAATACCAGGAGACAAATCACAGTGGAAAAGATTCAACTACAGCTTTTTTTTTTTTTTTTTTGCACTGTCCAAAATACTGGTTTATGTCCAGTTTCCAGACGTATATATTAGCTGCAAATGTTAAAATGAGGGGTTGCCACTGAAAACACTCAGAGGTACTGCCATACTGCCTGGTAAACAGTTTTACAGGCTCCCAAAGGACTGGCAGAAGGAAAGCATTGACGTCCTGTTGTTCAAACAGAACTCCAGCCACATGAAGCACACCAGAAAATTTTTTGTGTCTTGCTTGACCAGAGCACATACCCATTTTGCAGTAACTCACCAAGGCAGAGCCGCTCACTGAGATACTATAATTCACAAAAACAATGTAAAGAAGTTCACAGATAAATCTTGGAGTTTTCACATTTGTACTACACAGCTTAAAGTATCTTTGGCAAAAGACTCTGCTTGCTTGAATTGCATACTAGAGATGCCCATGCAGTAATTAAGACTTGTTGTGATACATTTCCACTGAAGTATGAGACAGAACTCCTCTGTATTTCATCAGTGTTTCTTGGTGCTCTGTGATCTACTGCCCACTTAGAAAAAGATTCTATGTTATTATAAAGAGCCCACGCTACCGTAGTTTTTGTTAGATCTTTCTTGGCTCTGCTGCTCTTTAGCCTTTTTTTTCTCCTGGGAAATGCCTATGTTTGGGAATATTTCCCTTTGGAGCAAGTTCCAAAGTTGTGTCACACAAGTTGATGGTGGAGCATTAAATGGTTCTTTCAAAAAAATTATGTATAATGCTTACGGATTCACTTACAAAAAGAATCGCCAAGTTTGATTCTACAGTTTCTCTGCATTTCACAGAGATCTCAATTTTCGCTAAAATGCAATGCTTATTAAATGATTACACAGCTTTCTCCATTAAAATTATTAGTGTTTTACAAGTATTTTCCTTAGAAAAAGTGCAGATCATCTTTACTGCTCTGTTTTCTTGCTCCTGTAGAGGAATATAATTAAGTGATAAGAAACTTCACTAACTGCTGCAGGGAATGGCCACTACCTGCAACAACAACATATGAGAAAAATCTTCATGGCCTTTCATAAACTACCTTTTCTCATTCCTAAGGACTGCAAAATTTGTGTGTTTCTGGCTAAAAGCAGTATTAAACAATGGAGAAGAGGCTCGTACTTTCACAAGATATACAGGTACCAATAACTAAGTAAATAAATAAATTCTCTTACTCAAAGGTCAAAGATGTGAAACAAATTTAGTACACAAAGGACTCTGTGATGAAATTCAATGCAATCCTGTGGAAGATCTGTGGTGCACAGACACTTATTTTCACATGTTCACCACTCTCACACCGTATCACACATTTCTTATTGGAGATGAGTTACCTCTTTCAGCTGCTCTTTACGGAGTTTATACTCTCTCTTCTGGGACTCCAGGAAACTGTTCAACTCTTTTTTCTGTTGGGCCTGAATATGCTGTTGAAACTTCTTTTCTTCATTGGCCATTACTTTAGCCTACAGCAAATCCAGCAGCAAGTCAGTCTGAGTCCCAATGGATTACAGCTCGTGTCCAGTTTCAGCCTCAAGACCCAGAACTCATGGTAGCCACCACAATATTCACCACACCTCTGTACAAATCCAAGTCAGAGGAGCTTGTCCTCACTCTCTCCTCATTCACCATCCCATCAAGGCACCCAGCAGAGTCCTCCTCCAGTGCCACATTCCTTCAGCCCTATTGTTCAGCTAATCTTGCCTCACAAAGTCAAAACGTTATGATAAACTATATCCTCAGCCTTCCACTGAGAGATCAGAGATGAACAAAAATCAATAATAATTGCTGTAGGCAGCACCACTTCATTATCAATTATGTAAAAGCATAGCCCCCCCATATCCATACACAACTAGACAGTGAACATTTAAGTGTAGCTGGCACATTTCTCCGCAGGCTAATCTGCCTCCACAACACTCAATGGCAGGCAATTATTGACAGCACAGACATGGCAAGAGAGAGGAAACCCTCACAGTGTTTTTTCTGGGGTCAGGATTCTAACACTCAGTGTAATCCACTGCCATGAAGGATATACCTTTCCTTGAGTGTAACCCCTTAGTGTAAGGAGGTGATGTATTAACCTTTTTCTAATTAGCAATTTGCTTGGCTCCTAAAAACAAGACATCTCAGAATCCACACTGTCATCTCTGCATCAGTGAGGTGAAGTGGACAATTTAATGTAATTAACAAACATGGGTTGGTCTGATAAACCATAACCTCCTACCTCTTTTTCCATGGCTGCTTGGTGCTTTTTAATTAGCTTTTCCATTTCTGCAGCAAAATTGTTACGCTGTGTTTCGAGATCTTTGTCCAACCTGAGGCGGTGCTCGTCCATCTCTGCCTTCAGTTTATTCTCTAATGCCATCAGTTGCTTCTGGTGCTGCCTTCTCATACGTTTATAGCCAGACATCTGCTCTCGGAGCTCAGAGTCTTGCTCATGTTCCTGCATTTGCCTTGTCACCTAGGAAGATAACCACATCGGGCCAGAGGAAGTTAATGCTGCTTAATCTGCTTTTCAGCAGTCTTCAAACCACAAAAGAGAACAGTTCAGTTAAGAAATATGATTTTGTTGTAAAGAAAAGCACACATCCTAATGGCAGCAGAGCAGATTAAAAACTCAATTCTGCTGTAGGAGATAAGCTCACATGGGCTCCAGCAGAAAAACAGTACAATTGTTATAAAGCTGGTACTAAATAATGGCCTTTTACAATGAGGGTGAATACCTACACACACACAAATATTCATAATATGCACATGAAAATAAAAACCAGCTTATTATTATAAATGGTTTCCTATATTCTACTTTGGATTTGAGACTATTTAATATACAAAAATTACATTTGCCCAGGTGTCTCAATGAAGCTTTTATTAACTGACGCTAAATTATTTCAGTGACAGCATCTCAATCAATTAAGGTAACTCCTATTCTGGTGATATTCTGAAAGCTCTGAGAAGTTGCAGAGAGCTGTGTTCACAGCATCCCCTCCTGCAGAGCTCTCCCCAGCCCAGCCCTCCACATACCAGCGAGGCTGTGCGTATGGTAGCAAAGTGCTCCCGGTTGCGATAATGAGACTTGTGGCGAGATACTTGGGGAGGAGACTGGGGTTCTGATGCCCTTGTCCGAGGATCCGACTCCTCTCTGTAGTTCTCTTCCTCCTTATCAGCAAATATTAATGTCAGAGAATAAAGAGAAATTGTGTTACTAAAGATTTTTCATTTCAGTCTTTTTATTTTAATAGGAAGAAAAAAGCATTTTACATTCATCAGCCCTGAAAGATCCTCCTGCCAATGAAGGTATATACTGGAAAAGGAGCTCTGATCTATGACCTCTGCTTTCAGAAATTTCATCGTGAATTTTTATTACTAAGAGGAAAATTACGAATTTAAGCTGAAAATGAGGAAAAAAAAAGGAAAACTGAAAGCTGAGTTAAACAGTTTACTTCAACAAAACGTAAAAGCTATAAAGTAGATTTTATCAAGTCTGAAAGACAAAACCAACATCTTTGTAACTCAGAAAGACAGAGGACGATTTTCATTACACCCACTGCAGAAATACCTCAAAGCAAATTTTAAAATTTGTCATGGTGTATTCCACATTCTTATTTTGAGTTTGTCATTCATCACAGAGCGATTACTAGTTAGATATGATATACTAATTAACTCCCTGAGGAAATACCTGTGTCTTTGTTGCATATCTGGGCAAAGAACAAGACATTCTAGCCACACCTATCATTAGCCATGGAAACGGTAGTGCTTTGAGCAAATGACTGATAACCCCTTCATGGCAAGAGCAGCCCAGCTCAGAGTGCACTCCCCAGCCCACCTTTAATCTGGCAGAAGGAAAGCAGGGAAGTGGTTTCTGCTGCATTTTTTTTCCCAACACTTTATTCATTAACAAAATATTCAAATCAAGTTCTGGGAAGCTGGGTGCTGCAGAACTGATTTCAGCTTCTACTGTAGGTCTGACTTCAAGAATTCTCTAATGAGGAGGTAAAAAGGGGAACTCAAACATCCTGTTGTCCCACAAGGCAGTAGTATGCATGTTAAGGGTATTCATCAAACAAACCTACTCACAACCTCCCATTCCAACTCCTCCTGATAAAGCAAACTGCTTTTGAAACAATTCCATTAGTAGAACAATTATTAGTGTATTAACAAAAACAAATGATCTTCATAGCCACTTTCCCAAGTCTCCAGTGCACATTCATATATATATTTGGGGCACAATATAAACTGCAGATAATGACTTGGGAACAGGAACAGCTGACTTTGTGCCAACCAAATTCTCTCCCACTTTACACCACTGAAGTTCTCCAGTAAGAATCCAGTGCTTACCGGCTTTAAGTGAATGACAGAGCTATTTGACATCACGGTGTGGTCCCCCTCCATCATATCCAGCTCGCTCTTATCATCCGAGGCATCTGGAAGACTGTTAACACTACTGCTTTGGCTACTGGCACTGATAGACATACTAGGAATGGACTGATTACTTCCCACACTGTTCACTGTTCCCGTCCTGCCCACACCATGATCTTGTTCCTAGGAGAAAGGAATTGGAAAGAACATTCAAACCCATGCCAGTGGTACCTGTGGACATTACCAAACAGAACGTTCATTTCATTTCTCTCTAAAGGCATCCACCTGCCACGTCATGGCACTTTCCACCCTCCAGGCATTGCCATGAAACGTTTTCCTTGTGGGATGCTGGGGAGAGAAAGAGTCAGCCTTGTCAAGATTAACTGGCTGATGTCAGATTCTTTTCAACAGTGAGCCTGTCAGCAAGCTGAACTCTATCATGTATCAGCCACAGCGTGTCACCAGAAATTGCTGTGACACCAGCATCACCTGAGTGCATGAGTGCTCAGCTGGGACCCTGCACCTTGCAGGTTCTTTTCTATACACGAGAACTGGAATTCAGAGTCTCCATCTCTAAATGATGACTGCAGCACTCAACCCAAAAAAGAGAAATCAAGTCCCCTGATGACCTTTTTTTTTTTTTTTTTTTTTTTTTTTTTAATAAATCAAGTACACATCTCTGTGCCTTAGATTTAGAACAACATTCTCAGTACAAATGGTCAAAACAGAGGGTTAACTGCAGTTGCTAAAGAGTCCTCATGAAGCCTCATAAACAGGCAAAGAAAGCGAGGATTTACAGGACTGGAAGCTGACTGTTCAAGCATGAACACATGGCACAGCTTCATGCCAGCACTAGGCATCTACCCTGTTTGTCCTTGTTTGTGCCTTGAGGTAGCTTTATTCCAAGCACAAAGAGGGAGACAGTGTTTACAGCCAGGTGTGTAAACAGCCTCCCTTCGTTTCAGCAATATCTGAATTGTGGTTATTTAAATGACAGTCTCATTTTCTCTGGTCCAGTGATGAAACCCAGCAATTTCTCTCACCTCCTCCTCCTCCTGTGTTTCCACTGCAGGGCCATTGTGGGCCTCCTGGAAGAGGAGCTTCTTCATTTTACGATACTGCAGGTTGTCCAGTTCTCTCACCGCATCCTTTGTTCTCTGAATCAGGTCTATTAACACTGTTTCGGGCCGCTCTCGAAGAACAAACATGTGCTGCAGAACACACAAATAGGTGAGTGGTCTCTCATGCCTCCAATGCACATGCTTTGAGGACACACTGATGAGCTCTAGCTGGGTTTATTAGCTCTCTTCCCCTTCACAGCTAACACTGGCATTATCTTCAGATTTCAAAATTCAGACAGATTTCAGAATGATTGCACCAAAAAATAAAGGTGTAAAACTCCAGAAATTGCATTTTTACATGCCATGAAAACTTGCTCACTATAAACCTAGACTTCAGAGACGTTATCTACTTGTGGTTTAGTGAGGGAAGAGCAACAAATTCCGAAGAAAAGCTGAAGGCGCTAGACTGACTAGTATCTTTAACCAAATGTTAATTTACTCATCAGCTAAGTCTCAGTATAAAACCCTTTTCCTTGTTTAGAAAAGCTTGGGAATCAAATATTCATCATACAGCTCTGAGTCATAAAATAGGCTGTGAACCTTAGAGCCTGGTCCAGGAACAGTTCCCCATGTTCTGCTCTTCTCTTGGAGATATTCACATTTCTCTGCAAAGGTGGCTACATTTTGCCAATAGGTAAAGCAAGAACTGTCTATGTATGTCAGAAGCAGCTTCTGCATCTCCAGATGCAATGTGCTCTGCAAGCATGAGTCATTATTAACACAACCACTACTTTCATTTTGTTCCTTTGGAGAACTGCAATGCTGTTTCCAACATGGCACATTCCCTACCTGTCCCTGTAAAGTGGCATGCAGCTGTTTCAGACTATAGTTATGGAAGGAATACATTCCCAAACGTTTCATTTCCACCAATGTTCTCTTTAATTGCAGCACATTGCTCAAAATAAAACCAATCTGTAGAATTCTGAAATGGCAGGACTACACACCCACACTGAAACCTTCCCTGGATAATTGCATTTACTTTATGAATAGACAGTTTTCAAAGAGGCTCAAGTCCTCAGAGCCATTTTTAGGTAAAAACATGCTAAAAGGTGCTGATAAAACCTTCATAAATAGCATCCATTTCCCTGCAATACAAAAAATTTGGAAAAACACTGTTTAGCAGAAACAGGGCCAGGATAAAAAGAAACCCAAAATGTCAGAAGCGCTGTAAAGAGAATGACAAGTTAGCAAAATTCTGAATGCCACCTGATGCCACAAAGGAAATCCATCAAAGTCACACAAAAAAGCAGCTCCAAAACCCAACTTCTCTGTGAGTTCTGTTCACATGTCAGTCTTTTGCAACAATCTACCCCACTGGCTTTGTCTCCAGACTACAGTGAGCAAAGCCAAATACCTGCAGCATTCAGGAGCACAAACGAAGAATTAGAAAAGAAGCTAAGAAATAAAGCAAGAGTAAGCCTGCAGAATGCTGAGGCTTTTTCATGCCAAGGAAAAATACAGGGAGGAAAAACTGCTTTTTTTGCCCCCTTTTCCCCAACAGCAGATTTCAGGTACTGTGTAAAGCACACTGGAGTGCTCTATAGCACAGAACACAGAGGGAAGTAACAAAAGGTATTTGTTAGCTAATGCACGGCAGCTCTGTCAGGATTAATTATAATCACTGGAACGACTGAGTTTACAAACTAAAACTCTTGACAAGTCGATGGTCATCCAGTGTCACTTGGTGGAGTGACCTTTTATGATGAGAACTCCAAGGCTGGCTTGGAAAGTCACCTGGAGAGCACTCAGACACTGCAGACAGGCAGTAAAGCCAGGACTGCCAGCTCAGTGCAGCCCACAGGACTCCCAGCTCAAAGATATTTGAGCATCATTAACCATACCCTTGTACAGTAGGTGAGACAGATCATCAGCACAGGGCACAGCCCCTTTTAATACCACATGGAAAACAGAAAGGACAAGCAAGCCAACCTTCAGAAGCTCCTCTGATGTAGGCCTGTCTTGAGGAATTTTCTGGAGGCAAGAATCTACGAAGTTTCGAAAATAATCAGACCTGTGTCAAGGAGAGGGGAAAAAAACCAAAACACCTATGTTAATGACCAAGTTTAATTCATTAAGAAGTCAAGATCCTCACATCTGGATGCCTGTAGCTCCTAGGCCAAGAACTATGGTTCAGTAAACCATAATTAAGAAGTTTTTAACTTTTGAAATTAGTTTACTGTATTTGCTGTTTTCAAAAGACAGTTGTTGAGGCTGGGAGGTGTAAAATGTTACTACTGTGCTTTATTCTTCTGAATTTTATGCAACAGACACTTGCCACACACAAGCTGTGTCTTCATCTTGCAAAGAGATACTTCAACAAAACAGGATTTAGAAACTGACAGTGTGGTTTGTGATAAAAAAAACACTAAAACCCACAGTTTTGGCTAGCTTGAGAGCTTCAAAAGTTTACTGACCCATGAATGGAATTTTTTACAGGATTTTAAGTTCTTCTAGCAGCCTGTCCTGTTCCTACACTGGAGAGTCTCAAACGTATATTTAGTAATTGGTCAATTTTGTCTACGAAATGTATAGTGAATCTAATGAGAACCTTCCAGCTCACATCCTCCCAACAGGGCTCCAGCCATTTCAAGAACTCAGCATGACAAAGCACTCCATTTACAGCGATCCCCTACAACATTCCTCCCTCAGCAATACTCACCATTCATTAGACTGTAGTGTAGGGGATTCATTCTGCGCTATGTGATATAAGGCACTCATTGCGTTCATGTTAAACAAAGGAGGCTTCCTTTCCGCTGCACACAAGAGAAAAGAAGTTTTCACATAGGAGATAGTCTCATGTTGTTGCTACTATTCTTTTTTTTTTTTTTTTTTTTTTTTTTTCAGTTTACATCCCTTTAAAAAGAAAACCACATCAGCAAAATCCCTACTGCCTGAACATGGAACCCCAAACTAACCCTACCCTGCAATCAGACAGATATGTTGGCATACGTCCTGTGCCATTGCAGAAGATGAAAGCCCTTTGAAGATCAAATGCCTTGTCCTCTCAAGCTTTTAAATTACGTGGTTTATCATAGTTGAGTTCTCTGACTCATTGTAATGTACTAAAATAAGAGTAAGTTAACAGTAAGCTCTATACTGGGTGTTTAGCCACTAAGCATTCTTGGTTTCATACACCTCCCTTTTTTTTTAAATCTACAGTTGCTAAAAATCTAAGAAATATTTATTTCTAGCAGGACAGCAGTGATGAAGAAAAAGCTGGTTAGAAGAACCATCAAATCACACTTAACTGACTAAGCACATGAGCAGGAAGTCAGCAACAGGCCAACTCTTTATACTATTTTGAGAGTTGCCTTCTCTTTGGCTCTTCTCTCTTTCAAGCTTGTGTTACTCTTATAGACTGACACAGCATGAAAGCTTAATGAGGAAGGAGATGATCTCACTGTAACAACAAAATTGAAGCTTCATCAGAATGTTTATGGGGCAAACTTTATAAAGCTCAGCCTCGCCACAGACATTCCAGAGAAGCTGGTCAGGCCATGAGGATGCTCCTACACTACTGAAAATGCAACAGAAAACTTTCCTTCTTCAAAAAAAAAATAAACAAGGAAAAAAATAATGCTACTTTTCTTAGTCTGCTCCTCAGTTCTGAGTTGAATAGTAGCACTGAACTATGGATCAGAGATCATGGCTCACTCATGGCTATGGCAGGATGGACTAAGCCCTACGAATTCCTCAGAATGGGTAAATTGAGGACTCAAGTCTTTCCTCAAATTCCGCACTTTACCTCCTCTAATCTGTCAGATAACTAGCTGCTGCTATAAAGGATCAGACAGATTATTCATTAAACTATTTTAACAGACTGTTCTACCTTTTTTTCTCTTAGCTCACCTGAATAAAACAGAAGTCTTTTGGAAACCCTGAAACTCAGCCCTCAATAAGACCATTTCGAAGACTAAGTGATAATTTGAGAAGATTACCAGACATCTCATTTCCCTGCTGTCCTCCCATGCTTACTCAAAGCAACACAAATGAGCCAGGCACAGGGACCCAGCCTACACTGCTCTGCTGTCCTGACCTAGCCTCACCTCCCACCAGGCCAGCAGCCGTAGACGAAGCCCAACACGCTTCATCCTGCAAGAACGCAGCGTGCAGGACTCCCGGGGGTGTGGTGGCCATGAGCTCACTGCATTCCTGGAGCCCTGCAGCCAGCCAAGTCTCCTTACTCCACTCAGAGCAGGATTCTGTCATGACAGTCACACCCCTTCAACTCGGTTTATATTGGCAACCAAAAAAAAAAAAAAAAAAAAGAACAACAACAAAAAAAAAATCTCTGAAGAAAGAATCTACTTCGTGTCCTGGAAGAAAATGAAGCTGACAGTTTGGAATGCCAGACAGCATTTTTAGCTAAACTGTGCAGTTCACATGGATTAGTGTGTTCCTGAGAGCTCTCACTGCCTGGCTGGGCTGCCCCTCCATGGAGGTCAGGTTGGAGCATGAGCAATCAGATCTGACAAGGATGGGAGGAGAGCCTCAGGTGCATGGGAGCAGTGGCGTGCATGGTGTGCTTCAGCAAGGGCATTTTTGTTCCAAGAAAACATAATGTGTTTAATTTAAACAGAATCCCATACCAACAATGTCCCTTTAAACTCACATCCTGCTTTAAAGTGCCTGTTCTAATGGCAATGCCATCATTTCTTTAGGCTTTGAGTTTCAGGTTACCACTTGAAAATTGGATTATTTAGTATCTTTTTGCTTAAGGAAAAAAAAAATCTATTCCGAAGTGACAACACACACTGAATACAGCTTTGAAGTTGTCCACTTCTCCAGAACTTCATTACTGCAGAATTCATTAATGTATGTTAAATTTTTACAGAAACAGTATCAACTTATAGCACTAAATATATCTCCACACTGGTACCTTTAATGGTTCACTTCTAAAGCTGTTCAGCAAGTCACTGTTTTTCAGTTCAGAAGTTAACTGCCTCTCCCACAGAATGTGAACACCCTCAGTGATATCACTCGGCTACTCTCTTTGCCTATATAACTCTTTTTCTTCAGGTAATGAAAACACCAGTTCCATAAACATCAAACTAGAGACTAGGTCTTGAATTCTAAAAAGCACATTTTTCTCTCTTCTCTAAAACTCAGGGCCCAGAGAAACCAGTATAAGAAAGGGAGCACAAATCTTTTTTCAGCCATGATTCAGCTGAGTAAGTTCTAGGTATTAAATAACCACATTTTAATTTTTTTCAAAGGAAATAACTTACCTAACTCAATACAGGTAATTCCAAGAGACCAAACATCTACTTTGCCATCATACTGCCCTTCATCCATGGCTAAAATCACTTCTGGGGCCATCCTAAGAAAAGAAATTGATCTTCAAAATAGCCAACAGTACACATTATCTTCAACAGTATGAAATAGGCTGTTTCCCTGATTTCAGCTACCATAAACAAATCATTCCCAAGCTATCAAGCATGACCATGAGATACTGGGAACAAAGACCAAGCACCCACACCAGTGGAGGCCTGCAGAGGCTGTGTGATGTTTCTCCTGTGCTTTGCCCAGCTCTCCATTTGTATCACCACCTTCTACTCCTCCCACATTTCCAATAGTTTAGCTGGCTGACCAACTCTGGTGAAATAATTATAACATGCAGTTGAGTAAACACCACAGATCAGGTGTAAGAGATCAAAAGCATACAAGGGATCTGCAAAGGGGTTGGTTCAGTGAACCTGGCCTTTCCTATGAAAGAAAAAACACTTCAGTTATTTCAACAACCAGACGCGGTGAGAATACATGAATTGTTTAAACCACTGGGGGGAGTGATTAAAATATATTACAGATGATTCAATCCCACCTCTATGACTTTAGGTCAGTCTTAAGTAGAACAGCAAAATATTTTTATTACTTTTTGTGAATTACAAACACAGAGATACACGATTTCTTGGAACTCAGAGCCTCCTTACTATTTAAACTTTTTTTTGAACAAAGGACATTTTATCACCACCACAACTGGAAGATTACAAAACTAGCTCAAATAAGCCCAAGTATGTTAAATAACCAATACACGATCCTTTCAATTCACAAAGCCAGAAACAAGCAGAACTCTTGGCTTACCAATATGGCGTCCCCACAAATGAGTTGGCAGGAGATGCTATGGAAGCAGACCCAAAGTCAGCAAGTTTCACCTGTCCTGGCTCTGTCAGCAGGATGTTCCCTGCCTTGATATCTCTGGTGATAGAATGCAAGTGTCAGTATTACTCCACTCCAAAGAAGAAAACTCTCTACTGGATAGACTATGAAACACACAAATATTCACATGTTCAAGCTGCAAAATATTCACATTTCCTCCAAACATGAAGTCTTTAACTATTATGTTAATTACTTGAAGTGGCCCATGATTTTGGAATCTTTAGTCCAATATGTTAGTCTTAATGTCTGCCTTAAAAATGAACTTTAAATGGCACAACAGGATAAGCTTCACATACAGTTCAGCAAAACCTTCTGAATCAAGTATGTCCTTTATCAATTTTTTTTAAATAACGCAATTCAAATTCTTCATCCGACTAAAAGGCAGAGGCTTCTTTAAACACACAGAACATTTGCATCCTAAACTTACTGTGTGCTTCTCAACATGTGTGTGTGTGTAAAACTAATTTTTCTAGAATTAGTGCTCTCTCTGCCCCAGCATTCTTGGCCTTGCAGTTCCTACAAACTCTTTGGGTGCACTTGCTGTTCACTCTTCACTGAAGAAGCTTAGCAGATTTGAAGGAATTCTGCAGAAATTATGAACACCAGCTGTAAGAGACAGTGCATGTGCAGATACAGAGCTTGCCAGTGTTTAGACTACTATAAATCACTTGTTTGGGAGCATATGGATACTGTGAAAAGAAAATCTCTGCTTATAATGTTGAATTTGGGATGGAGGGGATACAATCAACATAATAAATTAGGTGTGAGTGAGTATGAGACAGCAAAAGTGTAACCACTTACCTATGGATCATATTGTGAGAATGCAAGTACGCTAATCCCTGGAGAGCACCATGGGTAATTGCTGCTATTTCCACTTCTTGCAATGGCTTTTTATGAACTTAAGGAAAGAATTTATGTGAAATTCAATATTACAGAAAACAATACAGTTTGCAGCATGCAAGCCAGTCCTGTTAACAATGTAAACAGAAATACTAGAAGTTCATTTTCACTAGGTTCAGTATGAGAAGCAAATGTAAAAACAGTTCGGAGTACATTCTATAATCAGATGTAATCTTCTAACTGTAAACCAGCAGCTATTTACTACCAAAGAGACCACTCTCCAACCATAAACTACATTCCTGTCAGTTATGTGACTATTCTCCCAAGTAACTACTTGAGACTCAATGTCGAGTTTTCCATTAATGAAGTGAAACCCCAGAAATTTACAGCAATTCACACACAAATAAATTGTAGAAAAAAAATATGAGAGACTGGCAGCTCAGCTTGTGGTCCTGAAATGCTTCTGGCAAGGAAATGAACAACTTACTGGCCATACATATCTCTTCAAAGGAAGTTCACTAAAAAGCCTGATAAAAAAATGACCATTTAATGAAAGACCTCAAAGCACAACCCTAACACTGCTGTAGTGCTATTCTAGTCAACAGGCCTACAGCTGTTAGTAAGCATTAGGATCAACAGCAAGGGTTTTCAGAAGTAAATCTTGAACTGCCATGGCAGGAGAACCTAAAACTCAGAAGCAAACAAATAGCTGACTGACAACTTTAAAATAATATGAACCAAGGAGAAACCAAGCACCTGGGAAAGGCAATACTCTACAGAAAAATCACTACAACTATGCAAGAATTTGACAAACTGTGCCTACTCTGGCCCCAAACAAAACTATAAACTCATGGAAAATTCTGTGCTGCTGTAACCTCCTAGTTCAGTACTCTACCTCTGACTTTCCATCAAATAAACATGAGTGACTTACCTTCTAGTAAGTCTGATGCTGATCCTAAACAATATTCCATAACAAGCTGTTATAGGAAGAAATCAAAGTTGTTAGAAAATCTGTAATAGTCAATACATGTTTTCTAGACTTGTATAGAGAAATCTAGAACTAATTCCTGGAGCACACAGTACAGGCTGCCATAACAAAGCAAGTATTGCTTGCACCATGAACTCCATCCCAGCACTGCCACACTGACACTTCCCACAAGTACAGCTCTAACCGGAATTAGGCATAACCCTCCTGTGTAAGATACCAAGCAACACCACTTGTAAGGAAGGCCAAAGCACATTCATAACCAGTTAGGTATTGTATTATATATCGTATTTTATATGCACATACTTAACAGGAATGTTAAACTACACTTAACAAGCTTATCAGAGTATTAAAGGGCTATTTAGGGATTTACTTAAGATTCTGTCCCAGCCAGATTTCAAAAAGAGAACCTAAACTTTGCCCTACAGATTTATTGAAGCTAATCCAGAAAACAGTACTTAAAATTTAAGCTATTAGTTCAATAATACTATTTCTTTAGTATATTGCACTACAAAACTTTATTAGTGATGGGGTGTACATTATTTCAAATACTCAGTTCATCAAGCTAAATACACTAGAACATCAACAGAATCTAAGTAAAAGGGAAAATTTCCTTAAATCTTAGCTCCAGAAAGTACATTCGGTTAGCTGAGAGGTGCTCAGCAAAGTAAGGCCCTTGGCTGTGCTCATCTCAGTCTGTGCAACACCAGTGCTCAGGTGCCTCCCAACATCCAGCTGGAGGGATTTCAAAGCACCTTTAACCAAGGCAAGAGGAGTGCAGAGCAGCAGATGCTTACCCATGCTGTATGCTCCCGCAGATAGCAGCCTTTGTATTCTATACTGTTGGGGTGTTTTATTCTTTGGAGGAACTTGACTTCTTTAATAATATCCTGCCATTTCTGTAGGGAATAAAAGGAATAGAAAGATTTACAGAACTGTTACTTTTTTTGTTGTTGTTATGTCATTTTATTATTTTAAGGGACAAAACTACCTCAAGGTTCAAACCAAAGTAAGTTTGCATCAACGCTATAACATTCACTGCTTAACTCCTCAGCAGACTTACAAAATAAGTTGCTGAGCAATTAGGTTGTATGCAAGGATCTCTCATCAATGTAATGCTTTATATTTGTATGTGTGTATAGGATATACTGATAAACAATATCTGAGCAAGTCCTCAAAAAAGAAGTGATCCCCTATTAAGGGATACCAATTCTGTTGCCAAATCAAACATTCACCCCAACCTGAAAGAGATGTGGGGGATAAGTGTCCTTCAGCAGGATCAGCTGCCTCTCTCAACTCTTGTTACTATAAAGACCTATCCCTACTATTCACTATATTACACTGGAAGGCTCTCTTTATCAGCTGCCAACTATTTGACTACGTTCTTGATAATGTTTCTCTATTACTAGTTTAATCTTTACAAGGGCCAATTTAAAATGAGTTACCTACTAGATAAAGGAATGGTTCTGCTGGAGAAAAAATATAAACAGATAAAACAAAGAAAGGTTTATAATAAGGGGAGCTCTGCTAGTGCACTTAAAAGTACAGAAAAGACCAAAATGTCAAGTTCCAATGAGTGCCTAGACACTGACACTGCTTCCCTTGGAGACCTTCAAGTTCCTCCAAGCACTGCACAACCACATCTCCTCAGGCAAGAAAGGCAAAGCTCTGAGAGCACAACAGAGCAAAACTACAACTACCAGAAAGTACCTCAACACCAAATGCAGTAGCTGAAACCATTAAAGTATGCAGCCATCAACGAAAGATTGTTGACACTGCAAATGTTTTGGAGCAAGAGTATCAGTTCTGAAGTTAACCAGAAGGAGAGGAACCTCACCCAACACCAAAAGGCTCAAAAGCTGCTTTCCAGGTTTAATCTCTTCCTCACGTGTTGGTACATGGATAGTATTCACAGGGGGAGAGAGGGCCCATCTACCCTAAGGCTTTGGAAAACATGTGCAAAACCTCAATAAAAATTTCAGGGTTACAGAAACACACGAAACGAGGGAACACAGAAGTCCACAAATGAGGCAGCTGATTAACTACATTAAGCATTTCTCAACATCAGAAATGCTATAGAATGACACAGTGCAGCTACAACAAACTCTCTCACTGACACTGGAGTGACTTAGTTGCCTTTTACCTTCAGCCTCAAAGGCCTTGAGGTACTAAGCAATTAAAACCAAACCAAGAAAGCACCATGCTAAACTTCTACATTGGGAAGAAAGAAGTGATGTATTAGTCAAGAGGTATTCCCAATTTCCTGCATAATAAAAAAGCTCCAAAATCACATTAAGAGCACAGCACTACATTTTTCAAAGGTTTTAAACTTATTTTTATTATAAAATACGTTATTTGAGAGAATAATTGTTCCCACCAATGATAAAATCTTATTATGAAACCAAAGTAAATATAAATGAGACCAGAATGCCCTTAATCAATTTTCTTTGCATAGGCTAGATCATAACTCAGTGAACTTCTGACAAAACAAATAAATATGGACATAAAATAGAAAGTGTTTTAATCCTGGTCTTATTACTTTCTTCAAAATAAAGAAACATACGCATTGAAGACAAACAAAAGCTATTTCTGAAGCATGCACAGTTTGTTTCATTCATGTGAATAGAGTATTTATAGCTCACAGTAATTAAAACAGTAGGACAAGTAGCAAGTACAAATTATTCTTTCATCAGTACACAGTTAAACAAGTCACCACAGCGACAAAACAGAAACAGGCATAGCAAATTTAACTCTGAAGCTAGAATTCAGGACTGCTGGAGAGATACTGCCACCTCTACCTCCTACACAGACATACACACACACACACACAGAGGAAGGAATGGTTCAGCTCCTTGGAGTGCAGATGATCAATACACAAAAGGCAGGCACAGAAAGCAATGAGCTATTAGTCGAACCCATCAGAGCAAGACTGCTGCTAAGATTGGAATATAGAGAATGGAGGGAGGGAACCATAAATGCTTTGGACAACATGCTTATGATAAATAACTCTGTAGAAAAATCATGCTGTGATTTGATTGATGTTATTTACCAGAAATAATATCAAATCAGCTGCTTGTGTCATCTTAGGCTTTTCAAGAATCTGTATTAGCACTTAAATGTTTCAAGTATAAAATCAACTCTCTCTGCTAAGCATCCTAGGGAAAGGAGACACATCTGGGGTGGCCATGAAAACACAATGTCTAAATCTCAGAGGCCCACTTCTACAGACCCCTCTGCAAAGACTGCCTTAGTCCCTGGCTCTGGCAATTCTTCTGAAATTATGCTGCTGTTCAGATTTTCACACTCATTCATTCACCACTCTTTTGCCTTTGTTTAGCTGCTCATGAGCACAGTCATTCCAGGGAAGGATGTGCTCTGCCTCACTACTTTGCACAAGCAAGGCTCCCTCTGAAGCTCTCACTACTGCATCCATTCCTATTATTCCTTTGTCCTGGAAGCAACATGGTTTTTTGGAAATGTATTCAAAATGGAACAGTTAAGGGCAATAAGACACCAACATTCAAACCCATCATTTTTAATTTTCTTTTTTTCCTGTCTACACATTTAAGTGGTCCCAAAAAGAGCCCATTGTATCTGAAATGAGAAAGTTCTACCCATCTTTTTCAGGAGCAGATTACACAGAAATACACTGAACAGTAAACTGATTTATTTTGTTTACACAGTACTCTTATTCACCTTTACAGTAATAGAAAATATTTCTCCTTCAGGAACCCAAGCTAACTAAAATAATCCCATATAGCAATTACTTGCAATGACCAAGGTTTAATACACAACATGTTCTACATACCTCATTGGACTGCTTCCCACTATATGACATTTTCTTGATGGCCACCACTTCATTGGTGCGCACATCACGTGCCTGTAACAAGAAAAAACAATCCCCATCAGTTTCTTCAGGCCCTAGCTTTCCATAGGATGCAAACCACACACAATCATAAAATAATCTCTATTCTTAGTCAACTTTTGCAGAGCATTGAACTAAAATATCTTCCAAGAGGTGTTACTGCTGCAAGAATTAAAAATTTCTTTCCAAAGTGAAAGATCACCCTCCTGTCTGGAAGACAAGGTGTGACATTTTTCCATGTTCAGCATCCACCAAGTCTCTGCAGGAGCCAAGCACTGTGACTTAAACTAGAAATCACAGCTAATAAAAGCAGCTCTGATTCAAGTAGAAGGGATTTTCCCTAAACTAACTTCTCTCCTTGCCCAAGTCCATTCCACATGAAACAGAAGCAAGGCTCAGCCACCCAGTTCCATTCAAACCTCATGGAAAGATATCACATGATGCACTGGAGATAGCCACCAGTTTCTCCCCCGTGCTCCCAAAAATTAGTTTTTGTGTCTTAAAAGAAGGCAGATGATACAGAGAGACATGGCAGCAACCCAAGTGACCCATCTTCAGATGAGACTTCTCAGTTTCATAGTATTGTTACTTACACTACACCAGAAATGTACATAGTTTTTCACACTTCAAAGGCAAACTTCCTGACTTCAGACAGCAACAATGCAAGGCAAGACTAGATGAGAAGCTTTGTTTAATTCAGCACCAAAGCAAGGGCTCATTCCCCACAGCAGGAGAAGAGGCAGCACCTTGCAGGAAGGATGGCTCCAGATAAGACCCCAGATTTCCTTTGCTGAAGATTTCAGCAGGACAGGAGGGTGGTGGATGAAAAAACCTGAGTCTCTCTGATAATAATAATCAACTTGAACATGAAGCCAAATGATATAAATCAGAATAATGTGCACCACAGCACTCACTGATGACTGACGAAAATGCTGATTTTTAATACATTTGTACTATTGAGCACAGCCTACCAGAACACGGATTAATGAAGTACTAGGGCTCTGCCTTTAATAAAATGTTTTTCAGTTATGTTTTAATTCAGCTGTTCATTAAAGAGATTCCCAGAATTCCCTGTCAGTCTTTATTTCAACTGCTTATGATAAGCTTGAAACAATACTATTTTTACTTTTCTTTCTGTTTGAGGGGATCCTCTCACTGCTAGTACCTGTAAAGTTGGGTGGGGGGTAACTGTTTTTGTTGTTTGAGACAAAAAAGGTAGAATAAAATTCTGACTCCTAGATCTTTAATGATTAGAGACAATCTCTGAAACATTCAACTGTGTGAAGAACTGCCAATAAAGCAGGGAAGCAAAATACTACAGTAAAGCAGAAGGAACCCAACTCTAACAAAAGAGAGTGGGTTATTCTTCTGCTCCATCTGCAGTGTTCCAGTGTAGTAGGTTTCCTGTGTCAAGCAAAAGCTATTATTACACTGCAGAGCAGGGAGTATGGTAAGGATAATACCAAATATGATTCAGAGGTGCCAGACTTGCAGTTTCTAAGAAACTAAAACCATGAGGTGAACCAGCAAAATTCGTATCAATTATGAAAGAAAAAAAATAAAAGGAACTTTCTGCCATTGAAGGATGCAAGAGAAACAAAGGGACAGGAGTAAGATCAATATATCACCCATTGGTGGGACCACTGCTAAAGGGGAAGGAAGATGGGTACAACTAACAGAGAAACACTAAGCTCTATTTTAAATAAGGTAGGGAGATTTCAGGATTATATGTGGGTAATTATCCCCACATTTATTTATGAACCACATTTTTTTGCCATGGAAGCTGCCTGGAGAGAGGATGCTTTGCATCAGAAAACCCAAGCAAACAACACCTGACAGATTTTGCTGAACACCTACAGTCCTAGAGAGGGAGAACTGTCCTGGCTGACACCCCAGAAATATTAAAATCACAGAGTTTCATTTGCTTTTTTTAGTTTCCCTGTGATCTTAGATAATTGAAAAAACAGCTCCTAGACAAAAGCCAGGAGGATGTGCAAGGCCAGCTCCCTTTAACCACCCAAATGAACAAGGCTTGTTTTATGGCAGACATGTATGCATATATATTCTGCTTTCCTCCAAAAACTCCACACAAAGGATCAACATCTGGTGACCAGAGTAGCTTCAGCATTGATACAGGCAAAGTATGCACAAAGAAAAATGGAGTATGTCACTGGCTTCAATAATATAATTTAAAGCAGTTATTAACTATAATCCAATATTATATTAATTAGAGAATGTCTAATTGTTCGCAGCAGCACAATCAAAATTCTGTTAAACAAACTTTTGAAGTTTTATTTCTAGCTTTAGAGAGGAATAAAGTACTCAAGAGAGACACTCCCCTATGTTTTAGTTTTTTATACTTATTTAATTCACACTAAATTTCCCTCTCCATGTTGTGTCTCTGATTTTTTGGGCTTCTGTTTGAAGGATGTGGCACATTCCATGCAACAGTTTCAGACTCAACATCTCAGAACCATTAGTAGTAAAAAAGACAACACAAAACTTACAGGTTTAAACTTCCTAACATAGAACCAGCAATAATGTGGCTTTATCAGAAACCCTCTCTTGACAAAAATGAAGCCTCCACGTGGGCTGCGGTTGTGTGATGCACTGCTTTTTCTTGTCTTTATGCAGGTGCCAAATCAGAGATACTTTCTGACAAAGATGCACAATCCAAATGCCAGCAAGCAACTGCGCTCTATAGTGAGCAAATACCGATCTATAATGAACTGGTGATCTAAAATGGTGAGGGGAAAAAGAGAAAGAACGCTAGAAATTAATGGCCTCTGAGCTGCAATTGCTTTGGAGATGGAGCTGGTAATGGGCCATCAGCTCTTACCACAAGGACAAAGTTCAGGCAGGCTACAAATAGCCCATGGCAGCTTCCTGCTGGTGTTTGGGAATGCTGCTTGCTTCCAGCTCACAGGCTACCTGCAGCTGCATTATGGGCTTCCACACCTGTGTGGTGCATGTATGCCTCTGTAAAATACAATGTTCCCAAAAAACTTCCATAATATTTCTTCAGTAATATTTCCACATAGCAGGAAGACATATTTGTCAGTTCCCTCCCTTGATATTCTTTAACCAAAGTGAGTAAATGAGGTGAATTTAAGACTGCAGGTGAGTATTGTTTAGTTAGAAAACACTTCCTCCCCCAGATCTGTTCCCAGACAGTGGAGGCTCATAGTTTTAAGCAGGGAACAAAATTAAGAAGCTTTTCCTAATTAGTTCATCTGTGCTGCATTAAATTTGTGCTGGAAGGTTCCCAACATGGTCTGCTGCAATTATTAACACTGAATAGGCATCTCATAAAATAGTGACACAAATGGCTTTCTGAAGGAAAATTGGCAGGTTTGGCCACACCTCCTATAATTATAAACGTGAAAAGGTTTTCTGAGGAAAGTGTTTTTTAATGAAGGCCCCACAGTATCTGGTTAACACACAGCAACCTGCACTGAGGTTGCCATGAGGATCCCACTGCCAATTGAGCCTGAGAAAAATTCTGCTGTCCAGACATTCATATCAAGTAAGTTTTATGCAGATGGATACTGGATTCTTGCCTGCAGTAGGAATGGATGTGACAGGACAAATGACAACAAAAGCACCAACACTCAGGTGTCAAACATAAAGAATGGCTTTAAGGGAGCCTCGGGGTATGCACAAAGGGGGAAGAGAACTCAATTTCTCTCAAGGAACAAGAGGTGATAAAGAGATGATCAGATCAAGAGAACTGTATTGCCAGTCAGAATTGATGGAGCAGAAGTCCATGTTTTAATTTGCACATAAATCCCTGCTTGCAACATAATGATGATCCTAAAAGCACCAGGCAAGCACCAAGTTTCCAGGGCTTTTTTTGTATGCAAACACCTTGCAGACTGCAAGTTTGTGAGAGGATTGAGACCATACAGACACACAAGATAACATCTCTGCCCCAAACACCACACAAAAAAAGTAACAGTAGTTTCTTTTCCTCATTATGCTCAAAGAAGTCTACACCCACAGTTTTAAAAGAAACACAGCTAAAATTCACAAGTCATGGTGCTACTTACAAAATAAACTGCTCCGAAGCTTCCATGGCCAATCTCTCGGAGATCTGTGAAGAGCTTTTCTGGATCTTCTTTGAAGAAGAGCTCTGCAATTTCGGGGTCCTTCAGGCTGCCCGCTCGGCTGGTTGATGGCATCCTGCTGGGCAGTCAGCCGACCGACTATCTGGGTTTAAAGTGCTGCTTCAACCCTTGGCTCATCTGTATGAATGGAGCCTCTTCAGCATGGATTACTGCAAGAAAAAGATTGCAATCCTTCACTGATTATCCTCTGCTCAAAGAGCCCGAAACAAGCCACAGCA
Organism: Muscicapa striata striata; assembly: GCA_030060385.1. Classification (NCBI taxonomy): domain Eukaryota; kingdom Metazoa; phylum Chordata; class Aves; order Passeriformes; family Muscicapidae; genus Muscicapa; species Muscicapa striata. Next base: position 3,412,962 of record JAREIS010000079.1, read on the forward strand.
AAGCAGCTTCCTCTTCCTCCAGAGCAAGCAGCTCCGGTGCGTGAAGCAACACACCCTGTGTGCTGGGATAATGTCACAGCCCCACTGTGACACCAGCCAAGCATTTCTCTAGGACAGAAACTAAAATCAGAACACAAAATGAGGCGCATTCCATGCTCCAGCATCTGCTCGATCACCTGCAGAGCAGTCAGAGAATCTCTGACCTACAGCGACAACCAGTTCACCACCAGTGAGTCCATACCACTGTGACACCCTCCCTCTGAAGTTACACCCACTCTGTCCTAAAAAATTGTCCGGATTTTGTGATGTCTATCACAAAGTGCTGTTCTTCAGAGGTTTACTTGAAACCCCTTTCTTTAGAGAAACAGCATCCAGAACAGGAGATACCCGATTCCACACCCCATGCTCCTCCTTCTGCTCTGCTTCAGCAGAGGCAAACACACATTTAAACTGTGATTGGCACATGAGACAATGGACAACAGGCCATTGGCAAACACTTTCTTCAGAGGAACTTGCAGCTTCAGACACAACTGGGAATGTATAAAATTCTTTCTGTCTGCACCATGAGTTTGCTTTCATTTACTACAAGCATTGTGTCTTGGAAACTATCCAGAATAAAAGTATACTGTTAAATTGTGCTAAAATCCTACTGTATCTTTACAACAGGTGATGCCAAAAAACCACTACAAACAAAAAGCCCTTTGCTTTTCCTCTTAAAGGAGGGTATTAGGATTTCCTATCAAATCCATGTAAATTATCACCAATAAAAACAATTCTGTCACTGGCAAACAGTTAATCACACATCTCGCTTCTTTCCAAAAAGAATCTGTCTGGCCAGGACTTTTGTTTTTTTATTTCTATTTCATATCTCAAATTCGTTTTTTAAAAAAGTTGGGGGTTTATTTCCATTATGAAGATGTGAAAGACAACAAGCCTGAGTTTAAACAACACTTCAGAAGGCCTGTCCATTTCTCCTCCCTTTCTGGACACTATAAACTCCACCTTTCTCCAAGCCTCCAGACCATCAATGAATCATTTGTTTTCCAGTCCCTGCAGAGCAATTCCTGCAAGGATGGAAAAAGACATATTCCTGCATGTTTGTGCTCAGTGGTTCTCTTCTCTGGAGAGTTGCAGCATGTGGAAGTGCCACAGCCTGCCTGCTCCTGGTTAGAGACCTCCCAGCATTGCTGCAGAGCCTGGATGTGAAACACAGCTGAGATGTACCTGGCTGTAAACTCCATGAGAGTCTCCAGTTTTTCTGAGGAAGACATACATGGGAGAGAGAATGCAAAATCCAGCATTTTCCTCCAAGCAGTCAGCATTCAAAGAGATTTATAATGCAACCCAGAACGAGTTTCCATGATAGCCTGCTCTCAGGGGATAAGGAAAAGCTGACACTGAAATCCCAGTGGTGGACCAAGTAGAAGAACATACATACACATACAGAAAATATGCAGCTGCTCACAAGTTTGCCACACTGCACTGCTAAGCACTCACACATTTCCTATGGATGCAGGATCACTGCAGGAGCCTTGGAGCAACCAGCATCTGCACACAGCTGCCAGTGAGGCCGAGTGGGATGCACAGGAATGGGACTGTGATATCTCCACCTTCCCTTGCATAACACAGTAACTAATACCGTGTGGGAAGGGAAATAATTAGCTCCAGCTCAGCCCATACCTGAAGCACACTACATTTATGAAAGCTGAAGGAAAAGTGGGGGTTTTGTTATTTTTCTTTCTTATAAATCAACAATATTCCACTTGATTCCAGCTCTAGCGAGCACATAACACTGAAAGACAACTGTTTCACATTTACAGCCCCCAACAAAACAATAGACAAAAAGCATGTCAGAAAAGCAAGAGAAAGGAGCTGGGGGAAGGGAGCTGATAACCAGAGCACACTCAGTATTATTGAAGGAATGTTTCTTGGATCGACGGTAATGATGTCATGTTCCATCTTTTAAGAAGCATCAGATTCTTACAAAAAGGACATTGTTGTTCAAAAGCAACTGCTGCAATCCCAGAATGCCCTTTTCCCTACATCTGTTAGTCAGAGGGGCTAGGCTTGGATAAACCTGCTAATATGGCCAAAAGTCACATGTCCCCGTGCGAGCGTGCGTGTGAGAGCCAGCGCGAGAGGAAAACCCTGCGCCTGCAGCTGAGATGGATTACAGCCTTCTCCCCCTCCCCACAGACCCCCCATGCCAAACCAGCCACCAGGCTCCTCCTTGGCGTCCTTTCTGAGCGTGCCTCTGAAATGTCATCAACAGGAACATTTCTTCCTGCAGCTGAAACTCCTACCAGGCCCACTGACAACACACAGAGGCGTGGGACGGACCTATCGTGACACCCCTTAAAATACACTTTTTTCCCCCTTTATTCCTGAGAGCATCAAGACAAATTTCATTATCTTTATCCTTGGAAATAATTGCTGCTTTGAAATGCATGAGGAAAAAAACATTAAGTATTAAAATCTATTTAACAGAATAGTCACAAACGTGTACATGACACTGTGCTTATCATTTGATCTCCTTAGATGGAACAATAAAATGAATTAATGTAAATTCCATCCATAAGAAAGCTTTACACAGCCTTGCTTAATAAAGTGCTCCCATTTTTATGGATGATACAATATTAAATTCCCTCGCCTTCTTTTTACCCAGACAACAGGCACTGCCTGCCAAAGCCCAGCAGTGCCAGCAGCAGAGCTCTGCCTCCTGCCTTGCAGTAATGACACCTGAATGCTGTGGGGAAATGAAAGAGAAGGCAGGACAAGTGGATTGCAAAGCAGTCATTGCATTATTTTAAGTGTATTAAAAATACAGGCGAGACTTAGGATTAAAACAAAATCAACTCTACAACTAAACTGCACTGAAAATTAAATCACACACCAGCAGGCAGCTGGTTTTCTAAAGTACAGTCAAGTTGCACTTGGGTATTTTACATTTGGCCACCAGAGCAGTCTATTCACTGCAGGTTTTTTGGATTGGTGCAGCTATACTGTTAAATAGAATTGTTCCCAGTGGATGGGACTGATCACCACACTTTAGCTCAGATCAGGTGGCTGGATCCTGGCTCTGGCCAAGGAACAGGCACTGCAAACAGGATACGGCACCCTCTGACTGTGCGTGACTACCTACAAGCCACCTTGCAGGCTGCTAAAATTAGAAACAAATAAATTCACATTTTTTCCTAGGTGTCACTCATACAGAAAGAGAATATTGCACTGCTACCAGGACTTAGATCAACTCCTCTCTTAACCAGTAAGGTGGTGAAGGAATATGAGAAAGATTCAAAGCAAACCAGGAATGACCAAGGCACAGGACTGGCCCAGCTCTATTTCCACACAGTAGTCTGAACTCACTACACTTAGTGGCTACCATTACTGATGTAAATGACACTGACTACAGGCCAAAATGTTTTATCAAATTACTTTCATCTGAACAACTATCAGTTAGCAGAAACCGCATGCACACATCCACAAAAGTCTATGAATCGATAAGATGTTACATCCCTGTAATTATGGCTATATTAAAGGTACACACACACCCCTAGAACCTCTGACACAAGAAAGCTGAAGATGAGGACGGGATAAGACCTGTTCTCTTTGGAGTTTTCTACCTCCTGCCATGTCATCTCAAGCTGAAGTTAAGACCCACCCCTGTGACTAACATCCCCTGGGATGCTGCAGAGCAGAACAAGCAAAGCTTGAAATGGTCAGTTGCCATATTTAAAGTGCATATTTCAGTCTTACACTACAGAGACCTCAGAGAAATTAAAATCTGTCCACACTACACTAAGCTCTCTGACAGCTGTCAGTGTCACAGATAACCATTTTCAGGTAATATAAACCAATGTACTAAGAGAATGTGCTTGGCCTTCCCTGCAGAAGAGAAGGGAATCACGCACTGAAATTATCATCTGTCCACATTATTCCTCAAGTTCCCATTCAAACCAACTGGGTGAGTGACAGGGACTAGAAGGTACTTAGTTACACTAACCATGAGATACAGCAAAGCATTTTTAGTTCCTTAAGAAGGTTAAAAAGTTAGCAGAAAACTAATTACACCACATACTAGTACACGATTAGCACTGAAGAGCAGCATGCTTTGTCCCTACAAATGACATTTCAAGGAGCTAACACATCCAACAAGAATACGAGAACCAGAGCTAAACAAACACCATGTGATCACAAAATGGAAACAACAAACAGATTTCTGCATCCATCATCCCATGTCTCCCCATTTCACTGGGAACAAGAGCCACACAGACTTCCACAATGGCTATGAAGGCCAACAGCAAAGCTGTCCTCTATTACTGAACTATAAACAAAATTATTTACAATTTGAGACATAAATCTTGTTTTATGTTATAGTCATCTGGTATCCCATACACTTAGAACAGTAACATCTATAAAAACTTCTCTCTGGTGTCAAACATAGCTGCACTGTGTGCTTTTCCCTGATAGAATATATATGACACTTTAAAAACAAACAAACCAAGCAGGAGACCAGTTACAGCCCCTACGATCTTCACAGCTGACACTCTAACAACAAAGACTAAAAAGTGAATATTCAACACAAAAAAAACACTGGTTCTCTGCAGATCTTCTTACTCAAAGTAATAAAACAACAACAACAAAAAAAATCCCCTCACCACTAAAAAACAACTTCCCACCACAACATAACTTTATTTAGAAACTGATATTTAGATTTTTTTGAAGAATCTGCACTGCTGGTAGTGCAAATAGTTGCTAAATCTTAGTGTAATTTTCTCTGGCATTATCTAATTCACAAGCATCAAATAAGATGGGGAATGAGTGTCATCATACAACTATCAAAAATGGGAAAAGGGATTTTCTCTTACTTGCATATGGGTCAGATCCAGGGAGTGTATGAAGCTGAGATTAAATTATCCTCTCAACACACTATTAAAAATTTCCTGAATGGCTTCCAGCTGACACTGAAAATTTCCACAACTATCCTAAATATGATAAACTGAAACTATTGACAGAACTGACTTTCAATTTTTTTTTTCTTTTACTTGCAATTATGCCTAAAGTAAGAGCTAGATGGTAAAAATACTTAAAGAATTATTAGATTATAAGAATGCTTAAAATAATGAATATTAAAAGTTTCTCTGTAGTATAGAATACTTGACCCAAAAGCACAAATTCTTTTGGAAGTAGAACACGAATCACTCCCCATTTCATAAACTCAGAATAAAAGCTTGCAAGACAAAAAGGATGAAAGCACTCTTAAGAAAAGTAAGAATTTAAACTGGAATGGGAAGTGGAAGGACTGCACAGTTCATGGGAACACAGCAGAAAAGATGATGAAGGTCCAGCATCAGAAGAAATAAACAACCACCAGGCAGTGCTGATACATGTGACTTTAGGAATGATGCCACTTACCCTTGACTTAATTTTGCATTTAAACCAGTCTTCAAAATTTTAGCCTGACAAATTCTATGCATGGAGCTACCCTATCCAGAAAGATAAACGGCAGGAATTACCCACTACAGGTCCTATCTTTATTTACTTTATTTACTGCTCCCAAAAAACAGGTGCCAGCCAGTGGTGGGGCCTTTCCACAAGGGCACAGACATTCCTGATCACTGCACCACAATTCTCCTTACAGCAAGCTTGTCAAAACCATATACACTGTTTTTTTTATTGCTTTGCATTTCTTCAAACCTCTTTTAACCCAGGCTCTGCTCCACCCAGTCAGCCCTTTTTTTTTCCTGTTCTGACAAAAGCAGAGTAATTCTCAGGGGCCTTAACATGCTCTGAACACATGGAAGAAGAGTTACCCTGCTCACAGCAGAAGGTGGCTGTTTCCTTGAATAGCTAAAAATCAGCTTCCTGTCCACCCTCAGTGACCCCAGGCAGATGGCATCAAGACAGTTGTGTTCCAGTGACTGTCACAATGGAAGGTCCATCAGCACCTCAAACCTCCCAGAACAGACAGGAATTGTAATCCCTTGACTCATGCAAAACCCTGTATCACAGATTCCCTGTGCACTCAGCTAAGCCTCTCCCACCAAGCTAACAACATGTTATTTTTTCTCCTCCTAGTTCTGCAATTTGGAATTCTTCCTAGAGTGGCAATTAAGGACAAAAAAAAAAATCCAACAGAAATGAAACAAGAAAAGGCTGGAGATGCAGCAAGGGGCATTTAACTTCTCCCATGCCCAGCAAAGAGGACAAAGGGCACTCAGGAACATCTCCCTTGGGCTCCTGCTAACTCACTTTTACCACTTAGTCATGAGCTGCAGCTCAGACAAAAAATGCTGACAAAGTAATAAACTTGCCTTTCTCTTAATGATCTTAAAATCATTCTTTTCAGTACATTTGTTCTCCACACTGGATCCACCAGGGCTGTCAGCATTAAGGAAAAGGGAGGTGCAGATGAATGACATTCTACAAGAAACTGTTAGAAAAACGTTAAACACTCAGAAAAATATCCAAAAAGCTGTCACCAAACTGATCATCCTAAAATAACGCCAACTACAAGCAGAACAAAATCACCTGGAATGGGATGAGCAAACTGGATTGTGGAAGGTACCTGTGGAGCATGGGAAGCCACACTGAGGTTCTTTTCCACATTCCTTTTCCCTCCAAGCTGCAGTACATGAGATCCTTCTTTGCTTTCTGCCAGTCTCCAGGGGACGGGAAAGACAGAATTATTTAATCTCCAAGTGAGGACATCCTTCTGCTGCCAAAACCTGAAGCAGGTGAGATCTTAGAGCCATGCTGGACACTTCCATCACCTGCCTTACAGCAGCAAGGGCACTCCACATGGTCTCTAACCCCATGTAGATTTCTGTAACAAAGTTCTGCTTCCTGCACAGGAACAGAGATCCTTCTCCATAGGAGTTCAGCAAAGAACAGGCATGAAATGCTGACCCCTTTATCTTTCACATTCCCTCACCTAGGTATTTCTAGAAGGAATAGAAGATTAGAAGGATAAGATGAATCTGCACCTGGATATTACAGTGAATTCTTGCAATTTTTTGTCTGTGTGAGCATCTATGTTCAAACAGGCTTTTCTTCCCCACTCAGTCCTTCTTTCTTCATCTGACAAGGAACAAGCCTACCATTCCTATAAGATTCCTTTTTCAATTTATTTTTAAAGGATTATTGAGGAATGCTTCTATCCTGAAAAAACCTCTTTGCAGGTTTTTTTTTTCTTTCTCTGCTTTTCTACCTCTGTTTTTTTCTTTCATTATACTTTTTCACAGAATAGCCTCAGGAAGACACTTTTATGTTCGAGCACTGCTTGCATTTCTCTTATACGTATACTTGTAGACTCTGTGCCTTACTTTGATTTCCTCTCAAGATTCTGACACTAAAATGTCCATCATCAACTCCCTGAATTACTTACCCCAGCACACTTTCTGATCCCGCTGAGCTGTTCTGCTTGGGTGTTTACTTTCCAGGAATGTCACCAACAAAAGGGTCAGAAAGTTGTGTTTCCCAAACCTTCACTGACAAGCCCAGGATCTGCGTTTCTGGGCTGGGTGTAAATATTTATTTTTAATTATTTCTGCAATCTTTCAAGTTTTCTTAGAATTTAAAAGATAACTGGGTACGTGTGTTCTTGTGTTGAAGACGAGATATTCTGAACAAACTAAATCTCTTTTGACACGTTTCATGTGTCAGTTATAAGCAAACACAAAGAATCCTAATACTACCTGTCCTCCTGAAAATACTAATTTTGTTAACTGCTAATTTTTACAATGTCACTCACACCAAATCTACCACTTAGACAACATATATAAATATATGCATTTGAGAAAAATTAATGCAAAAAAGCATTTTGCTTTCTATTTTCTACTATTTAAAACAGAATATCCCACAAGATCAAAAATCAGACCTACAGAATAGCTGAAGAATAGTCAGCATTCATTTCTCAAAGACCAATGCTATGGAAGTTCAAGAAGTGCTCACCATTCCTTGACATATTCAACACTAACATCTCCTGGATGTCTCTGCCTGTGATAGTTCTGGTACATTTATTAAGGTCAGCTCTAAATTTAGTGATTCCTTAGGCTAGCAAAGCTATGAGGAAGGCAACTGGAAAAAATGAAATCTTCTGTCCCCCTTCTTTTGCAATTCAGTAAGTTCACAGTCCTTGCCAACTCTTTTCCTTAACTAATGTAAAGCATCACATTAATAAACATTCTGTGAGTGCATCACCTACAGCCAGCTCTCCATGGCCATGTCTCTCCAACCAAGGAACACATGTTATAACAGATCCAGTGTGGGAGATGCTGTGCTGACAGCACACTGACCAGGAAGAGGTTAGCAAGAGGCCAGCTGATGAGAGTCAATTAAGTCTAGAGGCAAAAACACTGGGAAACTCCAGCTGCCCATAAAAAAAATTAGTCAGATATCCTAATGGGACTTGAGTTTAAGGAAACCTTTTCTTGACCCCTAAGCAATTCTGTCCCAGAACAATAAATAAACGTAAGCAAATTAGCTATTTTTGATTCAGCATAAATAACTCAGAAATAAGCTACTAAAGCTCACAACATAGATAATTACCCTTGAGAAAAGAAGTAATTAAAAAGTGGCAGTATCACCATAGTTTTAGGAAAGAGGCCTGAAAGGAAGCAATTCAAAGTCTTTCTGGTCAATCAGTAAAAAAAAAAGAAAAAAGAGAAAATGTTTAAATTGAGCTTGCACATGAATTCCATGGAGTGCAGAAGAACTCCAGGACACACTCCCACTCCAGCAAGAAGCTGTGTCCAACCCTCCAGTCCACAAGTCAGATTCTTATTTGAGCAAGTATAAACCTGGCAAAACTGATGCCAGTAGGAAAAACCTGAGGCAGAAAATAAAGCCAAACACAAACATAAAAATCCAGGAGAACTCTGAGATTCTGTAGGAACAATCTTACAGACCAAGCTGCAACAGTGAGAAGCCTCAGGCAGTCACCCAGCCTGACAAAAAGCCACACAAGGGAACAGGAGAGAAGGTAAATGAGCTGCACAATGAAGATAACTGGGTATAAGGTAAGGTGCTCTCACACCAAGACAGCTGGTCCTTCCATAAACTTGTAAATTAAACATTACTGACCTATGGGGACGAGTAAGTGGCTGCCCTAAAGTCTGATGTAGGTCCAGAGTGACGTACAGCTTTTGTCACAGCTGCTGTTCCCTTCCAGCAGCTGCTGCTGCTCCAGAGAAGCTCCCAACAACGGCTGCAGCCAAAATGAACAGAAGAATTAACTGAACTATTAATTAGTGGGAGCAACATGCTAATCACTTAGTGACTGTGATGCACTAAGAACCAGAAAACGAACCACTTATGTGCTAGACTATATGTCATTAAAAGAACAGAACAACTCAAAAGGATATTCAAAAAGAAGTGGAAAAAGTACATAAAATTACTGTGAGGATTAGTCATAGGTGGAGAACAGAATCATCACCTCTGAATTGATACAAAACTAAAAAAAGCAAGAGGTCAGACAATAATTACATTACATTTCGAGCAAGAGAAAAGAGTGACCACAGATATGTGTGGATCCAGCATAATATCTGCACTTAAGACCTGGATGGGAGGGAAAGGTACATGACATGTTTTATTTAGGGCAGCTGACAGCATCAAAAAGTACACAGGAACCTTAAAAAAAGAGTATGAATGAGCAACAAGACAGGAGATGAAAGGTCAAAAAAAGTAAAAAACCATAAAGCACACATCTACTCTTAAACTAAACATAACTCAGGAGCTGAGCATGGTGCAGAAAACTCAGGAGAAATAACTGCACAGTTATGTCAAAGACCATGTCAGACTGGGTTTCTTTAAAAACAAGATTAAAAATCAATCAGAAAAAGAATACAGAATTTCTGACAGCACTTGAAGAAGTGTTTGTCATGGCCTGCTCCTGTAGATTATTCTTCATTCACATATGGCAGTAAAATGGAAGTACAGTAGAAAAAAAACCCTTAGAAATGGGAAGTTGTAAATGCCTAAAAAGACAAACCAAGCTTGAGGAGAAAAGGTGTAAGAGCTAAAAATCATAAATAAGGTCATGATAAGTGCTCAGACTTCAAAAACAAAGGGAGAAGCCATAAAATATAAGAGCTGGATATTTATACCAGAGTGAAAGAATTCAACCAATCAAGGTATAAACAGCAAAACTAACTTGCAGAAACAACAGTGAGGCATTGAGCCACTGAGAGATAAAAACATTGCTTTTTAAACCAGACATTTACATGAGTAAGAACATCCACAGCCAGGTCAGGTAAGGTATTCCTGGATGCTCCTGGCACTGCTTCTGAAGCACCCAGGTTGTCACCACTGCCAGGGACAGCAGATAGGAGCAGACAGGCGAGGTATCAGAACCTGGATGACAATTTTTATGCTGCTATTCTTCTAGGGTCAAACAAGCACCATCAAAACACACCTTGTTATGAAAAAGGTCAAATTGTTTTAACGCAGGATTTTATAAAATACAGGATTACTATCATAAACAGAAAAAAGATAAATAAATAGATGGCCCTTCAGCACTGGGCACAGGCAGAGAAGCCCTGTCAAAACAGATGACCACTGAAAGATTAATCTGTTCTTTAGGAGTGACCAACCCATTGCAGCACACAGACACTGGCAGTGCAGCAAGGATTTACAGCTGCTTACCTACGTTTGCAACTTAAAGCACATTCAAAAAAGGAGTTCAAACATATTTCAGCCTGAAAAGAGTTTAAAACCTTTTGCAGCTGTTAAATCTGTGCTACCAGATTATCTGTACCCATAAATGGGGTAGCTTTAATGAGCAATTATGTCACACGTTTCTAGAGCCCGTGAGCACCTCCTTTCCGGCTGGAATTCCCCAAAGTCATGGCAATTTGTCCAGTTTTACTCCAGCTCAGGTTATTTTTTTTCCAGACTTCACATGACTGAGCAGAACCATTTCTTACACAGCACGCAACAAAGGGAAGAGGCAAACAACTAAAACCAAACAAAAAACAAATTTTAAAAATCCCCTTTTTTACTATTCTGCCTACTTGAAGAAATGCCTCTTCACCAGTTTCTGCAAGGTTGGAATACCTTCTCTTTATGCCTTTCATTTAAAACAAATAACAGTTTTCAGTATGTATTAAGATAACAAGCATAACCTTTTAATTTTATGAGTTTTATCTGCTTTCATGGGGAAAATGCTCATTTCAACTAATACACAAAACAATTTGTGGCTCAGATATACAGAGTATGTCTCAATTGGATTGTTAAGATCACAGGACTGAAGGTCCAATTAAGTCCCGTTCCTGCTATTTTAAGCAACTTTATAATAGAATTCAATCATCAAATAATAACCAACTCCTGAGAACTTCTTGAAGCCACTACTCTGATTACCAGACTGCTCCAGAACCCCACTCCTATTTTGATTAGGAACCAATTTAAGATTAAAAACTGATTAAGACTGATTTACAGATTTATTATTTTAAGTTTACACTGCCTTACTCTTTTTCCCACATTGCACTTAGTGTTTAAACAGTCTTCTTCCCTTTTCAATACTGAGGGATAAGCACAGAGATAGAATACTGTCCCCTTAAGCCTGTTAGCTGAAAAAAGCCAGTTTTGTCTCACTTTATGACGCAGGACAGAGAACTGACTTCCCAGACCATCCTAATAGCCCTTCCTCACATCTGTCCCAAATGAAGCTTTTTTTAAAAAAAAAAAAATCCTCCACCACCATTTTCCACATCTGCTTATTTCCTAGATACACAGCACTAAAGTTTAAAAATCACCATGCTATCAAGGGATATATTAAAATCTTTTGCATCTTTCAATTTCTAACTGATAGACCATATTTTTGTATTTCATATCTTTAAATATAATAATGCATCTTTACATATTATGTATGCTATTATATACTTGCTACTGCATGACCACTCACTTTGCACTATTCCACCTAGGTCTCCACACTGCAATCCTCCAGCTCACTCAGGCCTGCCAGAGTCTCCAGTCCCCCAGCTGTGCACATCAAATTCCATTAACACAGCTCTTAGACATGAACATCAAGACTAAAACACCACTTAAAACTGTCTGAAGACTGGACCTTAAAAAGTTACCAGCAGCTTCCCTCCAGCCCACATTTCCTCAACAGGATTAACTCATCCTTACACCATTACACTATGCTTGGCTTTAAATCTCCAAAATGCTGCTGTGCCCTGTGCTGTCCTGACCCACACCTACATGGGATCCCACATCCAGCCTGGACACTGCTTGCTCCGTCAGCTCTCCAGCAACCCTGTCCTGCTTAGGATAATCCTCATAACCCACCTGTCCCCAACCATGGGAAACACTGCAGAAATGGTTTTTCAATCAGAAAGTGTGCGTGAGCATGGAAAACACATCCTTGCTGCAGATGGAGAAAGGGATCAGAAGGGTGCAAGAACCACAATCTTTTCCACTCCTGTGCCAACAGCTGCCCCATATTCCTGCCTGACACTCGCCAAGATGCTCTTGTTCCCCTCATCATTTTCCTCAGCTGCTATGGCTGGGCAAGACCTCACCATCACCAAAGTGCCGTAACAAACACAACAGCTTCTGGCACAGACCTCGCCAGGTACCAGCTGCACTGCCCCAAATCCACCCAGGCAAGGCACCAAGGGTGGGGAGGGGAAACCTGTTTGTGTGATGCTGAGAATGAATCCCACATCTATGGCTCGGCCAGCCCTGGCCCTTGAGTAAGGAGGGAGGCAGGAGCCAGAGCAGAGGGCAGCAGCAGCCTCCTCCCATCCCACATCTGTCCTGCACTTCCAGCAGTTGGGAGGGAACAGACACCTCCCCATCCCAGCACAGAAGGGAGGTACATGGTCTGCTTACCCAGAATTTTTGGGCACGTCTGCTGAAATTCCAAACCCCCAAAAGACTTACCGTAGAATCTCTGACATCACTTTCACACAGGAACACACAACCTGGCAGTGAGAAATGAGACTGAAGAAATGAGAAGTTTGTAAGAGCTTGCTTCCCAAATTCCGGTAGTCACAGGTTTGCGTGCTACATTACAGCTGTTCTGATTGCTGACATCTCATCTCTTATGTACTTATATACCCATTACCATAGTAACCAAATTCCTCAGAACATATAATGCAATTTTTGTATCTGGTGTATTAGAACAAAATTATTAAGGTTACAAAGGCAAGCACTCCAAAATTAGAAAGTGTCAGAATTCAGACTGCCATCTCCCTTGCCAACCCATCTTCTTTTGCTGCCTCCCTATCTCCCAGGCTCCCAAGTCACCTCTCCTGCAAACCTCCAGCTCCAGTTCTCCATCAGCTCCAGCTCCTTCCTCTCCAACCCCTCTGCAGTCCCAGTTTCACTGTACTCTGTCCTGACATTCTTATCTCTCCCCTCTCATCTGACTTTTATACCTCCTGCACTCAACACCAGGCATTTTCCTCCTCCACACTGCCTGAGTGCTCTCCAGGAATGATTCACTGAACATAGGACAGATTCCTTACAGTCTACGAACTGGAAACAAGAGGAGACTCTCTTGCAGGAAAAAAGTCCTTCTGATCTCTCATAGTCCAGGGCTGGAGCATCTTCTGCTGCTCTCTAGGGATAACTGCCTGCTCCAGCACACTCAGTGCTGGTTCACCCTCTCACTGCCACTGCACTGCAAAGATGGGTCCCACTACAGAATACGCCTCCATTTAAGAAGTGCTTGGCAAATACAGAATCTCCATCTTGATGGAACTTAACATAAACTAACCTTTATACTTTACCTGCCTATGGCATTATTTTATACACATATATTGCTAGGAGGAAGGCGCATGCATGGAATGCTTAAGTGCTGTGTTTTCCCTGAACATCAGTACCTGCAAGCACTGTGGAGTCAAGAGTTGAATCCACTGCAGCATCCAGCATATCTCTCCTTATAGGTTTCCTAAAAAGTCCATCAAACCATAGACTTAGACACCCTTGTGCTTGACTGCCTCTCCACTAGAGAAAAAGGTTGAGCCAATACATCATTCTGCACACACAGAACCTGCTTTAAAAAATTAGCTGGCTCTTTTTTGGTTTGGCAGTATTACTAATTGTCCTGAACACAAGGGGTGAAAGAGGTAGGTCAACATCTGCACCTGAAGGAAATACTTGGAAGAATTCATAAACATGGCCCACAAAGCAGGTTTAATACCCAAGCTTCATTCTACCTGGGTTAACTCTTGTATCAGTATTTTTTTTTAAATCTTCTGGTACACAAACTCTTCAGCTCTCAAGTAAGAAATGCAGCACTTTTTCTGGTCTGAAGAGAGGAGGAAACAGCTTAAGCCACTTGTATGTATCTATTAAGTGCTACAGCATTTTAAGGCTGGAACAGCAATTTCAGCTCACGTAGAAACACATCCATCCTAAATTTGACAGAAAACTGTAATCAGAAATTGGTCTATTTCAACAGCACAAATCTAAACACCTCTGTATTTCACAGGTTCTTTATGTGCTCTCACATAAAGCCACTTAATCCAGCTGTTCTCAGCAATCATTCACAAAAGCAAATTAACGAAAAAAATAATCAGCAACCATTTCTACTCCTACCCTTTAACTGAGGGGAACAATAATTTGACTGCTTCAGTCAATGGACGAAACTATTTTCTGTGCATTTAAACAGAAGGTTAACTGAGATGTGGTGGAACCAGCTCCCAGAATTGGACTTTCTCAAAACAAGGTTGTTCTGCCTGTTTCAAGGACTCTGGTCTCAGCTCTTCCAGGAAGTGAGGTAGGAAGCTGCCAACAGGTGACTTTTCTAAGACCGAACTGATCTTCAGGAGTCATAAAGGAGTAGCGATGCAAACAAAAAGCCAATTAAATTAATCTTGTTTTTCTCCCTAAGCGTTCCTGCTGGCAGGGAGTGGGCTGGAAGGCTGTGTCCTGGCCTGGGCCATGCTGGATGGCAGTGCTGGCTGTTCCCATGAGCTGCTGATCTGAAGGCAATCAGTGATTCGGTCCAAGCTAAACCAAGCTGCTCAGAGCCACACAATCATGCCATCTAATGAAGGATGGGAGCTGGAGATGATTAAAGCTTCTACCCAGAGCAATGACCACACAGCACAGTTGGAGCAGGACTGAGCTCCATGGTCTGAAGGACCTCCTTAAAATAGTCTGCAAATATGTGAGAGGAGGGGCCTGGCTCTAGCAAGACATGAAAAATCAAAGCATCAGGGAACAAGGACAGTCACAAGAACAGTCCCAAGAGAGCAGTGGCACAAGGGATCTTGCCAGAGAGGTGTTAGAAATGTTCAAAAATCAATCACCTACTGGTTTGTTTTAATGTTGGGTTTGGGTTCTTTGCTTTTTTTTTTTTCCCCTCAGAAACAGGGCTTGATAGTCTTTCTCAATTTTCATTTTGGCAAACAGACAACTCACATCACACTCCTCTTACCTCCTAGAGAACCCCCCATTCCCCTGGAGAATTTATCAAACCTTTTTAGACAAAGCAGGAGAAGTTGGCTGCATTAGAGTTTCAATACTGGAGTGGTAAATCTTTGCAGAAGAACAGCTAAATTGGTGAATAACACAATCATGACCACTAACAGAAGATTCTGCTTCGAGACTCTTAGCCTGCCAGCAGTCAGAGAACATGGGGGCCAAAGGCTGCCTCTGCCCCAGCAGCTGTTTAGAGGTGGATGTTATCAAATTCCTTCCACATGTGTTTAGATTCCAGGAGACAAGCACCCACATCACACACAAGAAAACCACCCTCACATCCTTTTGTCAGCCAGTTCTCTGAAGGGGCACAGAGAAAGGAGGAGCTCCTCACCCCAAGAGGCTGCCTGTGAAGGGCACAGGTAGGGTGTAACAGCAGAATACTACAGGAAATTTTTGCACTACTGCAGTCTGCACTGCACCTTCTCTAGGGATAAACAAAATTCTGATCTCCACAATCTCCATGGCTGTCAATCTGACACCTTTTGTGAATACTAAATTCACACATACAAAGAACTTTCTCCTTTGTAGGTTTTGAAACATCTCACACACTGTTTCCTACTGGTAACGGAATAAGCAGCATAATTTCATACCTGGCAATTTGAAGTCTCTTTCAGCAGTTTGGAATAATGGATTATGCCTTTTGTTTGTCAGTAGGAACAGACAAATAAGAGGAAAAAAAAACAACTGCAAAGTTTGAAGCAACAATTCCTGTATTAGAAGAAGAGCTATTTCCTGACTGCTCCTGTTGGCTAATAAACAAAGGGAACGTCAGGTGTCCATTTTATAAATTCTAAGGATCTTGGATTTTTGAACTGGGAAAGTAGGACAACCTCCTGATACCTTGGGCAGATACATCCCTAACAACCAACCAGCAAAAAGCAAGAACTGCTCCCTCATCATGCATGCAGCTCACCCGAGCAGCCCAGCTGGACAGGGAGCTACTGAGAGCTCAACAGGCCATGCCAGAAAACACTATTTACTTTTTGGACACAAGCTATAAAGAGCAACCAAGAAGTAATTAAGGTTCTTGAACACAACAGGGCAAAAAATATAAGCTCCAGTGTTGCTCATTGCCCAGAAGTTCTTACTACATCTGGAGAGCTTCTCAGAGATCACCAGCCCATCCTCTCACTATCAACACTCAGTTTAGAGCCTCCAAAAACATGAAAATGCCTCTCTGCAGATTATTTTGCAAAGTCATTCTGAATGAGGGAATATCTAAAGCTTTAGCCTGAAAAAGAATAAACCTATCCATGTTTACTGTATTGCTCAGTATAGCTAACAAGCTGCATGAGAGCCAACTGCTGCCAGGACACAAAAGGGCTCCCAGAAAGAAGGAAAAATTCCAATATATTCTTATATTAATATAATTCCAAAGGCTTGAATAAAAATCATCCTGGTTAAATCAGCCCAGCAGTTGTTTTTGGCTGCTCCCCTGACCCTGGCCAGGGCCCAAAAGTAATCTTGGTGGAAGGCTGCTGCTAGTACTACCTTCATATCTATACAAATATTTCAAGTGTATGGGACAGCTCTCCGGTAGAAATTCACATAAGCATGGCAAGAAGACATTCTCTAGTGCTCATTTAAGTATCTCCAAAGTAACCAAAACCAGAGAATGTTTATATTAAAATATAAAAGATCTATGAAACAAGAATTCTTGGATATTCATAAAGCACCCCTATATTTGCATCTGGCACAACACATACATCCCATCCTCCAGCAAGGCAGGAAGGAGTTACTTTTGAGAACTTGATAGTAGGAATTGAAAAGAAATAACTCTGCTTCTCTCACTCTCTTTTTCTATTAAGCTAATTCCTGTTGTATAAAGTCAGCTTGAAAGCTCCTTTCAAAGAAAAAGGGGGAGGGAGAAGAGGAAGAATCAGATCTGCTTGTTTTTTGCATTTGACATTCAGGTCTCGTTGCCCTGTTTTGTTTTCCTGGAGGACGCAGCGGTGCAGACCTCGCAGAATGATGACATCACACCTACAAAAAAAGCAAAACCCAAACAGAAGGGAAGCAGCTTTCCTCAAACCAACTCAGAACACCAGCTCTGCTTCTGGCTGGTGCCTTTTGGACAACTCAAAACTCAGTGGGTCTGGGGGTAACCAAATATTCCCTTCAGATCCCTGGCCCATGTGAGCAGCCCACAAAAATGGGGAAGGGGACATTGCTCCTTTCCAGGCCAGGCAAAATCAAGTTTAAAGGTATTTAGTTACTGCTCCCCTCTAGAGATACCTTGAACATTACACTGTTTTATGCCTGTTTATACCTGCTTTATTGTTGGTTAGGAGTTACACAGGCAAGTGGCTTTTACCACGATGAAACAAAGCAAAGTACAGCATGTTTAGGTTGCTCAGTAAATTGGAAGCTGCTCTTTCTGAAATGCTTTATAAAGTTATTTTTCTGTATGAGGTAAGATTCTGAGCAGCATCCTTCCTGCAGAGCAAGGAGCCATGCTGCACCAGGAACAGAGGAACTAGGTGTGCATGCATGCAGAGTGCAACACCTGCACAGGATACAAACACACCTCTTGTGGTGAAAATGTGTTCATATCTTGTCTGTATTTATTAAAACTCAGGAAAGGCCCTTGCCAAAACATGTGCACTCACTGTTCCATGTCACAAGGAGATTCACCCTTCATGTAATACCTGAACTCAACTCCTTGACATGACTGGCAAGCTCAAAAATAACACGTTTTAAGTGAAAAATACCTGCCAAATCTTGGAAGAAAATCTCCATTTAAGACACCAAACTAGATAGCACACAACTATTCTCCTAGCTTCTTACAATTTATGGCTTAATTTTCACAACAACAACAACAAGCAGCAAGAAAGAAACTTATAGAAGTGAAGTTACCAAATATTCAGTGGTCACATGGTCCCACTTATAGCTACTGAACAGCACAATGGTGACAAAGCATTTGACTGCTTTTGCTGTGATTTTTTTGGTAATTGAATATGAAACTAAGAAGACTGTCATCTCTACCTTATGTACAAGCTCAATTCAGACACAACACAACTAATTCCTCAAAGCAGGAAAACAAACCTAGCCTTTATTAACTTAGGGACAATGCTCCAATAGGAACATCAGCTAACCAGGGCTTATTATCAGATTTTGTCCAGAAAAATATTTTTAAAATATGCTCTCACAAAGGATCTCACATTCCTCCCCAGAACTCAAGTCTTGTTATTACTGTACATTAAATACTAGGAAAAGGTTCTTCATCCAGAGGGTGTTTGAGCACTGGAACAAGCTCCTCAAGGAAGCAGACACAGGCTGAGAGTTCAACAAGTATTTAGTCAATGATGTCAGGCAGAGAGTGGGATTCTTGGGGCCACAGGAGTTGAACTTTGATGATCCTTGTGGGTCCCTTTCAACTCAGAATATTCTGTGGTCATCTGCCTTGAGAAATCTTCTCATAACAGTGGCTGATTTCAGATCAACAAATGGCTGATTTCAGATCAAATGCAATTATAGATTTCTATAAAGCAGCTCATGTTTTCTAGAGAATTTGACTTCCAACAGTAAAACACTAAGTACATTCCAGTGTCTATCTAAAGATCTCAATCTCCTGCTCCAGCAATTAAAAGGAAGGAAAATGAGACAAGCAACTGCGTTTAAGGAAGCATCAAAAACAGGTGGTAACTCCAACCCAAGATGGAATTCTGCTCCTAAGTTTGAAGTCTGAGCTCTGCTGTCTCAGATGGGCCCAATGGAGCGTGCCGAGTCCTGTTGGGTTGACTCTGGAGACCAGTCAGGACAGTTGGACAATGACCATCTCTGTAATTTTCTGCTTACATATTTACAGAATGTATTTAAGTGGTGAGACCGTATGTGTCATGTCCTTAGAAATGCTAATCACAGGCATGAAATCACATACAGAAAACCCCTAAATCAGCAGGTGCTCACTGCCTCCAAACCAGAACATAAGCAGACAAGTAGAATCACAACTCACACCATTCTCTCCTTCCACTCATGCTGCTCCATATCATCCTTGTTTCCCCAACACCTATGTAAATAGGTAGGTAGATTTTGCAACAGGCATAATAAACAGGTACGAACTACTTCAAACCAGCACAGGTTACATTAGTTTCAAAGCTGAAAGCAGCTTTTGGAGAAAGCTTGCTAAATTTCACACTGCATGTCTGTGGCAACATGGAACAAAAATCTCTCAGAAAAACAAGATGCCAAAATACTGAGCACTTTCACACAGGTACTCAGATTTCAAGGTTTTAATGCTTTTGGGGGGTTATTCCAGTTTAAAAGAAGCAACAAAATTCTTAGTTTTATTATTTCCAGGTAAGCCCCAGCTATTTTACAGCATAGATATGCCTTAAAAGAATCCCCACACTACAAACCCCTCTGCAGAGACAGGTACAGCAGAATCTAGAACAGATGAAAGTTACTGGTGATGAGCTGAGCAATTGCTCACTCTGCAATGCTTATGGATTCCCAACAGGCACAGGGGCTGGAAGCTCCTCTTCCTTCCCAGGGCATCGGGTGAGAACCCTTTCAGCTTTTTACAGCGGTGTGCATTTGCAGTACACAATAACTTTACCCTGAAGAAAAGGTGATATCCAGCTGTGGCAGAGACTGCACAAACAGGGTGAAAAGATATACTCTGCCTCCACAGATCTCCATAAAAATGTCCAGACAACACCCAAGTCTTGAAATTTTATATGCACAGGGATATTTTTTACTTAGATGGGCAGTCCCTGGTTATCCCTGTGCGTGACTGACTCCAAAAATTTAAGAAACTTAGTTTGTTGTTCATCAAGTTCAGGGACTGATTTACAATGCATTAAAAGCCCTTTTCAGATTTATGTAAAGATAAAAATCAGCAAAAAGTCTCATCATAGTAGCAAAAAATATTAAACATGTCAAGATTTAGCCAGCCTATTCATGACGAGCATTAAATTGCCATTATGGTAAGCAAAATCTTCATAGTGCTCCTATGATGAAACAAGAAACCCTATCCCCTGCATTTTTAGCAGGTCAGGCATTTTCAGAGGGAGATCTGGGACAGTGGTGCTGCTGAACTTTGAGGTCTGTGATGTTTCACCACATCCCACAGGTAAAGCAGCATCTCCTACACTTCTGCTTCCATCTTACAACCTGGGAGATGCTGATGCTAACTGGGGACCAAGGAGACAAGTTCTACCCCATCACCACCAGCCATGCTGAGCAAATTACTCATTTCCCCACCCATACTTCAGTATCTTCCTCACAAATGTGGAAAATAAATATGCCTTTATGATCCATTTGAAATAACTTGAGATTTGTGGATGAAATTCAGAGCAGGGAATTACTATTATTATGCTGCTAATTCAGAGAAAAGTATAAAACCATCACATATGTAAGATAATATTTCTTTGCTAAAGCTTAAACTTCTATTTGTGTATTAATATTTCATTTCTCATATTAATATTAATTACAGCTATTTCTGTTTAAATATAAAATATCTGTAATACCTACAGAAAAACATTGTGATTATACCAATTTATAGTCACTAGAGTAATTAATTTTCAGTACCACAGATCCCCACAGCAATGGGAAGACTATTCAAATGAGGATCACAGTCGCTGGTGCTGGACCAGCAACTGAGGAAAAACTCCAGAGCCCAACATGATGGCACACCTGCACAGTGACCCACAATTACCAATTCCAGCAACAGGGGAAAACATAAGAGACTTTAAATAATGTGCTAATTATGATTTTTAAAGTATAAGAGACATTCAAGAAAAAGCACTAAAAAATTTGGGAATATTTTTTAAAACTGAGCATCAAACATTCCATGTCAAATTTTTATTCCATAAACTAGCAAATAACTCTTTAAATGTTCTTTATGTTTTTGTGACTAATTATGAGCTAGTGAAGGTAAATCATGTACTTTATAAGTAAACTATTTTCACGTTAGTCTAGTATTCAAAGCACTCTGCTTGTTATTGTCAAATCAGGAACGAATCTTTTGCCCAGTCTTGTTTCTGCAAATAAATTTACATCATCAGTATTGTAATGAAATCAAAGTAGATGTGAGGATGAAGACTTCCTTCTTCCATAACATTTTATTTTGGATAAAAAAAATCATGTATAAAGACATCTTAAGTACAGATTATCTTAGTGTTTGACTCCCTGTGCTCTGTCCTTCTAGTCAGCAATAGAAATGTTGAATTCTCTGGTCAGTTCAGGACATCTGTGTAGGCTGATCTGCTAAGAATGTGGTCAACTACTGAGCTAGCAGCTGACAGCAACATCTTCTGAGAGCAGGAGAAGGAAATATCTCCGGTGATTGTCATGCAATCATCTAAATTCAGCCCAAGCATTCTCACTAAGCCTTCTTCTCCCACCTCCATGGGCACTCCAGCTTGCACAGATCTGGCCACTAAAGTGGCTTCTGGAACGGAGATCCTCTAGGATTTCTTTGCCCATGTATTGTGTCAAATGAAGGGAAAAATAACCTTCCATCACTTACAAAGGACAGATGATCAGCATTCAGATGGGTTCGCCTGCATTCTTGCTGCAAAACGGGCAGGTCCCA
The DNA here is from genome assembly GCA_030060385.1 of Muscicapa striata striata. Taxonomy (NCBI): domain Eukaryota; kingdom Metazoa; phylum Chordata; class Aves; order Passeriformes; family Muscicapidae; genus Muscicapa; species Muscicapa striata. The sequence goes on from JAREIS010000079.1 coordinate 3,434,938, forward strand.
GCAAGAATTAAAAGGAGGTTCTACCACACACCTCCAGCCAGAGACTAACCTAGTTTTAAACACTTCAAAGCATGTGTTAGAGGGGGGGTTTGTGTGGAAAGGAAAGAAGGAAAATTAAGCCAAAAACACAGGTAAGAGTTCAGGGTTGCCTATATGGCAATTAACCCATAACAAAAATGGAGCTTGGCATTCTTTGCAAGGCACTGCCTCTGAAATGTATCATTATTTCCTTCCCAACTCTGACATGCACTTCTAGGAGACAGCAGAAATTTTTGTCAAGGCCAAGGTTACCCTCTTTTTTAACTAAAGATGCAAGCCTTCATAAAAACCCCAATCTAAGAGTCTGGCTGCATACTCAGGTGTACCAAGCAAGTATAAAGTGGGGTTTGTACCAGCTCAGCTGATGCCAGGGAAAAATTAAATCACTGCACCTTAGTCTTTATGTGTGGCAAAACCACATTACTGCAGTCAGTCCAGTACATAATTCTCAAGACAAGATTTCAATATGCAAAGACTAATTTAAAAAGCCCAAGGAAACACAGGAAAGCGATGGATTAAAGGCAGAAGATTCTGTGCTCTGCACAGACCCTGTGTTCTGTTTGACCCTCAAAGAGGGACGCACCTTACCTAGGGGTACAGGGCCAAATCATTCCAAAATAGATTCCAAACCCAGGGTTTAACTAGTTTGCTATCTAGGCCAGGAAACAGTTCTGGAACACATTTAACACAGTTTAATCGCATCAAATCATAGCTGGCCCAGAAGTGATTTTAACAACTGTCAACTGCTCCTTGGAACAGGCAAAGCCAAAAAGAAGATCACAGCACACACTTTACAAAGAGCACAAGAGACAACCCAAACATCCAGAGCACCAGCAGCAAAGCAAGGCACATTCAAATCCCATGATCTTTATTCAGATTGGGTTACAAGGAAGTGGGAACTGGGAGGAGTTAATGTTAGTGACAACTGCAAGCCAGAACTAAAGGAGAAACATGTTGCACTGCCACCAAGACACAGCTTGAGAAATCTTAATAACTGATGGAGAAAGTTACTGCACTACTTACTGGATACCCGTGGCCTATTTGAGAAATAGTAATAGCAAAAATAACCTCTCATCTCGGCTGGGGAGGGAGGGACAGTCACCAATTAAAAGGGGACTGAGATGAGAAATGAGAATTGCGTATTAAGAATGGTGAAGGAGGCAAAAATAACAAACATGTGCAACAGCACATGAGATTATTTCGAAGAAAACTCATGACAACATTTCTCTGGGCATGGGCTCATGGGTCTGTCACTGCCCTTGAGCAGTGGAATGTCAGGGAAGAGGAAGGATTGCTGGGTGCCTGGAAAACAGACCGAACACATGGATGGGGAGCAAGCCAAAAGTGTTACACGAAATGGTCCCTAACCTTTCAACATACTTGCACTTGCATATTCCTCTTTCCCATGCTCCTCGATCCCAAAGCTTTCCAGACATTAGAAATCAGCCAGACCAGAGTGAACCGAAGATGAACCAGCAATGCAAAAGGAAGGACTGATCCTAAGGACCTAACTCCTCAAAATCTGTGTCTAGCAATGCCCAACAAGTGAAAGAAGGCTAAAGGGAGGAAAAAGAAATTTTAAAGTTTAGATGAACTAAGTGAAAGGCTGAAAGCAACTTTATTCACATTTTAAGAATTCAAGTGTAATACATATTGACTTTCAGTCTAAAGCTATAGCAAAAATCTGAGATTAACAGTAATCATCAAAATTTTCTTTTCAAATAGGGATTGACAAAGTTGACATGCAGTAAAAACTTCCAATGAAACTCACAGGCACTGTTCCCCCACATTCTGATAGGAGGCTGCCCGGTAAAGATGCTGAACTCAATGAGCATAGGATAAAACTGTTTTTATAAAATTACATCTCACTCTAAAGAAAATATTTGCATGGCTGTAGCCAGGAGTGTAAAAAGGGTCATTGGAAGATCACAGACACAGAAAACTGAAGAGCCTGCCAGCCTAGAGTTTTGTGACTTCTTTTTTTCCTCAAGATCAAACTTTTCCCCCAAACAAAACATTTCCAGCCTTTTCCACCCTAAGGACAATATTCAATATGTAAATCTCATGCTGTCACCCCATCCTGACCCCTAAAGGAAAGTCAAAACTGTTTCCAGCCAAGCAATACAGCAGGCTAAACTACAAGCTACTGTCCAGTTGTATTAAGAAGCTATCATCACTCCAACTCATGTTGAACCAATCCCTAAGAGAAAGAAAACCTCACCTCCAAGCTATAGGTGTGTAACCAATGCTGTAAATCTGTCCTCAGCAAGCTCTGATTAAACTGGAGAAACTTCTCTGTTTAGACAAAACTTATTGCTGCTTTGGCAATTTCATGCTATGTTTACAGTGGCTACCTTGCCTTTTCTTCTGGCAAAGAAACAAAGATTTATCAGAATGTGAAAAAAAAAAATCAAGAGGAATAATGCACTGATTTCTGATCAAGTATTAGAAGTTCCTAATGACTTCCCTTCCATAACTAAAAAAAATACTTTAATTCCAGTGATCACCAAATATTTGTTCAAAAAATGCTTTAAGAACCATGTTTGGAGCCCCCACTGTGCTGGCTAATGTCCATTGTGTTTCTAAGGGCCTTCCGAAAGTATTCTCTCCTCCATGTTCTGTACTGTAAATGAGCACTTAGGCAGGGAAGAAGGAATAGTGTGTAAAGCCAACTCTGCTTTTAAACAGCCCTCTATCTTTTCCTACTATTTTCTGCACACTTCTTCCCCTCAGACATTTTGCATTTCACCTCTGATTTAATGTTTATATATTTCAATTTTTTTCACAGGAAGGACTCTCCCTCTGGAACTTCACATGTGGGGATTAGTGATTTTCTACCCTTTGTCCATTGAGAAATCAATGTATGATCAGCAATGCCTCAGTACGTTAAAGGACAATAAAAACAAAGGATCCTGAAAACTAACCACTAGAAATTTAGCAGAAAGTGCCACCAGCTACCTCTGTCTTTAAACCTCATTGCTGGCTGTGGTGGTGCAGCCCAGTCTCTGGGGTTGTCTCTAACATCACCTCACTGTGCACTGAGCCATTTCAGATCACCAAGCTGACACAAAACTGTATTTTTCCTTAAGTTAGCTTTCTGCTGGTGCAGGATTAAAGACCAGAGCCAGTGGAATGACACATGGAGAAGGACTGCACACCTCAGTCAACTTTCAGCGTAAGGGAAACTCTCCAGAGAGCACCAGGCTGCACATACTGGGGTTTCATCCTGCACTGCGCCCATCCAGAACGAGTACTTTGTGGAGAAGAGTAGGAAACACACAATATTATAGAAGAAAGGACAGATGTGGGTCTCAAAGTACTAAATAATCCTGTTCTGTGCAGTTACAGTCAAGCTTGTCCCAAGCATGGTTAACCAGGAGAGAACAGAACTGAAACCTTGCTGTCAGACCCAGGAAACTTTCCAGTTCAGACACAACTCCAGTCCAGGGTTGAAGTTCAACTCTTCCCTTTGTCCAGGTTCACAAAAGGAAATACAAGTAAAATCCTTGACATTACACAGCATACTTGAACAGGAAAAAGGTAATGGCCACCCAGCACCACTGCCATTCAGAAGACAAGAGCGTGCCTCACCCCTGGTAACCCAAAGATTTTTATAATTTCTGGTATGCCCTTCAACCTGACAGTATGTTGTTTATATGATTTTAATATGAACAGGAACACAACAGAAAATGCTTCTAAGATAGGATCTTTGTGATTATGGGAGTGTTCACCAAAACACACTGAGAATAGAATAAGACAAGCAGTATTTACCACAGCTTCCTCATCACCTCTAGATCACAAAGAGAGCCAGATCAACTCTAATTATCTTCTTACTTGACAAAATACCTATACTGTCAAAAAAATTTCTATGAGATATATTTTGCAAATGACCTTACTCCCTACTAAGTTAGATCAGAAGTATATCCATGCAGAAGTGACAGACATGAGAGACAACAGCAGCAGTACATCCAGTCTGTCTTTGCTAGAAAGAGAATTACACCTGAAAACCAAGTACCTGGGAACCACCTAATGCTCTGTTGAGTATGCAAAGGTTGTGTCAAAGTGGAACTCCCTACTGCAGAGTCAGCTACCTACAACATCTTTAAAACAAATCTCTGAAATTGCTGCCATATCTATTGTTCTCTACAAAACATCCTCATTACAGGAAATCCACTACTAGGATACATCTGAAGATGTAATTATTAGTGTGATATTTGCTTCTCTTCCAATGAATCTCACCAAACATAAAACCTGAGACTGTCTTACTACCCATCAAAAACAAGTTATTCTGGAGACAAAAACTGGTGAATAGTGCTAGAGATGAAAACTGCACAATCAGAAATGTTATTTAGCTGGAAGTAAACATTTAAAGTTCGTCAGTTTAGCTTACACTGGAATTTAAGAGCAGGACATAGATAACTTCTTCAAATAGTCTAACTTGAGGCCTAAGCCACCTTATCTGCACATAATTTTAATGCCAACATCTGGTCCTGTACAGGCAACACTTAATTCAGTCTAGTTAAAAAGAAAAATAACATCCAACTATCCAAAGAGTTTTTAATTCAGGCGGTTGCATTTCAGCAGGATTAAACTTAAAATTAAGCTGTTCTACCAGAATCACCTTCTCTTCACTGAGATATTGTTAACAGAGGAGAAAAACATCCTCTCAAGTTCAAAGGACAAATTGAGGTTCAAATTTATCAATGTATTTCAGTCTACAGATAAAAGGAAGATGAGTCCTAAAAATGGCAAACATACAAGTCAGAACTAGGCCAATGTTGTGGAGAATCTAATATGAAGGCTCAAACCAATCGTTGATTAGGTTTGCCCTTGGACATAAGTAGCAAAAACTATGACACACTAAGTATGAGGAGGCACAAAGGCAATGAAAATGTAGGCTCAAAGTAGGCTCAAGAAAAGCATACCAAAAACTGTATTTACTGCAACAGAAGTTGTTATTCTGTAATCCTGAAATATGAAAACAAACCTTCCCTAGTGTCAAAATGTATCAGTTTTTCATGGTTTTCACTATTACATGCTATCTAATACAGCTATTTTTCAGACACTGAAGATCTGAACTATATTGTTCTTTTATATATATATATATATATATATATATATATGTATGTATGTATATATATTTTTATATACTTTTATATATTTATATATATTTATATATTTGGATGGTATTTTTAAATGTTTCATCTGAAGCATTCCAAGCTGGTAACCTCTATCCAAATACATAAAACAAGTACCATGTCAAATGCACTATAAATAGCATTAATAGTAAGGAATCAATAACATCCAAACCTTTAGGTAACATCTTATTAATCCGCCCTTGCCATGCATGGGCACACTGCTGTAAGGGCTCTCAAAATGCAATAGTCAAAGGTGAAGGACACAATTTGTTCAACTAGTTAATGCAACTGCTATTTAACCAACAGAGCCACTAAAATGCCACCTAATGAAATACTCCATGCCATGATAAGCAGCAGAGACAAGCACGATAAACATGGAACGTTTTTCTAAGAAAATATATTAAAAGTCCTCAGGGCTGTTACCGATCTGTCATTTTTTTTTCCGAAGGCATGTGAAGACCTACATTTGACAACAACCATTTTAATCTCTGGTTCTCCCCCCCACCCCATTTCTTGTACCGCGCCCAACACAATGGTACAACTGCATCTCCCAGGTATCGCCTTGATATTTATTTCTGCTTTCACAGTGACAAAGGTCAACTCTGATGCTCCAAAGATGCTTGCAGCAAAGCGGGGTTAGAGATATTTCCAACGACATAGCCACACGCGGGTTACAGAAATCCAGCCTCCATGAGATGTTTTAATCTGACAAATTAAAATGGTTGGGAAACGCTATTTGGGTAACGGAATCGGCCGCCACATGCATTGCTAAGGGGGGAGCAATAAAAGGTCTTTAAAATAGGTCACTTTCAGCCAAATCCCACACCAGCACCGAACAAAATGGTATATACACTGAAAACTCACCGCTTGGGGAGGAGCGAGGGGGCATGGAGGAGGAAAAAAAAAAAAAAAAAAAAAAAAAAAAAAAAAAAAAAAAATAAAAGGACATAAACCGCGCGGGTCTCCGAGGGACCCCCTACCCTCTCTGGGGGTCGGGTCCCGGCCGGCGGAGCCCCCAGGGGAGCCGCAGACAAAAAGGGCCGCGGCGCTGGGCACGCCTGGCCGCGGGGCCGGCCCCGGCCCCAGCCCTGGGCCTCCGGCGGCCCCTGACAGCGGGGAACACCCTCCGCCCGCGGCCGCCCTCCGCGGGAAGCGCCATTTCGCCGCCCGCTCCCCGCCGGTGCTCGGCGGCGGCGGCCCCGACCCTGCGGCAGTGCCGCAGAGCGCGGCGGGGAGGCGCCGGCCCCACCGGGCCGCTCCCCCACCAAAACCACCACCACCACCACACCACCACCACCTCCTCCCGCACCCTCCCGGGGCCGCCCCGGCCGAGCCCCCGCCGCGCTGCCTGCCTTACCCTCCGCCGCAGCCGGGCTGGGAGCGCCGGTCGGCCCCCGCGGAGGAGGAGGAGGAGGAGAAGGAGGAGGAAGGAGGAGCGGGGCAAGGGGCGGCGGCCCCGCGGGGGAGGCGCCCCGGAGGGGCGTCGGGCCCGGCCCGCGGGTGCCCGGGCGCGGCGGGCACAAAGGCGGCGGGGCACGGCACCTAAGATGGCAGGGCGGGCGCGGCGGAGCGCTCAGCCGCCGCCACCGCCGCCGCCACTACCGCCGCTGCCTGGGCCCCGCTCGCCGAGCCGCAGCCAGGCCGCGCCGCGGAGGCGCGGCGTACGGGTAGGGCGGGCGGCGCCGGCCGTGCCGCCGCGGCGGAGCGGGTCCGTGTGCCGGGCCGCGATCGCTGCCGCCGCCCCGCCGCCACCTCTCCTCAGCGCCGCCCGGGCTCCGGCTGCGCCGCCGCCGCCGCTCCGCGCTGCCCGCAGCCAGCGGCCCCGCCCGCCCCTCTCGCGAGACTTCGCCGCCCTCTCCTCCCCCAGCACCGCGGCCGGCGGGAGGGGCTGGGGGCGGCGGGGGGAGCAGGGGCGGGGCCGGGAGGGGGCGGTGGAGGGGCAGCGGTGGCGCGGGGGCGGGCGGGGCTGCGTGGGGAGGGGGCGGCGGTCTGAGGGGTCTTGGGTGTGTGTGGGGAGGGCGTGGTGGCTTTCGGTGTGAGGGTCTCGCCGAGGAAGGGGTGTTGGTGTGAGGGTCTCTGTGGGGAGAGGTCGTTGGTCTGGTGGACTCTTGTGAGGAGGGGGTAGCCGGCTGTGAGGGGTTGTGTGAGGAGGAAGCCTTGGTGTGAGGGGCTCTTGGGGAGGGCTCGTTGGTGTGAGCAGAGAGTAACCAGTTGCGTGGGGAGGGGCGGTTTTAGGTGACAGGTGAGGGGCTGCTGAGGGATGGGAGAACAGGAGAGAGCTGGGGGTGCTGGGCGTAGTTTGGGAAAGAGGGTTTGAGGAAGGCCTATGTAGGGACACTGAGCAGGGAGATGGTGAGGGGCTGCTGCTGAGGCCATTTGGGCTTGGTCAGGGTTATGGGGGAATGAGGAAACTGTGGAAAGGTGTGGGGGAACAGGGAGATGGGGGACTCAGCATTGCTGTACGTGAGGCCTGGACATAGATAGGGAGAGGCCTGGCACGGGCGGGAACTTTTTGGGGGCAGTGTGGCAGAGGGCTTCATGTCGTCACCACAGCCAACCTGCCCCAAACATGGAGCCAAGTCGAGCTGCCTCTCTGGCCAGGAGCAGCTCAGCTACAATCCCAGGAGGTTGTAGGTGACTGCTCCGCTCACCAAATGGGTGTATTTCAGCCTGCCCGTGGCCAAGTTTTGTTTCTGGGGTGTGGCCAAAAGAGGGAGGGGGGGAAAAAAGTCTCATGGACTGAGCATGTGGTCTCTGTGTACTCTTGGCTGTCAGTGATGGGTGTTGAACTTGGTAGGTTGTTGAGCCTTTGTGTGCTTTGGTATCTCCATCTATGAAGCAGAGATAACAGTTGGCTTCATGCAGGGATTAATTATCGCATCTTGTAGTCACGTATTTGTTTATTTGTTTTTGCTATAGATTACAGCTGGAGGAATTCTAAACAGTCCACTTCTCCTTGTCATGGTGTTTGAGCTCATTGTGCTCCTGCCTGAACAGAGGAAATCACTGAGGTCAGTCTCCCTCGTGTTTATAGTTGCTTTCCCTTTCAGAAGTATGGGGGCAAGGAATCATCAAAATAACAATTTGTACTGACATCCTGATAATAAATTAATAGAAAATGTTACATAAGACACAAAGTTTGTCAAAGGTGTGTTTGTAGGGATGGCTTCCGCTTTTGACTTCAGAATTACACTGAAGGCACAGTGTGCTCTGTTAAAGTGCCCTGCAAATGCTCAATTTTGAGATGTCCCCAGTATGAAATAATATAACTCTGCAAATCCAGTATTACTGCTACTGCTGAAATAAAACTGACGAAACAAACTTCCTTCCTATTTCCCACATAATCTAACAGATACTTTGTATCATAAGAAAGTTTTGTATCCAACAGGTGTTGAGGTGATGCTGGATACGAGTTAGGTAAATTTTGCATTTACCTTTAGACAGGCAGAGCTACTGGGGACTGTTTTGTTTAACCTGAGATGGCGAAACACCTGAGGAATGTGGTTGGCCGTAACAATTGTGGACCACATCTAGAATTTTGTGAACTTGTCCCAAAGTGGTCTGATACTTTGCTTTTTCAAATCCCAATAGGAAAAGTGAGACAAACATGGATTACTTGAAACATATGTTGTTGTGGGTATTGGGAGAGGCAAACTAAAGGTTTATCTGATGATCTCAACCTTGAAGTTGGCAGCTATGACAGGAAACTTGGTTTCATTCATCTGCCAAAGATATTTGTAGTGTATCATTTGACAAGTTAAAAGGCATTTTTGTAATGACACAAAAATAAAACCATCCGCTTTCTAAAACTACAGTTTCTGTCTTCTGAAATAATATGGGAGACACACTTCTGGGGAAATTAAGGGCATGCCTGAAAGGTAAACATTTGTATTTTCAAATGTTGAAAGAATGGTGTTTAATGCTAATCTGCTCAGCATGGCCTATTGATATTAATTTGGTTTTATACTTGTTTTGTCAAATTAGTGGGTATCATTTACTTTTGGAGATGGGAGAACAAAATGGAGCAGTAAGAGAGAGTGATACGCCCACGGGGTCAAAAGGTGAAATTGAGAATCACATTCTTCTGAATCTTGATCTTGTACTTCTTCCTGCAGACAAATTGCCTGTAAAGCTCATGAATTATGAGAGCTAGCGAGGTCCACGGAGCTAACCCAGCAAATGCCAGCAGAGAGTCTGGGCCTCAGCTCTTAGTGTTAACACACGTGAAAGATAATGAGAGGTCTCGGTAAAAATCCTTAGAGTCTCTTAACAGTGGCTGCAGAAAAATGTGAATAATGCTTTACCCTTAACTATCAAGTATTTTACTTGAAATGCTAGATCTGCACTTGATATGTATTCAGTGACTGCTTCAAAAATATACAGTATAGTCTGTGAACAGACTGTTTGGAAAAAGTTCACTGAAATTCTGAAGGAACAGCCAGTGTGAAAATTATGTTTATTGTCACCAGCTGAACTAAACAGCACATTTAGCTTTCCTAGTTCATCGCATTAGACATGTTCTTGCTGCCTTCTCAAAAGACCATAGTAAGCATTTAGAAAGTCAGTTCAGCTTCATTTGCTAATTTCCTGATGCAAATTCAGTCCACTTTAAAAAGAACTAAACAGGTTTATATATGTCTGCATCTGGGATTTGCACCAGTCTTATCTGTCAGATAGCTATACCCAAAGTTAATTCTGTCTGAAGGAGGTGCCAGAACATCAATAAATAAATATTACAAATTGCCTAGCAGTTCAGCTGACAGGCAGAACTGGTTTCAACACATTGCTCCCATTGTGCTGCTGCAGAGCTGGTCCTGGAGTAGACCCATACGACATTCCAGCATGGACAGGACCTTTAAGAGCATGCATCAGCTCTCCATGATATTGTAGGAGAGGAAGTAGAGAACAATGCTTAATCCAACGGAAACTGTGGCAAGAATTTATTCAAGGCACATTGTAATTAGTTGAGCTGGGAGTTTGGCCAGGACATTGGGGTTAACACCCCTGCTCCTTTAGAGGTGTCATCGTTTATTTTTTAAATGACTTTAAGTGATGAGAAGCTTGGCTTTCTGTCTCAGCAGAATGACACCAGTTCAAGCAGTGTAAAGTTCTCACAGCAATATGAAGGTGCTGGTTCAGAACTAACAGCAGTGATGGGGCCTAGTACAGTTATCACTGCTTTATAAATACTTGCAGTAGATAAGAAAGATAAGAGTGTGATTAGGGCACAGTTTCAGGTGCTGTAATTACAGCCATGCCTTCCTCAGCCTTCAGTCCAAATGCTGTTGAATCTAGCCATTTTTAAGCAAACAATTGTAATTTTAGAAGAAATTGTAGAATTTGAAACAGAAACACTTGGTTATTAATTATATAGCAGCTGTGACTAACAGTTATCAATGCTTTTTCTTAGGCAACTTATACAAGCAGAATGTAATTTAGCCAATTTAATTCTTTCATGCCATTGAGATTTTTAGGAAGTGTTCTTTGAATGTATGATGTACCAATTTAGAAACTAACTTTCAGCTTGTTCTTTGCTTGCAGGGAAGATGAACACATGTGTGTTTTAGTGAGTGACTAGTTGTGCAATGCACAAATGAGGAATTGTTTTGATTTTACTAGCATATGAAACCTGCCATCATTCCTATAGTGCAGTTTGGGCCATTATTATGGGTTATGAGGTTATACAGGAAAAACACGTTCTGGAGAAAGGCTGGTCAAAATAAATGAGGTAGAGTCTTCCAGATTACAGCAATCTGGTTTTGTATCAGTGATGTAAATGCTTGGGTACATCCACTGGGATGCAGATACCATGTCAGACAGTGTCCCTCTGACAGTTTGTGTTGTAAGGACAAAAATGAAGCAATACTGACATTATTACGTAACTGCTTCTGTATTCTATGACAACAATTATAGTACTTCACTCTTCTCTTACCTTTTATTAGATGCTCCTTGCTGTGCGCTTATGATTGTTCCATGAGTTGAGTGGTTTTAGCTATTAAGAAATGGGGAAATGGTGGCACAAGAAGAAGTACTTGCCAAGGTCATATGGGAAATGAGTGTCAGAGACATAAACAGAATCTCAGCCTTCTGACTTGTCCCACTCTGCCCTCTGGGAAACCAGAAAAAAGTGGAAAAGTGGCTTGCAGTGTGACTCAACAGCTTTTCCTTCCTTAGCCACTGCCATGCTGGGCAATTACAAATAAATGCCAGTAGGTCATTTCCACCTGAGTCAAACAGGTTTCCAAGGGACTCTGGGTAGCATGTCTTCTGCTAGTGAGGGTTCTTCCATGGGTCTTTGCAATAAATTTGCTTTGAAATATTTTCAGAATTTCAGAACTAACTGGTTTTTTAGGCCATGACAACTGAGTACAAGGAGAGTCTGTTCTGGTATCTCAGATTTTTTTCTCAACAGCAGGGCCGAAGTGGGTTTTACTCTGGCATTGGTTCAGAATATCTGCAACGGATAAAGGATCGGTATTATGGAGTCCTTGATCTTGAAGAGTGAAGATGGAAAGAAGTAGCACAGGAAAGGCCTTGGCTCTGGTCCTTGGATGGAGGGGTAAGAAGAGACCTTTGGCAGAGAAGGGAGAAAGGTGACTAATAATGTGAAACTGGGAGGAAACTCATTTCAGTTATGCAATCTGCTGGCTTGCTTTCTCTGAGGGAAGACACCTTTTGTTAGTTGTTCCACTGGCACTTGCTGCTCATGCTGTCTTCTGAATAGAAATCTAAACCAATTATTTCTCTGCTTGACTTAGGAAGCTTAATTTAGCTTTGCGGCAATGAAAATACAACAGCATTTAATTTCTTTGTTCTCTGTCTGCAGAATTTCTTTTAGATTTACTTTGTCTCTTCCATTTATTATTGGTTCTTTTTCCTGGCTGTCCAGTAGTTTAGCCAAGATGAGGAAACTTTTTTTCTGCTGTCATGCACTCATTTCCCATATCTCACTTGTTCCATAGTTTTCTGTGTCCTTTTTGCCATATTTCCAAAGTTTCCATGGAGAATTTTGCCATGGCAGTCCAAGAAGTTGCTGTTGTCTGATCTAATCCTTCTCCACATAGCTGAGTCATCAGAAGGGAGTTTGTTCTGTGCCTGACCCTGCTGGGTTAGCACTGGCTATCTTAGCTCAGACCCAAGCCTGACAGTGCTATGACTACCCCAGCCTATGTCCTGGACTGGCTGGTGTAGGGATGTGTACTTACACCACCTGACTATGGTAGAGGGAGGCAGCCTCTGGAAGAGCAGTTTGCTGGAAATGATGACTGGAACTGCTGGAGCAAGAGTTGGTGGAACTCTTCTGAGAACTCCTAGATTCCGTATTAGCATGGTGGCTTTTCCAGTAACCTGCAATGAACAGCTCTGCTGTTGACCCCATCTGGATCTTGATCTCCTGTTTTATAGATTTGATAGGTAAAACAACATTTTACATTGTTGTGAACTTGCTTCCAGACACTGATTCTTATAATCTGTAAAACAGTTGTGAAACTGTGGCCTTGCTCTTCAGCAATTCTGCAGTCACCTATCTCTGAGACACTGTATTTCACCCTTGAATAAGATTCTAGACCAGAAAAAGAGTTAGACTGCATGCAGATTAACAAATGTGTTGCTAGTATCTCTGGCTACTGCAGCATGACTCACCCATCAGTGCTTGTCAGAGTCTGGCGTGACCTCATTGAAAGCTTCAACATCTCCTGTGTGAAGGCAGGTTGTAATCCAGTGTGGGTATCCTGAATAGGTGAGGAATGAAGTTCTGAGATTGTAATAATGCATACATCATAAACATCTCCCTGGAAATCAATTACGCCCTCACCAGGAATATTCTTATATTAGATCCTTATTTCTGAGGATCTCTTGGTACTAAGCCTGCCTTTCCCTGCTTTTATTAAAAAAAAACACCTGTACTATTCAAGACAGCAACAGAAATCAATGCTGGTAGGAAAATGTAAGAGTGAATGGGACATATCAGGGAGGAGATGCTCTGTTATTTGCAAGCACAAAATAGAGCTGATGGTTCCTTTTTATTTATCACAGCTTCTACAGACTTTTGTTCTTTTTGCTGTCCTTAGGACATGAAATGTCTGCTCCTGTTTTGCTGTAGGTGATTTCTGTAGGTGGTAAAATTGTCTATGCCAGCCTGGAAGCTTTGTCCATAAGCAGCAACAAACAGTTACTGTCTCTTGGTTTCTCAAAGCTGCAGCTCCTCAGTGGTTCCCCAGACCTGCATTGTCACAGAGTGTCAGTAACTTTGCAGAACTCATTGCATCCTCTGCTGTGCTTGGGATCAATTCTGGTATCTATCTGAATGTAGGTATGTCCCTCCTCCAGATCTGCTTTTCCTATGTGGACTCTTACCTGGCGAGTTTGTTCCCTTACCCTTTGCCTTAGGTAAATGGTAGTATGACTTCTGCATTTCTTAATACTTTTTTACCTTGAGTCTGGGAACATGGATCATTATTATTTTGGGGTGGGGGAAGAGGGCAAAAATCCTGTTCTGAGTAGATATATTTTACATTCTGGTCCTTTTTAAGGAAGGTGTAACAGGTCACAGGATCAAGGCATACATACCATTCGTAAGGAAAAAATAGGCAACCTTAGGCCTTTTTCTCCATGGTTCCTTACCACAGAGATCAGACAGGTACTATATCTCCTTAGCTGTTCTGTGAATCCATGAGGAAATAAGTTGATGGGTCTGCCCAGTTTCTAGTGCTGAGCACTGCATGTGCTCCCAAAATACATCTAGTTCTAAAAAAGAATGTCTCTGATGCTGTTTGTGCAGAGACCAAGGCCTGGATGATGTTTTGAGACTAGGCATACCTTTGCTGGATGATCTCATGAATGCACATCATGATATACTAGGGCATAAGAGATGCAAGCCCCATAGAAGTGTTGTCCATGCTGCATTCAGCTGTGGGCATGTTGGTTTAAGTGATTGATCCAGCATTTGAAGTCTTAATGCTTGATTTACATCTTGATTTTTAGTATCTTAGAAGACCTTTCTTTCACATAGTAAAGCATACCTGGGGTTCTAGTGGAATTCTGCTCTTAGACCAAGCTCAAATCTCATTGCTGTTCCCTGCCTTCAGCTGAAAATGGACAGACACCATTTGTGACTGAATATCCTGAGTCACCGATTCCCAGCTGGCATGTGCACTGCAGTTCCCATCTCTTCCTTTCCGACTGCACTCCCTAGAGGAGATTGGGAACAACTGCAGTCGTCAGCTCCAGCATGGTGTGTGCACTTGCTGGGATCCGCACCATTGGTGGACAACCCCTGTCTACGTCTATGGGGTGAGCGGCTTGTGATTTGTTACTATATGCCTGGTGTTTCCACACCGGAAAATAGAACAGGTGTAGGAATATTTTTTTTAAAAATCAGTTTCTTGATATTTACTCGAAAAATATCTGCATTGTGGAGATGGTGATAGGATATCTCCATTAAATAATCAGTTGAGACAAGTGATGATGCCAGGAATACTCTCACAATAAGATTGTGTGATAATGGAGGAAAACTAAGAATCTAGAGAGATGATGAAAGGTGAAGTAGTTACTCCCTATACTGGCAAAATTCTACTTCCAGGAGCATTGGTCCACCATGCAGGAGCTGACAGATTATCTGTTCTGTCAGATGCTCTTGTGTTGTGTTTGTTATCTTGCTTGTGCAATGTCCCAAAGAAAGGCTGCTTAAGCTCAGCAGGGAAATAATGCAACATTGCTTTGTTATTTCATCTGACCAAAACATTTTCACTGTATAATACTTGCTGCTAGTCTTGTGCATAGCTCTGGGGGAAGCTGAAACACTAAACACTTCATTGAGCTTTTTGATCTAACAGGTCTTGACATATTGCTGCTGGACACATCTCTGTGTCTGATCTGAACTGCCACAGTTCCATTCTATCCTGCTAAAATAACAGCATATTAAACAATACTATACTGTCCATGCCATTACCACCTATTGACTAAAAAGTTAAATTCTTATTAAGCTAGTTTAATTTACATGTCATAAGATATTAGCTAATGGTCAGTTGATTTTCCTGGCATGGAGATTGCAAAGTGTATAACACAGATTAGTGCTTGTCTGGGACCAAATTAGTTAAACCAGCTCCTTCTGCTGAAATGCCTAGTGAAATACAGTGGTGCACTGCATATCAAATCTGTTTGCAACAGGTCACCAGTGTTTGCCTGGGACAGTTCATCCTGTTAGCAGGCACTGATCTGGCTATGGAGGAGATATGTGGCTTGTGCTGACTCATGAAAGCTGATGCAAGTTGCATCAGTGAAGAGTGGCTCACGAAGCAGGATGTAAGTTTTAGTGTAAGAGCTGTTAGAAGATAGTTGGGGGAAAAATACGTGAGAGAGACTTTGAAATCGGACTTGATGAAGTTCTGATTCTTCTTGCTGCACCAGAGTCTTGTTCCAAATGGGGAAGGTGCGAAATTGCTAACACCACTGAGGTGTCTTGGGAAAACATGCACTGTAACTGCAGACAGCAGCAGTCCTAAGGCAAGTTTTCTGGGGACTGTGGGATGATAGCTGTTTAAAAACTTCCATATAGTTACTCTGTTGCTTCTTCTTTATAGATCTGATTCATCTGTCCCTGTCCTAAACACACCAGTTTCAGTTTGGGTTTTTTTCTCTCCTCTCATTTACCTCATATCTCATATCCTTCAAGATTCCTCTCCTGGGCTTAATTCTATTAAATCCAGTTCCTTTGACTTTTACTTTGCCTGTGCTTTGCACCTGCTACAGAGCCCCAGCAAACTTGGCAGCCAACCCTTGGGCACTCCAGAGAAAACAACTGTCTAGACCAGGCACCTTCTGCCCAATGGCCTGGATGTACCCCAGAGCTTCCAGGCATTACTCTGTATTCAGAACAACATGTTGCTATGCAAATGATTCCTTTTTGTTCTTCCTCTTACCTCCACAGAGTTATGTGCACCCAGCTTCTCAGCAGGCACTAGCCTAATGTTTATTGATCTTTTTACAGAGGTCTGATTCAAAGGAGGATTGATAAAATCTTGTCCGGTGTTTTTGTGAACTCAATTGCACCTGCCTTCTCCTAGGGAATGAGGCATATGGGAGTGAGGGAGCCCACAGAATAAGTAGTACCTTCTGCAGAACTGGAGCTAGAGCAAGCTGGAGACCGTCGCTGCAAAGGCCTTACAGAGCCTCTGGTATCCATCAGAATTCAGGAAGGTGTGTCACTCTTTTCTAAAAGGAAGGGAAATCAAATCTTGGTCTAAAGAGTCCTATGGCATGGGAAGGGCACAGAAGCTTTAATGCAAAGTTGCAAGCTGTGCCCATTCCCAGTTAAAGCCCCTGTTGCCCTAGGCAATCATTGAGCCTATCAGTGTCCTGCAGCTTTCATACAGAGATGTGACCAAAATAGCTCTACAACTTTACAATGTGGCTAAAAATAGCTTGCAGGTCAGCTTTTTTCTCAAAGGTGGTGGTGACATGATGGGGAGAGCACTCTTGCTCCTGTTCAGTGCAGGTAGAACTGGGTAAAGCAGGGACAGCAGCAGCCTTTAGGAAAGATAGGTGATAAAGGATGGGAAAGGACTAGGGAGAGGTGGGCTAAAGTGTCAAAGGCGTGGGTGGATCCACTGCTGCTGGCCAAGTGAGTGTGCTTATACTCTGACAACTTCTCCCTGGGGTTTTGTTTCCATGATGTTTGAGAGTTATCAGTCTGTTCCTGTCTCCTTGTGGCCCGTGTCAGGATGTGTCACTGGATGTGCTGGCCAGCCAATGCAGCCTTTCTTGCTCCTCATTTCCAGACAGTGAACACAGCCCATGACATCACCTCTGGCCAGCGGCAGATCAGAGACTAGGCCATGGCAACGTCAAGTGTGTTTTGCTGTGGCCATTCAACCAGAGACCTGATCTTTTACAGTGCAATTTGCATGTGGAGAAATCTGGATGGCCCTTAGTTCTAGGGGGATTTCAGTATTTGTTCTTGGGCCAAAAATAGGCTGTTTTTATGGGGTTGAACTGTCTGTTTTTGTAGAGCATTACATTTTACCAAAGGAGCAAAGCTGCACACCATGATCCTCAGAGTTTTAGTCTCTGTTGTGTATACTAAGTCTGGCCATGGAGATGAGTCTCAGCCAAGTCTGGAAGTTAAGTGCCTGATTTGGAATGTTATGGGAATCTAATGTAGGTTATGTGAGGTTTGCCATGCCTGCAGCTCCTGTGCTGCTGAGGTAAGTGCACTGCAGCAGGCTGTGCTAGTGAGAATTTCCTTTGTGCTGCAGGTTTCATGCCTGGTGCCTTAATAGTGCTGAGAGGGAAAGGAGACAACAAAAATGTGAAAAATCGAGGCCAGGTCATTACTGTCAGATGAGGACAGAGTCCTGTAGCCAGTCAGATGTGACAGAATGCACTTGCTGATGCTGCTACCAGGAAGCTTGAGAGAAATGTGACTGAGTGATAGCACTGCGCATGTGCCTTTGCAGGAAGGAGGCTGTGTGTGCTCTTGCAACGCTTTTCTCTGCCCAGCAACATCGTGGCTTCTTTTCCTGGTGTTCTGCTTAAGCAGCTGTTCTGCATTGATGATCCAATCTATTCTTCATACAAGGCCGTCTTCATACTGAGCCACCTTCACTGACACTATCAGAAGGACTGATAAGACCTCAGTTTTGCTTTGAGTAAGCACTATAAATAGGGCAAAGGCACTCTAGTTACTGTTCTCTTAAATTAGTGTGAGTCCTGTAGGACCACCCCTGTCCCCACCTATTTAAAATGGCTCCTGTTACCTCACAAGAGGGAGACTTCAGCCAAATACATCTCCATATTGACAAGTATAGAGAGAATTATGCGCATGATCAGCTTGCTGAGAATTTCATTTGATGTGCAGCTGGAAGTCAGCTGCCAATAGAAAAGTGAGCTCTGCATCCCTACTTGTGTGCTTCTAGTGCATTTAGATGCTATAGGCCACGTTAATTGCAGACTGCAGTTAGAACAGGTTATTGGTAAAATCAACTCAATACCATCATCATGACCATTTAGTACAGTCATTTCTGAGCACTGCAATTTCTCACCACTGCCTGCTCCTTCCCTTCAGTGAGAGCTGTTCCTTGGTCCGCCCTGCCCAGCTTGTAAATGTAGCTCATCATCTCTGCTTCTTTGCAAATGAGCTGCGTAGGTAATGGGAGGAGGAGGAGGCAGCAGCACTGCAACTTGCCCATCCTCAGCCTGTCATGAGGGCTCCCGTGCTCCTTAGGCTTTCTGAAGTTATTTGCCACATGAATCGTGTGGGTATAAAACTTTGTTGTTTCCTTAAATGCTCTGCCTTTTGCAACAGGTCATTTCCCAGTGAGGAAAACAGGCTGTTGATGTGCTAGGCACTCAGCTTGTCGTTTGGATAAGATCCAGAGCCGATTAGTTTGGGCACAGCAGCGTGCTAACACAGGCAGAACGCACTCAAACTGGCTCCTGTCGAGATACCCCACTCTCCCCACCTCTGTCCGCGGCCCTCGGCTCTGCGTGAGCACCGCTCCCTGTCCCTCTCCCCGCCCGCGCTGACACGCCCACGGGGAAACAGAATTTGCACCCCGTGCTGCTTGCCCATGTCCTGATCGGTACCAGCCCTCCCAAGGCAAACAGTGATTTGCCTGCACTGACTCAGCTGTGCTGAAGGCAGGAATCAGTAATAAATCCGGTTCAGTAAAGTCCATAGGTAAGGAACAGCCTTCTGTAGCAGATACTGAGGCATTTTAAAGGAACTTGACTCTGTCCCAGGAAGGGCACTGAAGTGAGCAATGCTGCATTGGGCAAGAAAGCCTACCCAGGAACCATTAATCTCTCAACATCTGTAGCCCTGCGGTTGCAAGCACTGGGGGTTGTCTTCCCCTGCCTGCAATTACTAGCTAACAACTAGGAATTCAAAGGAATCTGGGCTATCTTTAGGAAGCAAGTACCTACTCTGCCTCCTCTCAGGAAGCAAGGTCCTTCATTACGGCCTGTCATGGCAAGGGGCTTGCAGATAAGAAGGAAGGGCAGGAAACCTGCTGGGCTTTGCTGCTTTAACAACTCTAAATATTTTCCATAGTCTTAGCACTGTGAGTCAGCATTTCTAGAGCCTTGACTTGTTTACAGCAGCAATCAGTGAGATGGTATAAGGTAGGTGGGGTGTGGAGGTATGTTTGTGTCTAAAATGAGAAACCCTTTGCCCAGGCACAAGTGGAGACATTACCAACTGTATTTTCCATTTGTGACTAACAGGAAGCAAAGGACTGGATACCCTTAACGGTAAATGCAGTGGAGCCATTTCCAAGGTAAGGAGTTTCCTAGTGTGAGTAAGGGAATTAAACTTCACAAAGCTGTAAACATTGTGTTGTCATCATTCACTTGATATATATCTACATATATTAAAAAAAACAAAAAAACAAAAAAAAACCACCTGTAAATACTTAGGATTATCAGTGTAGTGGGATAAAGGTAACACTTCCAGTTGGAAGTGGTATGGATTCATTTTGCATTGGCCTGGCCAGACATACTGTGAGGCACGAAGACCACCAAAAGTGTACAGGTAACAAATCAATCTATTCAGAGCCAATACCCGCACTGGAATAAGGAACATCAGCCATGGGATAGCTTCTGTAATTGCATGCAAGCTTTTTCCCTATGCCTGACTGGTCAGCCTGGCTAGATCTCATAAAGGGAGGTGACATCAAAACCAAGACATTTTAGATCTGTGACCTCAGTTCTGCAAAGGTGTTTATTTTGAAAATTCTAGTTTCCATAGCAATGTAGTGCTGTTCTCTCTCATCTTTCTCCCATTAACCCAATCTTTGCAGCCATTAGATAAATTATCAGTGAGGCAAACCTTAGCATTTTTTAATCTTAAGTGATTTTATATGTGTTGGTTCCTTAGTGAATCAGAGGCATTTAGTTAAGGATTGACTCATATCCTTTCCTGGGGCTGACATAAGGTCTATTGCAGTGAAAAGATAATGAAGAGTGAATATTATTAATTGGACTTAATGAATGAATTAGTAGGCTACTTTTGAGTGGGGGTCTTATGTCTATAATTCTGGTTCAGTTATATGTCTTTAGATTTTACTTGTGTTCCACTATACCTTCATTAGGACATCATATTTTTGTTTCATATGTGTAGTAAATAGACACTTTTGTGAGGGTTGCTGTGTACTGCTGTTCCACTGCTTTTCTCCACCCCAGAGGTGACTTTTGGACACAGTTCCCCTTCCCATTGTTAACAGAGCCGGTGCTCCTGGCTCATTCCTTCATTTTTCTTTTCAATATCTACAAAAAACACAGCTAAGAAAACAAGGTAAGATCTCTTTTGTTGGTATGTTTTGTTTGTTTGGTGGTTATTGTTATTGTTTTATTTTGTTTCCTGGTGCATCTGGCCTTTCCTGGTCAAGGAACTACTAGTTTTGCCAGAATAGTTATTCAGGTTGGAATGTAAAAATACCAGACTTAACCCTGAAGCAATGATGGCATGCAAAAAACAAAGATATGGAGATGACTTGTTCTGATGGTGTAGTTTGCCTTTTAAGGAGATGATTTAGTGAGTTCTTTTGCCTATATGAATTGTATCTCCACCTGGGGAGCTATGCCAGAATAGCTGTTCCACAAACCCTTTGCTGTGAACAACAGCCTTTGTCCTGGAATTCAGTCCTCATGAGTAGGTAAGCAGTGAAGTACAGAAACTGTGTGGGAGAACGAGAGTGGCACTGTGGACCAGATTCCAAGATAAGGAAGTAGGGCTAAATACAGGCAAGGGTTAGCCTTTGCCTCCTGCAGCGTCCTCACTTAGTAACAAAAATACCTGAATTGTATAAAATAGAGCACAGATCCAGTAAGTTGAGAATGTGGGAACTCCTCTGTGGAATCTGGATGTTAACAGGCATCTGCTGCCCATCGCTTGCCCTGCCAGTCTGACTGAAAACAGTCAGTCTGTTTTCCCCCCCAGCTAGGGCCATCGGCTGTCTCATTTGTATTCAGTCCATGAGTTCTTCAGAGGAGATGGGTTTTTAAAAGTAAGTTCTTCACCCTGCTTCTGTTTGAGCTCCTCAGGCCCTGGATATCTGGCAGAAATAGCCTCTTAAATCCCAAGAGGTAGAAACTCACTCGTGCTCTGAAGAATAGTAATCCTAACAAAATCTCTATTTTAGATGTCAAATATTTACTTTTAGCTGAATTATGCCCATTCATTGAGAAAACTAATAATACTTAGCTCTTCACAATGTAGCTTATCAGTGAATCCTGATATATATTTTATGCAAAACATTAAAAGGTAGTTGCGTATCTTTTCATTTACCTTTTTTTCTTTCCCTTCATGTTCCTGCATTCCTACATTTTGAGATAAGGTGAATAAAAGTTCTCCAACTGCTATCTCTAAGCTATGCATTCTGCAATACCTTCACTGTGTTCTTTCTGATTCACTCCCTCTGAGGTGAATAGTTCCAGTCTTTTTAAATTTCCTTCAGACAAGGGCTCTTCACAATCCCTATCTTGTAGTCAACCCTGTGTCACATAATGAAGCAGCAGTTCACAGTAATAACTCAAACAATAACCCCACCAGATTTGGTGTTCTGTCAGTGCTGGGTATTGTTAGGTTGGAGACCCTGAGTGCAAACACAAGCAGTGGAGTCCCCATGTGTTAGACTGCCAAATGCAGACTATACCAAACACACATTTAAAAACTAATAACTAAAAAAAATTCCTGTTTGAAAATAACTGCTTGGTATCCAAATGGAATGAGAATGAAATGTGACCAGCAGCCTTGTGACTGTTGTGTTGTATAACAAGATAAAAAGTGCTTGGGATTTGTGGATTGAGCTTTTTTTCATTTGTCTTCCAGAGGTCAAAGTCTACTGCAAGCAGTGACCGATGCAATTCCCTGTGTAAGTCAGGCTGGACTGCCTGTGCCTCAGGTTCTAACAGCAGGGGAATTTGTGCAACACCTTGGTAGGTGTTTGTGTGGATTTCTCTGTGGTCCCTGTGATGATCCTAGGAAGCAGGAGGAGATCCAGACTTGTCTGAAAGCCAGTATTCTTTGAAATCCCAGAGTGGTAATGATGAGAGAGATATGGCTGCCTGCCTCCCATGCTGCTTCTTGTATGTGTCCAAGAAGCTGCCTCCAGTTTATACAGTTGCACTCTAGTAAACAATTTTGCATGCAGATATGGGCAGCAGATGTTACTCATGCCTATGTGAACACTTCAGTGCTTTTACAACAGGGATGATCCTCAGATTGAGTCCTGCTAAACAATGGATGTACCCACCAGAAGTCACACTGGTTACAGCCATTCTCTTACAGCTTGCTCAAAACACTTTGAAGGATGGTCACACCATCCTTCTTTGGCCACTCAAGGGGATTGACTCACAAATATGAGCAAAATAAAATTAGATGGCTTAAGTGCCTGCAGCCCCAGCTGTGTCCCCACTACCCAATTCCCAGAAGGTCATCCCTGCAGCCAGGCTGGCTGTGGAGGGCAACTCCTGAGCTGCTGTAGTGGCAGCCCATTCTTCTGGGTGTTAATATTTGTCTAGCTCCTCTGTGAAACAGTTTAGGAAGCTTAACCAGAATAAAAATGTGCACTTTTCCATCTGAAGAATTATTTTTTAGTTTAATTTCTGAGATGGGCTCTGAGAAGCAGCAGTGTTGCTGTGAGGGCAGGGCAGAGAGAGATGACCTTCCCTTTTGGGAGCAGCCATTACGTCAGTTTTGCTGCCTCACAAAACTATGCCCTATGGTTATTTTTGGTGCTGGACTGCCTTAATTTTCTGGAGAGTGAATGAAGGATTAACATAGTGTACTTATGACATTTGGAAACTCAGCTTTTAGAAAAAAAATCATAATTCAGCATGTGCTGAGGCTTAAATTGCTGGGGATGGGAAAAATGATTGTCCATGGTATTCATTTCTACAATTCAGCTAGGGGTTAAATTTTTTAGAATTCTTTAGGTTTTGCTGCTGTTTAAGACCTCTAACCTAATGCCTACTATCCAGCTGCCTCTAGAGAGAGAAGTCTTTAAAGAGACCAGCTTTGTACCTATAAATAATGTACACAGCAGAGTACAAAAATGGAGTCAAGGAGAAGCTCCTCCTTACCTGAACATAACTGCAGCAGCTCTGTGAGAATAGCTGTGGTCAGGCTGTGAGCAGCACTCGTACCCTGTCATCCATCTTGACTAAACTGCTTCTGAGAACTAATTCTGGGATTCCAACTTGAATATAAACTGGTAGATCACAGCTGCCTTGTACTGAAACACATTAGATGCAGCAGCCAAACGTGGCAAGGTTTTGAACAGTGTGGTTCTAATCCTACTTGTAACTGAAGGTCTGCTGGAGTGCTTTGTTAAGTTGGATGTGTTGGAATATGGAGAATTTTGCAAGCCTGAATCCCTGCTATAAATGAAAACACTGTGGCAAAAAAATGTAAATAAATGCCACACATACTTTATTTAAGAGGCCTTCCCACTGTTTATAAATATGGTAATTTTGGTGTTTCCCAGTTTTGAGTTTTAAACAGGAGACAGATACATTAAATATTACAAAGCAAGCATTTTATTTTTTTCATGGATTAATTTTATAATTTCACTTTTTACTTATCTGAAAGCAGCTAATGGAAACTAAATGTAGTGTTTTAAAGAAGATTGCCTTTGAAAGGAAATAATTTGGTTTTGAAAAAATATCTTCAATAAGCTTCCCAGTTTAACTGCATTTTAATATGAACACAAAACTCATCCTGGGTCAGACTCTCCAGGATAACTTTCTCATGATTCCTGTAGCAGTTGATTCATTCCTTGCCGCCTTAATTTTGCAGCTTTAAATGGCAGGTTCTCTGCAAAGCCATCCACTTCAAAGCTTCATAAAACAGAGCTTTGAATAAATTACTGAGTTTGAAATCATACTGGCTGTGCCCAGCTTTGTGCCTGGATGTGGGAATACTTGACACTGGGTGTGGAATTCCAAGAAAAATTGCCTCTTTGCTGGCTTGCCAGAGAGCAGCAAGAAGGAAAACTCCTGCAGATGAGCAGACAAGGAAATCTCCAGTTTCCCTTTCCAGAGAACACATCCTGTTCAATATTAATACACATTATAGCTAGTGCAACACTGGGCAAACACTGGCATTAACAGAAACTTCTGCTTCTGGAGGGGATGTGTCCCAGCATGGCCACGGGGCAGCACCGCCTGCTGGAACTACTCTTACCTTTCAAATTCATCCCTGTGGATGCAGTGTGCAGTCAGTGGGAACTGGGGAAGGCCTATGGTGTGTGGACACACCATGTTGGGGTGTGGGATGCCTGTGCTTCATGAGCCCTAGGCTGTATTATTTTGGAATTTTTTTTCTCTTTTGCAAGCTTTAGATAATATAATACTGGTAACATAACACTTCTAAGCAGTGACATAGTTGCTTTGTCTTTCACGAAGAGACACCCCACCTTCCTCTGTATTCAGATTTTTGGTATGTGAGTGTGGAGGCGATTTGTCTATAATTGTTTGCTTTCATCAAAGTCCTTTGAAGTTTAAATCTTCAAGCCAGGTCCCTATATTAAAAATAAATTCTTCCAAGCCACCAATAAAATGTCAGCTGTGATTAAAGCCCGACTCCTCATTTTAAGACTTGTCTCCTAAGCACTGTGAGGTCACTCAATGAGTCAGCATTTGAAAGGACCAGGACCGTTATTGTTTGGGTAAAGCCCAAAGTTCATAATTGCTTGCTTAAATGGTTTCATCACGTTTTAAATTGCTTTGCATTGTGCTGAAAGAAATATAAACTGTAGGAATTATTTGGCAGAGAACTTGTGATATTTCAGGCACCTCAAATCTTGAAAAAAACCCTCTGTATTAATGTTGAAGTTGGTATTTCTGGTAAGGAAAAGCTTTATCTCCTGTGTAGTAAAGAGGAGGGTGAAGTGGGATGCTGTGTTTGAGGCATAAACTTTCAACTGTGTTCTCTTAAAATAAGGCTTGGGAACTGTAAAATCCCCAGACAAGGGCTCTTGTACAGTGCCAAAGTCTGATAGGGCTTTTCTAGACACATGAACTTTATTAGTTTTGTTTATTAAAATAGTGAAAAATAGAACAGAACATTAAGCTGCAAGGAAAAGCTCTAAGAAGCGAGTCCATGCTGTTTTGAAGACTATCTGTGGAGCCTGTTTGTATTTTTTGTGCACATTAATTTTAACAGTCTTTAATTACATGAACACATTTTTTGTCGCTTTTCCTCCCTGTTTGCTACAGTGCACACTGTTGGGACTATTTGGAGGCAATTAATCACAACAGAGCAGCAAATAACTTGGAGCAGGACTCTGCCTGTGTCTCCAGCCTATGTCAGTCGTGGGTCTCCCCATTCTCTCTGCCCTTTTCCTACATTCCTAATAAACTCCTGCCTCAGTTCCTCACTGATCCATACAAACCAAAATGCTTTGTCTCAGTGCTGTCTGGAGAATCGGGCCTTGGTGTTGAGGAGAAATCCAGGAACAGCAGTTGAATGTCTTGCCTTCCTGCAGTGAAGGCTGGTCGGAGCAAAGGGGGGAGTTCAGGTCATTTAGCTGCCACCCCGCCCCCCGAACA
This sequence comes from Muscicapa striata striata, assembly GCA_030060385.1. Classification (NCBI taxonomy): domain Eukaryota; kingdom Metazoa; phylum Chordata; class Aves; order Passeriformes; family Muscicapidae; genus Muscicapa; species Muscicapa striata. The sequence continues at coordinate 3,460,665 of JAREIS010000079.1, forward strand.
TGCTCAAGTGGGGGTAATCAGAGATTGAAATTATATGAAATCTGTTGCAAATTCTGTCAAGTTTCAAGAGTTGTCCTCCTTACACTCTCGGACTTCCCCATCACCCTTTGATTTTTTGTAAGCATCACTTAAATCCGGTGCTTCCCTCGGACGTGGACAGGTGCATTTGTTGAGCTCACCTTTCCCAGGCCGGGAGGGTGCTGAGCCCGCCCGGTGGCGGGTCCGTGCGGGTCTGCCCGGGCGGCTGCGGGTGGAGCCCTGGAGCCGGGTGAGCTCCGGCTGCCGCGGGAGCGCTGCAGCTCGGCCCGGCAGCGATTCGGGGCGCTGCTGCTGGGAGCGCGGCCGCTCACGGGGTTCACATCCCTGCCCAGATCCCCTCCGCGTGGCCCTGGCTGGGGCTGTTCCAACCCTCTCCGCCTGCCCCAGGGCGCGGTTCACCCGCTTCACGACGGTAAAACGCGGCTTTGCAGCATCCCGGGCCGCCCTCCTCCCGGTGACCCTGCGGTGAAACCCCGGGGCCGCACGCCGCTCCCCCGCCGGTTATAGAACACCCCAACGGCAAAGGCCGGGCACGGAGGCGGCTCCGCCGCGGCCGCTCATTCTGGCCCTGCCGCGCCCGCACGGGGAGGGGGCGAGCACGCCCGCCCCGAAACAGCCCCGTCGCTGGCAGCCTCACCTGCCGCTGGCCCGGCGCGGGGGCGGCCGGGCGGGTCCGCGCTGGCCGGGCCGGCTCTCCCCGGCCGCGGTGCGGGGGCGGGGCGGAGGGCGGGCGCGGCGGCGCCGCTCGCTGATTGCAGGGCGGGCGCTGCCAGTCCGCCGCCTCCCCGCGCCAGCCGCGTCCCCGCGCCGGAGCCGCACGGCCCAGCAGCGAGCGCCCAGCCCGGCCCGGCCCCGCCAGCCGCCCCCCATGGAGGAGCAGCCCCACCACCACCATCACCACCACCACTATTACTACTACGGGCACCACCACCACCACCCGCAGAGCGCCTACCTGCCGCCGCCCGACGGCCGAGCCCAGCCAAGCCGCCGCTCCGCCACGAGCACAAGCACGGCGGCCCGCAGCACACGGAAGCGCCGAAGCGGAGACCAGGTTGGAGCGGGCAGCGGGACGGGGCCTGTGACCTTCGCGGGGCGGCGGTGGGGCCCCCTCTCTCCTCCTCCGCCGCCGCCTCCCCCGGCCCGGCTCGAAGCTTCTCCGCCGCGCTGGGGCCGCTTCCTGTCCGCCATGTTGGGGCTGCGGGAGCCGCGGGCCCGCCGGCACCGCCGCCCGCCGGCACGTGGGGCCGGGCCGCGCTGGCCCCGCCGGCCGGGCCCCGGGGGCACGGGGGGCGCGGGGGCGGCCGGGCGATTGATGAGCGCCAGGATCAGTGAGTCACAGCCGGCGGAGGAGCCCGGCCCGGCCCCGCCGGCGGCCGCGGGAGGCGGCGCGGCCCGGCCCGGCCCAGGGCGCTCGGCCGCCTCCTCCCCGCCGCGGCCGGGGCTGCGGCCCCTGGGCCGGGCCGAGCCGCCGCTGGCCGGGCGGCAGCGCCGCAGAGGCGGTGGCCGGTTAGTGGCGCGGGGGAGCCGATCCCGGGCAGGGCCGGAGCCCCCGCCGCACTCCTGGGGGCTCCCCGGCTCCAGCAATCCCTTTGGGGGCGGCTTGTGCGGGGTCAGAGCCAGTGCGTGGCCACCAGCCGCCTGGAGTGCCGCGTACATTTTTATTTTTTTTCTTCCCTTGAATTTTCCTTTTACATAACGAGGTGGGAGGGGGCCTGGCAGCAGCGGAGCGGGGTCGGCAGTGCCCCATGTGCAGCCTGGGCAGGCAGGGAGGGACCTGATCGGGCACACGCTAAAATAAGTTACCGAGCAAAAATAAGTTGAGAAGTCATTTCACTGTTTGTAGCGTGCCTGGGGTTTTAATGTGTGCCTAGGCTGGCACCCCTCCCTTCCCAGCTCCCAAACGCTTCATGCGCTTGCCAGATCTTCACCTGTTCTTCTTACCATCCTGTTTTTTTTCCTCTCCGCTAAATTTTGGTTGCTGCACCTCCGTGTCCAGGCCAAGGCCAGCTGTGCCAAATGTTGATTTGGAGAAAACTCAGGCAGCTGAGCTGTGAATGCTTGAGAATTGGAACTAGAAACTGCTGACACACTGACTTACTGAAATGGATTTTGTTCTTCATTTTATTCTTTCACTCCTCATCTGCAATGGTCTTATGACCACTCTTATTGTTTTGTTACATTAACAAGTGGTGTCAGAAGTCTTGAGTCATGCAAGGTCAGCTGTAATACTCTGCTCTTGAGAGGGCTTCCTCTCCAGGCTATTCTGAAATACTTAATTTTAGAGGATCCCACCTTTCTAGTTCTCTCTGGGGTGAAGTATTTATGGTTAATTTTCTTAACAACATATTTGAAAGTTATAGTGGAAGTTGTGGTGGTTACAGATACTTGCATGTAGTAAAATCCTTTTTGATCCCCTCGGCAAACTTAGTTGTGGAATTCCTGTAAAGATTCCTACAAGGATTCTTGTGTTCCCGACTTGCACAGAACTTGAGCTGTTACATCTGCCAGACATCTGAGGCTCCAGGATGTGAGGGTAACAATGATTTTTTAGTTACAGCAGTTAATTTCAACAACATCGGCAACAACAAAAACATTCTTCTTTCAAGCTGGAGTTCTGCCCGCTCCAGTTGTTGAGGGACTCCCTCTCTGTGCTGACTCCGTGCCACCGTGGCTGCAGATGGAGCCTTAGGTGGGTCAGTGGTTGTGGGGGATGTGAGGCTTTCCAGCCCGGGGAAGGAGGATGGATGAGTCAGAGGAGCAGCGGGTGCAGGAGGAGGGATCCCTCTGCTCCATCTGCAGCTGGAGTGCATTTGTTGAGCAGGGCACTGTGTGCTCTCCCTGTCTCCCACTGGGGCTCCAGGGCTTCTCTTGGGGCTTTAGCCAGGGTCCTCGAAAGCAGCAGGCTTCTGGCCAGAGATATTTAAAAAGGATAAAGCAGAAGAGTTGAGGTGGTTCAGTGTGGACTGTCCTGGGCTTCAGCTCTGCTTGAATTGCACTCCCAGAACCATAAAGCCTGGAAGTGAGCTTCAGAAGGAAAAAGGAAAGCTGAATCTACAGTACAATCTCATGCTTTAATGACTTGGAGCCCTCAGCAAATTTCTTGAGTCTCAGGTTCATACCAGCTCTCCTGGAGACTCTGAAATACTGTTTTTTCAGAGGGCAAGATATCCATTGCTGGTGGCAGCAGAAGGCATTTGCAGGGATGCAATTTTTCTCAGTTTTATCACCTTTTCAGGGCTAAGGAGCACATGTAGGGAGGTGCGGGTCGCTATAATGAAATGCAGTGAGGAGATATAGTCAAATTTTCTTCCCTCCATCTTCCGTATGGATTTGCACATGTCCTTTTGGAAATACTTTTTCCCACCCCTTTACTGAGATGGCATTTGGGAGGAGGGTGGGAAGGAGGACTGCTGGTGTTGCAGGCCCAGGAGCTGATGGAGATGGTAGCAGTTGTCCCTTGTTCACATGGTGTATCCTAAACCTCCACTGATCTTGTCACAAAGGCTGTCTTGAAGCATCCTGGGAATTAATTTTTTCCTCTCTGTGACCTGGAAATAGTAGCTGATGAAATAGCTCTCCGGCTTGCTAGTGATCTTCAGTACAATATATTTTCCTGGCATAGTATCTGTATTTTCTTTTGCTTTGTTGTGTTATCTGTATGTCCCTCAGTTATGTGAGAGTCAGTCACTGCTGGTCCTTCCTTTTTAACCCTTCTTGCTGTGTTTTCCAGCAAATAAATTAATGCAGCTTTACCTCAGAGATTAGATATTTTCCTATTTTAAAATGTCTGCATGAGGAAACTGGATATGTTTGGGGTTGAATCCAGCTTTCTGCAATGACAAGTCTAACATTTCACATTCTAATTCTTGCCTTTTGCTGTTTTTGGCTTCCCTCTAGGTTATGGAGAGCTAAATGGTAACGCAGGAGAACGAGAAGTGTCACTGAAGGGCCTGTGCTCTGATGAAGCCACGACCCCAGGATCCAGGGTACCCAATGGCAGCCAGCAGCTCGTAGATTCTAATGCCACCCCAAAGCAGACTGTGAAGGCCAGTGCTTTGGGGAAAGCTGGAATCAAAACCAAGAACTTCATTCAAAAAAATAGCATGGACAAAAAGAATGAGAAGTCCTACGAGAACAAACACAGAGAAAACCAGTCCTCAGACAAGCCAGAGGGAGTGTCTATTCCAAACGGCGTGGTGACCAATAATTCCAGCTACATCACAAATGGCTACGTAGGCAAAGGGGCCGACAACGATGGTAGTGGCTCTGAGAGTGGATATACTACACCTAAAAAACGGAAAGGCAGGCGCAACAGTGCCAAGGGTTGTGAGAACTTGAATCTAGTACAGGACAAAATAATGCAGCAGGAGGTCAGCGCACCAACCTTGAAACAGGAACTTGACAGTTTCAAGCCTGATTATAGTGAACAAAAGGGGAACCGAATTGAAAATACTAAGCCTGTTTGGAAATACGAGGCTGGGGCTGGTGGAGCAGGCCGGGGAAAGCCTGGGCTTGGGGATGTACCCAGGAAAAACTCTGATGCCAAACCTGGGATTAGCAGCAAGAAGTTTGATGACCGGCCCAAAGGGAAGCACGCATCGTCGGCTACGTCTAAAGAGGACTCATGGACCTTATTTAAACCACCCCCAGTTTTTCCAGTGGACAATAGCAGTGCTAAAATTGTTCCCAAAATTAGTTATGCAAGTAAAGTTAAAGAAAACCTCAACAAAGCAGCTCAAACCCCATCCTCATCATCCTCGTCATCTTCATCATCTGCTGGGGAAACTCAGGCCCAGACATCAAGTCGACTGTCCCAAGTCCCCATGTCTGCTATGAAATCTGTCACTTCTGCCAGCTTCTCCAACGGGCCGATCCTGGCGGGGAGCGATGGGAGTGTGTATTCCCCAGGGGCCCAGCCACTGCTCTCCACTGCTGCTAGTACTGTACCATCGACCTCCTCCGAGTCAGTACCCCAGGACGCGAGTACAACTTCGACAACCCTCGAACAAAAGAAATCTGGCCTTTTTATCTACCCTTCAAATATGCAAACTGTGCTCCTGGGGACAGCACAAGTCGATTTCCCTTCGCAGACGAATCAGCAGAACCTGGGGGATATCTTCCAGAATCAGTGGGGCTTGTCTTTCATAAACGAGCCCAGTGCTGGACCTGAAACCGTTGTGGGGAAATCTGCAGATAATCAGTTAATGGAAGTGACATTTCAAGGGGAATATCCTGCCACTTTGGTTTCACAGTGTGCTGAAATCATTCCCTCAGGAACTGAACAACCTGTGTTTCCTAAGGCTTATGAGCTGGATAAACGGACTAGCCCTCAAATTCTTAGTGCTATTCTTAAGCCTGGGACTGCTGTTGAGGGTGGTGTCTTAGCTTTGGAGTCGCATCACACAGGTGACCTACAAAAGGCAGACACCGGTAGCCAAGGTGCTTTAGTGTTTCTTTCAAAAGACTATGAAGTAGAGAATCCTCTGGCCTCTCCTACGAACAATTTGCTAGCCTCCGCCAAAGAACAGAGGTACCAGAGAGGCCTAGAAAGGAAAGATAGCTGGGGTTCTTTTGACCTGAGGGCTGCTATTCTATATCACACTAAAGGTAATGGCTTAACTTGCTGCCTAAAGGCGTTCTTTTTTTTTTTTTTTTTTTTAATTTTTATTTTATTTTTATAAGTGCAACATTCTAACATGGTATGTTCTTTCCAGCAATTCTAATTGTTTTAAAAATTGCCCCCTTTTTATTTATTTATTTTTTTTGCTTGCATATCCTCTCATGGCAGTAACGGTCTGGGGAAGTTACTCGAAGAGTTGGTTACTGTTAAGTGGTATTTGTTTCCCTGTGCCTGTGGACAAGCATGAGTGATGTTGATAGGGATGATACTTAGCAGGTCCTCATAAGCCACTCGGCATTGGAAGGAGTTAAATATGTAGGATCAGCTGCTCTGTTCCAGCTGTAGCAGGTGATATTCTGTCACTGTGAAGGCTTCATAGTCTGTACTCACACCTCTGCCACCAAAGTGTTGCAGCTTCTCCCCTGGGCAGATCAGACCATGAAATCATGGCTTTGAAGGAAGAAAAAATTATTCCTACAGCTGTAGGTGTGATTTATTTTTTTAAGTGTGCCCCACACACACTTTTTCCCTGCCCTTGAGTATTATGGCAACAGCAAGACCAATCTTTTCTTATCAGCTCCTCTGTAAGCTGCAGATTGAATTCTCTCCTTGTCTTTGTAGGCCACATCTTTCAGATGATTTTATTGCTTTCATGGAGTCCTTTGTAGTTAAGCTCCCTTTTTTCCTGTTTTTTTGAGATTGAAATGACTCAAACACGATACAAACACTTCAAAATGGGAACGAAGAGAGGGAAGCCTGTGGGATGGCTTGCTTTCTGCTTTAGGCTCAGCCACAGAAGTTCTGAGGACTTGGGGCAGTTGTTGGCCTTTGGTGCTGGCTCAGTGTTAGCAGGAGCCTGGTTGTGTGTTCCCTTTTGTCACAGTGTTTTTTACTCACTCTTGACCAACACTGGGGCAGTTCCTGTTTTTGACACCTTCCCTCTCTCTGCACCTCTCTACCCTGAAGGGAACAAGGCGATCATACTTTCTTTGTTTAATATTCCACATGCATTTAGGGATAATGTCTTGCTCCCCTCTGCAGAAGGTGTGTACTTGGCTTTTGGTATTTTGGCAAATTTGCCGTTTTCACCCTCTGCAAAGTTCTTGAATTACCACTTCACAAACTCTATATAGCACAAACTCGAATGCCTTCCTAGTAATAACAAGCCCAGTCATTTAAAATAATAACTCCAAATATTTTTTCCAGGTCATCTCCCTCTCAAGACGTTAACATTTCAAGCTCTAGTATTCTTGAGAACAGTGTTCATCAATTGATTTTATCTGGGTCCTCTCTCTTCTGCTCAGTTTATTCCAGCATTAGAGCAGGCTTTCTAGTCTCATGTTTTGTGTCTGCTTGCAGCTTAAATCCCAACTTCTCACCAGAAAGCATAACATGGAAGAAAATCCTCGGTGATCTTTTTCTTAATTTTGCAACTATCCCCATGAGTTCTGTTTGCCTCTGTTTTTGTCAGTCTGAACTTGTGGAAAAGCAGTTGTGCTGCCAGCAAGACTCATCAGCTCTCCCATTCTCACTTGCTATGAAAGGCAGGCCTCAGTGAAACAATAGGAACAACAGGAAAATAAAGAACACTCCCATGTCCTCTCAAGGAGGTGTTAACTTCAAAGCCTGGTTGCAGTTGAGCTCTTCTAAACAGAGGAGTTAATTACATTTGTTGGCAAGAATGGCCACTTAAAGTGCCCGTTAAAATACTGTTCTCTGCTTTTCTTCTGCATGTGAATGGTCTTGCTTTGAGCATCCACAGCAAACACCCTCATGATGGCCTGGGGACTTCTGATCCTTCCCCAGCACTCATCTCTGTTAATTTCTTTTTCACACTATGTATGTGCCATCTTCAAGCTGGTACTTAGAGGTAAAAGATGATGACTGTTTCTAATCAGCATTGTCATTAATGCAGTGATGGGGTGCTCCAAACTGCTTGGGCTTGTCTTTCTCCTGTTTGGTGTTCAAAAACTATTACAGCTTTACAAAGCAAGAGTTCAGTCCAGGTCTTAGTACTTCTGTAATGATGGTGGGTGTTGCATTTCATATCCTTGGGGTGAGTTGTCCATATCCCTTGGGGTTATGGAGGAACGGTGCCTCCTGTCCTTTCTTCATGGCCATGGTCCTGCAGCCAGAGCTCACCGTGTTCTGTGAAATGCCTCAAAACCGGAGCTTTTGTGAAATGCCTCAAAACCAGGGTGTGTTTGCAGGACAGCAGTGCCGGGGTTAATTCCCACACTATTCTCTGCGTTTATCTTGGGCTGTTTTCCTGAGGTCCAGCTCCAAGCCAGCCAGTTCCTCTGCAGTAGGAAAAGAACGATTTCACTCAGTTCCTTTTCACAAGCTGTCTTTTCCTCCTTGCTCCGGAGTCTGTGGTTTTGCCTGGGTTGGTGTTAGGGCATTCCAGGCAGTCGGGTCTTCAGACTTGTTTGGTTTTGGTTTTGAGAGTCAGGTGAACTTCTCCCTCTCAGATTGATCTGTTTGCTTTTGAGCAAAGTCTCAGTAGTTTGATCTTTGCATCTGCCCTGCCCTTGGGGTTATGAACACAAAGAGAAACGATCACAGGACAGGGACAGAGGTGAGTATGGAGCACTGTGGGGTCCTGGTGTTTCCTGCCCTGAGCTCCATGTGCAGTGTTTTAATGCAAGGATGAAGCTCTGGGGGTTGCAGAGAAGAAGAGCTGTGGTGTGAGTGGTTGCAGTGCTTTGAATGTCACTCTGGTTTGCACTGTTTGTGCCTGTAACTTTGACCAGGTTGTGTGGATCCCCATCCTGGACTGTAAATTTGTCTGGGAAAGCCTCCAGCTTACTCAGTAGCTTTGTTCCAGCAAACCAGGCTTTCCTGTGCATGGTTTGCCCAGCAACTGCAGAGGACATTATAAACTGTAATTGCTTCACAGCTTCCTTGTGGAAAGATGGATAGAGGAGGGGGCACCCAGAGAGAACTAGCTCTGGTACAGTGTTCCTGTAACTCACCACAGGATCCCTGAGTGCTGGAGTGTGAGACTGGGTGACTGCAGAGCACAGTGAGGTCCTGCTGGAGGATTTCTGTTTTCCTTTGCCTGTACCCTGACAGTTTTTTCTCCACAAGTCAGAGCACTGGGAACATTAGGCAACAGTGATGATGCACTCTCTTGTTCCTCTTGGAAGCTTTTCCTGTTGGTTTCCTTGTACCCCTGCTTCATGCCTTGCTTCTTTCTTTTTTTTTTTTTTTTTCCCCACTGTTTAAAGGCCAGAAAGAGTCCCTTGATCATCTGATTTGGCTGAGTGTAAAACACAATCCCTCAACGTGGCTGCCTTCATTGACAGCCCGTGCCACTCACTGTTTGTGACTGTGCCTTGAAACACTCGTGGCTGACAGATCTGATTTACCAAGGGAGATCTGATTTAGCTTAGCACTAAAGGGTGGGTGGGCCTGCTCTGGATGTGCTTGGAGACAGGGATGGGCTTCACATGGGACACTGGAAGGAGTGGTGCTCTCATTTCAAGTCATTGTCCCCTATCTAGGTTAGAAGTTGAACTTCTGCCTTGGTGTGGCATTGCCAAAATCCTTATCTTTTTGAGGTAAAACTGATTTTTGCAGATATTTTGGTCCTTCAGATAAGGAGGCTGAGTGTATGTCAGCTTTACTTGCATTGAAACCAGCATCTTCTTACTGCTTTAGTCCTTCTTTTAAAGACAGCTAGATGAAGCACTTCATATCAGAATAATTGTCAATGCTTTGGAGAATTTTGTCATGTTCAGGCAGTTGCAGTCTTCCAGGCCAGGCTGTCACTAACACTGAGCTCTAGATGGCAAGCTTTGTGGTGGTAAGCTCAATAATTTGCTTGTCCTGAGCTAAAAAGCAAATAATTGAGGCCTCCAGCTCAGCTGCATAGCAGCAAAGACCACATGGGTGGATGAGAGGGAGCTGCAGGGTTTCCCTTCTTCTTGCCCCTGAATTTCTGCCTGTGCTGCTGCTTTGTTCCTTGTCAGCATCTCGGTTTTGCAGCATCTCTGCTCGCGTGAAGAAGCAGGAGAGCAGCATGGAAAATAGAGCAAGGCAGCGTGGGCCAGCCAGGAGTGGCGTTTGTCAGAATGGTGAACTGGGTCAGAAGAAATAGCAGAGCTGTGAATTCAGCAATTTTCATCCTTTACATCAGGAGAGGAGGGGAAAAAAGCCTTAGTTTCCCATCCCCCCCACCGTGGTGGGAAGGGGTTAGAGCTTGCTCTGTTGGTTATGGCCTTGTGGGGCAAAAGCTGATTTAATTCTTCTTCCAGTCCCTGCTCTTTCCAGTTGTCAGGATGAGTACAGTGTATGCTGTACAGCCATGTATCTCCACAGCATGGAATACTTATTCTCTGCTTTGTTTCCAGGGCAGTCCCCATACTTAATCATTGTCCTGCAGGTACAAACAGAAAAAGATCAGACAAGAATGGCTCCTTCTTGTTATTTTTTAAGTGTTGTATTTTAGGAACGATTTTGGGATTTATAAAGGCAGTGAAATAGTAGCATGGCATTGTGCAGACACTTCTGTTAGCAGGGACTGCCTCTCTAGCAAGGAAAATGTGTGTAAAAGTGCCTGTCTTAACAAGTTATTACTAAAACTTCTTTCCCCTCCAAGGTTATGTACCAGTCCTGCTGTAAAGTTTATTGACCTCTGAAGAATCCCAGCACAATTCACCAGAGTGTGCCTTATTCTGTTCCTGACATCAAAGCTTTCCTCCAGTGACCTTTTGTTTCAGTGATAGTCCCCAGAAAAAGTGGTTTCAGTGAATATGGCTGGGACTGGCTGCCCTAGGCAATTCCTCAACAAACCATGAGCCTGAGGGCTGTGGAGAGGCCAGCTAATTGTAGAAAAAAAATCCTGGAAAACAGAGGTTGGAAGGGGCACAGGAGGTGACCTAGTTCTGCCCCTGGCTTGGAGCAGGGCTGGCTTTGATGCTGGGTTGTGCAAGGGTTTGTTGATGGATTTTCTCCAGCTGGGTTGGAGTCCACTCGAGAAGAAAGTTTCCCCAGCCAGATGTCTGGTTTTGGGAATGGTGGCTCCTGTTGGGCAGGTCTTTGGAAAGCAGCAGTTTTGGGGCAGTATCTGAGAGACTGGACTCAGGCTGATGGTGAGGATGCCCCTTTTCTCATGCAGGGTGAGCAGCTGTAGGAGTCCTTTGCTTAAACTTGCTCTAGAAGCTTTATCCAGGGGAAAGAGGCTCAAGAAAAGAGTTCTTTGAGCCCAAAGAAGAAGGGCTGAAAGCAGGCTTAGGGCCTCTTGCATGCCCAGTTCTTGGGGGCTGCCTTTCCTTCTGCTTGGCTGGAGCCAGGCAGTGGCTCTGCTGAGCTGCCTGTCCACCAGGTCAGTCACCAAGTCACACTGTGACAGTGCCCATAGCATTTGTCACAGCACCTTTTGTCATTCATAGGTGATCACAGCCTGGAACTGGCAGGAAAACTTTAATGTATTACCAAGTAAAGTAGAATAAATCGCATAATTCCATTTTAAGATTGAGCAAATCCCTTTTTCCCTAATTTTGTGTTGCAGTTAGCCTGAGACTTGTTTTCTTTTCCCTTGTGAAGTTGTTTCACTTTGTCAGTGTGCTTAATCTGTGCTGTCCCCTGTCCCTGTGCTGCCAGGTGGAGGGGAGGACCTTGCTCTGCTGATGGCAGTGATATTTAGTAAGAGCTATTATTGCATTGTTTGCTGATGGTCTTTGGTTTTGTAGCTTGGTCAGGCTGAGCATCTGCCAGCCAGTGTGTCCAGGTGTCTGGGATTTCCAGGACATTTTACACCACCCTCACTTTCTGAAGGAGAAGGGAAATGGAAGTGTAAAAAAGTTGTAGGTGTGTTAGATTTTTTTGAAACAGAGTTTTGTCAACTTAGTAGGTTTTTGATGTGTTCTTAACAATATCTCTGTATATCTGTTTGTCTTATTGTGAGATACCCTTAATACAAGGAGTTCACATTCTTGTGGTGCCCAGAGCAGTTAAGGCCAAATGAAGTGCACAAGACAACGTGATCTGTGCGTGAGCATATAGTGGTGGGAGGTGCTTTAGCCCTGCCTTGTATTTCATGCTCAAAGGTTGCTCCAATGTGCAGGAACCAACAACTCGAGAGTAGTTTTCTGTCCCCTGCCTTTGGGGGAAGCTGTTAAAATGGGAGATGTTCTTTAGCTGTTAGGAAATGATGCATCAAACTGTGCTGAATGGAAAACTCACTCCACGGGAGGTAATTTTAGTAGCTGGTTCATTTTACTTCAGGGGAATCTGCATCTGGCAGATGAGGGAGGCAGTCCCTCGCCAGCCTGCTTCTCTCCCTGGGGTGTTAGAGGCTGGCTCCTATTCCCAAAGCACTTAGGGCTCCCCAATAGAAGTGCAAAGTGTTGCTGTTACTATCCTGACGCAAAAATAACAGACCTCGTAAAATTTTGTCGGGGCTTTTTACAAAAGGCTTAATTGTGCAGGGACGGCTGGCAATATTTATTTGCATGCAATTTCCTGCCCCAGGGAGCTGGAGATTGTAGTGGACAAAGGACAGATGAAGGGTTGGAGAAGGGAGGCGATTGATGGGGGTGACACTTGGCACACATCGTGCTGAGGCCGTGGGTTTTGTAGGGCTTTTTCTTCTTCCTTTCCCATGCTGGTTAGTTTACTTACTGCCTTGTTTTGTGCTTTACTGCACATCCCATGTAGCCTGATAATCCCTTGCCATTTCCTTGTCCTAGCCCCTACCTAGGTTTTGTCACCCTTTCTGGCAGAAGAGACTTGAAAGTGGTTCTTGCAGGTTGTGTTCCAACTAATACTAATTTTCTATAATTTTGTCTATTGAACTTAGGCACAGGGTACAGTCAGTGTCTTAAAAATATTCTAGCTCACGAAGTTGCAACTTGATAGCAGCTCAAAGTAGTTATTTTGAACGATTCTCTAATGATACATCTTTGTTTGGGAGCTATTTTAAAGGAAAGAGCCTTCTGTTTCTTAGTGTTAATGAAAAGAACATTTAACTTTGCTGTTATTTCTTAGGTAAACAAAAGAATGTGCATGTCTAGGGAGAACTGGGAAAGGTTTGTCTTTAGCCTGAAAATGAGTTGTAGAGGTAAATGGGGGGAAGAGCTGCAAGCCAGGTGTGTGGAGCATCACACCTTGCTCCTGGACAGTGCTGGCAGCAGCTCTGCAGAGATGTTCACACAGCAACCCCAAGCCTTGCCTGGTGCCTCAGCACACGCATGCTGTGAACCATGTGCAGCTCACTGTGTCCAGCAGCTCTCATTTCACACTCACTAAGCATCAGCTTGTAAAAATCATCTCTCCAGGCTCCTGTTTGAGGCTGTAATGTGCAAAGCAGTGTTGGAGTCAAAGTAGTAAAGCCTGAAGTTAGATTGTGATATGTAGGACTGGTAAATGGTGATGACATTTCTGATGCTCAGCTTGGCTCTCTGACCCTTCAGACCATGTTACAGCCATCTCTTTGCCTTTTATTGCTGGATTATTTCATGTCAAATTTGTGTAGTCCTGTGGGCTGGGCTGGGGCTATGCTGCAGGGTGGGAGGGGGTTGGCTCTGTTTGAAAGCCTTGGAAAATTAAAGTGTGTTTGGGGTGGTCTCTAATGGCAGCATCAATCTGCATAGTAACAGTGGTCTGTATCCTTTTGCCTTCACAGAAATGGAAGCGGTTTGGAATTTGCAGAAGCAAGGTAAGGATGTTGGAAAGAACAAATGAACTAAACTGCTCTGTATATTGGAGGGGGGGGATGAGTGAGAGTGGATTGTCTCTGTGTCTGGAGATGACTGGGTTCAGTTCTCCAGTGCCTGTGGTTTGTAGTCTGGATTTATCTCTGTTTCAGATCACTGAAAGTCAGGAAATAAGCTTTGCTATAATGGTGAGCTGGTTGGAGAGAAGCAGAGTCTCTAAAAGAGCAATAAACCCAGTGTCAAATTAGATTTAATGGCTCTTCCTTATGTGTATACAAAATTGCTTTCTATTTCTAGTGTTGGTTGTCACATCCAATAATAAGCTTTAAATTCTGGTGTATCCCCATAAGTCACTGAGAAGAGGTTTTGTGTGGGAAGAGCCACATGTGGAGGCCTGTTTGCTGCTGTGGGGAGCAGGCTGTGCCCTGGGGGAGCCAGCCTGGCCTTGGGGTGGCTTGGCCAGGAGGAGGACATCCAAAGGAAAAGTCTGTTAACAGCCAAGTACCTCGTGCTTATTTTCAGCCACAGGGCCTGAAAGTAGCTTGTCCAAAACTTAGAATTCTGCTTTCTTTCCAGATCCCAAAAGGATAATCACTTATGATGAAGCCATGGATCGCCCGGATCAATGAAGGTAGCAAGACAAGACTGCCTGTTCTAACCTTTCTGCAGCATTTGTGCTGTTCGTGGGGGACAAAAAGGCTTTTATGCTCCTTCTAAATCTTCAGTGCAGCAGAGGAACCATAACTAGAATCACAGGATAATATATACAAATATATATATAGTTATTTAAAAATGGCAACTGAAAGTAATTAGACTTCTTAAGGAATCTGAAAATTTATTTCAACGAGACTACACACGTGATTATTTAATCTCCGGTACTGAATAGATTTTTTTTTCATTTTTGTTTTGTTTTTGTTTAAAGAGTGAATGCAAGTGATTAAGGAATACAGACTCAATTACAAGCCCGGTTTCAAAGTTCCTGCTGTCGTCTACATGGGCAACAGCAACCCACTGGAGAGGCATTTCCACCTGACAAGGTTTCTGTTTTTTGTTCTGTGACTGTAGTGACACACTAATCACAGGGAAATCAGGATGATTCACCATCCTTCATCTCCCCTTTCCCTTCCACCTCCCCTGTTTGGTTTCTTTTTTTTTTTTTTTTTGTTTCTGATTTGTTTTCCATTGAACGCTGGAGAAACACCTTGAAGTTTGCAGAGTTTCTTTTTTTTTTTTTTTTCCAGAGAATTATAATCCGCATATTTTGCCAGGAGTAAAGCAGCAATCCTATGCTGGTGATAATTGTCTTAAAAGGATCATTCTACTGAGGGAAAGATGGTAATACTGCAGTTCTAGGATGCATGGTGAAGTCACACAGTTGACCTGGCTCCTGTTACACGTTGGACTATTGCAACTGAAGAGTTATTTCATTTTAAAAGACAACATGGAAAAATAAGCAATCTGTTTAGGCATTTAATATGGAAAAAACCCACAAAAAAACCCCACTGTTCCCGCAGATTAATGCTATTGTACTACTGGGAGCAAGAAAAAAAAAAAAAAGACAAAAAAAAATCTTCTGCTTTCAACTGTAGGTGCTTCATATATGCTCTGTCTGTCTCCTAACACTAAATGTGCTGGATTTTTTTCCCATTTTCATTGGAAAACTGAAGAGGAATTGAGTTCTGCTAACTTTCATCCTTCTTGAATTATTTTTTCTCTTAAAAAAATTTCAAAATAACAAAAAAATGAAAAAAGTTAAAAAAAAAAAAAAGAAAAAAATGGGAATTTGAATCCTTTTCAATTTGTCCATAGAACGCCAATGGCTGGACTTCCTGCCCCTTGGAAATGCTCTTTTATATTTTAATGCAGTCTGTGTATTTCTGGGCTCTGCTTCTAATTATCTCTTAATAAAAATATATTTTATTACAAAAAAAAATGGAGGACTTAGGAATGAAAATAATAATTTTAAAAAATAATGAAAAAAAATAATCCCAGGGAAAGGAAAGCAGTGGTAGGGAAGGCTGAGCAGAGTGCAGGCTCCAGCTGTATAACCTCTCTGTCTCATTGCAGCTTGTGTAACGTGTCCAGATCATCTGGGGGTTGGGTAGTTTTTCTGTTGTTTTTTTTAAAAGGTGGAAAGTTCACAGGGTCCAGTGCAAGAGCAAGAAATTAATAAAGCAGAAATGAGTTTGTTGACCAGCCCCAGCTCCCCATGTACCCAGAGCTCATCGTGGGTGTCTGTGGCTCCTGGGTGTCCAAATCAGCAGCAGTAAAATGAGACTGGACCCTCTGGGACATTACAAGGAATAGATAAACCCAAAACTTTGGAGTACCCTTTGTGCTTAGGTTTGTCCATCGGGTCACTGTCCGGTCACCAGAGCGTCCCACAGGGCTCCATCCTCAGCCCATTTCTCTCCATCTCATTAACAACCTGGGTTCAGGACTCAGAGATACTAATTTTGCTGACACACTAAACCTGGAGGAGCTGTTGACTCCCTCGAGGGCAGAGAGCTCTCAGCAAATGAGAGATGGGCAATCACCTATTGTATGAAGTTTAACAAGGGCGAGTGTCAGATTCTGCAGCCCTGGACAGGCTGGAATGAGAGGCTGGAGAGCAGCACCATGGAAAGGGAGCTGGGGCTCCTGTTGGATTTGAGTCAGCAGTGTCCTGGTGGGCACCAGGCCCAGCATGACCTGTCCTGCTCTGCACTCAGGTGCTGCCTCACCTCAAATTCTTGGGGCAGTTCTGGCCACCACAATGTAAAAAAGACCCCTATTGGAGAGCATCCCAAGGAACCCATGAGGATGGAGAAGGGTCTGGAGGGGGAAGCCTCATGAGACCACTTGATTTGTTCAGCTGGAGGAGAGACCTCGTTTTGGTCTTCAGAATCCTCCCACGGGGCAGCAGAGGGACAGGTACCAATCTCTTCACTCTCATGGCCAGTGACAGGGAATAACCTGAAGCTGAGTCAGGGGCTGTGTAGCAGGGAAAGGTTCTTCACCCAGAAGCACTGGAACAGGCTCCCCAGGGAAGTGGTCACAGCACCAAACTTAGTTCAGGCAATGCTTTTGGGCACAGGGTGGGATTCTTGGGGTGTCCTGCACAGGGGCAGCAGTTGGACTTGATCCTGATGGGTCTCTTCCAACTCAGAATATTCTATAATTCTATTTCTTTTTTTATTTTCTTTTTTTTTTTTTTAATTAGGAGTATGTAGCATGTGTTTTGTTTTTTTTTTAATTGTTAGTAAGATTGTTCCTGAATGAGACACTTGAGTTCATGGTGGGACAATGAAACTGAATTCTGTACCTTGTGTAAGATGCTCACTTTCTACCATGCTTAAAACATTTGACTATGGATTGCCTGCTCCATTTGATGTATCCAAAGCTATATAGTATAATACTGAGTGTGATACTATATAGTCATCATGTATTGTATCAGGTTCAGAAATGTGTGGTTGGCCAGTCGCAAATAGTTCTGTTTCACCTATAAACTGTACCACCTCTACAGGTGTGTGTAACTTTGAGATGTATAACATGTTTACAGATGTGCCCAACATCTAGTCCTCCGACGTTCCTATTTTTAATTCTGTTGAGTCTCCCAACTGCTTGCCAAAAGTTGGAATCACCTCCAGCTCTGCTGCTGAAGAGCTGGGGTGTTCCTGAGCTTTAAAGTGTTGAACAAACTGGATGGTGGGGCTGGGAAAATGAAGGTGGAAGAAATGTTCTTTTTCCTTTATTATTATTATAATTATTATTTTCAAAAAGTTGAAGGCTAATAGCAAAATTTCCAGTTTGTTTTACTGGCTTTAAGGCTCTGCTGTGTATTTATTTGCCTTGTGTAGTCACTTGTCGCCTTAAGGGCTGGGTTCCATTAAAAAAAAAAGACAAAAAAAAAAAAAAAAAAAAAGACAAAAAAAAGACAAAAACACCCTGTTTTGCTTCCCTGGGGTCTGTGCTGTCCTGTACCCCTGCCCCAGGTCCATGCTTGGGGCAATGCAGGAGTTGAGCAGCACTAACCCTGCGCCTCTAGAAAGGTCTGAGTCTTGCTGAATATTTGAGGACTCTTATCCTGGCCTAGTCCAGTCTGTCACCTAAATAGCAAAAGAAATGCTGAGAGGAGCACGGTTCGAGCGATGGCTTGGGCTGGATTTCCCCCAGTGCTCATCTCTGTGGCTTTGCCTCGCCAGCAGGACCCATCCAGAAACACCCTCGGCAGCACCTTCTCTGCTGTATTTCTGACCATCCTCTGTTCAGATGTCTGTCTGTCTGTCTGTCTCCATGAGCTCCACGGCGTGTGCTCAGCGCTAAGCAGTTAGGAATTCCTCTCTCTGAGCTCCTGTAGCTCCGGCTCCCCGGTATTTCTGGGATAGACTATTGCCTAGAGCCAGGCAGGACCATGGAAGGAACTTTCTTGTGCTGTCGTGTAACTCACCCCGTCGCTGTCTGCAGTCCTCCCCAAGTCCTCACACAATTCTTAACTGAGCACTTATTAAAAATATCTTAAGATTTAATCTGTTTTCTGATTATTTTTGTGTAAACTTATAAAAAAAAAAGAAAAAAAAAATGAAATTGAGCTGTGACTAATTTAGCACATTGAAATAACGATAAGGTGTTACTGATAAGTCTCACGTTTTATTTTGGTTTTTTTTTTTTTTTTGTTTGACTCAGAGTATTAGTACTGTAGCATAAACCAAATAGAGCCCAGGAAGGGGAGCAGCAGCCTCCTGTCCTGGGTCTGCACCCGAGGGTGTCTGTGGGGCGAGGAGCCGGCAGTGCGTGTGCGAGCATCTGACTCGTGAGCAGAGCGAGCGTGTATTTATTTGTGCCATTGTTTTCATTACACTGAGTAAAGAAAGTTTTAAAACCCCTTAAGTGTGTGTAGTATCGGAAAGCGGCACTAAGGGTGAGATCACGACCTATTTTTTTATTAGCTATGAAGATATTAATTCAGGTTAAGGCTTCTCTCTCTCTCATTTCTGTTCCTGTTGTGAGTCCCTTTTCTCTGGTTCCCTTTCCAAGTTGTCTGTTTATTGGAGTGAGGATTCCTGCACAGGCAGGGGCTGTCTCCTTTCTCCTCTGGTCATTCCCCACCTCTCCTCTGCCGGCAGGTTCTTTTGGTGTCTCTTTCACAGGGTCTTGTGTAATAGAGACTGGAACATGCAGTGCCAGCCAGATCCAGCTTGGGGTCTGCTCGCTTTTTGGTGGATCATGGGAGTGTTCATATGCTCCAAGAGGTGATTTAACAGCTGCTCCACAACAGTGGTTTGGGGCCTTCAGTCTCTGCTCTCTCCCACTCCACCCATTTGGTGGATTGGCAAAGCAATGGCTTTCAAGCTTTGCTTAAAGTTTGGCTTTGGTTTAAACCCACCTCAATTCTCTGTGAAACCTGGTAAAAATCTCCTGTCTCTTTGACCAGTGGGTAGCTCCAGGGTGTGGATTCTGTCACTAACCTACTTCAAACCTTTCTGAGCTAGTAAATCCCACCTCTTGCCTTTCATAGCTGCTGTCAAATTCTTTGAAATGTGGAAAGAAACCCAGTTCTCACTAGGTTGTGAGTCCAGCAGCTGGGAGCGGGTGATGGGTGAACCAGCCAGCTAAAAAGAAAAGGAAAATTGCTTCCTGCTAGGAAAAAAAATAGGAAAAAAGAGAGCTGGAACTTGTGCTCCTGGTTGTGTGTGTAATTAGTGCTTTCACCTTCAAGAGAGCATTAAGGTAGCACCATAGTGTCCTTTCCCAAGTGGCCAGTGGGTGACCTCAGGGACATCTGGGAGTGATGGCATTCACAGCCAGAACTGCCGGTAGTTTTCCTGTGTCCAGGTTTTGATCTTGATTCAGTTAATTGCTGTCTGTCCAAGCTTTCAGGAGTCTTACCCTCTCATCCCTACAAGACTTTTCTGTCTGTCCATCCTTTGTGATTTGCTTTTCTTACAGAGGCTGTTTACAAGGGAGCTGGTTGAGATCAGGAGGGGAGAGAACAAGGATTCACCCACTTTAAATCTGCTGCACGTTTTCACACTGGTGTGTAAGGCAGAAGAAAGGCTGTTGTGGTGGAGTAGCCAAGAAAGCCAAAGTAATTCTGGCTTTGGCCACCACCAGAGCGTTTTTCCATGTGGGAAAACCCTAGTGCACAGAGCTGGGAAGCAGGAACCAGGTCTGGTGGGAAGGAGATCTCCGTATGCTGCCTTCCAGGGATTACAGAGCTTTGCCCAGTACATGTTGCACTTCAGGGTCAGGCTGGCTCCTCTGTCCTGCCCAAGGTGCTTTAAAGCAGCAGGAGAGTGGAGCTGTGGATGTCTGGAGAGGTAAAAGAGCCCTGTGGTGTCCTCATGTCCTGGGCATGAGCCACTCTCTGTGCTGGGACTGGAGCAAGAGTCCTGCCTGTGTCCTCACCAAGGGATGCTGAGCTGGATTTATCTTGACTGTTAATCAGAAAGCTTCACATAACATGTCCAGAGCTCTAAAGCCATTTTGTAAGATAGCAGTGTCCCTTTTTTACAGCCTTATTAATGAGTAGAAGATCTTTAAAAAGAAGAAAACAAACAAAAAGAAGAAAAAAAAAAGAATTGCTCATTTCTTTCTGTGGTATGAAACTTGTGTACTGCGAACTTCTGAACATTTAGCAAAAATGCAACTTACAATTTTCTTAAAAAAAAAAAAAAAAACAAAAATCCCCAACCTGTCTGCTTTCCATACGGTCTTTCCTCAGGTGCTAAATAAGGGTTCCAAAAATGGATACTGCTTTAGGAGTTTCTGCTTTATTCTTAAAATGCATATTTTTTTGCTTAGGTGTTGTAAAGATATTTTAACAAGAATGTTTTTTTTTTTTAAATGTAAATAAGATTGTGTCTTTAATTTTTGTTTTATCTCCTTTTTGCCCATATTGAATAGTCTAATTTTCTTTTTTTTAAGAAGGACCCTCTTATGCCCTTCCCCGAAGACATTTCATTAAGTGTTGCTGCATTTAAGAATGAATCTACAACTGTTCATTGTCTTGGATTAATGCTGATGCTGCTGCTATAAGTAACCCTGAAAATCAAGAATGTGTGATGCACTTTTGTTTTTCGTTTTTGTTGTTTTGGTTTTTTAATGTGACCATGTAGTTCCTGTGCAGATAGTTGAACCCTCCTGTAACACAGCCACTAACTGGGGGAGTGTAGGAACTGGGGGAGCCAGGGTGTAGGACAGGGGTGGACCTGATTTTGGTGCTGACCTATGGGAATTTCTATGCAAATGCAAGCAAAGGAGAACTCTTTAACTTGAGAGAACACTGTGCTTTTTTTTTTTTTTTTTTTTTTTTTTTCCTCTCCTTCCTTTTCTCAAGCTGCTATTGGAAGGGTAGTGCAAATCCCTGAGGTTTTCAACTTCTCCTTCCTCCATGGCTGGTGGTGCAGGAAAGGTGCCTGAATAACTTGTAAGGTAGAAAAACCTCAGCTCTTGTCTTGTCTCCAGTTTTAATATATTTATTTTCTATTCGAATTTATCTATAGAAGGAAATTGCTCATCTCTACAAAAAGATCTTTTGAATGCTTTATCTCAATGTGAAGTTAACCAGCAGTATTAAGGATTGCATGGCCTCCATCCTGCTCTTATCCCAGTGCTGGCTCCTTCTCCACCTGGGGAGCACTCGGTGCCTGGGCTCAGATGTTTTCCAAGAAAAAAGTGAGGTGAAGCCATCCATCCAGCCAAAACCTGCCAGTAAAAGGCTTAGGGAGCAATGGAGAGAGGTCTCTGCATCAAGGCACTGCCTTGAGGCATGGGCAGCTCCAGCTCCTCTTTTCTTTATGGGTCACACCTGGACCATGGTGGGGGATGTGTACCCTGGAGGAGCAGTTTGCTGGAGAGGAAAAAGGGATTTTACTTGACTATTTATAGAAGATCCTTTAGGAATATAAAGTACCTCTCTGCAAAGTGGGGGAAGAGTAAGAAAGGTCTAAAGTCGTGTAGGAAAAACACTTGGGGATTACAACTGCCTGGAAAATAGTCTACAAATGCATAGGCCAGAGCTCTCTGCCTGTTTTGTTGGTTTTTTCAGCATCAATTTCTTTCTTTTTCGGCCAGCATTTGCTCTTTTACACACTGAGGTGTGTGTGTACATCTGACTCAATGTGCCTTGCATGTGTGCTTAGTCTTTCTGGAGAAAGGGGGTGGGGTGTGAGCTGGGATGTGGCCGGGAGGGGCCACTCCCCATCCACACTCAAAGGTTCCTGAGTGTCCCAGTGACCCTTCAGATCAAAATGAGACCTGGACTCCAGCCTACATAGTGGCTGTCTTACTTTGGGGGTGATGTCCTGTGCAGTGGCACCTGTGACTTGAGAGGGGAGTGGGAGGGAGAGAAAGAAAAGCTGCTTCGCTCTTCTGCGGACAGAAAATCAGCATCGCCATGGTTTGCCTGCAGAGCCAAAACAAGCCAAGGTCTGCAATTGGCTTTGCTGGAGTTCAGGCTCTCTGTGGCACCATGATCCCATTATCCAGGGGATTTATTCCCTGCCAGGTTGTGGTTCTTGTTTCTGTGGGGTTTACAAGATTTTTTTTTTTGTAAAGGAGAAGTCAACATGCCTTGCTTGAAGTTAAGGAAATCCAAACGCTTGTGTTTGCAGTCAGTGACTCAGAACTCCAAGCTTTTTGTGCAATTCTGGGTCCTCCATCTCCCACCCCAGTGTGTGATGATTCTATCCGAGTCTTTCTGTACTTCTGCCACAGTAAATGTGAAAGCTTGCTTGCATTGTTTTTTAGAAATGCATTTTGCACACTCGGGTTTCGCTGAAGCTCCGTGAAAAGGTTAGTTTGAAGCAGATGAATAAAGCTATGCACATGTTTTAAAAGTTTAATTTGTGTCTCATTACCAGAAGTGACTTATCTGCCCTCTTTTGCATTCCTGTGCTGTCATTGCCTCCATTCTCTTCACCATCTCAGAGGGTATGATGTAAGGTGACAGTTCTTTGCTGACAGCTGTAGCAGAAAACTGGCGCTTCTTGATTTTTTAGTAGCCTTTCTCCTTTGCTTTCTCTGTATCTCTCTGTATAGCTATATAAATATATATATTATTTTTTTATTTTAAAGAGCCTACTTTAGTAATTGAATCAGAGGGAGTGGGGTGTGCTGGCTTGTGTTTCAGATACACTTTGTGCTGTCGGATGATCCAGTGCCCTTTTTTGTCTCCGGGGAGAGCATGGTGGTGGCACGCACTGGTGTCCCCGTGGGGACGGGGAGCCCCCACGCAAAGCAGCTTTGGGGAGGGGATGGAGACCAGTCCACTGCGCTGCAGGCTGGTGGCGTGGGCAAAGTCGAGGCTTCTAATGACAAAATGAACCAGGGGGAATCCTACTGCTGTGTATTCCCACTGTGAGGCAGGAGGGACAGGGTTCCTCATTATCCCGCTGTGGGGCTGGAGTTCTCTCCAGCCTCGGGGTGAGAGCTTTATTTTGGTTTTGTTTTCATTGGGTTGCGTTGGGTTGCAGGTACCACCTTTGGAAACTTGTTGCTTAGCCCAGAGCCTGTGTGTGAGAGAGTTGGGTTTTTGAGGCGGGAGAAGGACCCTGACAGCTTTCTCCTCCTGTTCCCTTCGCCATGGCAGAAATTTGTACTAACTTGACAGCTTTTTTTCATACAGAACAGGGCTGCTTTTCTATCTACCATCACACGTGTACTTACACACCTTCAGCGGCTTCCCAGCCTCTGAAGGTCCTCAACTTGTTTACTGGGGGGACTGATGCCCCTCTCTCCCCCTTCCCTGAATATTTCAGTGTTAAGGGCGGTGCAAAACACAACCGCGCGCCTCGACTGCGAGCTGGGGCTGGAGAGATCCCTGCAGGCAGAGCCGGGCGGGCTCTGTCTCCTCTCCTGCCCCCCTTCCCCATAGATAAGTTCTCATTTCTTTCCTGGTTTGTATTCAAATCGCTGCGAGGGGTTGTGCTCTGCCTGCCCAGGAGCTGAATTACCTCTGACCTGCGGAGAGGGGCAGCCCCTCTTTGGTGTCGATGTTGTAGTGTGCGACCACACGGATCAGTAAAGGTAGTCTTTGTTTCCTTCTCCCCTCCCCGGTAATTTCTGGTTAGGTTAATGCACTCTGTGTGCCCAGCTGGAAAAGCATAGGCGTTTTCCCAGTGGTGAGAGGGTGGCTAGAGGAGTTTAGTGTAAAACCTGCTGTAGCTGTGTCTGGCGCAGCCCCTTGCGCTGGTGTGGTTGATGTCACGGACTGTAAGGATAGCTAATGTCCATGAGCTGTAATGGCATGATGTATCTTTACCAATGATGTCATACTTCACACTAAATGTTAAAAAAAAAAAACAAAAAAAAAACCAACCCTTACCTGAAATTTTGTTTATTCTGCACCAACAGGTCTTCAAAGTTTATCCAAATTTTATTATTTTATCAGGAAAAAAAAAGAAATTTGTGTAGATCGAATACGTTAAGACAGACAATAAGTGATGTAAATTGTTGAATAAAAATTTTAAAGTTTGTGGGTGTCAGTGTGACTTCCTTTTTTGTGTTTTCAGGAAGCAGCCTGGGTTTAGATCTCAGAGGCCTGGCAGTGCTGCCTATAGAGCCCATGAGCTGTGTGTATGCAGGTGGGGTGGAATCCAGGTGTCCTTTACTTTATCAGGGGAAGGAGAGGGCACAGAGGGAAAAAAGCAAGGGTTCTGTGCAACAGAAGGGGTCTGAACCTCCCTCAGTGTGAGCCCCACCGCACTTCAGCCCAGCTTAAAATAAGTAGGAAAGAGTCTGATCCCTGCTGCTGGGATGGGGATGTGCAACCTCAGTCCCAAACACACACCAGCAAACACACACCAAGCTGATTGATCTTTTTCTTTCAGTCACATTTATTGGCAATTGTGGCAGTCGGTACTGTTTTGGGAGTGTTGTTCCATAAGCAGTGGCAGTACGAGAGGGGGATGGTTATTTCGGGAGGGGAGTATTAGCACCAAGAGGGAGCCAGTGAGCTTTTGCAGAGATGTACTGGGGAGTGGGGAGCTACTGCTGGACACGCCTGATGGATTGGATCTGGGAGGTCTGGGCGTGCGAACCCCACTCTCTCCAGTGCT
The DNA here is from genome assembly GCA_030060385.1 of Muscicapa striata striata. Lineage (NCBI taxonomy): Eukaryota > Metazoa > Chordata > Aves > Passeriformes > Muscicapidae > Muscicapa > Muscicapa striata. Next base: position 3,485,024 of record JAREIS010000079.1, read on the forward strand.
TGTAGTCTCCACCGTGGTGGTCAAACTCCAGGACGTACTGGTAGCCACGGTACCCAGGATACTGGTAGCACACCCAGCTGGAAGAAAAGGACAAAGAGGTAAGCAGGGGGGGTTACAGGGTGTCCCCCTCCCACAGTGGTGGCAGCAGATTGTCCCTGCTGCCTCTGGTCCTTGGGCTGTCACTTACGCGCCACACTGGATCTTCATGGAGCCCACTTCGTTGTTGGCCCAGCCCATGGCCTGCAGCGAGGGGTAGTCATCAGCAATCTCCCACTGGCGGCCGATGAAGTTGTCTTTCTCGAAAATGGTGATCTTGGATTCCTTGTGGTTCTGTGGGGGAGAGCAGGGGGTGAGGGGGAGGTGGTGCTCCCTCCCCAGCGTGGGTGGGAATGGCAGGGCTGTCACTCCCTCCTGTGCCATTACTCAGAGGGTTCCTGGGGAGGGAGGCGTTCAGACTCTGGCTGTTTGGAGTTTTCTGGGTGGCTGGGAGCTATGCCACAGCTACTGTCTCAGGCTGGCTATCCCCTAGCTCTGGTCATGTACAGCTTGCCCAGAAATTCCCTCAAAAGCTTTAAAAAACAAGAGAGAAAGAGCAAATCCTGCTGGGATTGCGGGAGGGAAGCGTTGAGCCAGCCCCCGGCGTAGCTGTGTTTTCCCTTCCTACCCTCCCTGCCGTGGCCTGGCAGGTTTGAAGGGGCTCAGAGCTCCGTGGGACACTCACGGCGGAGCAGACGGGGCGGAAGGACATCAGGCGCTCGATGTGGTAGGCGTTGCTGCCGCTCCAGGCGTCCCAGCGCGGGTACTCTCCCCTCTCCAGGATGAACTGCTGCCCGCAGAAGCCAGTGTGCTCGTAACCCACCCAGCTGCAAAAACAGAGCGAGGGCTGCCAGGGCTTCCTGCAGCAGCTCAGAGCATCCTGCTGGGAGCTGGCATTAGGGGCAGGATGTAGGTGCAAGGAGGAGGTTGGGGTTTGGCATCTGCCCACAGGTTGGGAGGGGAGGAAGTGGTGCTGGATGTGGGCAGAGAACCCCAGGAGTGTGAAACTGCATCTGGTGCTGGGGAGGCACCCACACAGCATCCCTGGCTGCAGTGGGAGACGGGCAGATCCTGGGGCCCATCCTGCATAGGTGGCTCTTCCCCCCAGCTTCTCTGTCATTATTTATGCAGACCAACATCTCTGCCCAGCTGCCCTTCTCTCCCAAAGGCCTCATTTCTTACTTGTTTCCCAATTACAACCTGACACTGCTGGAAAGACCTGAATTGCTGATGTCCAAAGCAGGCACAGCCCATCTGGCTCTGAGCAGAGAGCAGGGGCCTATGGCCTTTCCCCTTTCTGCCTCCCCTTCTTTGCTGAAAACAAACAAGGAGAGGTGAGTGGGATGCCTCCAGATACACTTTGCAATCTCTAGTGGTGCCCACGCAGCCCCTGCCTGTCCCCAGGGTGGGGATGTCCCCTTAAGGAGACCAGGGACAGAGCCACAGGCAGAGCAGGGGGGCAGAGCCTGGGCTGGGGGTTGGAAGGTGAGTGACACAGGCTGTTCAGTGCATGCATCCCCTGCTGATTGGGTACAAAGGGTGCTGAGGGGGTCGAGGGTTTCCTGCCACTGACCCAAAGCGAGCCCCAATGCCATGACCTGCAGCCAGCCTGCCCTGTGCAAGGTGAACAGCCTGATTAGGAACACGTCAACTGGAGCAGGGAGCTGATTAGAGCGTGAGCACGCACGCTGCTGTAATCCCATTAGCATTACACGTCCTAAAGATAGCAGCACAAATCTATCTCGTCTGCTCCCCGCCCCGGGGGGATGCGCAGCGGGAACCGCTCCGACACTCCCGGAGCTGCTCGGGAGGTGCCTTGCCTGTGCCAGGGAAGATTCCCGTGCACAGGGAGAAGCCCAGCTCTGCTCCCTACCCCTCTCAGGACTGGAGAAGCTGCGGGAAAGTTCTGCCCTGGTCTGGGAAGCTGTGCAGTGCAGGGAAAGCCCAAGGCCGAGCAGGGCTGGGCCCTGGGTGAGAGGTGGTTCTCTAGGGCTGGTGCTTCATGGGGTTTCACAGGCAGGAAGAGGACCAGGCTAAGCCAGGCCACTCACTGAGCACTGACCCTCTCTGCATCCTTGGATAGCAGCCCTGCTCCCAAACCTGACTGCTCCAACACTGCTCCAGGAGGTTCTGGGTGATGCCAGAGGTGTTGCCACTGTCCTCTGTCCCTCTCTCTGTATCAGCGCTGCCTGGGTGTGCTGCTCTACCCTGCCAGGCTGGGATCCCCCATGCCTGGCTTCCCTTGGCAGTGGTGCTTGGCTCCAGCCAAGCAGAGCGGGGACAGCTGGTCCCACTCCACGCTTGGGCACCCCTGTGCCAGCCAGCCCGCCTGGGAAAGCACCATCCCAACACTGGCAGCGGGGTACTCACGCGCCACATTCCACCTTCAGGGAACGGATGTTGTCGAAGCCACATTCCATGATGTTTGGACAGGCCGAAGTGAACTCCATCCTCTTGCCCTGGAAGTTTTCTTGGTCGTACACGGTGATCTGGAACGGAGAGCGAGCTGCCGAGTTGGAAACTGCCCGGCAGTTTCCAGAATTCCCGGGCAATTCAGCGCCTCTTGGAGACGGAGGGTGGCTCCGCCAGGGAGAGAGCCAGCGGAGGCTGCAGCGGGCACCCCTCTGGCTGGGACACAGCCCCGCACTGTGCCCGCGTCCCTGCACTGCTGGCCCCGCCACGCCCTGCCTTGCTGTCGGGGGAGCCGCAGGCTGGCCCCCGCTCCGCTCTCCTGCTCACCCCTGCGGAGATCAGTTCCCGGGGCAGCGGTGCCGTCCGGAGAGAGGAGCGGAGCCGTTCTGGGACGGGCGGGTGGCAGGGCTGTGGCTGGCGGTTCTCCCGGCCTCTGCTCCGAACGCTCTAGGGCAAAGAGGATTAACGGGGGAAAGGGCGAGGGGCACGTCCCCGGGGGGCTGCGGCTGATGCTCTCCTCTCCCGCGACAGCTCCAGGCTTCGACGGGATGCTCCTCACTCGTGCACGTGTTTCTCCTCTCCCTCTCTGCTCCCTCCTCGACAAGTGGCCCTGGGGCTATTGCCCGACCGCTTGGGGCTGCTCCCCGCCTTGCTCCACAGTGCCCACTGCCCATGTCTGCATGGACAGGGCAGGGCAAACAACAGCCGGTGGCTTTTGGGGACCCTGTAACTGCCTGTCGCGGGATGGCTGGTAAGAGCAGGGCACAGCTGGCCCGGGCTGCTGTGAAGAGCCTTATGCAAAACACCCAGGAGGTATTTGAGCAGGCAGGAGGCACATTCCCATAGGCAGACGACAGGGGTGCCTGTTTCCTGCGCTCATCCCTGCCTTCCTGCCCGCTGTGCAGCTCTCCTGGCCCCAGAGGGGCTTTGCCCTTCTCCCAGTTCCCTACCTGCACACAGGGAGAGACAAAATACAGGGGGTGTGAGGACGTACCTTCCACGGGCCCATGGGAACAGGCAGAGGGTTTGTCTGAGCCATCTTTGCTGCTGGATCGGTGTCTGGAGAAGGAAGGAAAAGGCATTTTTACTGCGGCATGTGCCTGTGCACCCCTGCTGCCCGCTCGCGAGGCTGCTCTGTGCCTGCCACCCACGGCGCCTGTCCTAGGACACTGCTGGGGACAAGCCACACCAGTCACAGCAACACCCTCCTGCCAGCTCCAGGATGGGGAAGAGGACACAGCAGGGGGGCTGTGGGACACATCCAAAGCAGGGTGCTCCCTTCTCACCGCTGTGGTGCCCCTTCCCTCCTCCCCACCATGGCATGGAGCTTGCGCACCCACCAGGGCACAGTGCCCAATCCCACTTTCTCCTTCCCCAAAAAAACACCCCTGAGCCACATCAGGGGGCTTCAGTGGGCACAGGCTGCCCTGTGCCTGGCAGTGTCCAGCAGACCTGCCCGATCCCCTCTCCTGTCCGGTGTCCCTTGGGAGGCACAGTGCACTCCCACAGACAGCCCTGGCTGATGGTGGAGATGCCACCCGGCGTGCTGGGTGCCGGGAGTGGGGTGCCCTGCTGTAGAGGGGCTCTCAGCCCCCCCGGCTGCCAGCGGGGACGTGTGAGCCTGTCTTATGGCATGGGAAACAGCGACAGTCCCTCTGCGTGTCTTTTGCCACCAGGCAGGAGGAAGGGTGTCTGCCCAGCCGGCTGGCAGCAGAGGGGTGAGGTGGGAGAGGTGCGCATCGGCCCAGGACTCACCTAGCTCAGGCGGTTACTGCTGCTTCGCCCATGTAATGTTTGCCTACTTCAGCGGCTCAGCTTTTATAGGGTACTGCTGGCCGGGAACCGGTGCCAGCGTTTGCAGAGCCGTCAGCACAATGCTTGCTCTGGCATTGTCCTGCTGATCCCCGGAGATTTCAGCTGCTCATCCCCATGGTCTGAGCTACATTCTTAGGGAAAAAGAAAAAAAAATTTTGATAATAAAAAAAAAAAAATAATCGGGGCGGCTGTTTGCACAGATAATCTTGGGCACAAATGACTCAACGATTTGACCGCGCTGGCATTTTCCAGGGGCAATGCACCGCGCCGTCACGGGGTGAGCCTGGGGGCTGGCCTGGCCCTGGCGCCAGTTGGCACCGTGGGGACGGCGGGGACACCTCCCCGTGAGACCCTGCGGGCGGTGGGCTCAGCAGGGTGTCTACAGGCACTGTAACTTTGCTTCACCAGCCAAGGTGTGTTCCGTGTCACCGTGTTGGAGTGGACACCCTCGTCCCAATCACGGGCAAGGAAGGCTGGAGGTGAGAACTGGCGTAGCCCTGGCAGACATGTCCCCACGGCCACACCGAGCCCCAACGCTCCACACAGCGCTGCCACCACCACAACCCCACACCCAGAACATCTTCCATGGCCTTGGGGAGGCCTCAGCCCTGCGGTGACCACGGCCACCAGCCCCACAGCCCCCTTCTCAGGCGGGGCTGCCGTGGGGCGGACACTGCAGGCCCTGGGGCACCATGGCGGGCACGGCCCGGGCCGTCGGGGGTCACGAGGCGAGCGTGGCGGCGCGGGCTGCTGCCTCAGCGCATGGCTGCCAGCACAATGCTCGCCCGCGTCTGACTGCCCCTTTTGTCTCCCTGCTGGGCAGCCGCGGCCGCACAAAACAAAGCGCCCCGTCAGCGCTGCCTGCGGCAGGGCCTGGCGCCCGGCCCGGGGGACCCTGCGGGGACGCGCGGCGGGGTGGCACCCGAGCAGACAGGCCCAGTGGGGCTCAGCTCGGTCCTGGGGGACCCCTGCTGCGGGGAGGGCACTGCCCTGACGGGGGAAGATGGGGTTTGTGAGGGTCGTTACCCCACTGGCTGCTGCGGGATGGGGATGGCGGTGGGATCGGTGTCACCGGGGGATCACTGTGACACAGAGCTGTGGGGCTGCACCCCCACAGTGCCAGCTGACAGTGCCACCACATCCCAGCAAATCTGGGTCAGGGAATGGGAAGGGTGGACTACCTGCCCTCTGCAAGGGTGCCAAAATTGGGGGCTGGTGGTGGGATGCTCCTGCGAAGCCTCCACAGCACACTCACTGTGCACCTGCTGGGGCATCCTGACTGATGGGGGAGGTCAGCTCAGAGCTCTCCCTCCAGCTCGCTCCAGCCCCTCGGACATGCCCTGGTCACGACTCCGGCCACCCCAGAGCGCAGAGGCTTTTCCAGGAGCCTGGTGCCACTAGAGGGAGAGCTCAGCCTGAGCAGGATGGGACACCATCGGCGCATGCGGGTGGACGGTGGGTGTGTGGCACTGCACACCCCTCTGCACCCCACGCAGGCACCTGCCTCCCCTTGCAACAGGAAAACAGTTTCTGCCTGAAAACCACCCCAGAGCAAAGCCTGGAGCTCGCAGCACGCCAAGCCAGGGGCAAGGTGGGGGGAAACCCCCCCCTGCACAGCCCACACTGGTCATGGCCAGGGATGGGTCACTCTCAGCAGATAACAGGACCCCAGTATGGCCCAGGCTGCTGTGGGCCCCCCAGCCCCTCACCCTCCTCACAGTGCTGATGTCCCCTCCTCAAGGACCTGGGGGCACAGCAGTGAGTGCCTGGGGAGCCAGTGATGCTGGCGGGTCCACAGGTTGTCTGGAACAACTGGTTTTTCTAGATCCAAGAGACTATAAAAATGCAGTGACCTATTTAGGGAACCCCGTGGTGCTGCAAAACAGATGCTTCCTCTCCCAGCCCGGCTCCAGGCCCTTGCCCTGGCCAGCCATCTGCGCCTGCCAGGGGCACGCAAAATTCCACTGGCACCGGAGCTCTGTGCCACTTCTCCATAGAAAACCCTGGGCAACACAGAGAGTTTCCCTGGGTGTGGGATTTGCTGGTGCCTGGGGAACCCCCTGCCCGGGAGACCTGCTCAGGGCAACCCAACCTGTTTCTGGCAAAGCCAGACAGGATCATGTGGACAGGAACAGCTGGTCAGCTTGCTGGAAAACACAGGGTGTTAAGCTCTGGGGATGTGGTAGGAAAGTGGCCCCAGTGGGTGGTTGCAGGGATGTGTGGCACTGGGGACCCTGTGCTGTCCCACAGCTCAGCAGTTCCAAACGGCATCAGCCCATCACCACCTGCCCAGTGTGATAAGGAAGCAGGAGCTGCCGCAGGCTGTAACTGGCTGTTCACCCAGCCTGTGCTAGAGAGCAGGGCAGAGGTACAGCCACACAGCGTGTCCCCGCTCCACCGCAGCTGCAAAACCCTCCCGAAAGCTCAGATGGGCTCTGCTGCCCTTCCAGATCACTCGACTCCATCCTCGCTCTCCGGATGGCTGCGGCTCCCTGCACTTGGTGCCACGTGCCTGGGACAAAGGACAGTGTGACAAAAGCAGGCGGCTGCGCTCACTGCCGCCGTCCTCCGCCCCTGCAAGAGCTGCATCTCCTCCACCACTGCACCCCTCGGGCCAGGGCCCAGCACAGGCTCCTTGCTCAGCTGCCAGCTTGCTCTGCCATGCCCCGTGTCGCCTGCTCTGCTGCTGCTGCGGGACCGTGTCCTGGGCACAGGCTGTGGGCTGGAAATCACAGCCAGCTTTACCACTGAGAGGGAGTGGGGCTTGTGACACCCAGACAGGTGTCTGCCACCAAGAGTGGCTCACAGCCTGATGGTAGGAGAGCCAGGACCACACGACTCAACCAGCAGTGGTAGGATGGCAGCAGGGGTTTGGAGTGAGTCCCCTGGGACAGGGGCATTGTCCCTGTCATCTCTCTGAGCTTCCCAATCAGAGATTGAGCACTGCCTGAAAAGTGCTTTTGGAAAGAGCTTGTGGATGCCACTCTCTGGGGTCCCTGTTCCCTGTCCCAGCTTCCCTGGGCACAGCTGCTCCCTCGCCCGATAGGAAGGGAGATTGTCCCAGCACTGATGTGGCAGGGCTTATCCTGAAACCATCTGTCCCAGGATTCTCACTGTATGTGACGTCCCAAAGCCGGACACCAGTGGAAGGGGTGTAACAAAGACTGTGCTGCTCCCACTGCTGGGTGTGCTGGGAGATGCTCATTGTTAACCGTGGGCTGTCTCCTGGGCAGAGCAAACACTGTCCTCACCGTCAGTCCCTGCAGGCTGACAGCCCTCGCTGGGAACAGGTGCTGCGGGAGAAGCTGCAGAATGGCTCCAAAAGCAGCCCTGCCACGGCCAGCTCTGTATTCCAGCAGGCACCGGTCACCCTGCTCCAGCCAGCAGCCCGGAGCCTTCCCTGCCTGGATCCAGTGCTGCTCCTGATGGGATTCTTCCGAAAAGGAGAACCCCGGGAGTGCGTGTGTGCATTGTGCGTGTGCGCCAGTGCGAGCTCACACCATGTGAGTGTGCCAGGATCGGGGTGCGTGTGCAGGCGGGGAGTGCCGGCCGGGCGCCGTGTCACCGTGTCACACCGGGGCTGTGCCCGCACCGTGTGTGCGGGGGCGGTTGCGCGCACCGGGCTGCGGGCGCCGGTCTGTTCGGTGGTTACAGCGGGGCTCAGCGGGGTTCCCGGGTGGGCAGAGCCGCCTCTCCTGTCCGCTCCTCTCCGCTGCGCTCGGTGCCGACCGGAGCCGCGCCCGGCGCGGCGGGCGGCGCGCGCAGAGCCGGCAGTGCCCGCCCCGGTGCGGGGCCGCCCCGCCCCGCCCCGCCCCGCCCCGCCCCGCCCCGCGCCGCCGCCGGGGCCCGGCACCGCCGCCGCCACCACCGGGCCCCGCTCCGCCGCCGCTGCTGGGTGAGTACCCGCCGCCATTCCACACCGGCACCGGCACCGGCCACCCGCACCGCGACCGGGCCACCGGCACTCACCGGGCCGCGGCTGCATCGCCCCCGGCGGACCGGGCCGGGCCGAGCCGAGCTCCGCCGTGCCCGTGCCCCCGCGGCTTGCACAGCCGCTGTGGGTGGGTGGGTGTGCGCGGACCCCCCGGTGCCGCCCCCCGGTTGCGGGGTGTGGGTGTGCGCATGGCCCGCTCTCGTCTGGCAGCGCCCGTGCAGCCCCCGGTGTCACTGGTGTGCGCGTTTGCATGTGTGTGTCACCTTGCGCAGGGTGTGTTTGTGTGTGCGGTGTCCCCGTGTCCCCCCTGCGGGGTGCCCCGTGTCAGGTGCTCCGTGCTGGGTGCCCCAGCAGGCGCTGCAGGGCTCCCCAGGGCCGGCCCTGCTTCCAGGGACAGCCCGCTGGCCTGGGCCTTTCCCACAGCACCAGGGAATTATTACATCCAGAGCCATTAGCCCGCTAACCACATCGCTGCTGGGGCCGCTGCCACTGGCACCTGAGGCTCCTTTTTTGGAGCGACAGGGGTGGGTGGCACTCAGCGACCTGCTGTGCCGGGGGTGGCCGGGGCTCGCAGGGCTGTGGCCACCTCAGTCCCTGTTGGTTTTCCCAGAGAGGAATGTATGGAGCATCGGGCGAGGGCTGGGACGTGCATCCCTAAATCGTGTGGTTTCCAGCCGGCCTGTGAGATGCAAATTGTCTGGTCAGCGAGTGCCAGAGCTAAACTTAGGGCAATTACAGGAAAGTGTGGGCACACGGCAGTGTATTCCTACACCCCAAGGCTGGTCCTGGCCCTCCAGCACTGGGGGACCCCTGCCCACTGCCCCATCCCAGTCCCAGCTGGGCGTTCCCTCAGCACCTGCATCAGCCCTGGACTTTGCCCAGTGACGAGCTGTGGCTCGGCCCTTCACCTTTGCCATGGGCCGGGCCATGCAGGGCTTCAGCTGGTGAATTTGGGGCCAAAAAAGGGTGATGAGGGAGGTGTGCACCCTGTGCTGAGGGGGCTGCAACCCACCTGACCCCCTCCAGCTGGTCGTGGAACCACGTCCCACCTGGCAGCCCAGCCAAGATCCTACCTCTGGGTCTACCCTGTAAGACCTCTTGAGCTGTGTCATTCCCCAGATTAGGGTGAGGCAGGTGCTTGTGCCTCATACACCCTCCTGGCCTGGGATGACCCCTCATAACCAGTCTGGGTCCCCTTTGCTGTTGGACATGGGGTTCCTGCAGCAGGAGGGTCTGAATTCCTGCTCTGGGGAGAGCCTGGTGGCACATCCTGGCTGTGACTCAGGTGGATCCGGAATTGTTTTCCTCTTGACACATTCCAGCGTTGTCCGTAAGGGAAGGCACTGCAGAGTGATTTGGAAACCCCCTAAATTTCCTTGTTCTGTGGAAAACTTGTGCAAGGAGCCATCATGCAGATCAACCCCCATTAGCCCTGCGTAGGAGCTGGCCTGGCTGCTCGGAATCGCTGCCAGCAGCTCCTGTTCCCTGGCACAGCATTATCCCTTCCTGGCTGGGCACAGCCAGGCCGTGGGGTACCCCAACATGGTGTGCCCAAGGAGGGGACAGCCACCAGCTCCCTGTGCCAAAGTGGTGTGGGAGCACAGCCCTAGTGCAGGCATCAGGGAGCAGAGCAGGGAGGGCAGGCGACCGTGAAACTTGCAGTGCAGGTCCCTGCGCGGGAGCGTGTCGGACGAGATTGCGTCTCGAGGAGGGAAGGAGTGGCTGGGAGTTTCAGTGAACGCCTTCCTCCCTGCTGGAACTCCCCGGCGCCCTGGCAGGGATGCAGGGGCTCATGGCTGTCGAGGGGGGACATGGGGGAAGGTGCATCCAGCTCCCACTTGGGTGGCTCAGAGAGGGCTTTTGGCTTGGGGAACGTTGAGATGCGTCTCCCTTTCTGCCACCTGGCCCTTGCAAGGTGACGTGCTTGTCTTTTGCCAGCCCAGTGTCACAGCAGCATCCTCGCGTGCGATCCCAGGGCGCAGCCGGCGCCGGCGGGCGCCTCTCTCCTCCCTGTCACAGCTCATGCATGCCGCTGCCCCAAACACGCCTGGCCAAGGGGAGTCCTGGAGCAAGCCCGGGCTGAGTCAGGGAAGGTGTGTTGGGGCTGAATCAGGAGCGAGGAGACGCTCGGCAGCTGCCTCCTGCTCACGGCATCCTCCACGGCTGGAGGCTTCTTGGGGAAAAGGGAGCAAACCACAACAGCACTGCACACGGGCTGGGGACATCAGTGCAGGGCTGATGCTACGCTCCTTTCCCCAGCCCACAAAAACCCTGTCTCCCTGCCCCACTATTGTGGCCCTGAGTGGGGCACACGTGGCTGCGGCGGTGGCCGCCAGCGCTGCCTGATTAGCGATGCAGCTGGGAACGCTGTTCCCCCTTTTTGTTGAGCGTACAAAGGCTGGGAGGCAGCCCTGTGTGCCGGGAGGGAAACCACCGAGGACAAAGAGCGCGCTGCCCGCCTGTCTCCCGGCACTGTGGCTCTACCCAGCACCTGCCTGGCGAGTGGCTCTGCTCCCAAGGCACCCCCAGGAAGGGTCTCAGCGGCCCCCTCCCTGCCATGGGGTGAGCACTGGGTGCTCCCAGGGGTGCAGCCCTTTTGTACAGCTTCAAGGATGCCCAGGCAGCTGTGGTAGTGGTGGCATGTGTCACACAGCAGGGACAGGAACAGGTGCAGGTGGTTCCCTCCCTGCCATTGTCTGTGCTGAGGCCCTGGCACAGGGGAGCAGCCCCCAGGATGGCACGGCCACGGTGCCCTTTGTGGTAGCACCTGCTGTGTGTGGGTCATGAAAAGGAGCGGTGCTGTGTGCTGGTTTGCGTCAGTGATCACCCCACAGCCAGCAGTTCTAGGAGAGGGGAAAAGAAGTGGGTTGTTTTCATGTGTTTTGGGGCCCTGCCCTGCCCAGGTCCTCCTGTGAGTCTGGATAAAGCCCAGGTGCTGCATGGAGGGCAGAGCAGCCAGAGCTCCAGGGCTGGGTGGTGTGGGCACAACTGTGGCAGCCCTTCTGGCCATGGCCAGGAGCCTTGCAGCTGCAAGCCTGACCTTGTCCCTCGGGCTGCTTCCCCTCACTGCCTCAGAGGTATCACACACCCAGAGCCAGCACTGTGCCATGGCTTGCAGGGCTCTGTCCTCACCTGCCCTGTGGCCAGGCCTCTCCTGGGCACGTGTGCTCCTGTCCCAGCCCCGAGGGGCAGTGAGGTTCAGGGAGTTCCCTGCCATCCCTGTATGGCTTTGTCAAGAGGAAAATGGGTTTCCCTTGTCTCACTGGGTGTGTTCAAGGGCAGTGCTGTTGCAGGGAGATGGTCCAGACGGTGATGGTGGTGCAGTACTGATGCTGTGCTGGAGCCAAGGTGCAGCTTGGCACAGCACAGCACATCCATGCACCCCAGGCAGAGCCTGCACTGCCACCGTGGGCAGCACTACCCATCCCTATGGCTGCCCAAACCTCATCCCCACGCCTGTCGGAGAGCTCTAAAGCAGATGCTTCAAATGTGGGGAGCTTTCCTGTTGTCCTTAAACGTGAGGAGCTTTCCTGTTGTCCTTTGTGCTGAGGTTAAGTTCCTGTGCAGTTTCCTGCCCTGTTATATATAGCTGTCAGCCCGTCCTGCGGGCGCTGCCAGCCGCCTGCTCCACTTTGGAGTTGTTTATCCACAGCCCAAGCGCTCGATGGAGGCTGGGGAGGGGCTACCAGTTACCCCAGGGGCAGAGGAGTCCCATAGCACCCCGTGCAGGGTGAGAATGTGGGTGCCCCCAGGCTCTGGGTGTCCCCAGACTGTGGGTGCACACAGGGTTTTCCAGGAGGGAGCTGTGTTTTCTGCCCAGCCGTGGTTTTCCCACTGGAAGCTGGGTGCTCCCCCCGCTGTGCGCGGGATGCCCGAATGAAAGAGCGACTGTTCCTGGAGGTCGCCGGCAGCGTCACGAGCCTCTACGTCGCCCTGGCTAAAATTAGACACTTATCAGTGTTGGGAGGGATGTGATTTTACAGGTTCCTGTTTATTAGAGCAACCTTCGCTCCAGGCTGTGTTTCCGGCTCCTCCCTGGTGGGACACTGCCCACGGCAGCCCCTGTGGTTTGCGGTGGCCAGAGCCAGGATGAGCAGCAGAAAGGCCTCTGTTTCCTCAACAAGGGGCTTTTGAACAGCAGGCAGGACGCTGGTGGCTGGATGGGATGGGGAGTTTTACCCTGGGAAGTGTCCCTGCCAGCAGTAACTGCTGCAAAAGCCACTGGGATATTTTCTTTCTTGCCCACCCATGCTGCTCCAAAACGGCTCCTGAGCTGCTGAGGGTCTTGACTGCAGTCAGCCCCAGTGCCAGGCACTGCCAGGCTTCTGGGCTTCTTCTGGGGCAACCCTGGGGGTACAGAGCCATCCCTGTTGCATCCCTGGGGCTTAGTGCCCAGCCAGGGTGAGGACACATTGATTGGGGCAGTCTCAGCCCTGTGGTTCTGCAGTCCCAGGGAGGGTGGGAATACTGGAACACAGCCCAGGGGCTGGGGGTGGCATCTGGGGTGACCAGTGGGGTGGTTGGAGGGGTGGTGGGTGGGTGTTGGCCATGCTGCTCTCTGATGGCACCTTTCCTGTCTGTCCTTCTGCACAGGCGGCTGTGCCGTGACCAGCACCCCAGCCCAGTGCTCTACTGTGGGGGCAGGAGTGCCCCAGGCCCCCTTCCACCATGTTCAACCTGATGAAGAAGGACAAAGAGAAGGATGGGGCCCGGAAGGAGAAGAAGAAGGAGAAAAAGGAGCGAATGTCAGCAGCTGAGCTCAAGAGCCTGGAGGAGATGAGCATGCGCCGGGGCTTCTTCAACCTCAACCGTGCCTCCAAGCGGGACTCCAAGAGCCGCCTGGAGATCTCCAACCCCATCCCCATTAAAGTGGCCAGTGGCTCTGAGCTGCACCTCACGGATATTGACTCTGACAGCAACCGGGGCAGCATCATCTTGGACTCGGGCCACCTGAGCACGGCCAGCTCCAGCGACGATCTCAAGGCGGACGACACCAACTTCAAGGGCTCGGTGCTGCAGCGGGCAGCCAAGTTTGGCTCCTTGGCCAAGCAGAACTCCCAGGTGATTGTCAAACGCTTCTCCTTCTCGCAGAAAAGCCGGGATGAGAGCACCTCAGAGACCTCCACGCCCTCTGAGCACTCAGCAGCCCCCTCCCCGCAGGTGGAGGTGCGCATGCTGGACACGCCGCAGGACAAGCAGGGGGTTCCCCCGGGACAGCCCTGCGCCCCTCCCGCCGCCTCCCTGCATGCCAGGGTGCCGGAGCTCGTTGGCAAAAGGTTCCCGGCCGAGCTGCGGCTGCCTGCCCTGGTGCCCCCCCAGCCCCCCACCCCACGGCAGCTGGAGCTGCAGAGGCGCAACACCGGCGATTTCGGCTTCTCCCTGCGCCGCACCACCATGCTGGACCGGGGCCCCGACGGGCAGGTGTACCGGCGCGTCGTGCACTTCGCCGAGCCCGGCGCCGGCACCAAAGACTTGGCCTTGGGCTTGGTGCCGGGCGACCGGCTGGTGGAGATCAATGGGCGGAACGTGGAGAGCAAATCCCGGGATGAGATCGTGGAGATGATCCGGCAGTCGGGGGAGACGGTGCAGCTGAAGGTGCAGCCCATCCTGGAGCTGAGCGAGCTGAGCCGCTGCTGGCTGCGGGGCGGCCAGGGGACACGCCGTGCTGCCTGGGATGTGAGTAACGCCAGGCCTGGGTCCTGCCAGCACCAGCGTCCTCGGGGGGGGTGTTTGGGTTGGCAGGGGTCATGGGAAACAGCGGGTGCCGGGGCTGCTGCAGCCAGGAGCGATGCACAGGGAGGAGTGGGACGTTGTGCCTGCGATGCAGGCGTGATGCGTCAGGTCTTGCAAGTCATCTCTGGTGGGTTTTGCCCCCCAAGATGCTCAGGGTGCTGTTGGGTTGGGTTTTCCTCCTGCTAGAAGGACTGCAGGAGAGCCCAGCTCTGCGTTGCCTGCGGGAAGTCTGTCCCCATCTCTTTGCTGACGGAGCACAGTCCAGCAGAAGGGAGCTTTGCTCCTCACTGCCAGGAAATTCCAAAGGCTACTTTGCAGAAGGACACTGCCTGCTCCACTGCCCACGCTGGCGTCCCCCACTGGGATCCTCCCCGGGGACTAGGGCAGGCACACAGTGTGCCAGGGGCCGGGAGCTGCTGCCGGCGTGCGCAGCGCTGTGTGCGCGGCTGCTGCTGCTGCTGTATAAATAGAAACTTAATGGCTGGGTGACCCACATCCCTCACGCCTGCTGCCCTGCTCTGCTGACCCTGCTGCTGGCTAACCAGTGTCCTGGCTGGACACAGAGCCCCTCAAATGCCAGCGGCCTGCAGGGCTGGACCCCTCCATGGTGGCAGGAGGTGAAGCAGAGTGGCGTTGTTTAGCGTATAACTGGACTTGGTTAGTGTATTTTAAGCCTTCCTTGGGGGAGGAGAGTGCCTGTTCTTGCAGAGCAGGTAGCCTGCACTGGGCAGAGCCACACTGTCCATGGCAAGGCCCTGTGCCTGCGGGATGGTGGCCAGGATGGAGTGACAGTGACCACGGGGCTCCATGTGCTCCTCGAGCAGATGCCGGCGCTGCAGGGTGGAGTTTGCGCCAAGGCAGAGCCGTGGCTTTCCTACAGCTCCTCCCCAGAGCCCTGCAGGCATCACCTGCATGGCTGCCTGGATAACCCCTGGTGGGATAACCCTGTGTGGACACTGGGCATGGTTTCCTGGATAACTCCTGGTGGGATAACCCTGGGCACTGCTGCCTGGATAACTCCTGGTGGGATAACCCTGGGCACGGCTGTGGCCGTGTGGCAGCACCTTGGCACAGAGACAGGTGTGCACTGGATGTTGGCACACACACACCCAGCGAGGTGCTGGTGCCTTCCAGGAGCACCGGGCTGAGCTGGGAACAGGGAGAGGAGACACCAGTGCCCTTGGGGCTGCAGGGGAGAGGCTGCATCGTGCAGCCTCGTGCTGGAACATGGTGTGGTTTGACGGCATTGGCCGGTGGGAGCTGGCCAGAGCACTGGCACTGACTGTGCCGTGGGGTTGTCACCGCAGCACAGGCACCTCCCAGCACAGATGCCTCCTCCTGCTGTCACCAGAGTGACACACTGTGGCTTTGCCCGTGCTAGGGAGCCCAGATTCGGGTGCTGGGTGCAGCTGGGGGTCCCTCACACAGGGAGGCCTGGCTCTCCCCCAGGCCCCACTAAGCTGCCTGGAATGTTTCTGGTCCTAATTTAAATAAAAATGATCCTTTTTGAAACAGGAAATTATAGACATATTTTGGGCTGTTGCTCTGGAAGCCCCTCCCTGGCTGGGGCAGGATGGTGCTGGTCTCTCTGTGCACCATTGGGGGTTTAACCCCTTCACTGGGTCTGTGCTGTCCCCACGGACCCGGCTGGGCAGTGGCAGCACCTGCGGGACTTGGGGGGCTGTCAGTGATGTCAGTGGGGTGACAGGGCACAGCATGGCTGGGCATTGGGGCTGGGGTGAAAGCCCCTCCGTGTCCCAGCCTTGCTCCCAGTATGGGGCTGGCTCGGCTCCACACTCATATTTATTTATTTACTGGTGAAATTCCTCAGGCAGGGCCCAGGCATGCGCCGGCCCAGCAGAAATATTCCAAAAACGCCTCTGACCACTCCAGTCCTTCAGCAGGGCCACAGGCATCCAGTGGCTGTGCTGGCCAACCTTGTGTGCCACTGTCCAAGGGCACCCAGGTCCCTGCAGGTCGCTGTCCCCAGGGTGCAAGGCCACTGTGCCATAGCATGGCTGGGTTCCCTGTGTCCCACCAGGATGGGAGTGTGGGACTCTCATCATGTCAGAGGCACTTTTATCATTTTTCTGTGATTGGGAAATTCTTGGTTTGGCTCTTTTTCTGCTCTCACTGAAGGATTGGTGCTGCTGCAGTGTCCCAGTGTGGGGGGGTCCTGGGCGGGAGCTTGTATCCAGTGGGCTCTGCTGAACTTCCTGGCTTAGGAATGAGAGAAGTATACTAGCCAGGCAGAAATGCTGCTGTCACCAAACAGCTGGGCTGGGCATGTGGAGGTGGCTTCATGCCTGTGCTACCTGGGGACACCCGTGTGTGTCACTGCAGACACTCTCTGCTGTGTTATGCCAGCCCTGCCAAGGGTGTTTGATGTGGCCTATCCCTTGTGCAGGTGTGTGCCAAGCTGGGACCCCCTGCTTCCTCTGGGAATGTTTTTTTTGCTCAGAGCACATCTGTCTCCCTTCAGCTGGGCAAAGACCTGCTCAGCTGCCAGCTGGGGTCCCGATGTGTCATGCCTGTGTCGCCACTGCTCCTCCATGCCACCAGCATGCCTGGCTCCCTGCCACCAACTCCTCCCAGCAGCTCCTGCACAAGGAGGCCCCTGACCCCCCCTGGACTCTTGTCCACTGCCCCACTCTGCTTCCAGAGGACTTCCAGAGGCAGCTTTGCCATGAAAACATCTTTACCGTGGGCTGCTGGGGTGCTGTCTCTCCCCAAGAACACTTTGGGGTGATCTTGTGCTCACAGGAAAGCCAGAGGAGGAGCAAGCAGTGTCAGGGTTGCACGACACCCGGGGTGTGGATTGTGCAACCCCATCCTTTGAGGCACAGAGCCCTCCCTGGCTCCCCCAGCCCCACAGCTTGGCTTGGGGGGGTTCCTTTCCGTGGCTCGGGGCGGAGGAGGCCGGGCAGTTCCCCCGCGGCAGAGCCCACATCACTTCCTCTGGCCGTGGTGACGGTGCTGCTGCTGCTGCTGCTGGAGGGTGGCGAGGCCCCACTGCCCGCCTGTCCCCCCCCAGCTCCCCTCCGGCTGCTGCTGCGCCAGCCCAGCGGGGCCCTCGCATTCCTGGGCTATTTTTAGGGTGGCCCTATCAGCCCAGCTGTCCCTGCTGCCGGCTGCCGCCCCACTAGTGCCTCTGCCGTGCGGTGCCGCGGCGGAAACTCTGCTCCTGGCTCCCTCTGGTAAGGTGGGGACCCCAACACAGCTTGGGGGAGCACGAGGGGGGTATGTGGGAGACAGTCCTAGTGCTGGGATCGGGGATTGCGAGGCTGAACCCATCCCTGGGGTGCTCTGGGGTTGGTTTGTTTGTTGTGGGGACCTCGTGGCCAGCGTTCTCTGGAGACCTTTGTGGCTTTTTAGAGGTGGGTGTGCTGTGGGCAGACGGTTTGGGGGTTCTGAACCACAGGTGGGTTTGTCCCCAGGCATCCATGCTCAGCCTGTGCTCCAGGCAGTGGCGTTTCACACCATGGTGACAGTTTAGGGGGAGAGGGGACCCCTCAGGGATGTAGTCCCTGAGGACTACAAAGCTGGGCTGCTTTGTTGGCCAGGTGCTCCCCTGTGCCACACCTGGCCCTGAGAGGGGGCTTGTCCCCAGTGGCCCCAGGCAGAACCTGGTTGGAGAGTGGGTGCCATCCAGGGCAGCAGGTCCCACCAGAGCTGCCTGGCCGCTGGCACGGGGTCAGGCTCAGAATAAACCCAGGCTGTCAGGGCAAACAGGGAGCTGGGGCAGAAAATATCCCTTCCCTCACCCTGGCATTTGCTTTCCACAGCGGGCTGGCCTGCTCAGGGGAGCAGGGCCACAGTCCTGCAGCCTGACTAAAGGGTTTTTTTTTTACATGGTGAGTTTTGCTGGGTCTCAGACTGGTCACCTGTCTGTCCCCAGAGCCCCTCCTGTGGGCACTGTTTGTGTGCTGAGCAGGTCCAGGTGGGCTCAGACCCCCATTCCTGAGGCTGCCAGGTGGGGAAGGGCACGTGCCTGTACCCAGAGCTGTGGTTTGGCATTGTGTGTGCTGTCCCCAGTCGGTCTCACCTCTCCCTCTCTCCCCAGCCAGGGCTGCGGCTCCATGAGACATCACCATGGCGTTCTCATCCCGGTTTGCGTTCTGGGAGCAGAAGGGAAGTCTCTCTTGCATGTTTGCCTGTGCCCCACGTTTGGGTCACGCTGCTGACCAGCTCCCCCAGTTTGCCCAGTGCTGGCACCATGTTTGGAGCAGCGCTCCTGTCCTCCCTGTGCTGCCATGACAGGGACTGTGCTGGGCAATCAGGAGCTTGGGGTCACCAGCACAGCCATGCATGTGGTCACTAACACCATCACTAACGGCTTTGCGAGTGTCTGGTGCAGCCCTAACACAGTGTGAGCCACCCCAGTGCCACCTGCCACCCAGGAGCTGCTGTGTGATGTCAGGGTGTGTTCCCACAGGATGCACCACACGCTGCCACTGCAGTGTCATAGCTGAGTCCTGGCACTCAGAGACACAGCTCAGGGCAGGGTTTGGCTGCCCACCCCCCAGAGGCCCCTGGTTTCCCTGGGTCAGCAGGGATCTGGCATGTCCCACGTGTGGCTGCTGCAGAGATTAGCTGGTGACACTTAAAACGTGCTGTGACACCGGGAGGGTGACGTGTAGAATGACAGAACCCTGCAGGAGGGGTGGTGGGACTCTGAACCATCTCCCTCATATGATTTGAGGGCCCAGGCATGTACCTCTCCCACTTTTGGGGTTTGCCATAACTAGGGTGCATCTCTGTGCTTCACCCCTGTTTTTTTGGCTGATAGGAAACCTGGAAGGACGCGTCCATGTCCTTGCAGTGGGCTGCAAATTGGGGCTGGCATGGAGTGATGATCCCGGGGGGTTTTCCACAGCAAGGCCCCACAGTGGGCTGAAACACTCTCCTCTTGTTTGTGTGACCCTCAGGTCAAGGACGAGGACAAATCTTTAGCTGTGAAAAGACCCGTGAAGGAGGATGGGGCTGTAAGTGTCACAGGGCAAGGGCAGGGTGGAGCTTTTGGGGATGGTGCTCATCCTTGGTGGGAACAGCCCCTGTTACAGGGCCTGGGAACACCAAGCAGGATCATGGGCTTAGTGATGCCCTGAGCACTGAGTGTTACCCCCATGCTGGTAGCCTGAGGGTTGAATGGTCACTTTTTGTGGGGCTGTAGGTTGGTGGGGAAGGTCCCCAGTGCTGTGATCTGGCCAGGAGCTGTGCTCCATGGCAGGGCAGAGCCCTGGGCACCACCATGTCCCAAACAGTGGGCTGGAGTGGAGGCTGGACCTCCACTCACACCGCTGTCACTGTGGCTGCAGTCAGAGAGCCTGAAGGACGCAGCACCTGCACCTCCGAAAGCTGAGCCCCCGAAGGCTGAGCCCCCAAAAGCTGAGCCTGCCAAGAGCCCTGAGCCTGCCAAGAGCCCTGAGGCACCTCCTGGGAGAGGGAAGAGCCCTGAGCCAGTGCTGAATGGGGCAGCTGTGAACGGGCTGGAGGGCCCGGCCGCCGAGGCGCAGGGGGACGAGGAGCAGGGGCTGTCCCACCGCAAGGTGGTCCGGGTGGTGCGCAAGGTGGTGCGCAAGGTTCTGCCGGGGGAGGACGCTGGCAGTGCCATGGAGCCGGGCCGAGATGCCAAATCTCCCGAGCCAGTGCCACCCCCAAGGAAGGAGGAAACAAACCGTACCGGTGTCCCGGCACCCCCAGCCCCGCCACCTCCCCCAGCCGTGCTGCCTTCAACCCCAGCCAAGCCAGAACCCAAGGATGAGATCTCAGAGGGGCTCAAAACCCTCATGGCAAGGAGCAAAACCAAGGAGCACCGGCAGCGGCTCCGGCCGGGGGACAGGCAGGAGAAGTCCCGTGAGCCAGCTGGAGGGGACACAAAGCTGTCCCCGTCCCCGGGCGCTGAAACCAAACCAGAAGCACCAGTGCAGCTTTCGGGAGGGAAAGCGGAGCCAGCAAAGGCATCTGCTCTGAAACCCACAGCCCTGGAGAGGCACAAGGTACTGGTGTGTGCACGGCACGGGATGCTCCGGCCCAGCAGCGGGTTGTGTCCCCAGTGCAGCATGGTGTGAGCTCACCTGCATGGATTGCAGTGGTTTTGAGATGTGTGGTGTGGGCGGGAGTCACTTTTTTGGGGGCAGTCGTGTGTGCAGCGGCCACTCCATCATGCTGCCCCTTGTCTCCCCTCCATTTCATGTGGAGAAGAAGCTGCAGACCAGCGAGAAGCGGCCGACCCCTGTGAAAAATGCCCCGGCTGCCCCCCAGCAGGTGTGTAGGAGTGCTGACCCAGGTCCCTGGACACTGGTACACGCTGGTACCCAGCTGTGCCTTCACCCTGGGACTGCCCCAAGCACTGATGGGCTGCAGGGCTGGGAAAGCCTTTGCAATGGCCCTGCTGGTGCCCATGTGCCAGGGCTATGAGGGCTGTGGGGCAGCTGGCCTGGAGCTAATGGTGCTCTGCCTCCAGGCTGCCCCTGGCCCTGCTTCCCCTGGCCCCACGTCCCCGCTGAGCCCATCTGAGGAGGCGCAGCTGCGGCTGGAGAGGATCTTCACCAGTTCTGTAATTCCAGAGGTTTTGGTGCTTGCCTTGTGGTGTCGCCTTCCCAGGGACAGGGAGGCGTGGGCAGCGTGTGGCTGCCCCAGATGTGTCGTGTGCTCTGCACACAGTGACTGTACCCCTGTGTCTGTCTGCCAGCCCTGTGGTTCATCTCTGGGTGACACTGGCAGCAGGGAATGGATGACCAGGGCTGCTGGTGGGTTTGGGGGTCATTGCCCAGACTAACGTGCTGGGCATGGGGAGCTGCTGGCATTCCTGCAGGGCACACTGTGGTGGCTGGGATGGATGATGTCCTGGTGGTGCTGTGTGATCATGGCCATGCTGGGACCTGTGGCTTGTCAGGGTGCTGCTTCTGCTCTCTGCCTCTCACCCCCTCTCTTCTTTCTCTCCTCCTTCCTTGCTGCCATCAGCTGGACCCCCCCGCCTCCGCCTCGGCACCCAGCCAGGTACTGTACCCCCGTCCTCAGGAGCCCTCTGCCTCCACCAGCGACCCCCCGCCATCCTCTGTGTGCCGCTGGGCTGGCGTCTGCGCCCGCGCCTCGTGCTGGAGTGTAAGGCTTTCCCCATCCCACCCTGCTCCGTGGGCTGCCACGGGGCCGGCGGGTGCCAGGGCAGCCAGGGCTGGGCGCCTCTCCCCTCCCCAGAGAGGTCATGCCGGGAAGCCAGACATCCCAGGAGGGTGCCCTAAGTGGAGGTGGCACAGCTGGGGTGGGCAGGGGTGTGAAGCAGGGTGTGAAGGTGCAGAGTGCTGGCATAGGCAGGATGCATGGCTCGTCCCAAAGCAGCTGTGGCACGTGGTGTTGGCAGAGCTCAGAGCAGGGTCAGTGCAGTGACCCCCAGCCCCAGGGCTTTGGCAGCACAGCCTCGTGGCCAGTGTCCTTCTCAGCACTGTGCTGGACTTGCCAGCCCGCTGTTCACAGCGGTGGTCGTGGCACGAGGAGCACCCGCAGGGTTTGGCACAGCGGTGCTTTGCCCCCGCTCGCTCCCCTCGCCTCTTTCCGTGCTGTGTGCGGGGCAGGGCTGAGCCCTTCTCGCCTTCACCGCCGTCTCTCGGCCTCGCCAGGGTCCAGCGGATGATGCGCCGGCAGCTCCCCTTGGCCCCGTCCCTGCTGCAGCTCAGGTTTGGCTTTGGGGCTCGTCCTGCTCTCCTTGTGCCAGGGGCATTCCCACTGTGCTGGCCACAATGCCAGCCTGGCATTTCCCATGTCAGAGTCTTGTGCCATGTCCTGTGTGCCTTCTTTCTGTGCCTCAGTGTGTCCTGTGTCCCTACAGCATGTCCCTGCAGCATGTTCCATGTCCCCATAGCATGTCCCGTGTCCCTGTATCCTGACACGTGGCTGGCGTGGGTGCCTGCTCTCAGGGTTGTGGTTTGGGAGATTGGCCCCTCCAGGCTCGCCTGGGGTGGCCACAGTGAATATTCCTGTGGGTCACCGTGTCTTTATGTGTGCCCCAAGCTGTGACAGGCCCCTGGTGCTGTCTGCAGCCCTGTGTCCACTGGAGTCCCCAGCAGGCAAACTGGGGCGTGTTCTGGGAGGGTCTGTAGCTTGTGGAGGTGGCTTGGCTGTCCAGCACAATCGGCTCTGCTCCCTCCAGCCCCAGGGATGAGGGGAGGGGGTGAGACAGGGCAGGGGGCAGGTGACCACAACCTCTCCACATCTGCTCTCCCACAGGCCAAGACAGAGGAGCAGATAGCAGCCGAGGAGGCCTGGTATGAGACCGAGAAGGTGTGGCTGGTGCACAGGGATGGCTTCTCCTTGGGTGAGCCAGGGGCACTGCTGGGACAGTCCCTGTCCTTCCTGTGGTGCTGTGAGCCCCCCGACCCCACTGTGGTGTCCCTGGGGGCTGCCAGCACAGCCCCTCTGAGTGCCCCGTGCCCCTCACAGGCAGCCAGCTGCAGCCTGAGGCAGGCAGTCCCCTGCCTGAGGGCAAAGTGAAGGTGAAACTGGACCACGATGGAGCCGTGCTGGAGGTGGAGGAGGACGATGTGGAGAAGGTAGGGCTGCGGGGCGGGAGCCGGCGGGGCAGATCCCCGTTCCCCACCTGACCCACCCCATCTCAACTTCGCTGACAGGCAAACCCCCCGTCCTGCGACCGTGTGGAGGACCTGGCCAACCTCCTGTACCTCAATGAGTCCAGCACGCTGCACACGCTGCGCCAGCGCTACGGCGGCAACCTCCTGCACACCTACGCCGGGCCCACCATGGTCATCATCAACCCGCTGAGCTCCCCCTCCATGTACTCTGAGAAGGTGACACCGAGGGGACAAGCAGCTGGCGCCGTGCAGTGGGGGTGGCAGGGTGCTGACCCCGCTGCCCCTCCCTGTGCCCGTCAGGTCATGCACATGTTCAAGGGGTGCCGCAGGGAGGACACGTCCCCGCACATCTACGCGGTGGCGCAGGCAGCGTACCGCAGCATGCTGATGAGCCGCCAGGACCAGGCCATCGTCCTGCTGGGCGCCAGCGGCAGCGGCAAAACCACCAACTGCCAGCACCTGGTGCAGTACCTCGCCACCATCGCCGGCAGCACTGGCAAGGTCTTCTCCGGTGAGTCCCTTTGTGGGTGTGGAGTCCCTTTGTCCTGCCTTTGTGGGAGCCTTGATGGGTGGATGGTGGTCAGGATAAACTCAGGCGCTCTCTATATTCTGGTCTTGAAGTTTGCAGGTTATTGCATAGGGCGTGGGTATAAAGGGCCCTGCCAGCCACAGCTGGGAGCAGGGCAGAAAGAGAATGGGAGGGTAGTAGGAGTTTTAAGAGATAAGAGAGGGAAGTAAGAGAACGAATAGGGGAGCGAAGTAAGAGAGGTAAGAGAGCGATTTTCCCGTTTACAACACAATAAATCTTCTATGTTGAATATTCTAATTTCCACTAACCAATCTAGTACAAGATACAAATTCTCTAACGTTCACATACAACCTATAGGAATTGCTACATTACCATGTTTTACTGCTTTCTTATCTCTAAACCTTATCTTGGACCCTTCCTGTCATGCCTGGAGAGGGTCTCTGCTGGCTCTTTGGTATTTGCAGCAACTGGCATTATCTTAACAAAGGGAGAAGGCCTTCGAACATCCACGTTGCTGCTTTCCAGCCACTCACTCGAAAACTGCTTTCATCTCAATCTCGCTTATGGTTTCCATATTCTCAAAATCTTTTGCTAGGCAATCATATTTATAAGGTTTTCCTGATTCATCCTTCCCAACATGCCTGCACATGCCCCTCACTTTGCGGTCACAGCCCCACGCGCTGCAGCCGGACACGCGCCAGACGAGCTGTCACTGCGTGTCACTGTGTCACACCGGTGCCTTTGCCGCACTCCTGAAGGCTGCTGGCGGTGCCAGGGAGCAGCAGCACCTGCCTGGCCGGCTGTGGCCCCCTCTGCCCACCGCACAGCCCCTGCACTGCCCCGCTTCTCTTCCCACAGTGGAGAAGTGGCAGGCTCTCTACACCATCCTGGAGGCTTTTGGCAATAGCAGCACTGGCATGAACGGCAACGCCACCCGCTTCTCGCAGATCATCTCTCTGGACTTCGACCAGGCTGGGCAGGTGGCATCTGCCTCTGTACAGGTGAGGGGACCAGGGTGGCCCCCACAGCGTGGGAGCTGGTCCATCCTCACCAGTGTGGCTCCCAGTGATGTGGAAGCCAGCCCATCCTCATGGGAGTGTTGTCCAGAGAAGCTGTAATTGCCCAAAACCCCTTGGCAGAGTTCAAGGCCAGGTTGGACAGGGCTTGATGCAGCCTGGGATAGGGGAAAGTGTCCTTGCTCATTGCAGGGCTTTGGAACTCATTGATCTTTCAGGTCCCTTCCAATCCAAACCATTCCATGATTCTCCTGGTGTTTCCTACACTGCAAGCTCTGCCGCAGATCCCCAGCCATGCTCGCAGTGCTCAGCAGCCTGGCATCCTGCTCTCATCCTTGTTCACACCCAGATCAGATGGGCTCCTTGTCCATGCTGAGTTAGTCCCAAAATCAGGGGATGTGTTTTCTGGACACCTCCCTGCAGTGATAACAGCAGAGCCCTTGAAATCCAGATGTACTCCATGCTCTTGTAGTAGCAATCACCAAGGAGAGATGCTCATGGGCTGCTTGGGTGATGTTTGCATTCACATGGTGCCCTGCAGTGGGAGGGAGACCCTCACAACTCTGTGAGAACCTTGGGCAGGCAGCAAGGATGAGGCTGGGGTGGGCTGGGGGTCTCAGAGGGAGTGGGGCACCTGGGGACAGTTCCCAACTGTCCCACCTCTGCCAGACGCTGCTGCTGGAGAAGCTGCGCGTGGCCCGGCGCCCAGCCAACGAGGCCACCTTCAACGTCTTCTACTACCTGCTGGCCTGCTCTGACAGCACCCTGCGGTGAGCTGGGGGTGAGGGCATGGCCTCCATCCTTGGGGTGGTCTCTGGACCTCCCCCCTGGAGCCAACCGTGGTGTTTGTCCCTGCAGGACTGAGCTTCACTTCAACCACCTGGCAGAGAACAATGTCTTCGGCATCGTGCCTCCCTCCAAGGTTGTTGCCATGGGGAGCTGTAGGGGAAGATGGGGGTCTCTGGCCCATTTGGGTGCAGGGGGAGGCAGAGCTGGGCTCCCAGACCAATGGCTCCTGTTGTTTTCCACAGCCGGAGGAAAAGCAGAAGGCAACCCAGCAGTTTGGCAAGCTCCTGGCAGCCATGAAGGTGATGGGCATCTCAGGAGATGAGCAGAAAGCCTTCTGGCTCATCCTGGGGGCCATTTACCATCTGGGAGCTGCCGGGGCAACAAAAGGTAACAAGCTGGGAGCGATTAACAAGGGGAGATTTGAGACTGGTGGGTGGGAGGGGTTCCAGAGGCACCTTTTAAACAGCCTGCAGCCCAGCCGAGCCCTGGGGAAGAGGGTGTCGGGGGCGGGTCTGTGTGAGCTGAGAGGCAGTGCCCTGCCACCCTGAGTGCTCTGGGGCACCCAGCTTTGTCCCCATAGTCAGGGTGGTCTCATTAACCGGTGGGAATTGAACATGCCCAGACCCTGGGCTGGCCCCAGCCAACCTGGGGGAGTGGGGGCCTGGGTGGGGCTGAGGCAGTCGGGGGGGTGTCCCCCATTCCCAGTGTAACACCTTTCCCTCCATCCTCACAGAGCCACTGGCAGATGGAGCTGGTAATGGGAGTGGGGAGGGCTCTGCTTGGGGGTGGTGCCATGCAGTGCTGATTTGGGGGCTGAAATGGGGGCTTGGGATGCTGCTGGTGTGCTGGGACCAACTCTGACCCTGGCTGGGTCCTGGCAGCCCCAAATTTGTCTGCTGCTCATGAGGAGTCCCAAACCAGTCCTGTCAGCACCATTGGTGATGTGGGGCAGGGCTGCCCTGGTGCACAGCTCTCACCATGGGTGGGAGTCTCTCACAGCACCAGCTTTGCTCTCCGTTCCTGGGGATGGCAAATTTGGCTTTGGGGGCTGCTCTTCTCCCCCTGTGGCTTCCTCTTTTTGCCTGTTGTGCTGGAAGCCCCTGTGGTGCTGCATGCTGGCAGGAGAGCTGGGCATGTCACCCTCAAAATGGGCACCTGGAGCTGGTGGCTGCACCCAGGGAATTTGCAGCCCCAGGGGAAAAGATGATCTGGGGATGAAGAAGGAGAGACCAGAGGGGTCTGGATTCACACTGGGGTGCAGGGCTGGCCTGTGGGGTGTTCTTGGGGTGCAGGGCTGGCCCATGGGGTGCTCTCAAGGCACTAGAGGGCAGCAGGGCCCTGCTGCAGCCACCACAGCGGGATGCTCAGGCAACTCCAGAGCCTTTCCATGGCTATGGGGGGGAACCCCAGATCCTGCTGGTGGGGGGAGCCTTACTGCATCCTGCTCGTGGGGATCCCACCCCCAGGTCTGTGCTGCTGCTGCTGAAGCCTCCCCTGTGCCTCGTGGACACTGGGAGTGCCCAGATCCAGCTGAGTTGCACCAGCCCCACAATTGCCTTGGCCACGGGCTGGATCCAAAAGTGGCTCCCCGTGCTCTGGGGCAGAGCTGAGCTGTTCCCAGTGGTGCCCATGGTGCGGGGGGCTCAGGGGGAGGGGTCTCCCACGCCTCTCACAGTTTGTCACTGCAGTGATGCCTGGGGAGGGGGCAGGCATGGCTTGAGCGGTGGCGCGGTGGCAGGAGGGCGTCCCCGTGGCGATTGCCGTGCCGTTGTTTCTAACCCCTGTCTCTGTTCGCATGGTGCATGCTGCCCTTTGCAATGCAGACGCCGACGAAGGTAAAGTCCCGTTCTCCACTTGTGTCTCTGGCTTCCCCCTCCCCTGTGTCACCCTCACCCTGCTTCCATGTCCCTGTGTGTCACCATTAACCTGCTCCCACCGCCCCCAGCGCCCGCGTCTGTCTGGCTGCACAGTGGCTGTGTCACCAAGCAGGGACATGTCCCCTTGTGGGGTGGCTCAGAGCCTCAGAAGTCCCTGGGTAGTGGTGGCAGGGGGTCCATGCTCCACACCAGTGTGGCTCCAGGCTCAGCCCTGCAGCAGCACAAAGCCATTCATCATTATCTCCTCTTAGACCCCAAACATCTCTGTCTCCTCACACCCCAAAGCGTGTGCTCCCACTGTTCCCATCATCCCCAACCTACTCTGTGGGTCCCTAAGGTCATCTCAGTCCTGTTTGGAAACACTCCCCATTTTTGGGGGTGCCCTGCCTGGCCCTGAACCCCCTTCTCCACCCTTCAGCTGGGAGGAAGCAGTTTGCCCGGCACGAGTGGGCTCAGAAAGCTGCCTACCTGCTGGGCTGCAGCCTGGAGGAGCTCTCCTCTGCCATCTTCAAGCACCAGCCCAAGGGCACCCTGCAGCGCTCCACCTCCTTCCGCCAGGGCCCCGATGAGTCTCCCCTGGGGGACAGTGGCACAGGTAGGGTGAGGCATGGGGGGGACAGCAGATGTCCCGGGGGATGCCGGGCTGGGGACACTCAGGCTTGATTTGGCCAGGTCCCAAGCTGACAGCGCTGGAGTGCCTGGAGGCCATGGCAGCTGGCTTGTACTCCGAGCTCTTCACACTCCTCATCTCCCTCCTCAACAGGTACGTGCTGGGGGCCAGCAGGAGAGTGGGGGGTGCCTGGCAGCACCCACTGACCCCACTGTGACCCCACTGTGTCCCTTTGTGCTCCCCCCAGGGCGCTGAAGTCGACCCAGCACTCGTTGTGCTCCGTGACAGTGGTGGACACTCCTGGGGCACAGAACCCCGAGCTGGCAGGGCAGAGCAGGGGGGCCACCTTCGAGGAGCTGTGCCACAACTACGCCCAGGAGCGCCTGCAGCAGCTCTTCCACCAGCGCACCTTTGCCCGCGAGCTGGAGAGATACAAGGAGGTACCAGGGACACCCAGGGCTGCCATCGCCTCCTCCACTCCTCTCCCATATCCATGAGAACATCTCCTACGTGTCCCCCCTGATTTCTTACTCAGTGGCCACTGGACCAGTCCAACCAAAGCAGCTCTGACACGATGCTCAGTGCCCAGGGCTTTTCCCAGGGCTGCTGTGCTGATTGTGGGCTGGGAGGTGGTGGAGTGGCTGTGGGTGGTGATGATGGTGATCACTGCTTCTTCTCCATCTGAGCACTGACACCCCATGGGGACCCTTCCATGTGTCCTGGTCCTCCCTTAGCACTCCACATCACACTGAACCCCATCAAGACCAACACCCTGATGGGCTCACACACCCTATCACTGCTACTCTGCAGTGTGGGCGCTTACCTGTCTCTGTTCCCCCTCACTAGGAGAACATAGAGCTTGCCTTGGCTGATGCTGAGCCCAGCTTCTCTGGCTCCATAGCTGTTGTGGACCAGTCCTCACACCAGGCACTGGTAAGCACCTTCCACTCTTCCTTCCAGCCACATCAAGGCAGCAGATGGGCTGCTTTTGGTGGTAGAGGGGAAGGAAAGGGACTGTTCTGAATGCTTGGCCATGAGAGCAGTAGTGCATGGAGCCCACATAGCTGGTGCATCCCCCAGCATGGTTTTCCCCTCATGTCCTGAGAGCTGCCTGTGCTGTGGGCAGAGGGCCTGGAGACTGTGTGTGATTTCTGGGGTGCTCTGGTCCCCAGGGTGCTCTGGTCCCCAAGGTGCTCAGGTCCCCAGTGTCCATGGGTTCCCAAGGTTTTCTAGCCTCGAGTCCTCCAGTCCCCACTGGAGGAGGCTGCAGAGACCAGGGGTGCTGCTGGCACCATCCTTCTGCTGGTATTCAGCCCAGCACTGCATTTCCCATCTCAGTGAGATGTGCTGCCAGAGTGTCCCATATGGACCCTTTCCCTTCTGGGTCTCCATTAATCAGAAGCTCATACCATGTGAGGCTGCATGCTCCCTGGGTGGCCTGGGTGCCCTGTGTCACCCCATGTCCCTGCCCTGGAGGACCCTGGTGTGCTGGGCTGGCTGCCAGCATGGTGTCCCTGCAGGTCCGGTCTCTGGCCCGCACGGACGAGGCGCGGGGGCTGCTGTGGCTTCTGGAGGAGGAGGCTCTGCAGCCAGGTGGCAATGAGGACACCTTGCTGGAGCGGCTCTTATCCTACTACGGCCCACAGGAGGGGGCAAAAAGGTATGGAGGGGGGCCTGGAACCATGGGGATGTGTCCACTGGACCAGAAACAAACCTTCTCTAGTGGAAGATGTCCCTGCCCATGGCAGGGGGTTGGAATGAGATGATTTTTAAAATGCCTTCCAACACAAGCCATTCTGGGATGCTGTGACGTTCCCCAGGGACAGACTGGTCCCCACTGGTGCTGTGTTCCCTGCAGGGCACAACCCGCTGCTCCCCAGTGACAAACCCCGACACTTCCTCCTGGGACACAGCTCTGGGACCAACTGGGTGGAGTACGATGCCACGGGATGGCTCAACTACGTCAAGCACAACCCAGCCTCCCAAAACGCCTCTGTCCTGCTGCAGGAGTCCCAAAAGTGAGCAGATTCCTGGGGTGGCAGCGTGGCAGGGGGTGGAGGTGGCATTGAGGGGTGACATGCCCTCCGTGCCCTGCAGGAAGGTGATCAGCAGCCTGTTTGCCGGGCGCGGCGGGTCGGCGCTGGTGCTGTCGGGCTCGGTGGCCGGGCTGGAGGGCGGCTCCCAGCTGGCCCTGCGCCGGGCCACCAGCATGCGCAAGACCTTCACCACCGGCGTGGCTGCCGTCAAGAAGAAATCCCTCTGCATCCAGATCAAGCTGCAAGTGGTGAGTGAGGAGGGGAGTCCCCACATCTGGCTGGGGCACCGCCGCCACACATCGCTGCTCACCCCGCTCTGCTGCACCCGCAGGACGCCCTCATCGACAGCATCAAGAAGTCCAAGCTGCACTTTGTGCACTGCTTCCTGCCCAAGGCGGGCGGCGGCGGGGACGCCCAGGCTGTGCCGTGCCGGCGGGTGAGCGGCAGCGAGCTGGAGCTGCCGGCGGAGCACTGCGAGGCCGGGCTGATGCAGCTGGACGTGCCCCTGCTGCGCGCCCAGCTCCGCGGCTCCCGCCTGCTCGACGCCCTGCGCATGTACCGCCAAGGTGAGCCCTGCCACAGCACAAAGGTGACGGCTCCATCTTCTCAAAGACCCCCAGGAATCCCTTTGGTGCTCTTGCTCCAAACTCTGGAGCCTCTCTGCAGTGCGGTCCTGCCACTGTCCCCTTCCCCTGCTGGGCTGTTATCTGCACTGGGGACAGGCATGGCCTTACTTGGGTGTCTCCCCTGGTGTTGCTGGTTCCTGGCAGATATCCCATTGGCATCCAGCCCCTGTCCCGCTGCAGAGAGAGCCTCTGGGTTGTGCTCAGCAAAGCATTTATCGATACTTTGACTGGCCAGCCACCCGGCCAAGGGTTTATTGCTTGGAGGCCGGACCCTTCTTGTCGTGGTTGGAAATCGATGCCACCTGCACACCTCGTGGATCGATGGCCATGGCCAGCCGGCCGTGCCGGGGTCAATGATCCCATCAATGCCTCATCGTTAATTAAGACATGGAGGCTCAGTGCTGGAGCCCGATGCTGGAGTTGGCTGTGGCTCAGAGTGGAGCCAGAGCAGGACTTCCACAGGCACCACGTGTCGCTGCTCTCCCCCCGAGGAGGGATCTGGCTGCTTTCTCCTCAGATCCCAGCCAAAATTGCTGGAGGACACAGCCAAGGAAAACCTCCTGGGGAGGCCAAGGGCATTCCAGCTATGCCTGACCCCATGGGGAGCTTTTGTCACGTGGGGGTGACCCCGTCAGCTCTCCCAAAACATGAGCCCCAGCATGTCAGGGCACGTGGGGCTGTCCCTGGCCATCCCCTGGGCATCCACACAGCCCCATTTTCCCTTGCTTCCCCAGGTTACCCTGACCACATGGTGTTTGCGGAGTTCAGGCGGCGCTTTGATGTCCTGGCCCCACACCTGACCAAAAAGCATGGGCGCAACTACATCGTGGTGGATGAGAAGCGGGTACGTGCCCCATGTCAGTCACTGCTGTGCTCCAGGGTCCCCTGCACCTCACAGTGCCTGGCCTTGACACCTTTCCCTCCCTGCAGGCAGTGGAGGAGCTTCTGGAATCACTGGATCTGGAGAAGAGCAGCTACCACATGGGCTTGAGCCGGGTACGGTGCCCGACGCCACCGGGTGTGGGTGTGGGCAGGGCTGTGCGTCATGGCACGGTGGGACAGCAAAAGGGCAGCGCTGTTCACTCCCTCCCACGGCATTCCTCGTGCCTGGGGAATAAAACCCCACAGTGGGACAGGACCAGTGGCTGCAGAGGGGAGAGACACATCCCCACCAGCGGGAGGGCGGCGCGGCCGGAGGGATGCCGGCACCCATCGCTGTCCTGCTCCCCTCCCACAGGTGTTTTTCCGGGCTGGATCACTGGCCAGGCTGGAGGAGCAGCGGGACACACAGACCAGCAGGAACATCACCCTTTTCCAGGCGGCGTGCAGGGGCTTCCTGGCACGGCAGCACTTCAAGAAGAGAAAGGTTCGTCCCAGTGACTCTCCCCTCCCCGCTCTGCTGCACAATTTCGCCTAAAATGGGCAGTGAAGCCTTTCTGCGCCTCCTGGGCCAGCACCTCCTCCTCCCGCCTCCCCCGGAGCCGTGGGGGGCCAGGGGGAACCGGGGGGCCAGGGGGAACCGGCAGGGAGGCTGCTGGGCATCGCCGCGGGAGGATGAAGCCACACTTCAGCTCCTACTTTTATCATTAGAGAAGGTGTAAAATAGGCATCTTACAGTGCCTCACCTTCCCGGGATTAGCGTTTAGAGGGGCTGGAGAGCATCAAACAGCAGATTTGCTGGTGCAATTAGCCCAAATGCTAACGAAGGGAAACATGCTGGGGTGCTGGCAGGGGTGCTGAGCACCCACACACCCCACTTTGCCCTGCTGGTGGCCCCTTGCTGACCCCACACCCCGTGCTGACCCCTGCACAGATCCAGGATTTGGCCATCCGGTGCGTGCAGAAGAACATCAAGAAGAACAAAGGGGTGAAGGACTGGCCCTGGTGGAAGCTCTTCACCACCGTGCGGCCCCTCATCGAGGTGCAGCTCACCGAGGACCAGATCCGTGGCAAAGACGTGGGTATCCATGCTGGGGGATGCTGGATGGAGCAGGGAGGGCTTGGTCCTGGGCAGGACCCTGCCGTGGGGTGGGATGCAGGATCCCATGGTGGGGTCACATGCAGAAACTAATGTTGGGATGGGATGCAGGACCCTGCAGTGGGGTGGGAAGCAAAACCCAGGGAAGGGTGGGATGCAGGATCCTGTGGTGTGTTGGGATACAGGATCCCACAGTAGGTTAGGAAGCAGGAGCCCAAGATGGGGTGAGATGCGGGACCACGTCTGCCTGAGCCCCGTCAGCGCCAGGCTCGAATTGCTCCCTAATTTGCGAATCAGCATGTCATTAGCATCCCGAGAGCCGGCTGTTGCTTGAGCCCAATTACAAGCGTGGAGAATGGAAATGAAACCGTGTGCCGAGAGGCAAATGCGGGGGCTCCGCTTGCACCGGCAACCAGACACTGGTGCACGCGGCAAGCACGGAGCTGCTGCCTGGCTCAGCTTTCACCCCGACCTGCTGGGGACAGGCAGCTGGCCAGGGGCACCTGGCCAGGGGCACCTGGGCCCCCTGCTGCCCCCCCATCCTGTGCTGGGACCAGAGGAAGAGAGAGGAGGATGTTAGCAGCCAGACATGCTTCCACACCATTGGCTGGTGGTCCCTGGGCATCCTGGTGTGCCCCCTCCCTCCCCACCTGGGCTGGGTGCACCCAAATGCTTCAGCAAGCTGCTGTTGGGTGGATTTGCTCCCACCTCCTCTGCCGGGGGATGTGGGTACCCCTCTGCAGCTTTTCTGGGACTGCCTGGCATTTCGACACCATTTATGGGGTTGGAGTCGGCACGACGGCGGAGCGGGTTGGGGAAAGTCCCTGCCCAGCCCTTGGCAGGAGAGAGCAGCCCCGGGGAGCCCCCACCCTGCCCATCCTGCGCTGGGGGGTGCTGGGGAGGGGCAGAGAGCTGCCAGCCTCCTCCCCGCCAGCCTCTTCCCTGCACCTGCCCCCTCCCTCACCGCCCGCTCTGTTGCAGGAAGAGATCCAGCAGCTGAAGAGCAAACTTGAGAAGGTGGAGAAGGAGCGTAACGAGCTGCGGCTCAACAGCGACCGCCTGGAGAGCAGGGTAGGTCTTTGCTGCTGCTGGGATGGGGTGTGGTGCCATGCCAGCCTGCCCCAGCCCATGGTCCCATTCCCCCTGCCACCCCCAGATCACAGAGCTGACGTCGGAGCTGACGGACGAGCGGAACACAGGCGAGTCGGCCTCGCAGCTGCTGGACGCTGAGACGGCCGAGAGGCTGCGGGCTGAGAAGGAGATGAAGGACCTGCAGGTAAATGTGCCCCTCCCTGGCCTCGCAGTGTCTCCTGTCCCCCTCAAGTGCTCACCACGGCCACGTCCCCTCCCAGGCCAAGTACGATGCCCTGAAGAAGCAGATGGAGTCGATGGAGATGGAGGTGATGGAGGCTCGGCTCATCCGGGCGGCCGAGCTCAACGGGGAACTCGATGATGATGATTCAGGTACTGTTCTGCCTCCAGTGCTGGCTGCTGGCACACCCTGCAGTGTCCCCCTCTCCCGGTGCCACCCCCACACACCTTCGGTGACCGTGTTTCCCACACAGGTGGCGAATGGCGGATGAAATACGAGCGGGCAGTGCGGGAGATTGACTTCACCAAGAAGCGGCTGCAGCAGGAGCTGGAGGACAAGCTGGAGGTGGAGCAGCAGGGCAAGAGGCAGCTGGAGCGCAAGGTGAGTGGGGACTCAGCTCTGGGGACCCCCTGGTCCCCTCAGCATGGCTAGGACAGCAGGGGTGGCATCCCAGAGCCCTCACTGCCTGCCCCCCTCTGCCCGCAGCTGGCGGACCTGCAGGCAGACAGCGAGGAGAGCCAGCGGGCGCTGCAGCAGCTGAAGAAGAAGTGCCAGCGCCTGGCTGCTGAGCTGCAGGACACCAAGCTGCACCTTGAGGGACAGCAGGGACGCAACCACGACCTGGAGAAGAAGCAGCGGAGGTGGGGACCGTGCTCTGGCAGCGGGGGGGACGTGGGGGACACGCCTCTGGCGAAGTGGCATTACCATTTTAGCAGGGATTTGGGCACCTCACCAGCTCCTGCTTGGCTGAGGTGTCTCCAGCTGGGATGGGGCTGCCTGAGTTGGATGTGTTTATTGTAGGGGGGATCCCCATGCCCTTTTGGGGGGCCCAGAGCTGAGTGATCCCACTTCTAGTGCTTCTAGTGCTCTGCATCTCCGCTCGGCACGTGCTGCCATTCTGTCCCCTCTCCCAGCCCCAAAGTTTGCTAACGTTATTAAGCAGCAGGGACGCTTTCATCTCATTATGGTAATGATCGCACACACAAATACAGCGAGAGAATCCAATCTAATTAATTTCAATTTCCGCGGATTGGAGTCTGTGCTAATGCAGCTGTTTATTACCCAGCGCAAGGAAAAATGGGGATTAGCTGCCGAGGTGTTTAACGCAGGTCACAAACTCAAGCGCAGGGTTGTTTTCCAAGCCCCAAAGGCAGTGATTTCAGAGCAAACCCAGCTGATCCCATCCCAGGGGCACTGGGAGAGACTTCCACAGTGCTGCTTGGCTGCAGGCTGTGCTGAGCACTCCTCCAACAGGGGCTTGTGTCCCCTCCAGGGGAGCATGTGTCCCCTTTGGGGATGGGACTGGTGCCATATCATGTGGAATCCCAGCAGCTGTGGGAGCCCATCTCTCCTAGAGACCCCTCCATGTCCTGCTTGGTGGGTTTCCCCCTGGAGTAGCCAAGCCCCTGCCATTGGCAGCCACAGTTCCACAGGCACATGCTGGCCCTGGAGAACAGCTGAGGTGCTGCTGGGGTCAGTGCTGCACTCCCCATTAGCATGGAGTGAAGGCGTCAGGAGGAGTGTCTGAGTGACTCGGTGCCACCGTGCTGGCAATTAAAGACTCATCAACTGTGTGTTTCACACAAGCACTCAGCAGCACACCACCCTTCCCAATGCTTGCTGCTGTGGGAGGGGGATGCTCAGTGCAGTGCCCCTGGCTGAGGATCAGTCCCCGGGGTGCTGAGTGCTCACCCCGCTCTCCCTGTGCAGGTTTGACAGTGAGCTCTCGCAAGCGCATGAGGAGGCGCAGCGGGAACGGCTGCAGCGGGAGAAGCTGAGCCGAGAGAAGGATGTGCTGGTGGCAGAGGTCTTTGGCCTCAAGCAGCTGCTGGAGGTGGGTGGTCCCCAGACCCTCCCCAGCCTCCCAGTCACCGGGTGCCCCAGGATGATGACCCTGTCTCTCACAGGACAAGGACTCGGACATCGCAGGGCTGACACAGAAGGCGGAGGCGCTGGAGGCAGAGCTGCAGGACATCTCCTCCCAGGAGTCAAAGGACGAAGCCTCCCTGGCCAAGGTGAAGAAACAGCTGAGGGACCTGGAGGCGAAGGTCAAAGACCAGGAGGAGGAACTGGATGAGCAGGCTGGGACCATCCAGATGCTGGAGCAGGTACGGCGGGGAGGGGCGAGGTTTCTGGGTGGGGTGGTTTCATGCAGGGCTGTTATTACCTGGGCCGGGCTTGCCTGGGAAGAGGAGGCGGTGGCCCCGAGCCCGGCGTCAGGCCAGGCATCGCCGCGGCCGGCACGGCTCCCGGCCCTCCGTGCCATGGCCCGGCAAGTCACCATGGGGCGGGCAGCCCAGCTGGCCTCAGACCGGGGGGTTTTCAGGGTGAGTGGTGACTGGAGAGTGGCATGGAGGGGTCCCCACATCCCCTTGGCTCTCACCACATCCCCACCATTTGCAGGCAAAGCTGCGGCTGGAGATGGAGATGGAGCGGCTGCGGCAGACCCACGCCAAGGAGGTGGAGAGCCGTGACGAGGAGGTGGAGGAGATCCGGCAGTCGTGCCAGAAGAAGGTAGGGCTCTGCTGTGGCCCCTCTGCCCAGGAGGGCCTGGGATGCATCCCCATGCCCTGGCTGGGTACTGGGAGCTGCCAGCCCGGCACTGTCACGCAGCACCCGGCTCCCACTCAGCCGACCACAGCCCGGCTCCACCGGCCCGGCGGGTCCGACCAGTCCTGCTGCTGCCCGGGCCAGCACACGCCGGGCTTTGTGCCTCTGGTTGCGCAAACACTCAGCTGGTGGGATCACCCAGTGTCCCCAGGCTGTGGGGACACGTGAGGAAGGGGTCATGACCCCTCCCTGCTGCCCTGACTGGCTGCCCCCTGGCTGTCCCCCAGCTGAAGCAGATGGAGGTGCAGCTGGAGGAGGAGTACGAGGACAAGCAGAAGGTGCTGAGAGAGAAGCGGGAGCTGGAGAGCAAGTTATCTGCTGTCAGCGAGCAGGTGGGGTGAAGGGCAGCTGGCCACCTGCCTTGTTTTGGGGACCCTGAGATGGCCATGGTGGGGTGGACACCCCTCTGGCATGGAATCATGGCAAAGTTTCCCCTGCCACAGGCTAACCAGCGGGACTTTGAGACGGAAAAGCGCCTGCGCCGGGACCTGAAGAGAACAAAGGCGCTGTTGGCTGATGCTCAGATCATGCTGGACCACCTGAAAAACAATGCACCCAGCAAGAGGGAGATCACCCAGCTCAAGAATCAGGTGGGCATCTAGACCATCCTCATACTGCAGGCTTTGAGGGACACAGGGTGTCCCTGTTCCCTGGCCGGGCACTGAGCTATATCCCTGCAGCTGGAAGAGTCGGAGTTCACCTGTGCAGCTGCTGTCAAGGCCCGAAAATCCATGGAGGTGGAGATCGAGGACCTCCACCTGCAGATCGATGACCTTGCCAAGGCCAAGGCAGCGGTGAGTGAGTTTGAGTGGTGATGAGCCATTTGCACCCAGGGTGTCCCTACACTGTTTGGAGTGGGTTTGGGGGGTGAGTGCCCCATCCTTGGGATGCAGTGGGAGACACATGTTGCTCCCTGCAGCTGGAGGAGCAGCTGAGTCGTCTGCAACGGGAAAAGAATGAGGTGCAGAGCCGGCTGGAGGAGGACCAGGAGGACATGAATGAGCTGATGAAGAAGCACAAGGCAGCTGTGGCCCAGGTGAAGTGGGAGCAGCAGCTGCACCCACCCCACCCCTCAAGATGTCCCTCTTGGAGCCAGCACAGTGGGATCCCCACTGATGACCCTGGTGTGTCCTGCAGGCATCCCGGGACATGGCACAGATGAATGACCTCCAGGCACAGCTGGAGGAGGTCAGCAAGGAGAAGCAGGAGCTGCAGGAGAAGGTGAGGATGCACCTTGAGGGAAGCTAGGGCAATGGGGGGCACCCAGAGACCATGCAGGACCCCTGCACCATGGGGGTGCAGAGCAGTCTGGTGGGAAGCTCTCCATCAGGATGGGAGCAGCATGGCCAGCAGCTCTCCTCCAGGACAGCGTGGCAGTGGGGGCGGGGTGATTGTGGTCGAGGCTGAGGCTGTGCCCTCTCCCGCAGCTGCAAGGTCTGCAGAGCCAGCTGGAGTTCCTGGAGCAATCCATGGTGGACAAGTCGCTGGTGAGCCGGCAGGAGGCCAAGATCCGCGAGCTGGAGACCAGGCTGGAGTTCGAGAGGACGCAAGTCAAGCGCTTAGAGGTAGCCACAGGCCTCTCCCTCTGCTCCAGCTGGGACAGGGGTGCAACAGGACCATAACAAAGCTGCCTGAGGGTTTTCTGAGTGCCTCCCCTCCCCACGACCCCCCACGCTGCAGCCCTCCCCTTCTGGCAGCCCATTGCTGTCTCCGCAGGGAAGGCTCCCTGCAAGCACTGATAACAGTAATCCACCGCCCAGCCCGGCAAAGTGCTGCTCTTTCCCTGCATCGACTTAGGGAAATTATAGACTCCCCAGTCCCGCGAACGCAGCCTGTTTTATATTCTGCCTCCGCAGCTCTGCCGGGGAGCGCGGCAGCTTAGCTCTCCTCTTCATAATTTCCAAGCTATTATTTCCTTCCCCACTCTCTCTGCCGGGGCCATAAATATGCAGCGGCTGGCTCAGTGGCTGGGGGAGAGCAGGAGCTATTTTTTCCCTACGTTACATGTTTTAATTACTTCACACACAGTTAAATCTATTTTTCCAATTCAACAAAGCCCTTGCTGTTGTTCTGCCCCTTCCCTGGCCCTGGGAGGGGGTGGTTTCTGCTCCATCTCCTTGTGTAAATTGATGGGAGTGGGATCCATGCTGTCATCATCCCCGGATGGGTGTTGGGGTGAGGGTGGGTAAGAGGTCTGTGACGGGGTTTGGGGAGGTTTTGGGGTGACCCTGCTGCTGGGCAGAGCCTGGCCACGCGGCTGAAGGAGAACATGGAGAAGCTGACGGAGGAGCGGGATCAGCGCGCAGCTGCCGAGAACCGGGAGAAGGAGCAGAACAAGCGGCTGCAGCGGCAGCTCCGCGACGTCAAGGAGGAGATGGGCGAGCTGGCCAAGAAGGAGGCAGAAGCCAGCCGCAAGAAGCACGAGCTGGTGAGGCACCCGTGATAGGGCCAGGCAGGGGACAAGGGGGTGTTCCCTGAGCTCATCCCACTCCCTCCCTGCAGGAGATGGACCTGGAGAGCCTGGAAGCTGCCAACCAGAGCCTGCAGTCAGACCTGAAGCTGGCCTTCAAGCGCATCGGGGACCTGCAGGCGGCCATTGAGGATGAGATGGAGAGTGACAGCAATGAGGACCTCATCAACAGGTGAGAGCACCTGGGCCTGGCTCCCATGCATCCCTGGGGGTCACTGCTTCCCCTTGCCACGTCAGAAATGCCACAGGGACCCCTTGGCTCTGCCTGGCCCTGGCAGGATGCTGTCTGTGCATCCACCTGTGCATGGTGCACACGTGCATCTGTCCATGCACCCCTGTCTGTCCATCCGTGCCTTGGGCACCCGTGCACACAGGCATCAGTCCCTGCATCTGTGCATCCGTCCCTCCGTCCACCCGCAGCCCCTATGAGCTTCAACCACTTGTGGAGGTGCCTGAAATGCATCCAGGATCCTGCCAGCTGGCTGGAAACAGCCCAGGGAGCCCCAGGAGCCAGGGCAGCACAAGCTGGCAGGAGGTTTGGGATGCTGGGATCCAGCCCAGCCCAGGATAGAATTATAGAATCAAACAATTGTTTAGGTTGGGAAAGACCTCTGAGATAATCGACTCCAGCCATTAACTCAGTGCTGCCATGTTAGCACTAAATCATGTCCCCAAGTGCCACATCCACAAATTTTTTTTAATGTTTCCAGGGAACAACTCCAGCACTTCCCTGCAGAGCCTGTTAAAATGCCTGACCACCCTTTTGGTGAAGAAATATTCCCTAATATCCAATCTAAACCTCCCATGGCATAACTTCAGGCCATGTCCTCTTGCCTTACTGCTTGTTCCTTGGGAGCAAACCTCCAGCTAGCTACAACCTCCTTTCAGGAGTTTGTAGAGCATGAATAAGTCCCCTCTGATCCTCCTTTTCTCCAGGCTGAGTCCTCCCAGTTCCCTCAGTTGGTCCTCATCAGATTTATGCTCCAGACCCTTCCCCAGCTTTTTGTTGCCTTTTTTTGGATACGGTCCAGCACCAACCTGGGATGCTGGGATCCAGCTGGGTGCAGCCCCACGCCAGGGGCACAGGGCAGCCTCACCTCTCTCCCTCCCTTGACCCTTCCCCATAATTTAATTTGGCCACATCTGTTTCCCCCACTTTTTGGGTTTTTTTTGTTTGTTGTTGTTTTTTTTTTTTTTTTTTAATTTTCCTTTCATTTGATTTCTTTTCTGTTGTGTTTCTCCCCTCCAACCCTGCCCCTTTCCAACCCCTCCCAGTTTGCAGGACATGGTGGCAAAGTATCAGAAAAGAAAGAGTAAAATGTGAGGATCATCTCTTTCCTTCCTCCCCTCCCCTAACCCCCACCTCACCCCCAGGGGCCGGGGTCCTGCATGCCACTGGCCCAACTCCGCATGCCCTAACAGCACCCATGGCACGGCACAGCTCAGCACATAACCACATCCTGGCATGGGGACGGAATGAGCCCTGGGATGGGGTGGGGGGTGATGCTGTGCCATGGCTGATGATATATTTGTCAGCAAGAGGCAGCAATGGAGCCCTGCTGCCAGTAATTAATAACCCCATCCATGGTCGCTCCCACGACCTTGGGTCCTGCTTAACTAACGGCACGTTTGCCTGGACGTAAACTGTGTTTGATGTGGAGCTTAATTCCATTGGTCAGAAAACCTTAGCTGCCCCCAGAGCTTGTTTTTGGGGCTTGTTGGGGTTTTTTTTTTTGGTGTTGTTCTGTTTTTTTTTTGTTGGTGTTTTTTGTTTTTTTTTCCTCAAGCCCAGCGTTGCCTGGATGTATTGCAGGGGAGGGAGAAGCACAGGATGGAGAGCGACTCATTGCTCTGAATTTAAAAAGAGAAGGATTCATATACAGGATCTATCCCAGCCTGTCCCTTGTGCTGTTTGCCTTCATTCCCAGGCAGGGAATAAGCCCAAAACCAGGCAGATAAAAGGCCATTTAAGATCCTGTGATACATCCCATCCCTTCCTTGGAGTGGCCTGGTGGGAGTAGGGTGGCAAGAGGGGACCACACTGCTTCAATTTCCATATAGATCCCAACAGTGCTGCCATAGCCCTAATGAAAGCAGTAAGCGGTGAGGTATTAAGAGAGATTTATTCAGGGATGCTTTTAACGTGGAGGAATGGATTTTGCAATGCAGACAGCACCTTCTTTCTAAAGGCAATCAATATGGTTACGAACGGCCGTTATAAATTAGATGGTTTAAGCCAGATAGGACTTTTTTTATGCCGGGACGTAAATCAGGGGCTCTCGGGCACGGCAGGGCTGTAAATCTGCCCGCTGTGCTCCCGTGCCTGCCGTGCCAGTCGTTTCTGTTCCGCCTGCTAAACTCCTGTTTACCTGGGGCCATCAGCATTGCTCTTCCTCGCTGTAATTTTGCACTCGACGGCGGCCTATAAAATGAACCCACTTATTTCCTTTCCCAGTCCTGGAGCTGGAAATCTCCTGTGTTTCTGGAGCTGTGCCCTGCCTGCTGCCTGAAAGCCAGGCCTTGCTGTCTCCAGCTCTGGAGCCGTGCAGTGACAGGGAGATGTTTGGGCAGAGGGTATAGGAGCCCCTTGGGCAGCCACAGGGGTGGTTTGGCAGAGCTTCAGGGAGCCACTGATGGAGCAGAACCATAGGATGGGGTTTCACCCATGCCAGGGTACACAGGCAGTGGGTACTGGAGGGGTCCAGTGCATTCCAGTGCACTTCCATCTCTCCAGCACCCCAAAACTCACTTCCCCTTGCTGACCTCTTGCTTTCTTGCACTCTGACCCGCTCCTCCGGCAGTGACGGTGACTCAGATGTGGACTCGGAGCTGGAGGAGCGCGTGGATGGGGTGAAGTCTTGGCTCTCCAAGAACAAAGGCTCCTCCAAAGCGCTCTCAGATGACGGCAGCCTGAAGGGCAGCAGGTGGGTGCAGGGCTGGGCATGGGGCTGGCAGGCAGAGGACAGGCTGAGCTGTGCTGGGACATGGACAGGGCTGGGTGGGTGCCCATGGGATGTGGAATTTGGTGCTGTGTTCCCACCTGGTGCCTGAGTGGATGACTAGGGGGGGTTAATGCTGGCGAGTGGCTCAGTCTTCATTGGGGACATATGTCCCCCCACCCAGGGGAACTCCCTTGTTCCCTTTTCCTCATCCCACCCTGGAGGCATAGGGGGCATCCACAGCCCCCACTCCATCTGCCTCCCCAGGGCTTGCGGTGCTGGGCTTTAGCTCTGTGCAGCATTCCATCACTGCAGGATTGATTCCCTGCTTCATCTTGCCCTCCTCTGCAGCCCCTCCCCACACCTCTCAGAAAATGTTGGCAGAGGTGGGGGACATGCCCAGGTGCACCCACGGCATGTGTGCCCCAACCCCACTCCCCTTTCCCTTGGAAAACGCTTGCCTGCTGAGTGCAGATTGCTTTTATCCAAACCCAATTTCCTAGCAGGGTTCCAGGAGTCCCAGGGGACTCCCTCCCTCTGCCGAACAGGGGGGAAAGATCTGAGCTGGTTTCTGTTAATTGGTTTAATTTATTCAGCGGTGCAGATGTAAAACATTTTGTTATTGGAGATAATTCCACCTTTTCTGAAGTCGGGAATCAAACGCAGAGGCTCCAGGTAGCCGACAATGAAATAAATTGAAGGCAACACTTTAAAGGGGAATCAAAGTGCTGGGCTAGAACAATTCCCACATTTACATGACATTTTTCCACCATGCCATTTCCCGCTGACGCAAATTGCCGGGGCCGCCTCTCCGGCCCCCCCTTGGCCCGCTCATCTCGGTGTCTCTCTTGTCTCCCCGGTGCGTGCGGGGCCGCGGTGCCGCGGCTCAGGTCAGCGCCGCCGGACGGCCCCGAGCCCGACGAGCGCCCGGCGTCGGTGTTGAGCTCCCTCAGCTACAGGAAGCGGCCGGGCCTCAAGGATTCCATAGGCGGCCGCGGCGATGAGCAGACGCTGTTCAGCGCCCTGGGCGAGCGGCCGCCTTCTCCCGAGCGCCCCCCGCGCAGGGCGGCCCGCGGCGGCGAGCCCCGGGACCGGGCTGCGGTCATCGCCCGCGCCTTCGCCGACGCCAGCGGCCGGGCTCGCCAAGGGCTGGACAAGCGGTGGTCACTCTCGGCCACCGACGTAGAGAAAGCTTCTGTCGCCTCCGCCCCAGTGAGCCGCGTCTCCTCCGCCTCCTGGCGCGGGCTGGAGGACGGCGACGATGGGGACGAGGGGTGCTCGGTGCTGAGCTTCGCCCTCTCCAGCCCCGGCAGCTTGCGGAGCCGGCGCGGGGGCCCCGAGGGCCGGCCTGAGTCGCGGCTCTCCGTGGCCCGCAGCCGCCTGGATGAGGCGGACGAGGGGTCCCGCGGGCAGCCCCTCTTGGGGCGCAGCTTCTCTGTGCCCCCACGGCCCCGCAGCGCAGCCTCCGAGGAGGAGGAGGGTCCTGGGGATGCTCGTCCCGTGCGGCACCGCTCCTACCTCGACCCCGACCTGGAAGCTGCCATCCAAGAGGTGCTGAGCTACCGCCCGCTGCAGGCCAGGGGCTACTCCAGCCCCGACGCCGACTCGGGGGATGACGGCCGGAGTGTCCGGAGCGTCCGGAGTGTCCGGAGTGCGGCCCCCCTGGGCGCCGCTGACCGCCCCTCCGGCAGCCTGCGCCGCTCCGCGTCCGCCCTCGACTTCTCCCGGCACACCTGCCGCTGCCGCAGCAGCTCGGGCTCCTCCGAGGAAGAGGAGGAGCAGAAGAAGAAGAGCTCCAAGAAGCGTTCCAAGAAAAGCAAGAAAAAATCCAAGAAGAAGAAGAAGAAGCAGCAGTCATCATCCGAGTCCAGTTCCTCCTCCGAGTCCTCCTCCAGCTCCACCAGCTCCTACCGCAGCACCTCCAGTGTCAAGAAGGGCCCTCGGGGGGCGGGGAGCGAGGAGCCCACGCGTCCTACCCGGGGCAAGAAGGAGGAGAAGCAGCGGAAGAAGCAGGTGGACAACCTGATGATGAAGTACCTGTACCGCCCCGAGAGCGACTGAGGCAGGAGGTGGGAG
Source organism: Muscicapa striata striata (assembly GCA_030060385.1). Taxonomy (NCBI): domain Eukaryota; kingdom Metazoa; phylum Chordata; class Aves; order Passeriformes; family Muscicapidae; genus Muscicapa; species Muscicapa striata. The sequence continues at coordinate 3,528,410 of JAREIS010000079.1, forward strand.
CGGTGTGTGCCGTGCAGCATGAACCTCCCCGTGTGCCACTAACCGCTCGCCCTAACCCTCTCCTGACTCCGGAGTTCTCCTCCGCCGGCATGGGGCACCCCGGCACGGAGCAGCGCTCTGTGCCTGCAGCAGCCCTGCTCTGGGGCGTCCCCAGCACATTTCCATCCTTGGGGAGATCCCGGCACGGCCGCAGCGGGACCGGCAGCTGCCCGTGCTGCCAGGACGCAGCGTGTTCAGGATTAGCAGCTGCGGGACACCAGGAAGTGCTAATCCCTTCCTGGCTCCCCAGCCGTCGGCCAGGACACATCTGGATTTATTCCTCCAGGAAATTTTTAAGGGTTTGATGGGCAGCACAGCCCGCAGGAGCAGAGGGGAGTGGGATGGGTACTAACACGCACCCACTGCAGTGTGTAAGCATGGGGGGAGGCAGCACCCACGGTGGGGGGAACCAGGCTGGGTTGCTGGAGCTTGGAGTTGCCCTGTGATGAGAATTTGGGATGTGAATGGCGTCAACCTGAAGGACGCTGGAGCTCTGCACGCTGTTTGATACAGAGAGGGTGTGTTTGGGGTCCTGGCAGCGATTTCAGAGCAGGCTTCATCCTTTCTGATGGCTTGAACAGGAGAATGGCTGGAGGAAGGGCAAAAAGCTTTTTGGAAATGTGGTTGCCTTTGGCTGTCTGTCCCAAGGGAAGGGAAGGCATCATGGGGTACTGGGGAGCAACACCCCCAGCACCCAGCCCTGGGCTCAGGTACAACTGGACCCTCCTTCAGGGTGTCTGTGAGCACTGGTGTTGGCACCCAGGACCACGAGCCTTTCCCTGGGCAGGCTCAGCTCGGCCCCACTGCAGAGCAGGGGCTCAGCTCAGCGCAGCAAGGAGTTGTTTGCAGTGAGGCATGTCCCAAATATCTCGGAAAGCATAAAAAAGGAGGCAATCAAGGCTCCATCCAGCTGGCTGCCAGCGTGCTGGCTCACCGCAGCTCTCTCTGCAGCCGGAGGGGACTTGTGCTCAGCAGCCAAGCCATGCTGGGGACATGGAGCCCTTTGTCACCCCCCCTAACCCCGCTCTCTCCCGCAGCCCCACGAGCTCCCGGCACACCTTCACCTACGACAGATGGGACGATGAGCAGGACGCCGGGGACAGCACACGCCGCTCCTCCCGCAGCTCCCCCAGTGCCAGCGAGGCGGAGAGCCGGGCTGCCGAGACCCCCGCCTAGCTGAGACCCCCCAGCACCACCTCCCACCGCCCCGGAACACTCAGCTCCGGTATTTCTTCTGCACGGGGTGGGGGGGACACACGCAGCCGCCCCCCCCGGCTCCAGCCATGGGAGGAGCAGCCCGGCCGGCTCGCTGGCTGCACCCCCGCCCTCCCACCTCCTGTCTGTCCTTGGCGGCAGAGTCGGCTGCTCTGGCACCCGGGATTTATTCCTCAGTGCCTGCTGGCTCCTTGTTTTATAACTTAAACTCCCCCTTTCGGCACCCTGCCGTCCTCTTACACCCCTTTTAGTTGAGCCAAAGACGTCTCTCGCTGGCCGGGCCCTGGGGAGGGGAGCAGCCGCCCAGCAGCCGGGAAGGGGGACATGAGGAGAGGGTCCCACGTGCCCACCTGGGTTTTTGTGACTCCCTTCCCCAGCTCCCCACCTCTGCCTGGCTGTTTTGCACTAGCCCAGCTGTGCATCTTCCCCCACCCCCTTTACTTTCAGTATGAAAATAAACGTCATTTCTGGCTGGTGATACTGGCTGCTGCCTGCTCCATGTGCCTGGGGGGGTCCCCCCGTTTTGGGAGGTGTTTGCATGGTGGAAGGGTTTGATGGAATGCATCCAGCCCCAGCAAGGATGCAGGGCTTCATGGAAAGGCCAAGTCTGGCCTCTTCCCTGAGCTTGCTGCACCCATGGGTGCTGGGGAGGGGAAGGGGGGGGAAAGCCCTTGTGGGTGCCAGTGCTGAATCATTTATCAATCTTCATAAATATGCAGATGAGCAGCGGGACAGAGCCTCTGCCTGCTGGCGTTAAATAATTAACGCGGAGGAGATGATGATGTGCATTGCTGGCTGCCTGCACGGCTCAGCCTCAGCCCTGGCCATGTGCCACGTGCTGTGCCCTGCACCTGGCCCCAGGGACACCCTGCACCTTGGGGACCCCCCTCGCTCCTTGGCAGGTTGTTTCCCTTTCCCCACCATCTCCTGGAAGCACACAGGCCAAGCTCGGTGCTCGCTGCCATAAAGCCACGCTGCGCTAATGCGCTTTCATTAAGTGGGAGCGATCTAATGATAATAAAATGGCACATTTAACATTAAAACATTTAACTTGACTCCTAAGCGAGTGTGTCTCTCCGCACTGCTCCAGCTCCATCTTCATGAGGCTGACAAAGCTTCTTAATTTGTTCCCCAGGAGTGGGTTCTTGGTGGAGGTGGCTTGGCATGGGGGATGCTGGGATTTGGGGAGGCAGGGTACCAGGATGCAGGGATGTGGGGAAACAAGGATGCAGAGGTGCTGGGATGGTGGATATGGGGACATGGGGATGCAGGTTATCCAGGGGTGTCAGGTTGGAGGAGTGCAGCATGTTGGGAGTCCCCAGGGTGCACGGAGATGGAGATACATGAGGGTGGAGGTGTACTGGGTGTGAGGACACTGGGATGCAGGGACACAGATGCAGGCCAGGGCAATGCCATGGGGACACATCTGGAGCCCCACACCTACAGTGCAGCCCCAAGCACTCCAGGAAAACGAGTGATGGCAAAGTGGGCCATGTTGTAGGATGGCTCCTCGCCCAGGCTTAGTTCACACAGCAACTTCCCCACCACTGGTGCCAGCTTGAACCCATGGCCTGTGGGAAGGAGAGGGAAGGTGGGGATACAACCCTGGGCAGCTTTGGGGTGCTGGATTGGGGAGGTGGCTGTCCTTGCCTACCTGAGAAGCCGGCACCAATGACAATGTTGCTGAACTTGGGATGCCGGTCCAGGATGAAATCTTCATCTGGAGTATTCTGGGGAGCCAGGGTGAGAAGGTGAGGAGACAGGGTGGGGTCCACTTTGGGGTGGGGGAAGCTCAGGACCCCAGATGCCTGGATCTGTGCCCTGGGGAGGGTCTCACCGTATAGAGGCAGGTCTCCATCACTGCTGGCTGGGTCTCCAGCCCGGGCAGATAGCTGCTGATGAAACTGCTCAGGGTGGCAATGTCAGGGCGGGGGGTACTTGAGGAGGCCTGATCCCGCTTGTCTGGGTCAGTGGGGCTGCCATGGTGGTGGCACACCTGGAGGACAACTGGTCAGGGTGGGCTGGTTAGGGAACCCCCTGACCTTCAGCTGTGCCCTGCTCACCTTCATCAGACCCGGGTACTCAATGGAGGGCAGCCCGTAGATGCCGTGGGGGGCTTGGCTCAGCCCCAGGGTCAAGAAGCAGGGACTGACACTGCCCAATCCAGCACTCCCGGGTTGCTTCTCCCTCCAGTAGCAGACATCGATGCGCAGGGGCTGGAATCACTGCGTTAGCTCTGGCCGTGATTGTGCCACCCCCTGTGCCACCAACCCTTACCTGCAGTGGCAGGCGGAGACCCAGCTGCTCCACAAAGGCACCAGTCCAGGCTCCGGCCGTGATGACGAGCCGGGGGGCTCTGTACACCCCAGCAGTGGTGGTGACAGTGACCATGGGCCCAGGTTCGATGCTCAGCACCTTCTCCCCATCCCGCAGGGTGCCCCCGTGTCGGCGGAAAACCTCCTGGGTGGGGAGGGTGACAGGAGGCTGCTGCAAGGTCTGAGCCAGGGGACCCCCATCCCGTCCCAAATCATCCCATGTCATCCCAAAGCATTCCACTGCCCCAGCAGCACCCACCTGTGCTGCCCGCAGCGCCCGGTCAGCGAAGAGCACGCCGGCAGTGCTGTCCAGCACGGCCACCTGGCTGGCTTGCAGATGGAAGCCAGGGAAGCGCTGGGCCAGCGCTGCAGCGTCGAGGACCTCATCAACACCCAGGCTCCTCCTGCAGGCCTCCAGCTCCGGCTCTCCCGGTGGCCCCAGCAGCACCAGTCCCGTCTGCCTGCATCCCACCAGTCACGTCAGCTCGCCCTGCTCCCCCTCCCTGCACAGAGCCCCCCGCTTGCTTTGCCCCTGGGGGAAACTGAGGCACGGTGACACCAGTGATACTTGGGATGTGCTACACCCTGGTGCTGGGGCACCGGACAGTGGGATGGGGGTGACAAGGGCAGAGTGAGATGCATGGGGAGGGTCCAGACACTGACATCACACTCTTCCTCCTAAACACAGCAAGCGCCAGCAGCCCTGACCCCGGCACCCGAGGATCATTTAGATGCTCACTTCCTTAATGACATTTCCTTCGTGGAGCCCTATAAATTACCAGGAACTGGCAGCTGCCTGCCGAGGAAGCCGCACAAAGGTCACCGCCCCCAGTGGCCGGCGGTGGCTGCGTCCCTGTCCCCATCACCTGTACAGGGTGGTGCCGGTCTCTGCCTCCAGCTGCTGCCAGAGGCGGAAGCTCTCAGGCATCATGCGGGAATAGTACTCCTGGGGATAGGCGCTGCGGATGATGCGGCTCTGCCCGTGCGAGCTGCCCCGGGAGTGGGGCAGGAGGAACTGTGGGGCAGAGAGGACAAGGGGGTGACCACAGACACTGCCACCCTCAACCCCATGTGCACCAGCGCCGTGTGGCAGAGGGCAGAGGACACAGCCTGTCCTGTCAACCACGGCATGGGAAACAGCAGGAAACGGGGGTCCTGGGGACATGAGGGTCCTGGCACTGGGGACATGAGGATCCTGGTGCTGGGGACATTAGGGTCCCGGCACTGGGGACAGAGGGTGCTGGCACTGGGGACATGAGGGTCCTGGCACTGGGGACATGAGGGTCCTGGTGCTGGGGACATGAGGGTCCTGGCACTGGGGACATTAGGGTCCTGGTGATGGGGACATGAGGATCCTGGCACTGGGGATATGAGGGTCCTGGCACTGGGGACAGAGGGTCCTGGCACTGGGGACATGAGGATCCTGGCACTGGGGACATTAGGGTCCTGGCACTGGGGACATGAGGGTCCTGGTGCTGGGGACATGAGGGTCCTGGCACTGGGGACATGAGGGTCCTGGTGCTGGGGACATGAGGGTCCTGGCACTGGGGACAGAGGGTCCTGGCACTGGGGACATGAGGGTCCTGGTGCTGGGGACATGAGGATCCTGGTGCTGGGGACATGAGGGTCCTGGCACTGGGGACAGGGTGTCCTGGCACAGGGGACAGGAGGTCCTGGCGCTGGGGACTGCAGTGCCAGCAGCAGTTCTGCTCCGTGCCATGGTGGAAGGCAGCCAGGTCTGCAGGAAGCTGCTCTGTTCTGTTGGGAAGGGGAGCATGGCAGAATGGGGTCACCATACCTGCTCCAGCAGCAGAGTGTCCTTGTGGCGCTGGGCCAGGTGGTAGGCAGTGAAAGAGCCCTGGATGCCGGCCCCAATGACAATGACATCGTAGCTGGACTTCTGGGGCTGGCTTGGGGCAGCCATATCCGTCCTGTCCCTGCTCCTGTCTCTGTGGCTGCTGGGAGGGGAGCCAAGGGGAGGAACGGGGCAGAGTCCAGCCCAGCCGAGCGGGTGGTGGAGCCTTGGCCACCTTCCAGCTCTGTGGGGACACAGGGGCACACAGGGGCCACATCCTTCCTACCCCTTGGGGCTGGCCATGCACCAACACTCTCATTTCCCCCACCAACACCAACACCTGGTGCCACCAGGGCAGGTGTCTCAGATGATCAGAGTGAATGGATGGTATATATGTGAAGGAAAACAATTTCCAATAAATCCCCCTTTCCACTGGTCCTGGTTCAAGCTGTGGTGGAATTAGGGCTTCCATTCTTGTACCAATGGGAAACCCCCCTTTGCTTCCAGGCAAACAGGGCTTTTTTTTCCCTCCAGCACAATTTATTACAGCCATAAACCATTTTGTTGCCATCTTTTGTTGTCTTTTTTTTTTTTTAACAGGAGATAGGGGTGATTTAGGGCTCACCAGAGCTGCCAGGATGCAGCATGGTAGATTTTGCAAATCTATAAAATTTTGGAGTGTGACTGGGGTTTGGGGACAATGCCTTGGAGTGGGGATAAACCAAGCAGGGGCTGCCAGTTTTGCCCACTGCCACCACTGCCCTGTGCTGCCTGACAGCTAATTAGGGGAATTAATTTACTCTGGCTTCTGCGGTGTAAAAGGCATTATTTACCGGTTAATTGTCCTTATTACAAAATGTTAAATATCGTTATTTATTTTGCCACTTGCCTCTAGTGATAAATGAAGCATTGGGGAGCACTGGATGCTCCCCCCGGATCACAGGGACACCCCAACATTGTGCAAAGGCAGAACTGGCTGCTCACAGTGATGGGGGGGGTAAGAGGAGGAGGATGGGCAGCACAGGCACAGGCTGGGGTGCCCCCCAGACCCCTCACCCACCCCTCTGCCCACGACCACTGCTGCAATGAGTGCACCCCAGTCTCAGCATCACCACAATGCCCAGGGCTCTGCATGGCACAGGGCCCCGTTAAATCAGCACATCCTCGCTCGCCTTTGATGTTACAAATAATTCAGCAATTTCCCTGGGTTTCAGCTGACTTTTTTTGCTTTGAATAGCCCCTCTACTTGCTCTTCCCTTTTTGCTGGAAAGATGAAGAATAATTAATTATCTGTGAAACGTTAAATGGTAAAAATGAACTCCTCTCCTGTTAGCAGTGTGGTAATAGAATGCATGGAAAAGCCTTGCTTGTGAGGGTACAGAGGTGGTGAGACCTTTGGTGGGATGCAAATCACCATCCCCAGGGCTCTGTGGGACCCCTCAAGCCATTGCTTTTGTTCTGCAGGGCTGAAATCAGGGCTGAACCCAGGCATCAGGGAGGTTTGCACCCCCAAAGCCCAAAAAGCAGCTGCAGGACCTCAACTTGCCCTAGGGTGAATATCTGGGGGAGTCCCCCCAGCCCTGTGCCAAGGTCTCATCATCCCTGCCATGTCCTCTCCACCTGGGTTTATAGTGACTGGAGGCAATGCTTGTGGCAGCAAGAAATCCATTTCCCTAAGCAGCCGGCGTGGGTCAGGAGAGCTCAGTAAAAATGAAATATTCCTTGTGTGGGCTGGGTGGATGGATGGGAAAACTCAGGGCTGGCAATGGCATGGGGAGGGGGAATTGGGGAGCTTGGAGAACTGCCTGGCCCAGGCAGTGGGAGTTATCCCAGCTCAGATCCACGTGGCACATGGGGGAAATGGGGAACGAGGAACTTTGGCCAAGGCTGGGCAAGGATCAGATGCAATCTGATGAGTGCTAGACTCTGCACCCACTGCACCCTTTTCATTCCCTGTGCACTGGGACAGAAATTTCCCAAAATCCCATCATCCATCTGTGCCAGACTTATTTTTCACCAAGCACAAACCAACACTTAAAAAAGAATTAGGGAGCAATGCTGCTCCCCAGGGAGCCGAGGCAAACACAAAATCCTTCTCTCCCAGCCACAACACGTTGGCTCCACTCACGCTCGCCCCCATTTTCCTCCCCAGACCTCTCCATTCCCAATCCTTTGATGGCACCTGCAAAGAATTGTTTATTTTCTGTCAAAAGCAACAGCGGCTGAAGGCAGCCCCTCATTAGCAGTCCAGGTATGTGCCTGGGGGAAGCATCAGGCAGATTAAAATTATTTGAATATCATAATATTAGAAACTCCAATTTGGCCTCAAAATGCTCATCTTCCGAGCCCTACCAGGGCTTTGCTGCATTAAACATTGATGGCACTACCGACGGATCAAAGTTTTGGGTTTAGAGCTGAAAGTGCTTTTCAGGAGAGCCGGCAGCACCCCCGGGAGGAGAAGGATCCCGGCATCGCTCCCAGCCCCGCTTCCACCACAGCCGTGGGGCTGGTGGAACAACAGACAGTGCCACGGGGTTGGTGGCACACAGCCCATGACGTGGGACTGGCTGCTGCTCTGCTCTCGGCTCCCCATGCCAAGCCATGCCATTCTCCACGGCAGGAATGATGCATGTCGGCAAAGCAGGACCTGGGATTAAAATTAAACCCCCAGCGGAGCTGGCTGCGTGGGCTGCGTGTGCAGCGGGGCTGGCCGGGCTGCGGGGGACCCGGCGGGGCGAAGCCATCTGGGCTTTTAGAAGGATGGGGAGGGGTTATTAAACAAAGAGATTTTTTAAATATATTTTTAACACCCTCAAGAGCCGTCCATCAGCCAACATGGAGCTGCTCGGTGCCGGTGCCAACACCATCTGCCCACTGCAGGGCTGGCTGCCCTCCGGGACCCCGAGGCAGGCGGGCGGGGAGGGGCTGTTGGACCCCCACCACAAAGAACACCAGCCCCTCTCTGTGCTGCTCCGGCTCCAAGTGTTTCTGCTTGGGTGATGATGAGCCCAGCCCTAATTTGGGTTATTTAGGTACGGGGAAGAGGAGACTGGGAAGGGATGTGGTGGGAGCTCTGGAGGGTGGGGTGGTAGGACACGGTGAGGTGCGCACCGGGCACGTTTCCCACAGCCCTCGGAGGCTCCCACCCCGAAGGGATTCGGGGCGAAAGGGGGGGTTAGGCGATCCCCTCCCCCAACCTCCATCTCCAGCTTTAGCGGGCGCTGCACTCGAAGAGTTACGGCGTGGGGGTGGGGTAGCAGGGAGGAGCCCCCCCCTCCCAGCCTGCGGGATTGGAGGGCGCCTCACTCGGAGACTTACGGCCAGGGGTGGGTGGGGGGAGGCCCCCCCACTTCATCCCTGGAATTAGCCAGCGCCTCACTCTGAGCAATACGGCGGGAGGGGCATTTGAGGGGGAGGCGGGCAGAGCCCCCCCCGCCGTCCGCACATCCCCGGCACTGGGTGTGCGCCGCGCTCGGAGCATTACGGCGGGGGGGAGGCGGGGAGAGCCCCCCCCCGACCCTCGGATTGGTGTGCGCGGCGCTCGGAGCATTACGGCTCCCCCCCCTCCGCCGTCCCCGGTATCGGCGGGCGCCGCTCGGGGCGCCGCCGCCGCCGCCGCGCCCGCAGCGGAGCTGTCCGCGGTGCTGACCGCCGCCGGCCATGGGCCCGCCGCCCGCGCTGCTCCTGCCGCTCCTCGCCGCGCTGCTGCGCTCCCCGGCACACGGTAAGCACCGGCCGACACCCCGGGTCATCGCCGCCGCGCACACCCATCACCCTCCGGTACCGGGTGGTCTCAACCCGCCTCCGTCGCCGTCAAACTTTGCCAACTCGTGCTGCGGAGGGGACGCTCCCCGTTTTCTCCCGGTGAACCGAGAATCAAACCCCCTCCCCCCGCTCCCCGTTATCCGCCCCACCGCCGCCCCCTCCGGGGACGCGCACAGCGCTTTGCAGCCGGGCTGGTGCAACGCCGCCCCCGGCAGGCTCCGGCGGCAGCCCCGCTGCTGGTGTTACCGGGGGGAGAAGCATCTCTGCGCCGGGGGCTGGGCAGGCACGGCGGGACCCGCTGCCGTGGTCACCGAGCCCTTACAGCCTCCCTCGGGCTGGCTGTGCCGTGAGCCGGTCCCTCCGTGCGGTCCCGTGGGGGGCACTGGGGGCATTTGGTTCTTTCCCCCTCTCTTCCGTGTCGGTGTGACCCCTCCAGCTCCGCGGGGGACACGAGGGACGCAGGGGTGGCGGGTGTTGGCTTGCCAAGGAGAGCAGCCAACACCCAGCTCGGCTCCTTGTCTCTGCCACCCGTGGGGCACGGGCAGTCCGGATGCCTCGTGGCTCCGCTGCCCCAAAAATAGGATTGGGGACCCTCTAAGGCTTGGGGAGACCTGTCAGGGGTTGGGGTGCGCTGGAGCACTGTGGCCATGCATGGGGCGATGGGCGGGTCGTGCTCCAGCGCTGCTGGCCCCGGTGGGATGCGGGATGTGGGCACCGGCTGCAGGCAGCAGCCGTGCGGGGAGTTACATAAACTCCCCATCTGGCAGCGGAGCCCAGCCGGGGAAGGGCGCCGTGGCCCTGCGCCCGCTGCTATTCCCGGCTCGCTCTGCCGCCTGGGGCTGCTGCCACAGCCTTCTTTCTTGGGAAAAAGAGTGGATGGGGACAGCAAGTGGGGTGATGCCATGGCACCCCCATCTCCTGCCCTGCCGCGGGGGCAGCAGAGCTGGAATGGGGAGCCCATGTCGCTGGCTCTGTCCTGGGAGCAGGGCGCTGAGCAGGGCAGATTTCCCCCAAGGGAGGCTGGTGCTTACTGTGTCAGTTTAATGATTTCTAATGAGCAATTACCTCTAGTCAGTCCCCTAATTTCTGAATATCAATAAAGTTAATTAAATGCTGCATGTGCATTTCCCAGAGCCTTAAAAGTAGGGATGCCCAGGGAGGTGCTGGTCTTTTTCCAGGGACCCCCTGTGCACCCTGTATCCCCTCATCATGTACCTCATGCCTCAAACTCCCCATCCTCCATCAGGCAGGGCTCCCAGACAGCACCCAGTGTTCCATGCAGCATTTCCATGCTCAGTGTCACTGTGGCCTTGACTTGGCATCGATGGGCTGGTGCATGATGGGGATGAGCTATGGGTCTGAGGGACATGGGGTCAGCGAGTCGTGGACCCCTCATCCAGGTTGGGGAGCTTGGTGATGTGGTCTGAGTGGTGGCAATGCAGGGTCTGATCCTGCCTCTCTCCTATGGGGACACCACCAGCCCCTCATGTCCACAGGGATTTGCCCCAGCAGGAAGTGGGGTCTGGACCCCATGGCACAGGTGCAGCTGAGGAGAACGGTGCCAGACACAGCTCTATCAACCTTGCCCCACTGCAGCCCCTCTTCCCAGCTCTCCAAAGCCATGGCAGGCCAGCCATTTTTGTGGGGGTCATCTTAGCCACGCTGGAGGGACCTCCTTGTAATTTGGGGTCCTGGCAGCCTGGGGCATTAGGAAGCAGCACAGGCTGTGGCAGGGGGCACAGGGCCTAGCCATGCCCCCATGAGCTGTGCCAAGGCATCCAGCAGCAGCCAGACGCACTGTGCCCATAGGGGTGATGTATTTGGGGGACACGGTGCCCCCGGGGATGTGGGTGTGAGGAGGGGGCTGGGGAAGGAGGCAGGCACCTGCTCCGGTAATTAACAGCGCGTGTGCTCGTGCCCTGCGTGCCTCGGAGGAGTTCGTCACCGCCACGCTGCCGTGCCGCCAGGCCAGGATTATCTGGATAATGCTCTTAAGCCAGGGAGCGGAAGGGCAGGGCTGTCCCGTGGGGATGTGGGGCGTGAGCTGAGCCACCACCCCCAGCATTGCCCGGGAGCCTGATTGCCACAGGGATCGCCTGTGGGTCTGCAGTGCCGGGAGGAATTCAGTGCAGGGCGCTGTGCCAGGCAGCGCCACAGCAGTGGGAATGTGGGGGGAAAATGGGGCGCAAAAAGCTTGGGGAAGGGCATGACAAGGGCACCCCCAGGCCTGGTTTGGAGCAGGAGAGAACCACCCCCATCCTCTGTGCTGCTGGTGGGACCACCAGGCTGGCACAGGGCTCCTGGGGCTGTCACTCCCTGCAGGCAGCCCCTGCCGGGGTGGGGGCTGAGGCTGACCCTGCCTGCGGGGTCCCCTGGGAGCACCAACAATCCCCGGGGGAGGTGGATGAAGTTGTGTCTCCAGCGGCTCTGACGGGAGAGGATAATATCGCCTCCAATCAATTCTTTAAATGCGCACAATTGAAAGATTGCCTCTGAAAGCTGCCTATAACCAGGGAGGTAATGGATTCCCTCCAGTCGCAGGCAGGAGCTCGGGAGTGGTAGCATCCTTTCCTCCTGCTGCTGGGGAGACAGGGACAACCAGAGGACCAGCACTGCTCTCACCAGGAGCATCCTTGGGTGGGTGAAGGGGCTGCCTGGACCCCTTAGAGGCAGCTGTGGATGCCTCTATCTGCCTGGCTCACTGCCAGCCTGCCCTCTGCTGAGGCCTGGCACTGCTCATCACATCCTCCGAGGTGCCAGGGGGTCCCATTGGCCAAGGCTTGGGATCTGTTCAGCCCCTAGCCTGCAGGAGAAGCAGCAGGAGCCAGCCTGCACGCTCGCTGTGCCAGTAGGAATTATTACATATATAATTTAAATGCAGTAACGAGCTGTGCTGAAGGGATCAAATATTAATCAGCTGCAAGAGCGCTGCTCTGACCCTGTGAAAATGGAGAGAGGTGCTTGAAATGCCAGATCAGCCAGTGGTGGGCGACGAACGAGGTGCTGCTTGGGCAGGGCAGGCTCTGGTGGTCCCCAGATGCCCTGGGAGGTGGCAGCAAGGAGGAATGTGGGCTGTTGGATCAGCCCTCTGTGGCCTCCAGAACTGGATGTTTCATCCTCTAGGAAAAGCAGTGCTGGGGCAGGATGTGGGGCTGGCGGAAGAGATAGAGAGCTGGGGGCTGCTGAGATGCTGGCTCTGGCAGGAGCAGGCAGCGATGGGAGGGAATGGTGTCTGCAGGAAGTATGACATGGCTGAGCAGCCCAACGCGGAGCCCGACAAGCAGCTCTCGCTCGCCTCCCGCAACCGATTTCAATTACTGTCTCTGGCAGTGGGCGGAGGGAAGGGGAGACGGGAGCTGAGTGGGCAGCGCTGCCCTGCTCACCCTGCCTGACTCCTGCCCAGCACCCAGGGGTGCCCGAGGGCTGGGTGCCCCTCTGCCACCCAGAGAGGTGAGGTGTGCTGAGTGCTGGGGGAGACCACAGTTTGCACAGAGCCCCATGGAGACCTGGCACCTACATGATGGCCACTGTGGGGTGGCACAGAGTAGGTGCTGCCCAGCAGTGGAGTATTCCTCACTGGAAATCCTGAGGGAGGGCCTGGAGAGGCTGATTTGGGTGCTGTCAGCCCAAGGAGGGGGCACATGGCACTGCACAGCGCTTGAAATAGCGGCAGACATACAATTTATCACCGCTGCTGCCACACGGGGAAATTGCTGTAGAAACCCATTAGCTCCGCAGGGAGAGTGAGGAAGGGGGATTACATGGGCTGTGGGTGGCGAGGAGGGGACAAGGGCACCGTTGGCATCCACCAGGTGGGAAGGGAGGGAAGCCCCAGGGATGGGCACCCGGCTGCCCGCTGGGTTCTGCCCTGGTGCCCAGCCGGTGTCGGTGGTGCTCGGCGTGTCAGCCGGCGATGCTCCAGGGAACCGGCTGCGGTGATGTGACATGTGTCAGCGGGTAAATGACTGTTCAATTCAAGGAGAATTGCAAAACATACAAGGTCAAACGCTTCCCCGCCAGCGCTGCCATGAATATTAAAGACGAGCTCCTCCGATAGCTGCCAGGGCTGGCGGCCGCACTCGCCAGCGGTGTCCCCAGGCACCAGGGCAGCCCCTTGGGCCCCTGCTCCAGCTGCTCCAACAGCCTCAGCCTGGCCGTGGCCATCTGGGGTCACTGGTGGTGCCAGGGTGGAGGTGGCCATGGGGTGAGATGCCAGCTCGCCGTGCTGGGTGCCAGTGGTGTGTCTGTGGTGACGGCTGGGTGCAGAGGGGCTGGCTGCACAGCCCTGCCCGTGCCCACCCGCCCCTGCCTTCACCCTCGCACCATCTGTGCGCTCCTGCCTGCGCACGCCCACCCTGCCTGCACCCCGACAATGCCTGAATTCCCACGCTGCCTACACCTGCCCACCCACCACCTGCACCCACCTGGATTCCCTGCCTGCTCCTGCCCACGCTGCCTTCAGCACAAGCTCTGCTCCCTCCCTGGGGTGATCAGGGCACCTGGAAGGGATCTGGCATCAATAGGGTGTCTTACCTCTCCTGTTCCTGTTATGGAGGCTGGGGGTGGTTCAGGGGGCTGGAGGCCGTGGGACAGGGAGGCTGGGGGTAGGGGAGCGTGGCGTCGGCAGCCTGACAGCTCATTCATCAGAGCTGCAGGCCCTGGCCATGGGGGCAAAGCCAGATTGGATTCTAAATTAGAAAATAAACCTAGAATCTTGTGAGGCCCAGCCCTCGCCCTCACCCTGTGCCAGGCACCCGCCTGTCTGCACCTCTCGCCTGCCCCCTCCTGCCGATGGGGAAACTGAGGCATGGAACACCACTGTGCCAAGGTGCTGTGACGCTCCTGAGGCCACCAGGGGCCCTGCCCTGTCCCCTCCCTGAGCCGGGCACTCTGTTATTGCTTTCTTGGCGGGCAGCATCGATCGGTGCTCCCTGGGCGGCGGCGTGCCGCCTTATTTATTTATTTGTGACAGCAGGCAGCATCGATTCCCGCCGGGGGGGCCTCCGCCCACCACAGCCGGATTAGTCTCTGGCATCTCCCGGCTGCTGTTAATAAACTCCCACCCGACAAAGCCAGTGGGAGGGATTAAGACCCCATTGTGGGTGTGACCACGGCCAGCATGCCGAGGGATGCTGGCACATGGCTACTGGGGACTTGGCAGCCCCTGTGCTCACCCTGAGCTCAGCAGGGTCACTGCTGGGTGGCCAGCACCCAGAGGGGTGTGTGCTGGGTAGCCAGTCCCACGTCAGCAGTCTCTGGTCACCTTGGGGACACGGGAGGGACATGGCTGTGGCACTGGAGATAAGCTGCTTAGAGACATCTGTGGAGGTGGAGGATCTAATCCTGTGGTGTTCATGGGGCATGGGTGGCAACAGCTGGGCACCTGCTGCCTTCCCACAGTGTCCTGAGCCTCCTGCATCCCCAGAGTGTCAACACTGTAGCATCCCCTGGTGCCAAGAGCATCCTGTGGTACCCAGAGCACCACACAGAGCCCAGGGAAGTGCCTGGTGCCAAGACACTGCCCAGCCCAGGGTGTTCAGTATCCAGATGGGAGCTGTTGTAGGATCCTTCCTGGGAGGCCTGGCCTTAGCCAGTAGCCTCCATGGGGACCACTGTGCCCCCCAGCACGCCGGACAGGTGAGATGCTCATGGACAGGAGTGTCCAGGGGGCTGGGTGGGCATCTCTAGCCCAGCCTTCACTGCATAGGGCAGGGATGGCAATGCAGGGCCCAGCCCTGAGCACTAATCTGCTGTTAAAGCCTAACGGAGATTTTGGCGCTCTTCAGTATAAACTCATTAACTTTTATGTTCTAATAAATGGATCCTATTAAAATATAATTCTGGTCTTGCTGGGGGGCAAGTGAATCTCTCAGAGCTGGCGCGGGCAGGTGTCCCTGCTGTGCCTCTGTGCCCAGGGCATTATCACTGTCCCAGCGCGATGGCAGGGGGGTGCTGGGGACAGGGGGTGGGTACCAGCGGTGTGAGGACGCCTGCCAGCACCCAGCAGCTCCCCACTACGCTGCACACCCAAGATAATGTCTCTTAATAGTCTCTTAAAAGCAGCAGTCGCAGAGTAATTAATCTTCGCGGGGCCCTGCCCTGCTACGGATAGGGATAATTACCCGGTAATTGGCAGTATCGTGTCATCAGTGCCTGTGCACGGCGGCAAGACGTGCCCACACGATACCGTGGTCTCAGAGGGATGCTGGGTGTCAGCGTGGCATTGTCTCTGCCGTGGCACTAAGCCGTGCCCAGCAGGAGAGGGGACGCTGCTGTGCCAGATCCAGGAGTGGGAGACGCTGGGTGACTCATTAGGGCTGATTACATTCTCTTTTATTTTTGGTCTAAAGGCCGTAAGCTGCTGGGCTGGGCATGCTGGGGATTTTTTCAGGGACTAATGTCTGGGAGGGACACGGGGCTGTGACAAGGGAATCCCTGTGGTTGTGGGTGGGAGAGGGGGGAACATCGATGGGGTCAGGGGTTCCCTACGGATTCACACTGCTCAGGGACGGCCTGGTTGGAAAGAAGCTGAGCTCTCTGGCAGCCTGGAGAGAGGTCCAGGTGTCCAGGCTCCCGTGACATTCCTGGCACAGCTGGTCATGGCAGTCACGGTAATCACCTGGGAATATGCAGTCCCGTGAGAGCCTTGGCACGGGGATGGCCACCTCTGTGGTGAAGGATAATCTGTGATCAGGGACACCCAATCCCAGGGCTGTCCCCATCTGGGCTGGCTCACAGGAGGAGTGAGCATCCTTTCACGTGGTAAAAGCTGCAGATGTGCATTAATTAGCCAGGACTTAATTGCCAGGGCTGCCCCAGTGAAGGGTATGCTGGAGAGAGGGTGTCACAGACCCACTGAATGTGGCTGATGCACTTGTTTGCTATCCTAGTTTGGGGGGAATTTTGGTGTGCAGGGAGGGGTTAACCCGTGGAGCAGCACTGGCCTGTGGTGCAGGGTTGGTCCCTGGGAAGTGTTGGTCCCCAGAGTAGCACAGGTCTGTGGCACTGCACCGGCATCACTCCCCAGAGCCGCATCCATACCAGATACAGCATCAGTCCGTGTCCAAGCTCTGGTCCCAGGTGCCACCTGTCGAAGCATCACTCCCAGCCCGCCACCAGTCCCCTGTTCCCTGTCAGTCCACAGGGAACATCCCACACCCTTTCCTCCCTCCAGGCTTCAACGGGCTGGCGAGGAAGAGCGGGGAGAGCGCTGAGGTGGAGCCGACGGCGCTGCCCACGCCGGCGGAGCGGGAGGCAGAGGCTCGCTTTGTGAGCACGGCGCCCACGCTCAAGATCCTCAACCACCACCCTCTGCTGGAGGACCTGCTGCACGAAGCCTTCCTGAAGAAGGACTACCTGGCCCAGGCGCCATTCCTGCCTGCAGCCGCCGGCCCCCTCCTCCCTGCCGGTGCCCTCCAGCCGGCCCCCGGCCCCCCAGAACCCGAGCCCTCACCCCGCACCCCCGCCCTGCCCCGGCCCGCCTTCCCCACTGACCCGCTGACCACGCCAGCGGGGCGCCCCGGGCCATGGGGGGAGGCGTGGGGGGCTGTGCCAGGTGCAGACCCCTCGTGGTCCCCCTCTGGGCTGCCAGAATCAAGCACTGCATCCCCCAGCCAGGCACCCACCACGGCCAGCACATCCCTGGCACCCCACACCGGGGCCACTGTGGTGCCTGGGGATGAGGAGAGCACCACCACCTCCACCATCACCACCACCACTGTCACCACACTGCAGGGGCCAGGTGAGCGCCAGGGAGGGGGACAGGTGGAGCTGAGGTGAAGCAGGGCTGAGCTGCACTCTCTTCTGTCACCAGCTCCCTGCAACCGGACGCTGGCGGGTCCCGAGGGCTGGCTGGTGTCCCCAGAGCCAACCGGTGTCCCCTATGATGGCAGCCTGGACTGCACCTACACCATCTCTGTCTACCCTGGCTATGGCGTGGAGCTCAAGGTGAGCTGAGGGCTCAGGGTGGGACAGGGGCAGAAGCCTGCAGACAAGTGTGGCATGTCCCCTACTCTGTGCCACAGCTGTGTGTCTGTGCAGGGTGCAGCAAACACATGGTCTTGTCCCTGTCCTTGTACTCATGCCTGTGTCTCTAAGCTAAGAGAGGGCATTGCCTACCCTCAGGCCCCAGCACAGGGATGTGGGTACATGAGCTGGTGGGATGCCCCAGGATCCTCTGTGCCCACCAGCTGCTGTGGCTGGCACCCATCACAAAGAAGTGCTGCGAGATTTAATTAACAAAGCCCTGATGGAGAAGGTGTGAGCAGTGCCAGCAGGTGCCATGCTGTGCTGCAGGGCCAGGAACACCCAGCACCCATCTGCCAGGAGCAGAGGCTGACAGCAAACCCTGCTGTGCTGAGGCTGTGTGCTGCTCCCGTCCATGGCATGTGGCCATGTGTCCCCATCTCGGCTGAAGCCACCAGGGCAGTGCTGTGGCTTGTGGAAATCTGGTGGTGAGCCAGAGGCAGCACCTCCACCACCAGCCCTGCTCCAGCCCACACTCACCAGTGCTGCTGCTCCTCACCGTGCAGCATGGCTTAATTAGCATCATTAATAGCAGATTGCTCCAGAGGGCGAGGCTGGCTGGCTGTGGGCCTGGCTGTGCTGTGGTGCTCTGGCAGAGCTGCTGGCTGGGCCCTGCTGCTCTCGGCATGGGGGATGATTTATGGCAGTGCTAACCATGTTTGAAAGGTGCTGCCCTGCACAGACAAGCTCCAGTGGGCTATCGAGCGCAGAGAAGCCACTCAAGGACCAGCTCCATGATGCTGTGGAGGTGACACTTGTGTCTCCTGCAGGTAGAGAACATCAGCCTGGCAGAAGGGGAGACGCTGACAGTGGAGAGCACGGGAGGCCTGGAGCCCAACGTCCTGGCCAACGAGTCCTTCCTGCTGCGGGGCCAGGTCATCCGCAGCCCAGCCAACCTCCTCACCCTCCGCTTCCAGAGCCCCCGGCCCCCCAGCCCTGGCTCCTACCACTTTCACTACCAAGGTATGGGGCTCAGACCCCTCTGTACCCTCTGTGAGCTTCCCTGCCAGCATGGTGCTAGTTTGGATTGTGGCAATGCACCAGGAGTTTATCTGTGTTTTAAGTGGGCACTGGCTGGGTGAGGAACACTCATGGAAAGCTAATTTACCTTAGCAATTATGGGTTCATTTAGCATAATTTTTGGCCACCTTAGGCACTGTATCACTCAAGCCCTGTCACATCCAGGCATTTCCAGGGGTCTGGGAGGCAGTTTCTGGATTCTAGGGGAGGTCCATAGCTCCTCAGCTTTGGTAACACCACCACCTGCCCACAGCCTACCTGCTGAGCTGCCCCTTCCCGGCACGGCCGGCCTTCGGGGAGGTCTCGGTCAGCAGCCTGCATCCTGGTGGGGACGCCCGTTTCCGCTGCTCCACGGGATACCAGCTGCAGGGCGCGCGCCGGCTCGTCTGCCGCAACGCCACCCGCCCCTTCTGGAGCGCCCGCGAGCCCCTCTGCCTCGGTAAGCGCCGGCACCACGGGGACACGGGACAGCTGGCACGGCACAGTCACCCACTGACGGTCCCTGTCCCGCAGCGGCGTGCGGAGGGGTGGTCCGGAATGCCACAGTGGGACGCATCATCTCGCCCGGCTTTCCCGGGAACTACAGCAACAACCTGACGTGCCACTGGCTGCTGGAAGCGCCGGATGGCCAGCGCCTGCACCTCCACTTCGAGAAGGTGTCACTGGCAGAGGATGATGACAGGTTTGGCTCTGGAGCAAAGTGGGGGGGCTAGGGGTGTGGGGGCACATTGGGGCAGCCCCTTGTGGGGCCATGTACAGGGATGAGCACTCCTGGCTGTATCCAAGGATGGGATCTGCCATGGATAGGTGCCATCAGTCATATTTGAGGATGGATGCTGCTCGCCATGGCCAAGTGTGGCTACTTTTGGCCGTTAGTCATAGTCAAGGGCAGGTGCTGTTGGCCATATTAAAGGAAGATAACCTCTGGCCATGCCCAAGCGTGGTTCTGTTGGAAATGGCTGGGGTTGGAGGCTACCATCCATGCCCAAGCATGGCTGCTATTGGCCATGGCCAGCACTGCAAACAGCCCTTGTCATGCCTTGGCAGGCTCATCATCCGCAACGGCAACAACGTGGAGGCACCGCCGGTGTATGACTCCTACGAGGTGGAGTACCTGCCCATCGAGGGGCTGCTCAGCACCGGGCGCCACTTCTTCGTGGAGCTCACCACCGACAGCAGCGGGGCCGCTGCGGGCATGGCGCTGCGCTATGAGGGTATGGGGCCGAGGGCGTAGCGGGTGACCCAAACATCCCTGTGCCCACCTGGCCCCTGCAGACCTTTGCCCCTGTGCCCGCAGCCTTTGAGCAGGGCCATTGCTACGAGCCCTTTGTCAAGTATGGGAACTTCACCGCCAGTGATCCCCGGTACCCCGTGGGCACCACTGTGGAGTTCAGCTGCGACCCTGGCTACACGCTGGAGCAGGGCTCCACCATCATCGAGTGTGTCGACCCCAGTGACCCACAGTGGAATGAGACAGAGCCAGCGTGCCGTGGTGGGTGCTGGTGCTGGAGGGTGCTGGGTGTTGCTGTGGATGGGGCATGGATACTGCAGCCACTGTGCTGCTGTGTGTGATGGAGCTGAGGGACGTGGTGGGTGCTGGATGTGGGATGCTGCAGTGGGTGCTGTGGTGGTGCCCCATGGCAGTGCCAAGCCCGGCGTGTGCCCTGTACAGCGGTGTGCAGCGGCGAGCTGACGGACACGGCCGGAGTGGTGCTGTCACCCAACTGGCCAGAGGCGTATGGCAAGGGCCAGGACTGCATCTGGGGGCTGCACGTGGAGGAGGACAAGCGCATCATGCTGGATGTCCGTGTGTGAGTGGTGGGATGGGCCGGGATGGGGACGGTGGGTGGTGGATCTGTGCACTCCCTGCCCTCACAGCCCCACTGCCCCAGGTTGCGGCTGGGCTCGGGGGACATGCTGACCTTCTATGATGGGGATGACCTGACGGCGCGCATCCTGGGCCAGTACACGGGCGCCCGTGGCCGCTTCAAGCTCTACGCATCCACTGCCGATGTCACCGTCCAGTTCCAGTCTGACCCTGGTGCCGGTGCCTTTGCCTATCGGCAGGGCTTTGTCATCCACTTCTCTGGTGAGGCCCACAGTGGGACAGTGTCCCTGGTGTTCGCAGTGTTCCCCATGCCCTGCTCAGCCTTCCATGCCCACAGAGGTCCCCCGCAATGACACCTGCCCTGAGCTGCCGGAGATCGCCAATGGCTGGAAGACGTCCTCACAACCAGAGCTTCTCCATGGCACTGTGGTCACCTTCCATTGCTACCCTGGCTTCCAGCTGACCGGCACTGACCTCCTGATGTGTCACTGGGACCTGACGTGGAGCGGTGACCTGCCCTCCTGCGAGCGGGGTGAGTGGTGCCCACCAGTGACCCGCTGCCCTGCAGCACATCCCCAGCCACCCTCACCATCGGTCACTCCTGCCTGCAGTGACAACCTGCCGGGACCCTGGGGATGCTGAGCACAGCCGCAGGGTGGTCTCCAACCCTAAATTCCCGGTGGGAGCCACCGTGCAGTACGTCTGTGACAAGGGCTATGTCCTGGCGGGCGCTGGGACTCTGACCTGCCATGACCGCGCTGCGGGGGGACCCAAGTGGAGTGACCGCCTCCCCAAGTGCATCCGTGAGTTGGGCATCCCCTCCCCGGCCATATCCCCCAAGCCGACGGCGAGCGCTGACGCCACCGTACCACTGCCTCGCAGCGGAGACGTACGAGCCCTGCCACAACCCCGGCGTGCCGGCGGGCGGGCGGCAGAACCCGGAGCGGCGGCTGTACCCGGCGGGAGCCACCCTGCACTTCTCCTGCACCGCCGGCCGGGCGCTGCTGGGCGAGAGCAGCCTGCGCTGCCTGCCCGGGCACCCCTCACGCTGGAGCGGCTCCCCTCCCATCTGCAAGGCGGGTGAGATGGCCACTCCCCACGCCAGCACCCCGCTGACACCGCTCAGCACCCCACTTCTCACCCCTGGTGTTGGTTTCTTTCTTCCACCCCCTCCAGCCTCCTACGATGAGTTTTACAGCAACCGTAACCTGGATGGTAAGGGCGAGGGTGTGTTGGGGTGCCAGGGCGTGGAGGGGCACCCAGGGTGCAGCTGATGTGGGGTGTCCCCTGGGTGAACCCCCAACTCTCCCGGACAGCCGTGGCCAAGGCCGTGCCCTCGGGGACAACGCTGGAGGGCACCAACGTCGCCATCGCTGTCTTCCTGCCCGTGCTGGTGGTGGCCCTGCTCATCGGGGGCATTTATCTCTACTTCTCCAAGTGAGTGGCCTGCTGGCCCCTGTCCCCCCATGGGGTCCCATGTCCCCCCACTGCCCACTCCAGCTGCCCTTTCCCTACAGGCTCCAGGGGAAGCCAGCCCTGCAGCTGCCCCTTGCTGGCTCCCACCCCTATGACCATATCACCGTGGAGTCGGCTTTTGACAATCCCACCTACGAGACAGGAGTAAGTACCGACCCCCACACCCCCCCATCAGGGACTGGGCACCCTGAGGACCCTTCATCACACGGGCCACCTGTGCCAGAGGTTGTGCATGGGCTGGGCCAAGTGTGGGATGTGGGGTCATGTGTTCTAGGAACTGTACATTAGATAGGACATCCATCCAGGAACAACACAGGGGATGGGACATGCACCCAGAGACCACTCATGGGATGATGTATCTATCCAGGGGATTGTTCACAGGATGGACATCCAGTTAGGGATCACACAGAGGAAGGATCCAGGGACCACATGTGGAGTGGGATTTCCATCTAGGCACCACACATTAATTCGGACAACCATCTAGGCACCACACAAACTGTCTGGGATATCCATCCAAGCACCATGCACAGGATGGATGTTGATCCAGGACCCATGCACGGGATGGGACACGCATCCTCAGGGCTGTCTGTAGTCTGGGACGTGCCCCCAGGTCCTTATGGCATGGGAGAAGCCCTATCCCTGTCCCAGGCACCCCGTTGCACTGCCGAGTGTCCAACCCCTTGCAGTCTGTTTTCTTTGCAGGACACGAGGGAATATGAGGTGTCCATCTAGGTGTGGGCAGCGTGGAGCTGGGCACTGCAGCCACCCCTCCCGGGCCCCCCCGTGCCCACCGGCCCTCGGCACGGGCTGGGAACACCTCTCCCAAGGAGACTCAAGCCGAGCGCTTGGCAGGACCCACCTGGGCACCGGCCACCCCCCTGCCACCCCCAATCCACCCGGACCCCCGTGGGGTCTGCCCGAGCCCCACTGTCACCCAGCCCCCCGCACTGGGCTCATGAGAGGCTGAGCCAGTGGGGGTCCCTGGACCCCATCCTGCCCCCGGCCCCTGAGCCAGCGAGGGTCCCCGGACCCCACCCCGCCCTTTGGGCTCCATCCTTCCTCCCCCAGCCCCCCGCAGGGGGAAAACAGCTGCCCCCACAATCCCTGCGACGGAGGAGTGACACAGGCAGGGGGAGCAGCGCTGTGGGGACCCCAGGTAAGGACAGGGCTCCCCGGGGCTGCAGCAGGGAGGGGACAAAGCCCCGGGGGGTGGGCGAGGCGGCTTGGGTGCCCCCCCGCCCTTGCCTCCCGCCCAGCACACGGCTGGTCCCCCCGCACCCCTGTGTCCCCCACCGCCGCCACGCAGGGATGTGTCCCGCCCGTGCCCCCAGCATGCTGCGTGTCCCTCCGGCCCCTGCTTGCTTCGCCCTTCCCGGGGGGATCCCTTCCGCCACCAGCGTGTCCCGGCACCCCAGCGCGGCCAGACCCGGAGTGACGGGGTGGGCAGGGGCACCGGGCATGGCTGTGCCCCTCCCCACCACCGCGTCCCGCCCGGGCTGGTGACCCCGGTCCCCGCCGCCCCCTCGACCTGGAGGGGACACCCTCCCCATCTTTTGGTTGTTTCATTAATAAAAACTGGTGTTTTAGAAGAAAGGATGGCGTCTTCCTCAGCGGGGCCGGGCAGGTTGGGATGGGGATACATCCACACACGTCTCCCCAGCGTGGACCCGCCGCCCGCCCGCCCCCGCCGCGCCGCGCCCCCCGCCGCCTCGACGCGGAGCCGCCGCTGAGGGGCCGCTGCACGTCCCCGCCTCGCTCCCTCTCGCCGGGGGGGGCTCTCGGGGCCGCTCCTGGGCTGGATGAATGTGGGAGAAGATGGAGACCAAGACGATCGTCTACGACCTGGACACCTCCGGGGGGCTGATGGAGGTGAGGCCCGGGACGCGGCGGGGGGGCCGGACCGGGGAGGCAGTGGGGCTGCAAGATGGCGAGGGAACCCCCCCACCCCGGAGCCCCGTGGCCTTACAAGGAAGTAAGCGGAGGGACGGAGGCAGCTCGCCCGGCCCCTGGAGAGGCCCTGCCGGACACGGGGCGGGCGGGGCGGGCTCGGCCGGGGCTCTGTCCCCCCCACCCCGATCCCCTCCAGGAGGGCCCGGGGCCGCTGTCCCCCCGGCGGGCACGGGGAGAAGGGCACTGGGTCAGGGTCCGTGCAGTCCCTCAGAGCCCGCTCTGTCTGTGTGTGCATGTGCAGCAAATCCAGGCCCTCCTGGCTCCCCCCAAGAGCGAAGATGGGGAGAAGAAGAGCAGGAGGCTCGAGAAGGAGCCCAGGCGAAGTGGCAGGGCCACTAACCACGATAGCTGCGATAGCTGCAAGGAAGGAGGGGATCTGCTGTGCTGCGATCACTGCCCTGCCGCTTTCCACCTCCAATGCTGGTAAGGCTTGGCGCTCTCTCCCTCCGGATCTGCCCAGAGCACCTTCCCTCCGGCTGCTCTCGCTTCCCGTTAGGTCCCGGGGAGGGGGGTTACATGGGGCCGGCTGGAGCAGACAGGAACAAAAAGGAGGTGTAAACCCCACTCGAGGTCCATCCTTGCTGAGACTAATCCACAGCAGCCGAGGTGAACCCTCCTCTGGCTGCTTTCTGGAGGGCTGGGGGTCCACCCTCCTCCTTTCTTTTTGTGCTGAGCAGCGGGCGAGAGGCCTGGAGGAGGAGCGAGGCCGCTGGCTGCGCGGCCTGGCTGTCTTGGTGCTGCCCCTGCCCGGCCTTCCGTCCCCCCCAGCGGGAAACTTCCCCACCTCACCCCTCTCCAAGGGTGCTTGGCTTGGGGGGGCCCCTCCGGAGGGCCCTGGCTGGAGAGGGGGAAGCCCTGGTGGCGTCTCTGCAGCAGGCCTGACGTTCCCAGCGCTTCCGTGCTGCTGCAGCTGCTGGGAATAATGGAGGTTGCTGTCTCTGTGTCTCCCTGCCTCACTGTTTACAATATGGCGACCTTCCTTTAAATTATATTTTTATTCTCAGCGCCATTTTGGCTGCATATATGACTTCCAAACCCTTGCAGCGCTCCTCACAGTATCTCAAACGTGAAAATACCTTCCCCGTGCAAATCCAGGCCTCCAGACTTTAACATTGGCCGGGTTTATTCCTTTCCCTCCTTTTTTCCCTTCCTCCTTGCTCTTCCGACCTGCTTGTCTCATCCGTGGGCGTGTCTGCTGTGAACTGGGGGGCTGTCAGGTGCTCTTGCTGGGAGTTTTGTGGCTTTGTTGATGAAGGCAGAGCTTTCTGCATGCAAATCTGGTTGCCGGCTGGGATTCGAGGTGCGTGTGGAAGCGGTGGCAGAGCTCGAGGTGCTGGAGGCTGCAGCAGGATGGGCTCTTGCTGCCTTTCCTCACAGCTTCCCAAGCTCTCCCGGCACAAAGCAACACCACACCAAAAGCGCCTCAACTTTCCACCCCAAAGTTTTTCCTTTTTCTGCACCCGGAGCTTGGATGCATCCAAGGCTGCTTTGCCAAAATCCCCCCTTTCAACAGTTGACACAGGCGGACGGTTTGTGTTAAATTAGCACAGCCAGAGTGGATAATGGAGTGGAGGAGGGAGTGGGGCAAGTCAAACAGCTGGAGTTTGGGAGTACAGAGTATTCTTCCTAAGGGGAGATTTTTTAACCACATTCCTTTCTCTCTTTCATGCTTTGGAGCTTTGTTTGCCACCCTGTTACAGCTGTCTTCTCTGTGCTTTTTTTTTTCTCCCTCTGTTGTTTTTTGGTTTTAGGTTTTTTTTTTTCTTTTTTTCTGATTTGCTGGCTGTTCTGCATTTCTATGCTAATTGAGGGTCTCAGAACACTTATTAAACTGGTTGCTGATAGCAGGGAAGCTGAGTGTGTGGTCACAGTTCTGTAGGGAGTGTCCCGTTAGCAGCGTGTAGCCAGGCAAACCCGACAATGCTGTAGCATGCAGCCATGACATCATCCCTCCTACCCTGAGGAAGTGCTACTGGTGGTAGTGCAGATCCTCTAATATTTACTAGGAGGGTAGTAATTATAATTATTTTTTCATCCAGTGTCCTTGATGAGCTTTAATTTAAGGGTGTTTTTTTACTTCTGCCAGGCATAGTTGCTTTCAGATGCAGCCGAACACATCCTGAGTGTCCTCTTAGCAAGGCTGGAATGATAGCTAAAACTTCACATTTTGGAATGGAAGAGCTGTGCCTAAGGCTGTAGAGTGTTCTGGTTGCCTCTGAATCCTAGTTAAATCTGATCATAAATGAGACCACTTTGTGCATGCCTAAATTTCATGGCTTAATTTGATGATGTTTTTGTAGTTAGAGAGTGGGAAACAACCAGGTAAATCAGATACCTGCAAAGCTTTTGCTGTAGCTGAGTTAGTTGCATTATAATTGTATAAAAAATTAATATAAAAATATGATATAAAAATATATGTATCTTTGTCTAACTAGTCACTCTTCAGAACAGAAATGAAAGAGCAATTCTAAATACTCTCACTCCATTTGTTGCTTCTTTTGAGGTTTCTCAAGCCATCCCTTTGACAGTGCTGTGGGAGGTGGCACAGTGTGTAAAGGCTTTGTCTGAAGGCCTCCAGCTTGGGCCTGGTTCTGCCTCCTTCCTCCTGGACCTTTGTTGGACCCTTTGGCTATGGCCTTCAGGTGACCTAGGTTGTTTCAAAGGGATGCTCAGGTTTTGTTTTTGTGTGTCTTGCCATTACCTCCTACATTTTCCTTAAAGTAAACTTCCGTTCTGGACATAAACTTAGGCGTAAAGGCAGCACTTGCAACTTCCTTTCTGCTCCCTGTTTTTTTTTATTTAAAGAATAGTAGCTGTAATGCAAGGCTTGGTTTAAGTCACTTGAATAGCACTGCTGGGGCACTCTAACTGATTTGTGTTGACAGCTTACCTGTTCTCTGAATATTTATTGTGAGTTTTAGTACCAGGTTGATTTTATTATCAGTATAGCATAACAAAAATTAGGAAGTAGCTTTTAATTGGTCTAGAGTTTGTGGTAAGTTGATTACAGCTGTATGGGAGAGGCCATATTATAAAAGAAAAGGATTTTCAGGGGTATGATTGGCACAAGTCATGCAGTCACCTGGAGATGAACCCAGCTCAGCTTCCCAGAAACTCCTGTTGCTCTTTCCTGTGTAGAGAAGGTTCTTCTTTATCAAGTTGTTTAGAGAGAAAGTTGGCTTTGCTAGGTGTGTAACCCTCAAACTTCAGCAGTTTGCCTTAACTTCAGTTTAGCACTTAAACCCAATGTCCTCTGCTAAAAACAGAAGGCACTTGGCCAAAACTCCCAAAACTTTCTGAGTCTGATAGTATTACACATCTGAGGTGGTAAATAACAAGTTTTGTTGGTACACCGTGGAACGACTGCTCTCCTGAATTAATGTGGGTGGCAGTGACTTCCCAATTCATCTGTTGGGGTGTCAGCTCTTCCCACAACTCCCTTTTGGAGTCACTAGTTGAGTGTAAAGCTGCTGTGGGTGCTCTGAGAGTCAGTGGGGCTGTAGGATTCCAGCCTGGCTGCAGATAAACTGGCCTGGTGGGAGGGATACAGGGAAGTGTGAAATCCCTGCCAGATACTTTGTTTCAACATACTTGGATTAATATCACAGTCAGGTGACTCTCTTCAGGTTTGAATTTACAGAGAGAGGTTTTTTGGGTCCCTAGTAATTCTTGAAAACAGGACGTGGGATTTTTAGCTCTGAAATTGGTGTTTGGTTCTGCTGTTTGCCCATAGTCTGCTGCTTTGGGTAACAGTGCAGAGTGCATTTCCATCCTGATGTTCTGCCTTAGCCCAGGCCCCCGGGGATGGTGCACACTCCTTCTTTACATGATTGAAAACCAATTTTCCAGTGCTACTTCTATTCTTTCCCATTTATACCCTCCTCCTGGCAATGTGATTGTTAGAATTCCCTGTGTTTTCTTGAGCTTGTAGTGAACTTGATTCACATTGAAGCGGGTTTGCAAAGTGACTGATGTTGCAAATTCATTATGAAGGATTAGAAAGATCCCCGGGAGAGGAAAAGTTTAGTTAACAAGCTGGGGGAGGGGAGTGACAACAGGAGAGAGAACCAACAGAGAACAGTTTTGTGTTTGTTTTTTTTCTCTCTCTTTTTTTTTTTTTAAAGTCTCCCTGCCCGAGTTTCTGGTTGGAGGAGCTCAAAAGCACAAACCTCACTGAATGCTGCGGTTCAAGTCCCTCTTGTAAAATCTCACGCCGCTGGCTGTGCAGCTCTGCTGCATGGCAGAGTGACCTCAGTCCCTTAAAGCTGACCAGTTATGTAAACGACAGTACCAGTTTTGTGGCACTGCCCACAGTGCAAAAAAGGCTCCTCGTAGCTGGGCTTTCTCACTGCTGTGCTGGGAGAAGTGTCTTGTGTCCTTACCAGGGCCTGCTACTTCCATCAAACTTTTTGCAACACCTCCTTGTGTTTTTATTTGCAGTGTTTGGCTCATTTCCCCTCCGATTTGGCAGTCTTCACCCAAGTGCTGGTGTTGAAGAACGGGAGTAACAGAGCTGCAAAGTGCAGGAGAGGAAGCTAAACTAGAGTTTTGGTATTTTCTATGAGTCATGTTGTTTTAGTCCTTTGAACAAAGAATGGAAAAAAAGTTGTGTTTGGCTGGTAGGGCATCATAACTCTTTCCCCACCTTATTCGGTCTAAAATGCCCTGCTTTATCTTTGGCATTTGTTCTAGCTTTGGTTTTTTACATGAATATGCAGTCTGTGAGGGGAGCAAAACAATGGCCAGTCTATTGTCTCAGTTAATCCTTCCCTTAATGGTCATCTTGGGCTGCCTTTGGTGGTTCAGGTGAATATTAGAATGGTTTGAAGTGTCTCCTGCCTCAGGGAGTAGCAGGATGTCCAGGAAGGTGCTGGAGAGGCAAACTTCCTACCTAATAGTGGCTGGGAACAGGGTTTCAGTGCATCAAATTATATCACAGCTTCAAAAAAGCTTGTAGTTTTAAGTGGAGGAAGTTTTTATTATGAGGTTTTCTGTTTGTTTGGGTTTTTTAACAGTAAATGACTGGCAACCCCCTACTTTAATGTTTATGTAATTGCATATTGAAGGTCAGAGTAAGCTGTTCTGTTCCCAATATTTAAATGTATCTACCTCAACCGATACTTTGTTAAAACAATACTGGTTTAAGTATGTGCTTTTAAGAAAACTCCAACTTTTGTTTTTATGTATCTCTGGTTCTGATATTTTGGGGCCAGCCTAGGCTAGATCCTGAGGCAGGAGGAAGTGATTGCCCTGGCTGGGTTTCTGGCAGCAGAGGGTCACTGCGTGTGCGCCTGCAGATGTGGTAACATGATCAGTCTTGGCAGCTCTGCTCAGCAGAGTTGTACCAATAAGATTTTTCACTCTCCTTATTTTGTCCTAAATCTCTCCCTGCAAAGGCAGATTAGGTCAGCCTAAAATCTATGGACTTCAGCTGAGGTCTTCAGCAAATCATTCACAGTAAGAATTTGATGAACTGGTGATTGGGTGACTTGCAAACCTCCATTCTCACCTGTGTGTGTGGATGTTGCTTGTGTTAAACTGAGCGTGAGCACATTTTGCACTATGGGCAAGAATTGGGGATTTGGATTGAGCCATGGGTCTCTGCTGCAGTTCCCAACATCAGTATGAAGTGGTAGGAGCATGGCTTTGGGATTCTAAAGTCGAGGATTCGAAGTCGAGGATGGGGATGTTTAACTACTTAACTTAGGCTTTGCCTTCCGACGTGGCTGCTGCATGCACTGGTGTTACATCAAACACCCGCATTGTTCCAAAGCTGTTTAAAATGGCACAGTGGGAGACTGTGAACAAGGAAAATTCTCTGTGGTTTAGTACCTTGGCTTTGGAAAGTGCCAGTTTTATGTTGACCACGACTTGTGGAACTGAGAAGTCTTTTTTTTTGTTCTACTGTGAGGTCCATTTTTGAGTTGATTCCTCAGGAGCAGGAGGCTGCAGCCGTTTGCTTCGAGGTGGGGTTCACTGCTTTGTTCCTGCTGCTCCAGAGCTGGTCTTTCCTGGTATGTCAGCCTGCAGGCATGACTCATGGGAGCCTTTCACAACATGGAAAGGTCTTCCCAGAGGAATTCCAGCTCCTCCAGGCATTTGCAAAGGAAATTCTTAATTGGATTAGATTCATAATACTAATCTGCTAATGACTGTTTGTTATGGAGATCTTGGCACTATCTTGTAAATATATTCACCTTCTTTTAGCTCGCCTTACTCCTTTTTATCACATACATGCTCAGTGTTGTTAAGATTGTACTGCCGCCAGCAGATCTGATAGTTGGGAATGGGGGACTACTGTGTTTATTACACAAGATCTTATAAAGCTCATAATTCTTCCTCTCTCTCTCTCCATTTCACGGTGTTGTTTAGGTGGGGTAGTAAAAGGGAAGCAGTGGTAATTGGCATGTCTGACATCCGGCTGTACTTCTCTTACCGCGGGTGTGAAGGACACCCCAGGTGGGGAGTGCCTCTGTGCATTGTCAGTGACAGAACTGTGTATTTTTAGTAAGAATCAGGACCAAACAGGCATTTCTCCCCCCACCTTAAAAAGAACCTTTTTTGTGTCGTAGGTGCTGTTGTGGTGATGTGAGGAACACCTGCAGGAGAGCAGGTGTTCCTGTGTTTCATTCTGTGAGACAGAGTCAATTTGAAATTTCAATTGTAGCATCGATACTGAAACAGTTTTTCAACACTAACATAAATTCTTCCGTTTATTGACCCACAACAGTGGATCTTAAAATGCTTTTGTTGCTACACTGACTCACTGGTATGTGTCAGGTTCTTGAGTTTTTCCTGTGCTCTGCAGCCTTTCTTAATCCTTGAGTCAGTAGCAAATAGCAGGAATCTGCTGTGAAGAAAGGGAGCTGTTACTTCCAGAGTAAGAAAGAGGTGTATCCCCCTGAAAGCAAATGTGACAGTCTGAATATTTAGGAAGTGCTGTCTGTTGGAATATAAATCATGTGAGAAGGATGTACCCGTTTTGTTTTTTTAAAACCAGTCAGGAAGTTCTCTTGGACTTGTGAAAATGCAAATGTATCTGGGGATATAACATGGCTTTGTTACAGGGGTATGAAAGAAGTGAGTGTAAGCAAAAAGCATCTTGCCACGTCAGGTTACTGGCTAGACTTGTGATTTTTGTGACACAGATTGTCAGAGCTGGCTTTTCCTTCCTATAGTAATCGATTTGTGCTGTCTCCAGCTCCACTGCGCGCTAGATGTCTGCCCAGCTTCCTCGAAGGAACACTGCAGTATCCAGTAACTCTGTAAGCTGAGTAAAAATAGTGCTGTGGCTTCCCTTTAATAAAGGGGTTGACAGATACCAGTTGAAATGCAATCACATACCTTTTCAGGGTATGGAGTAAATGCTCCCTGTAGCCAAAAATGAAGGGGGGGAAGAAAAAAGTTGTATAAATCATTCTTCCTGTTGGTGTATCAAATCTTGAGCACAAAAGGCAAAGAGCATCTCAGCTAGCTGGGGGGAATCGAGTGCCTGAACCCAACTCTAACCCATTTCTGCTGACGTCTGCTCTGCACGATCACTGGAAGCAAACTAGATGGAGCTGGAGATTACCGACTTTGAACCCTGCAGAAAGCACTGGCCTGAGGATACAATTTAGCAGGCTGAAAACCCCATGCTGAATTTCTGGCAAGCACTGGTGATTGGTGTGAAACACCTGCCTGTACAGCCTCTGACTTTGGGCACGGCATCATGTGAACTTCCCAGTGATCTCCGTCTAGAATAGCAACGGGAGCAAGATATGAAGGTGATCTGGAAAAGGCAGAAAAGAATGTATGCCCTGCTCTAAGGGTTTGTGGGGTTTTTTTGTTGGGTTTTTTTTTTGTGGATATTTCTGTATCTGCTCTTTTTTTCTCTCTTCCCCAGTGTTCTTGGGAAAGCCTAGTCCACATGTAGATGTCAGAATTACACTTCACTTGTGCCTGTGTGAAGACAAATTCATGATTTTGCTTTTATGGGTCTGCCCTTCATCCTCTTCTGATGTGCTACTTTCCTTTTTTCCACCTTATTGCTGCTGTCCTTTCACCCCTGTCTCCTTTGAACACGTTCAGTATGGCTGGGGCTGAAAGTGTTCACTTCTCAGAAACCTCTCAGACCTGTGTTTTGATTATTTTTTTTTCCCACCAGAGATGTCTCTTCATTTATTGTTCTTTAAAGACAGAATTGGATGAAGTGATTCTCACCAGGGCTATGTTGTTCCTCAGCCTCCTTTCTTTTCCCTGATGCTGCCCTATGTGTCATCCTGCTTTGAGAAGATGACTTCTAATCTGTTAAGAAGATGGTGCTGTAAAGACCTGAACACTTAATAATGAACCTGGACATTGAATTCAGGCTATTGTTACTATTGTCTGCAGCACAGGCATGAGTGATGCCTGGGAAAGAAACAGAAGTCAGGATGTACAAAATGTCTGAATTTCTGTGT
Source organism: Muscicapa striata striata (assembly GCA_030060385.1). Lineage (NCBI taxonomy): Eukaryota > Metazoa > Chordata > Aves > Passeriformes > Muscicapidae > Muscicapa > Muscicapa striata. Next base: position 3,560,279 of record JAREIS010000079.1, read on the forward strand.
CTGACCCACATTTTTCAAAGTCAGTAATTCTTCCTATTGATTTCTATGGTTTCTGCTTATAAATACAAAGCTGGATGGTTCCTAGGCAAATATGTCTCAAATATCAGAGTTCACAACCAGTCAAACTAATTAAAAATAATAATTAAAAAATCTCACTGCAGTTCTAATGGTATTATACGCTTTTTAATGCGCATATATATATATATGTTTATCTATATGTGGAAATTTGATATCTTTAAAAAACAATACTTCCTTTAGTTTTTTGTCAGCTGGACATTAATGAAGGTAATAACTAACAGGTTGTCTAGGGAATGGTCTCTGTGGGCCAGGTTCTTTCTATAAATAGAAGTAACTAATTACATCAGGTGATCACATGTTTACATGCAGCTTATCCAGTTTATTGGACTGTCCTGCTTGTCAGGTTGGAGGCAAAAAAGTTCTACTTCATGCCTTGGAGGAAACTTCCCAGATTCTCCATGAACCTCAGGATTGCACGAGGGCACAGGGAAGGAGGCAGGACCCCCAGTGAAGGCAGGAAGGGAGCTGAGGTAAGGTAGATAAATACCTGCTTCCATGAGGTTCTTTTCCCAGGATGGGAGTAGCTGGAGTGGTTTGATGGATTCAAGTAAATAAGTTCATTGGCATTGAAATTCACAGAATACTCGCAAAATTTATGATACACTCATGAAATGGTACCTGGTTCTTAGGATCATGGTGCTGCTGCTGCCAGAGGTTGGGACTGCTGGCCAAGCCCATGAAGTGTTGAACACTCGCAGGTCTAGATGGTAAAAATAAGCACACTGAAGGAAATGTTGGGATCTGGTACACCCAGCAATGCTGTTACTTAAATCTTTAGGAGTTCAAGTCTTCCTCCACTCTTGTAGCATCATGTAGACAGTGTATTGTACCTTTATTTTTTCCTTGGATACACCTTGTTCCTCACTGTCTGCCCATATAATGGTGTTTTAACCCTGCTTCTGTTTTCTGTCTGTTGCTGAGCCCCTATTTCCAGCTCTGGCCATGCTGTTGGAAAGATGCATGCTAAGCAGATGCAGCATTCCAGATGATGGGATAATTGGTGACCTGTGAAACGGTCATTTTGTTTCCCTTCCTTGCATAGTGGCAGCCAAAATAATCATGTCCTGACCTGTTTGGTGGTATCCAGGAGTCCTTGCTGGATGTTACTCATTTAGAACTTATGTCCATGCTCAAGACTTTCACTTCAGTGTAAACAAAGTTATGCTGCCTGCTGTCAAGCTTTTTTCACAGGTTCCCTCAGGAGTTGTTGCACCACAGGTAGAAGTATAGTGAGTGATGCTCTGTAGTTAATGTGAATTGTGCTGCTGGCTTAAAATAGGTATAACTTATAAACAATGTAAGCCTAATTGAGGCCAGAAAATTGCTGAAACTGTTAGCTTTAATGTAATCAAGTCATGCTTAGAGGTCTATAAAGAACAAAAATTATCCTGGGCTTATCTGAAGTTTAGTGGTCTCTTCATTGGTGCTTGAGAAATCTTTGGCTTTTTCAGGAAAGTTGTTCTTGTACAGCTGAGTGTCACAGTTTATCTGTGTTAATGAGCAGAACATGGAGACTTCACTGAATAATTTGAGGAATAACAGTGGAGTAGAGGAGGGAGCTGATAGTTTTACCTCTAAGGTAATTGAAATCTGACTTCTGTCTTCAGAAGCTTTGTGTTGATGCAAGAGTAAAAGAGGAAGATAAGGGAGTTGCAGTGGGGAGTAACTTGCCGCAGGCTGCAGCTGTTGGCTTGTTTGGTGTGGTTTTATTCTGTCCAAGGTAGAGGCTCAGGCTTCCAGGTGTCCTCCTCCAGCCGGGTTTGGGAGCAGCTGTGAGCAGAAGTGTATAACTTGGGTACAGTAAAAATGTTCCAAAAAGCTGAATTTGTAAATGATGCAATTTTCCCTGTTTCTCAATGGGGCTCTTGTAATGCCCTGACAGTGAGGTTGGTTTCCTGGTTTGTTTTAGCTGCCATTGAGGCCCTGCTGTAGGAAGCCAGGGAGCCTTGTTCTTTATGAAGCTGGTAGAACAGCTGTAGCTCTATCCATCATAGGGATAAATAGGAGTCCCATAGAAGAGCCGAAAGCCTTCTTCCTTTATCTGGCAAACATATCTAGCATCCTTCATTATCATCCTGTCATTGAGTCTTGGTCAGTTAATTAAGTTTCCTGAGAAGGAAAAAATGTGTTTGCCTGCATTTTTTCACAGCGTTAATATTTTCCCTCTACGCAGAAAAAAAAATATTTAAGTCTGATTGTTGAAAACAACTGACGTGAAAGGCAAGTTATTGAAGAAAGCTTCACCAGGCATGGTTTGTTTTCCTGCCACCATTATCCCAGCTGGTAGCTGGCTGTATCCTGGTGGGTCCAAAAGTAGTGTCAACGTGCCTTTGACGCAAGATGGCCAGGAATGCAGTGTGTAAATAACCTCAGGTCTGCTTATAACTGGTTCCTTTGAGAGCTACGGCCCAGTTTGTATTGGAGAAGGTGCCATTCCTTGGAGCACTTGTTTATCTATTTATTGAGGTCAGCAAAGTGAGGAGTTATTACGGGATTTAGACCTGACAACAGGCTTCTGATGTATGAGAGCCCCAGAGTGTGAAATTGAAAAGCTAAGTGGCTTCATGCTATTGTTTGCTTGATAAAAACTCCTAATCTGCTCTTGAAGATTTTTTTTTTTTTTTGTCATAGTCATTTAGGTTTCATTTAAGGGATATAGCATTGCATTGCATTGCATGATGACACACCGGACAGGAATTTGAGGAGATACTTAACTTTTACAGAAAAAGCCATGAGACAGATATTAAATGGCAAGTGACTTCATACTCAGTATTGTGGTTTTTGACTAGGCAGTGATAAACATCTCCTTTAATTTTCAAAGGCTTTGTATGAGTTAGTCTTCCAGCTATTTTTAAGTTAGCCTGTGTTTTTCAGAGCTGTCTTTGTCTTAAATGCAGAAACATGTTCTGCTAGGCAGGTTTGATTTGGGTCACACCAAACCCCCCAGGTAAACAGCAGAGGCCACCATTCTTGTCTGTGATGACAGAAGGGGAAACTTTCTGAAATGAAGGGTTAGTGAAATTGTACTGAAAAGCACAACTGACTGGTGTACAGTTGAAAGGAGATGTGTTGTAACCGAAGATGAAGTGGGAGCTGTACAATTCCAGGTCCTGTTGGCAGCAAACACTGGTGGCTGGAGCTGTGCATGCTAATGAACCCCTGAAAGATAGAGAGAAAAGGGCCGTGGTGCTCCTGCCAAACTGCTAATTCTTACCTTGCTTATGAAGATCAAGTGTCTTGCTCAGATTTAAAAATCAGTTTCTTTTATGCTTACAGTAAAAGGTTGAAGAATGTAGTCATACCTAGTCAATTAAAACAGCATTCTTTAGCGCTTCCCTGGCTTTCTGCTGAGACCCAGGCAATGTTCTCTGCTTGCTGCGAGGCCAGCAGTGCAGGAGCAGCCTTCATCAGTCTTTGTTAGCATGGTGAGCTGCCTTGATGAACAGTTCATTAACCAGGAGAGGCAGAATCAGTCTTTTAATACACTTGCTATCGCAGCTAGGCCCTGACAGTGAGCAGAAAACCTCAGGAGGCTTGTCTGAGCGCTGAAACCTTTCTGCTGCTCTGAAACGAATCTTTCCCCCTCCTTCCACAGGCCTTCGGGTAGCAGCATTCATTAAAATGCTTCTTTAATAGTACAGCATATGTAGGATTTCATGGTTCAAACCCAGCAAATGGGACAATAACATACACACTTGCAGAAGAAACCTGTTCTGACTCTTCCAGGCGTCTCTCAAGGTTCACCCTGGTATTAATTGTTTCATTGTAAAATGCGTAAGATTGAGGTAACAGTTAAAACAAATAACCAGAGGCATCTGGCAGCCCGTGGATCCCTGGCACGCTGCACGTCGGAATGGGGCAGACGTGTTCCCAGCAGTTCAGGCACGCTTGTCAAGAGCTTCAGAGGGTGAAATTTCACTAGGAACAAGTCAAAGGCTGTGGTTTTTTTGCCCTGGGGTGTTGGGAGGGGAGAGGGGAATGGGCCAGATGAATCTGTACTTGCTGTAGATGCAGGTTTAAGAGCTAGTTTTCTAGCAAGAGTAAAACCTGAGCTATTGTAGCATGCACCTTAGGATTCAGCATGGATTTATGCTGCAGCAAGCACACAGGGATCATTTGTTACTCTCCTCCTTCCACCCCCTTTCCTTGCTTCTGTTAGCAAAAGATTAGTTTGGTGCAGGGAGTTACTGCTTCATCCAAGCATTTGAGGTGAAGCAGCCAGTAGTGGAGGCTTTGGTGCTCTCATCTAGAGCCTGATCTCTTGTTCATCCAAGCCCTCCAGGAAATGAGAAACATAAGCTGCAGGTATGTCAGTGCATATATGCAGAGAGCTGCGTTTCTGGAGCGCCTGGAACACGGAGGCCTCTGAAACCCTGCACTCCTCCTCAAAATGGCTGCCAGATGTGTTGGCTCTACTGAATTCCCCAGAGCCTGACACCAGAAATGCTGAGGTTATTACCAGCTTGGTTCTTGCTGTGTTCTTCCTTCAGTTTTCCAGGCACAGTGTTGCAAGAGGGAGCGTGACCCCGGATGGCTGCAGTACCTGCAGAGGCTGTCGCTGGCACGCGGGCGAGCTCGGGGCAAGGCTCGCCGGGACTCTGTTTAAACAAAGGAAGTCTATTTGTTTTCACAGTCCAGGCTTGGGAGCCTGGGCTGGGATCCTGTGCCATTTCCCTGTGCTAGGAGCAAGATTCTCAAGGAAGACAGCCTCTCCCTTTGCTGCAAAGCACAGCTCTTCCTGGCCAGCAAGTATGCATCTTATCCTCCCTGGCTTGTCAGGGCTGGAGTCTGGAAAGTTTAACTCAGATTTGGTTTGATATTTGTAGGTGTAATAAACAGTATAGAGACTCCTGCCATGAGCCACAGTCTAGCTTTCCCTGCTTGTGTGGCTTTCTTGGGCCAGTCTTATAAGCTACTGTACTTCTTGATCCCCTTGTAACCCAGTCAGTCCCAGTGGATTCTTGAAATCTGTTTCCCAGTCAGTGGGAAACTGAGCTTCCAGATCCTGTGGTAGTGCATCTGTGTGTTCAGCAGAAAAGAGAAGACTTGCTAAGCAGCTGCCTTTAGCTAAAGTCAGGACAAACTTTTAAAGTGTTCTCTTAAACCACACTGCATGGTAAATGCCTGGTTTTTGCCAGCAGGTACATTTTCCCTGCCACAGTCAGCAGTTTGCTTAAATAACAAATCTTAATGATAAAGAGGTGTTGGAAAGTATTTGAGTTAGTAGTAGGATCTGTAAGGAAAGTGTATCATCTAACATATGCTGCTCTGCCTTTTACTGAAGAAAAGTGTTTCTCAAAATAGTCCTCCTTACTCCTTCGTCTAATTTGCTTTGGTTTATTTCTAGCATCAAAATGAGAATGTCATTTCACTGTGATACAGTTTTTATAGTAAGTGCAGATCCATGTGAGTAGGATGTATCCTGTGCTTCGTAGCCAAGGCAAGCTGTATATGGTGACACTTTTTAGAGTATTTGGGTTGTCTTAAGATAGAAGGTGGTTTCCACCATTAACTAAGTGTGCCCAGGGATGGAGTACATGGGAGGTGGTGGGTAGACCTCATGGCAGTTCATTCAGTTGGACTCACTGCAAATCCAAGGGATGGAAATGCCTGCATGTATGACTGTGCTTGCTGCACGGGAATCTGTATTGTCTCACATGGAGTAATCAAGTTATTTAAGGAGATGTAGTGTTTGCGGGGGGGGAAAGGTATGTGTGTGGCACACCAGTGAATCTTGCATTCATCTTTGTTGTTCAAGTCTGAGAGTGCTCTGAAACTGTGGAGCTGAGATGGGTGTCATGGAAGACTGGCTTCTTGGAGGTGTCTGGCTAAGTGGATGTATGGGAGAGCGAATCCAGGGAGCTTCACCATAAATAAAAGGAAGTGCCTGGGAGCGGAACTGCAGAGCTGCCCTGACTCTGGCTGCGTACGTGAGAAGAGTTCCAGAGATGACAGTAAATAATAGTAAAGCTTTGCTTTGTGTTTCTCTTGTAGCAACCCTCCGCTCAGCGAGGAGATGCTGCCTCCGGGGGAGTGGATGTGCCACCGCTGCACCGTGCGCCGCAAGGTAAAGCTCTCGAAACAGACACAATCCCTGCCCTTCCAACTGGCCATTTGAAACCTGAGTCCTGTGCTTTATACCTGCCTCTCCCTTCATGTGTACTTAGACAACCAGAGCTGCTTCTTTGTGCTCACATTTGCAAAGGTCTTTGTTAGGAAAGGGCTTAAACAAACCTAAGGGGTCTTGGTGAGACACTCATGATATTTCAACCTCACTACTAGAAGGTAAAACTGAAGTGCCTGGTACCTTCTTGTCAGTCTGTGTCTTTTAAACTATTTTCCTTCCCCCCGTTTCTGGAAAGGAGGGAGAGCTGAGGCACAGAGGAAATGGAAATGGCTACTGTGCTTGAGGAGGTGAGCTGTCTATAGGCAGAACAGGATTCACGTTAATACAGCTTTGCCATCAGGGCTGTGATTCTAGTTACTATGTGTTTTTTAGAAGAGTGACTTCACAGCAGTTGTACATCAGCAGAGGGTGAAATCACAGTGAGTTATGATTTCCTGGGCTGTTGAACAGGATGGGGAGGAGATGATTGGGCAAGATTGTAGATTTTTTTGTGCCTTGATGCTCTTTCTCCAGGAAGCTGTCTTGCACAATGTAAACATTTTATTGCTGTGGCCACGTAAGGCTGTGTAGCAGAGGGCTTAGAAACTGCACCAAGCTATCTAGCAACTGTTCCCTTGAAGTGACACCCAAAACAGATTGGAAGAAAACTGTGTGCTCAGCCTTTTGTTCCTGAAGTGATTGCCTTGTTATGTTTCCAGGGTACTGTTCAGCCGTCTGCCAACAATAGAAATGAAGGTCACAAATCGAAAAACAAATAATAAAGTAAAAAGATAGAGAAAAGGAGAAAATCTTCAACTTTTCTATATTAAAATTTGCCTGAAAATACTTTTCTCCCTTTGCAGACTGTGCTAGGGATGGAGTAGATTGGTTCCTCCATATGGGTGATGCTGTCAAGCACTGGAGCAGTGCACAGTTGCCCATCCCAGGCCATGCAGCATCTCCTCCCTTTCCAAAATGGATCTTGTGGTGATGGCAGTCTATAGTTTTCCTCTGCTGCACCTTGTTCAAGATTCCTGCCATCAGAAGATAGCAGAGTGTTGTTTGTATGTTGTGTTTGTATTCTCAAGCTGACCTTCTCAATCCCTGACAGGTTTGTATGCAGTGCCAGGGTTAGTAAAATGCATCAATAATGAACAGTCTGCTGTGGAGTTTCTCAGTGTTGGTAACAAAGTAAACAGTTGTCTGATTTGTCAAGTGTTTAGGACTAGATGCTGTGCAATGTTGTTCTGATCTGGATTCAAGTATAGCTACCCTCAAAGGAGAGACACATTATAAAGTTCTTCCCCATGCTTGGTTCTCTACAGCTGTTCTGTCACCTGTACCTTAGCTACCATCAGACTGTTCTTGATCAAGGCTCTAATGACTTCAAGGGGGAAGTTGTAGTGAGTGGCTCAAGCGTTTTCAGATGCTGTTTGTCTTCAATCACATATTTGTCAAGGTTGATGTGCTTTGTTTGTGGCCTCCATGATAAGCCTGCCTATTCATGTCGTGCAGAAGCGAGAACAGAAGAAAGAGCTGGGGCAGGTAAATGGATTGGTGGACAAATCTGGGAAAAGGACCACCTCCCCCACCAGTGACGCAGACCTGTTGGACAGGTCTAGCAGCAGCATCAGGGCTAATGCGCATGCCAGGATCTTGGAAAGGAGAGCGAGCCGGCCTGGCACTCCCACATCCAATGCCAGCACCGAGACCCCCAACTCAGAACAGAATGATGTCGATGAGGACATAATTGACGTGGATGATGACTCTGCCATTGCAGAAATGGACTGTGGGCAGCCCCAGCTGAAGCGACCCTTTGAGCTTCTTATTGCTGCTGCCATGGAAAGGAACCCAACGCAGTTCCAGCTGCCGAATGAACTGACCTGCACCACAGCACTTCCAGGTGAGCAGGGCCTTGTCTGCTCTTAGTGAAGATGTCTGCAGTTGCATCCTGCTGCCCTCTTTGCTCTTTTCCCTCTTGACTCTGTCATAGTTGTGGCTCCAGTGGTGCTCGCTGGTGAAAGCAGAGGGTACCTCTGGCTCTCCTCCAGCTGCCTAGCAGCAGGTGCCTTTCAAATCTGAGCCATGGGGACACTGCAGCTACACACCATGTCCATCAGGACTTGTGACAGATGCTTGTTGTTCTCACCTTGGTCTAGATCATCAATATGAAAAAAAAAAGTCAGTTGTCAAAACACTTGATTTTTGATTTATGATGCAATAATATAGTAACAAAGTCTAACTAAATATAGAGGGTGTCACTGAAATTACTAAGTATGAAATATATCTGCCTTTAAAGACAGTCTCTCTCACTTAAGGCTAGATTTAGTGATTGACAGAGGTTCCTTAAGCAGCAATCTTTGACTTTTGAGATTATTATATGTACCTCCTAGAAGGCAAATCTCTGCTATGTTGATAACCCAAAGCCTTTTAAATTTCCTTTTCAGGTACTAGTAAGAGGAGGAGAAAGGAAGAAACCACAGGAAAGAATGTCAAGAAAGCACAACACGAGTTAGACCACAATGGTTTGGTTCCCTTGCCAGTGAAGGTCTGCTTCACATGCAACAGGTACTTATTGTTCCTCCAGGGAAGTTGTTCAGTGTAGCTGCAGCCTTCAGGACCAAAGTTCTTGCTGAAAAAAGTAGATTACCTGCTTCCTTTTCCATTTTCCTTCATTACTTACTTACAGTCCTCTAAAAAATAGGAGAAGATTCATCTTTGCTAAGTAACAGGTGTTTAACCACAGCAAGTGTAGGTCCAGCTATAAAGGGTTCTGAAATGTTGCCTGGAGATTGACAAGATTGAGCCATCTTGTCTTCAGTGTTTTTCTGCAAAGAAATATTCTGAATTGATGGTGGTTTAGTAAATGGAAATGTTTGTTTATGGTTTGTGAAGGAAGTGTGTGAGGAGGTGACCTTTAGGAAATAGAAATCTACTGAGAGATTTATAAGCCCAAGGCAAATAGGAATATGGTGCTGAAATTGTAAATCTGAAAACCAGTACAAAATACTGATGGATTTTGTAACACTGCATTAAAAAAAAATGCGTAGATCAATCCCAATTCAAAATGTCAGTGAAAATGAAACTTTATTTCAGAAACCCAGTCAGAGTGAATTTTTCAAATGGGGACTCAGGTGGGCTTTTGTGGAGAATGACTGATGACTTTGTCATAGAGCAAAGACTTTTTAAAGCCTGAGGATATAGATGTGGTTGTTTTTCTGGAGTTTGAGACTTGTTCTGAGAACATCTTGTTGAGGTACACATCCCAGCATCACACATGATTCCTCTAAGGAAACTTGTAATTACCTGAATCTGAGATTTCCTTTTAATCTCTGAATTTTGCTTCAAATAAAGGCTTTTGCCTCAAGTGAGTCTTGAAGAAGGTCCTTACAGATCAAGTTACAAATCAGGAATCCTATTTTTTGGTGCAAACAACAGCATAGAGGCTAAACTGAAGTGGTCAGCCAAGCTTGCCTGAATGTTCTGTTTATACTTTGTACAGGGAATAAGATTTGGCTCTCTCTTCTCAGGAGTTGCAGAGTGGCACCTCTAATCCAGTGTGATTATTGCCCACTCCTGTTCCACATGGATTGTCTGGAGCCACCGCTTACTGCCATGCCTCTGGGTAGATGGATGTGCCCAAATCACATAGAACACGTGGTGGTAAGCAGGACTATGATTGCAGTATGGTAACCGGATGCTGGAGTGGAACCTGGCAGGTCCATTAAAGGACAGAGCACAACAAATGTAAAACAGCTTCTGAGCTCTTATTGCTCCCTGTAACGCTTGTAAAGCTCCTGCTGCAAGCAACGCGCTCTCCAAAGGAATATGATGCTGCTCTCTGCAATAAGATATAAAGATGGGGGAACTTCTTCCTGTAACTGAAGCTGACAGCTCAGATTGTGGCTCACTGACAGCTTGTCTAGTTTTTGACTGGACTCTATAAGATCTAGATGAGCTTCCAGAACTGGGATACAAAGCAGCACAGTGCTACAAATAGGGGAAGTAATTCTTTGCATGCTTAACCCAAAAAAGTTTCATTCCAAGAGGGAGTTTTCATTTTTGGAAAAGCAGTGTACTTGAGACTTAAATACTCAGGAAACAGGGGGCTGAAACAAAGAGCTTTTTCCCAGACAAACTGCTTCTGAGAGCATTGATGCTGCTTAGTCGGCCTCTAAATGCTTTTGTATTCATCTCCAGCAATGTGCCCTTTACCAGAAATGGTTAGTGCTGCAGGAAACAAATAGTCTAAAGCTGAGCTGATGCTGTACTGCCAGTGCTACGAGGCATTATGAAAGTCTTAGGGTGCCTTAGAGTGACCTGCAGATCCCTAACTCCTGTGGCATTATCTGATCACCCAGCTGAACCAGAAGAACTTGACCCTGAGTAATCGGTGCCGAGTATTTGACCGGTTCCAGGACACCATATCTCAGCATGTTGTCAAAGTGGATTTCTTAAACCGAATCCATAAGAAACACCCTCCGAATCGCAGAGTTCTTCAGTCAGTGAAGAGGAAAGGTCTGAAGGTATGTGTGATAAATAGTGAAAACCATGTGTGTATCTATTTTAATTTGGAAAGGAAACCAGCATATGCCTTGGGGCAGGAGGATGAAGATGGGGTCAGAATACTGTGGTGGTGAGAGATCTGGGAGTCAGTAGTCACTACCTGTAAGATTTAAGAAGATATCTTTCCTTCAACTATAAAGCTCAATCATTACAAGTAAGCATTTCAATCTAGCACAAGCATAGAAGGTACAACACAAAACTTCCTGAAGGTGGCCCTACAGTCAGATTTGGGGCTGTTTGTTGCCAGGATGCCTGAAAACTGCCATACAGGCTTCCCTTGGCTGTTTTTTCATTATTTCTCTTATACTGTAGCCACCATGTTGTACCAAAGTCGTGCCTGACCTAAGGGAATAAAACCTATTAATTTCAGCATGACTACATCAATTTAAAGTACTCAGTCCTTGATACTTCCAATGTATCTGCAGGGTTCCTTTGGGTGAGAAAGCAGCAAATGCAAAGTTTAGTGCTGATCAGGCACTTGGTTTAACTAGTCATTCTTGAGTAATTGTTCTCATGTGTGATCTTCTTTCTCCACAATGTAGGTTCCTGATGCTATAAAGTCCCAATACCGGCTTCCACCCCCGTTACTCGCGCCTGCAGCAATTAGAGATGGCGAGCTGATCTGTAACGGGATCCCTGAGGAACCCTTGCAGAAGCACCTTTTGAACACTGAGCACTTAGCCAGCCAGACAGAACAACAGGAGGTAAATGAAGTCAAATGCTTGGACTCCGTGTGTGTAGTTGCTTTGGTACAAAGATCCCCTTCCATTTCAGTCGTGATGGAGCAGTTGTCTAGGAAACCAATCTCAAGCTCCTATGTGAAGGTGATAGCTTGTCTTATCTCTGACACCCTTGCCCATTAAAACTTCACTTTGACTTTCCAGGTGAGATGTAAAATTCCTCATTTGACACTTCAGGGAAGTGGTGCAATAGTCCCCTGGCCTTAAGAGTGGAGTCAAGGGCCTTCTGTCTAGACATCATCTTTATTTCGTGGCTGAGGGGAAATACTTTGCGCTTTGGTTATGTAAGGCTGCTCTCTAACACGTTTATTTAGAAGTTAATGTCCCATTTCTGGGTCGCTTTTTATTGCAGATGGAATTGGACATGTAAATCAAGGTCAAATGAGTGTTTAAATCTTGTATGAAACTTCTGGCTAGATTCCACAGTGTAAGGGCATGTTAAGTTGCAATCAGTGGAGAAATCAAGTCCTTCTTTTAGCGCAGACAAGGTTTTTTTATGTGGCAGGTGCATATCCACCATGGAGCTTAAAACATAGAATAAATCTTTTGGTCTTCCTCCACTTTGTGTAAAAGGAAAGTGCTTTCCACCACAGCTTTCTACTCCCTATACCTGAGGTAGAACAGCATTTTTTACCAACATGCTACAGAGTAAGTTGGAGGATTGTGTTTGGCTAGAAGCCCAAAGTAGTGAAAGGTGTGTTTGTAACCTGAGGCTGAAGAGTTGCAGCACTTAACAAGTGAAGAGGAGGAGTTTATAAGTGAGGAAATGCTGCCTTCTCCCTCCTTTAATCTCAGCCCCTCTCTCTCCTTTCAACAGCATGGAGATAAACATAATTTTGGTTGCACTTTTGTACCTCTGGCCAACATTTTCTCCTAATTGTAGATGAGCTCCAGAGCAGATGGTGTAGTTCCACACTGCATCTGAGCAGTCAGCAGCTGGATTTCCTCAAGCTGGGTGAACAATGGAGCAACTGCTGAGGTTTGGAGCACTGCTGCCTCCAGAGCTAACCTGCACTTTTTTCTTCCTTCCAGTGGCTCTGTAGTGTTGTTGCGCTCCAGTGCAGCATATTGAAACATTTATCTGCTAAGCAGATGACTTCGCTTTGGGACTCTGAACAAACAGAGAAGGCTGATATTAAGCCTGTTATTGTGGCAGATGGCTCACTCGCCAACCCTTACCAGGCAGCTGACAAGGCACCCACACCTTCCCTCTATTCCATGTCATCCTGCACCTCAGGGATTACCACCCAGAATTCCTTGAGCTCCTCGCAATCCCAGCAGACTTTGTCACAGGAAGATGTTAACTGCAGCTCTTGTATAGATAAATCCAAGAAGGCATCTTCTTGCGGGACTTCGAACGGGCCGACAGCCTCTGACATTAAAGTGAACGGGCCTCATTTCTACGGCGTTTCATCTGAATCCTCAGCACAGTTGACTGACTCCCAGAGGCTCATGGGCTCTGGGAACACAATACCTGTTTTGTCTCATCGGCAAACGTGGCCTCGGCCCCTCACGCCCCCAGCCAGTTGCGGACTTGTGAATCACACCATTGGAACCATTGTCAAAACAGAGAACGTAGCAGGACCTGTTTCTTGTGCACAAAGGGGATCTGCGCCGGTCACGAGTTTGCCTACGTCCATCTCGAGCTCCTGTGCCAGCCTGGAGACCACCAGCACTTTGCAAAGGAAGAATGTGCAGACGCAGGTCGGGCCGCCACTGACAGCAGAGCTGCGGGCCGGGGGCTCCCCGCTCAGTGCCACCCGGGCTCTCACCCCTCCCCAGGCTGCAGGAGATGGCATCTCAGCTGTTGGGTCCACAAACAGATTCTGTTCACCAGCACCACCTTCAGGTACGGGCTGAGCCACTGACCTTGGCCCCGGGGCTGAGAAAAGCTCAGGCTAAACCTCATTCAGAAACTCAAGGCTGTAGCAGTGTGCCCTCGTTTGACTGGGAATCAGGCTTTCTGTGGAGAGCCAGCAGAAGTTTCTCAGGTCTCCTCTGTCTTAGGTCCTTTTATGGGAGCTACGGGATGCATTTTTGCTGGCTGCCTATACTTGAGGGGGGAACTCTGTCCTGACAAGCAGGATAGTAGGTCAGTTGAATTTCTGAAAGCAACAGTAGTTTTATATCACTTGGCTGCTGCCTTGCTATTTCAACAGCTGCTGCTTTAAAACCCCAGCGCTGCTGTAAAACCACTGGTTTGTTTCAAATGGCCATTTGGATTGCAAGTCCTTCTCACAAGAGCAGCTCTCTGGGATCTAATCCAGAGTAACTGTTCAGGCACTGGTTGTGTCCCCTTCTGCAGGTGTTGGTGGAGCCTTCAGCTACACAGAAATGTGGGCTTGGGAAGCTGTAATCTGCTTAGGATCTGTTGGTCTGACACAGGGTTGTTACGGACTTGGATATGCCAGAGATCTTGAATTGTACCCAAAAAACTTGCTGCATAATAGCAAGGTATATAATAAAGTGTATATAACCATTTTTAGTGTAGAAACATAAAGATGTTGACAGATGTTGGAGTAACTGCCCACAGCTCAAATTTTGCTAGAATAAACTTTCACATATGGCATTCTCTTCCTTTTCCCTCTCCCCACACCAGCTCGAGACTCAAACCAGCAAACCCTTTGTGTAGGTTGGGTGGGAGCAGTCATTGAAAAGCACGTGACAGAGCTGTGTGTCACTTCTCATGCAGTTCCAGCCTGCTCAGTGTCAGGCTTGTGTGGAATGGCTCAGGTCTGTTGGTTGTAAAGCAACAGAGCAACATCTTTTTATAATCCTTTCTAAAATTCCTCAATGAGTAACTTCTAAGCTTTGCCTCGCCTTTGGAAGCAGTCTCCAGGGTACTTGGCCTCCTCCTGAATAAACTTGGTTACTCTGAGGCTGCTGATTTGACCATGCCCTGCTGAGAAATGCAAGGCTGGAAGAAGTTCTGGGAGAGGAAATGAGACCGTATTATAGAAAACTTCTTGCTTGTGGTTTGATGAGCACTGCAAACCCTACATAATTTTGCAGTTACTTAAGATGTTAAATAATTGCCTCTGGTGCAAAGCTTGTGTTCTACAAAATCATTACTTGCTGCAGTGTCTCTTGGGAATGGTGTAAACATTTAAATTTTCTATCTAATACGATGGATAAATATATTTATAACAAAAATTGTGGTGTGCAAATTTTGCTGCCAAGTACAAAAATGCAAATTGCTCATGACTTTTTTTTTGTCATAAATTTCAGTAGTTATAAGCAAACCAGCTCAAGAAGATCTGGTATTGACAACACATTACAGAGATTTTGTTTCCTGGCATTTGCCACTGCTTCTTTCAGTTGCATGGCCACTTCCAAAGCAGGAGGGTTTTAGTTTGTAAATAATAAAATCTGCTTATGACTGTCACATTCCTTCTGGACAATGATGTGCACCCCAGACTTTATAACTGTGTAGAAATAAAACCATGGCAGTTGTACTTTTTATTGATGTTAAAACCTAGACAAGCTACTTGACAAATGTCTCTTAGGTTTAATAAATTCTTCAAGCTCCTGGTGAGCTGGTGCTCATCTTCCCAGTGTCACCACAGGGAGCAGGAGATTAAATGTATAGGTCAAGAATTCCTCCAGCAGCTGGAGACGAGGCAGAAGCCACGTTTGGCTGTGTGTTGCAGGAACACAGAAGCCTTTCTGTGAGCAGAAGAAAGCTCCTGGCCTCTAATTCAGACCTTTTTGAAAGCATGACTATGAGCAAAATGAGTCATTTGGAGCAGCTTGGCAGCCAAGGGCAGCCTGAGGACTGGGTGCATGTCTGGTGAACGTCACAGTGACATCTCTTCTCTCCATCACCTCTCTCTGTAGATGGTAAGGTCAGTCCCAGCACCTTATCCATAGGAAGCGCTTTAACTCTACCCTCATCACTCACTTCAAACTCTGCAGCTATGTTGGATTTCACCAGTTCCCTGAAAGCGTTTATGGACGGGGGTGAGTATTTAATTCATCATCAGTCTCTGCTAGCCCTGTGTGTTTGCTTCCCTAAAGCATTCCATCTCTGCTTGGGGAAATGTTCCAGAGATAAAGAAGGGTTGTAGTCAGGTGAGGGAGGGGCTGGGTGTACACTACCTTAAATATGTCACATGCTTCCCTGCTCCTAGTGTTGCCAAGGCAGCAAGGCCAATGAAGTGTTTCTGCCTGAAGCTTTTCTGGGGAAGAATCACAACTGGGCTGCTTTCCAGGTGGAATTCACATGCAGAAACCTGCAGCCCTGCCATGTTGTGGTGCTAGCTGCAATTCAGAGCTGCTGCTGGAGGATGTAAAGCAGCAACAGATCTTGTAGTAGAGCAGTCACCTGAGTGGTGATGCTGCAGTGGGTCTGTTAATTTTATAATTTATTTCTGCTTCCGTCAGTCTCCTAGACTGGCCTGGTTTTTATTTCCTTCCATTGCACTTGGCAAGAGATGGCAAACGTTAGCAGAGTGCCTTCAGGAGGGGATTGCTGAGCAGCAATCATCAGTAGCACAGCCAGGCTGTTGACAGAGGTGAAATCTGAAGAACAGCCCTTCTGGCATTGCCAGTGTGACCCTCTTTTCTTGGGTGAACCCCAGCTGCCCAGCCCACCCTCTGCTATTGGGAAAGGCTCTTACAGCTCTTCCTCCTCTCCTTTTCATTTTAACTGTTGTTGATGTGGAGAAAACTCTTGGAAGAAGAGGTTATGCAGCCTCCTTCCTGCAAGAAAGCAGACCTCTGTAAGGCTTTACAAATATAAGCACTTCAGAATTATCAGAAGATCTGCTCCAAAGCTCATTAATAATATTGTCTGAATTGCCCTGTTTGGTTTAATTTACCCTGCTGTGGACATGTGACTCCAGTGTGAGCCTGCAGCAGCTTCAAAGGGGATTACAGTTCTTTGTGATGCAGGGCTGGACTTTCTAACCAGGTAGCAGAGCTTCAGAGGAAGGACCCAACATGCTCTCCAAAGGGGTGGAGTGGCCGTCTCTACTGACCTGTTGATTCTGAGCCAGAACAGCAGATTTTCAGCTTTTATCAGCCCTAGTTCCTCCAAACTTCTGCTTGCTGCCTCAGTTGTAGCTCTCCAGCCATGGCTGGCACTGTCCTCACACTCTGCTCACAGGAGGTGATGTGAAATAAAAGCTCACCTGCTGTTGCAGAACTGGTCGAATCTTTGCTGTTGAAGCAAACAGCAGGTTTGAAAATTGGACAGTTAAATCCATAGCTCAGATTGCACTCTTTCCCTGAATAACTTACTAATTGCTTTTTGTTTATTAACAGAGATTGAGATAAATATGTTGGATGAGCAGCTGATCAAGTTTCTGGCCTTGCAGAGAATACATCAGCTCTTTCCTCCCAAAGCTCAGTCTCTAGCGAGCAGTGTCAATTCCCATCAGCAATCTCCTGTGGGAAACCACATTGAAGGTAAGAGCAGCCCTAGAATATGTTGAGCCATAGATTTGCCACTCCCTTGTCTATTCCTTGAAGGAGATTTCCCTCTTCTTCTGGTATCTGATGCTGCCTTTCACTTTTCTTTCTTCTCATCCCCCTGCTTTGGATATCCGCTGACCAGAAACTTCACCAGGATCCTCTACTTAATTATTTACAAATTTGAGCAGTGTGAATACTTTTAGTACCTTCAGTTTTTCTGCTGGAAATATTTAGTGAAGTTGTGTTTTATTCATCTTACAATTAGCAAGAGATGGGAAGGTTCATCTCAGGTGCTTGGTGGCTTTTCTGTGCACTTTTACTTCTGAGATGGGCAAGAGAAATCTGTGAATTCCTGCTCTCGTTCTGAAGGAGTTGCTTGTGATACAAGCACAAGAACAGGAGCACAGAATATATGTGTGACATTGCCTGTTCAGAATGTTAAGCTGAAGCCACTACTACATATGACTAATGCCAGTAATGGAAAACAACTTGAATTTCTCTTGGAAATCTCCAGATTTCCCAGTTTGGCTTAGTTTATTACCATTGGTATCACCTGAAACTGCAGGGTGAACGTGGCTTCGTGTTCCTCTGCATGCAGCCAGTCAGTTTAATCTGCTTTCAAGCACTAACTGGACTGCCTTGCTGTGGAAGCAGTGTTCTGCTCCCCCTCTGCTAGGCCTGGGGGTAAATATCACAGATAAAATCTTTGGAAGTCAGTCAGTAATCTTTTTCTGAAGCTCTGTGCTTGCCTGCTTTAGCATCACAGCATTCCCTAAATGCTTTGTCAGTCTTCTTGTGATGGCTGCTGCAGGACACAGCAGCAAGCTGTGGTATGAGCTGCCTTCCTGGTCTGGAATTCTTCAGCAGTCTGCCTTTCTCAAGGCAGATTGGTGCTGTCTTAACCCATCACCCTTTTTGGGCAGGAATGATGCATCCAACTGGCTGCTTAGCATTGCTGATGAAATGTTAGAGCCAAAGCCTTCAGTGAGCCCTGCAGAGCCAGGCAGCTGAAAGGATTCATGCAGGGCAGCCAGGCAGAGGTGGAACCTGTGATGCCACTTGGTGTGGCCACTACTCTTGATGTAGGTACCTCTGCAGTCTCTCATAATTCTCATGTTCTGTACTTTGATTTCACCCTCCTGGTGTAATGCTGTCCTGCAGATGTGGTATCAGGAGAGGCTTCAACTCACTGTATAATGGGTTTTCTTCCAAAAGACAGTGCTGAAATCCTGGCTAGGCCTGTGTGGCCCAATAGCTGTTCCACAGATGATTTTCTTAACGTGGGCATGTGAGTGTGTGATTTGGACTTGGAGCTGCTCTGGAGGCTCAGCCCTGGACCAGCCATTGTCAAGTGTGCCATAGAGACTGACCTGAGGGTAAAAGAGTCCACTCAGTTAATCATCCTGTCTTGGGAGCTGGGTTTGTCCCTGCCAAGCCCCATTCAGCCCAGGTGTTTTTCAGCTTCCACTAGAAATGAAATCATGGCTGTTAAGTTGGTGAATTCACCAATTCACTTTAGGTGGCACTTTGAGAACAAAGACCAAGCTCTTTGATTACCCAGAGTAGAAGAGCTTAAGAAAGAAGCCAGTGGTAGAAGGCTTGTGTGTTCCTCAGCGTGGCTCCATTGTGCACACTTTGTGTTAATGCTCCCCATTTGCATGGCTTATGTGGGTTATGAGAAAGCAGTTTTCTCTGACTGGCAAAAAGAGGTTTAATGCACAAACATTCCTAGAGGGTTGGGAACTGGTGCTTAGGCCAAAGCTGACTGCATCATCCTTAGGGTCTGTGCTTTCTGAGCTGGGGACACTGGGATCAAGCAGCTTTCCCAGCTGATAACATTGTTCAAGTGATTTCTTTTTATCTTGCAGCGCAAAGAAAGGAAGTGCAAGCCCGGGCGGTGTTCTATCCTCTGATGGGTTTGGGGGGTGCAGTCAATATGTGCTATCGAACCCTCTACATTGGGACAGGTAAGTAGCTTCTTCCTGCCCTGCCCTTTCAGAATCAGGGTGGTTCTCCCTGAACCCTCCCTAAGGTCTTTGCCAAGTGGGTGTCAAAGGAAACAGACACACTGTGGCCACTTGTACTGGGATTCTGCACTACCAGGAAGTGTGGAAATCCCCCATCTGCCTGAAGCTGTGTGCGTGGCAGCTCTGTCACCTGGTGTCATAACTAGAACAGCTGCCATGGAGTTGTAATGCCTGACTGATGGAGAGGAGAGTTATGTTTTGTTTCTTGTTGCTTAGATTCTTCTGGTGCTCTGGGTAGACCCAGCAGCAGTGAAATGCTCTTCAACCTTTGTGGAGCTGCTGCCTCCCTTCCCCCACTGAAACTTTGTTGGTGGCTTATCGAAGCATTATTCATGCAGTCCTGGGAGCAGGACAAAAGCAGTTGCTCCCCTGTTGTTTTGCTAATTGAAGTTTAATTCTGTCTGTTGTTCTCTGCTGCCTGACAGTTTTTTTCTTCCAATACGAACTGAGCCTGTTTTGTCCTCCCCCATGACAGGAGCTGATATGGATGTGTGCCTTACAAGCTATGGTCACTGTAACTATGTGTCTGGCAAACATGCCTGCATATTCTATGATGAGGTGAGTGCCTGAGTGATTTTTTTTTTTCATTATTTATTTTTTTATTTTTTGGTGTGCATGGCAGTGGGAGCTGGAGATGCAGGCAGCAGGTTGTCTTTGTGTGGTGATCCTTTTGTGGACTACAAAGTAAGAGCCAGGTTTTACTCCAGTGGAGGCTGTGTCAGCATTTTCTGTCAAACCTTTTTCTGAAGCACAGAGCTCTGCTAGCACAATTTCTCTTACTGCCTGTGGGCAAGGACTGTCCACAAGTCAGCACTGTCACTGCTGGTGTCTAGGGAAAGAAAAGGACATAGACATGGTCTGATACTTTTTGATCTGGATGTGTTGTTAATAAAAGCTAAACTTCATGTGTCAACATCAAACCTTAGCTGGAACAAACCAGAGAACAGCTCTGAGTCCCTTGTATTCAAGTGTGATGGGGGAGCAAAGCATTCATAGCATCTGCAGTTCTCTGTAAATTATTTATTTAGCTAAAACTTCAGTTAAGCTTGCAGCATAAATAGAAACCTACAGTTTCTACTTAGCTACAGCCCAGAGATTAGTTTGTTCTTGAAGTAAACAGACCAGCAGGCCTGCCAGTAACAGCACTGCTGGAGATACCTCTTAGCATGGAAACAATCTTTGAAGCAAGATCGAGTCTTTTATATCACCATTTGTCAACCAGCTCCGGAGCAGGATCCAGGATTAACCCCCAGCCAGCTTTAGCCATTCCTCCAGTGCCCTGCAAGCTACCAAACACAGCCAGTAATGGGATCCTGACAGTAGATCTGTGCAGAAGCATCTCCTCACAGTGATCAGTCATAAATCAGGCTCCAGGCTCTGACCTTTGACTCTCTAGTGGGTCTGCTGTGGCTGTGGTCACTGGAGAGGGAGAATTCCCCTTCCTGGAGTTCTCTCTGCAGGTTCTCCTTCTGCACTCTAGCAGGTTACTTCAAAACCTACTCCCATGTGCATGTGGAGTTTTTGTAACTTGATTAAAGCCTTGTAGTCCCTGAGGGACGAGATCTTGAGCTCTCAGATGATTTCTGTGAGCTAACCTGAAATCTTCCCAGCTCTGGCAACATCCTCCTCAAAGCTCAGCTGAGCGTGACGCCGCTTGTGTAACGCTGCATGTCACAGTAATGTCTGCTGGCATTTCAGCGCCTGCACAAGGCTGTGAATCCCAGACTGCCCCTGTCCTGAGGCTGCTGCAGCACGTGGCATCCCTCTTGCCATCTTGTGCCTGCTTTCCAAAGCTCATCTCTTCCTGCTAGGCACAGGTCTCAAGCCAAGTTTACATCAGGTGCATCTGTAAAATACTCGCTTTTGTGAGCATCTGCTTGAATATCCTGTTTCCAAAAGATATGTTGGTTCAATTGCAGTAGGTGAAACCCACTTCCCTTTGGCCATCCTCCTCTGCCAGAAAGCAGCTCCTGGAAGGCTGGTGAGCAAGGGGATTGGGTTGGTGGTCTCTGAGGCTGGAGGATGTTTACCAGCTCTTATTTGACCACTGCTCGCAACAAGGAGAAGGAGTTGTGTTTCAGTGCTTCAAAGAGGCATGTATGGGCAGAAGCACTTCTGACTGACAGAGTTAGATTGGATATTAGGAAGAAATGCTTCCCTGTGAAGGTGGTGAGGCCCTGGCACAGGTTGCACAGAGAAGCTGTGGCTGCCCCAACCAGTGTTCAAGGCCAGGTTGGATAGGGCTTGGAGAAACCTGGTCTAGTGGAAGGTGTCCCTGCCTATGGAAGGGGGTGGAACAAGATGGTCTTTAAGGTCCCTTCCAACCCAAACCATTCTATGACTTCATGTCTTGATCACCTCCTCTTGCCTTTCTTTTCAGAATACAAAGCATTACGAGCTGTTGAACTACAGTGAGCATGGGACTACTGTGGACAATGTTCTGTATTCGTGTGACTTCTCGGAGAAGATGACACCCACTCCTCCCAGCAGTATTGTTGCCAAAGTGCAGAGTGTGATAAGTGAGTGTTGTACCACCACCACAGGGAGTTCATTGAGAGGGGGCAGGAGCAGGTGGAAACCAATTCCTTGTTGATGCCCCTAGTTCTGCACAGGCTGGTGCAAAAAGGAGAACCTTGCCACAGCCTTCAGCTGCGGTTACACAAGACCTTCCTCTGCAGCCTGGGGAGTTCTGTGCTCTGACCTAAACCCTACCCCAGCCTCCAGTACAGGAGTTACCAAGCTCCAGGTCCCAATGAGCAGCCAGTTTGGAACAGGCCTGAGGCATTTCCCTATGCATGTCCTCCCTTCCCAGGCTGTGCGAAGATCTGGGCTGTGCTGCAGGCATTCTGTCCCTCCATGGCTCACTCCTGCTCTCCACCTGATCAGCTTCCTCTTTTTGGGCTGCCAAAATAGATATGTAAATGCCTCAACCTCTCCAGAGCTGTGAGGAGTTTCCCATTTCCCTTTGATCAGCTGCTCACTACAGACTGAAATTCCCTCATGGCTGAAGGATTTTACCCATGAGGCACCTCAGCAGTAACCCTGTTGATGAAAACAAGCTGCTGCTGACCTGCCCAAACCTTACAGTTTTTTTTTTTTATTCTTTTCCAGAACGACATAAAAGCAGAAAACAGGAAGAGGAGGCGCATGAAGAGGCTGCTGTGATGAACTCACAGGCACAAGGGCAGCATCGAAAACCCTGTAACTGCAAAGCCAGCAGCTCCAGTTTGATCGGGGGCAGCGGGGCTGGCTGGGAGGGCACGGCCCTGCTCCACCACGGCAGTTACATCAAGCTGGGCTGCCTGCAGTTCGTTTTCAGCATCACCGAATTTGCGACCAAACAGCCCAAGGGGGACACTGCCTTAGTACAAGATATGGACTTGGAGGAGAAGCTTTCTCTGAAACCCCACCAGGTGCCCGTGCTGCGGTCCAACTCAGTTCCCTAGGAATTTTTAGGAAGAGAGCTTTTTGGAGTAAGGAAAACGCCCTCAGACTCTTTACAATGCAAAAATGTACAAACCAAGGTGGGATTTTTCTGTGTCGGCCCAGAGACTGTTCACACGCCGTTTGCATGAAATGAAGAACGTTTAACTTTTTTTAATTTTTCTTTTTTGCTCAAGTTTTAGGGGCATTTGCACATATATTTGTACTATACATTTCATTTTAAAAGGAAAACTGCAGTGAGAGCAGGACGCGTCAGAGCGAGGGGTGACCGCTGTCTGACTCGAGGACTCTCTCTGACAGATAGTTCCCATGCAGTTGTAAAATAATCAGAAACTTGTTCTATTTTGTGCCAGTGACAATAGTTTTATATTAAAAGAGAAATACAGTTTTCATACAGCAAATCTATACAATATCATTGTTTTATTTAATGTAAAGAAGCGCTCTTCTTCCCACAGTTATTTTTCCCATCCCTCCCTGCTATGGTTGCACTACAAGTAGCTACTGTGTATTATGGGCAGTGAGAAATGAGTTCTTTTCCTGGTGTCCATCCTATTTTTTATTTCAAATAAGGAAAAGTGTTGGATTCTGTGTAAATACATCAGTGATGGCATTTTTCAATGTTTTAAAGCTGTGTACAGTGCTACATGTGGTATGACGTTCCTCAAATTGTCTATTGTAGCAGATCCTTTGTCGTAACCTGTCTGTCTCTTTTGTTTCTCTGCCACCTCCCCGCAGCAGAACAGCTAGTTCCACTGTACATAGTAATTGTAACGTTTTAGACTTTACAGAAACTTTCCTGTATTCTGTATATAAAAAAAAAATACTTCACATTCTGTTTTCTCGATTGTCTGTCTTCACTCGTGTCACCACAACCTGGAGCTTCCCCAGAGTGTCTGACTGCAGAGGAGCCTGAGCTGGGAGTCAAGGCTGGGGTGGGATAGAAGGACCTTGGTGTCCTGCCTGGGATGTGGGAGGATGCTGGTGGGAAGAGGGTGAGGGCTGGAAGGTGATTGAATCATGGAATTGGTTGAGGTAGGAGCGACTCTTGAAGGTCATCAAGTCCAACCCCTCCAATGAGCTGGGCCATCTTCAACTCAGTGTGGCCCAACCTCACCTCAAATGTTTCCAGGGATGGGGCACATCCAGTTCTGGGCTCCTCAGGACAGAAGAGACATAGCGTGAAAGTGTCCTGGAAGATCAGGGGACTGGCACACCTCATTTATGAGGGAAAGCTGAGGGAGCTGGGCCTGTTTAGCCTGCAGAAGAGCAGCCTGAGGAGATGTAACTCTCAAATACATCGATGGGAAGGGGGTGTGTGAGCTGATGGGATGGAGCCAGGCTCTTCTCAGGGGTGCTGAGCAACGAGAGGCAAGGGCAGAAGCAAGGGAAGTTACACCTGAACATGAGGAAGAATTTTACCATGCACTGGAACAGGCTGCGTCAAAAAGTGGCAGATCCCTGGAGATATTTAGCTAACCAGGCACAATTCAGTGCTCTAGAGGACGCTGCTTGAGTAGGGGAGCTGGACTAGATGACCTCCCATGGTCCCTTCCCACGATTTCTGTGACAGAACCGCTCTCCCGGGGCATTAATGGGGGGCAGCGCTGCCCGCACTCACCCTCTCTCTGTCTCTGCTCCCACCGCCGCACCAACCCAGCTCTCCCGCCGCCTGCAGCCGCGCAGACCGTGCCCCGTCCGTCGGTCCGTCCCGCCGGGGCGTGGATGCGGGGCGGGGCTGGCCCGGGGCGGGGCTGCCCGGAACGGCGGCGGTGGAATGGAGGGGGTGCTGCTGGTTGTAGGGGTGCTGCTGGCGCTGTACACGCTGCTCCGGCACGGGCTGCGCGGCGCCCCGCGGCCCCGCTGCCGCCCCGAGCTGCGCGGCCGCACCGCCATCGTCACCGGTGAGCGCCCGGCGGGGAGCCGGGACGGGCCCCGGAGCGGCCTTTGCCCCCGCTCACCCCCGCGCTCCCATCCGCAGGGGGAAGCAGCGGCATCGGCGCGGCCGCGGCGCTGGAGCTCGCCCGGTGCGGGGCCCGCGTTATCCTGGCGACCCGCAGCGCCCGGCGGGGAGAGGCCGCCGCCAGCCGCATCCGCAGGGTGAGCGCCGGGAACCGCCGGGAACCCCCGGCATTCCCACCCACGGGACATCCCCAAACCCTATGGCACCCCCAGGGCACCCAATGGGCAGCTCCAGGACACTCCCGGGATACCCCCGGTGTACCCCCGTGGGACATCTTTGGATATCACATGAACACCCCCAGATACCTCCATGGGCACCTTGAGGACACTGCCGTGGGCATCCCCTCAGCAGCCCAGAGGTGCCCATTAGACACCCCCAGGACATCCCTGAGCATCCCCAGGATACCATGCAAGACACACAACAGGACATCTCAAAGCATCATGTGATTAACCCCCAAAACACCCCTGTGGGTGCATCCCAGGAACAACCCCTCAGCCACCTCCACAGGAACATCCCCAGGCACCCCGAGACACTCCAAGGGGCAATCCGTACCACTTGCAGCCTCCCATGCTGGGGGGTCCCAGCACACTGTAGCCAGATCCAGTCCCCAGAACATCCCCCTGCCCGTGGCTGGCTCCAGCCCCCACCCTGAGCCAGCCCCCTGGCCCTGGCCCAGTCCCTGTTGCGCCCACAGGAGACAGGGAACAACGAGGTGCAGTTCATGCACCTGGACCTGGCCAGCCTGCGCTCAGTGAGAGCCTTTGCCAGCACCTTCCTGCGCCAGGAGCCCAAGCTGCACATCCTCATCAACAATGCGGGTGAGTGCCAGGACCCCAAATCCCCTCTGCACCCCTGGGGCACTGCCACAAGCTGCCATTGCCTCCTCACTGTGCAGGGGTGAGCGCCGGGGGCACGACAGAGGATGGCTTCAGCCTGCCCTTCCAGGTGAACCACCTGGGCCATTTCCTGCTGACCCAGCTGCTGCTGGAGCGGCTGCGGAGCTGCGCTCCCAGCCGAGTGGTCATCGTGGCCTCCAGTGCCCACTGCGCCGGCCGCCTGCGCCCCGAGTCCCTGGGCCGGCCGCCCTCGGGGCTGTTCTCCACTTTCCAGGACTACTGTGATAGTAAATTGGCCAACGTGCTGCACGCCCGCGAGCTGGCCACGCGCGAGCAGGGCACACAGGTCACCTGCTACGCCGTGCACCCAGGTAGGACCCAGCCTGTCTGTGATCTGCTCACCTGTGTGTCCTGTGGCGTCCCGCTGTGGGGGTGGCCTCCTGCTTTGCAGCCTTTTCACAGGGAATTCCTGCACGGGGAGCATCTCTTCCTTGCACGGTGTGGCCCTTTGCATGTGTCCCTTTATATGGTGTGTCCCTTTGTATGGTGTGTCCCTGTGCACAGTGTCCGTTTTCATGGTGTGGTGTGTCCCTTATCTTGGCATGTCCCTTTGCACCTTGTCCCCTTGCAGCGTGTTCCTCGATATGTGTTCCCTTTACAGCCTCCCTTTGCACAACATATCTCTTTATACAGCGTGTCCTTTTTCATGTGTCCCTTCACACCCCTCCTCACATGGGGCACACTCACACACCCCCAGCCTTGCACGGCCAGGACAAGCATGGCAGTGCCTGGGGACAATCACACCCATGCTGCCCACGCCAAGGCCACCCTGGCCATCTCCCTTATGTGCCCATCCACTGGGACACACAGGGGGACACTCCATGGGGGACACCTCACATGTCCCAATCTCCCACAGGGTTCGTCAACACGTCGCTGTTCCGGCACGCGCCGCTGTGGCTGAAGCCGCTGCTGCTGCCGCTGGCCTGGCTGCTGTTCCTGGACCCATCCGAGGGCGCACAGGTGGTGCTGGACTGTGCCACGCAGGACGGCCTCGAGCCCCTCAGTGGCCGCTACTTCACCGACTGCGGCCCCCGGCTGCCGTGGCCAGCGGGGCGCGATGACCGCCTGGCACGGGCGCTCTGGGAGGGCAGCGAGCGCCTGGTGGGGCTGGGGGCGGCGGGGGGACACCAGGAGGGACATCGGGAGGGACATCGGGAGGGCCTCGCTGCTCCCACAGCACAATAAAGGTGATGGTGGCGATGAGGGAGCCCGGGGGGTGCTGTGTCGGTGTGGAATGGGGGTGAGCGAGGGGCACTGGCCCTTGCACACCCACCATGCCCTGCACGTGCAGCAGAGCTGGCATGGTGACGAGTGAGTGTGCAAGGGGATGTGCGTGTGTGCATGGTGTGGGTGCGCAGAGCAGCACATCTGGCTCTGCACACACACTGCAGGACACACACCCATGCAGTGTCACACACACATCCCTTGCATACCCATGCAGTGTCACACACATATTCCTTACACACCCATCAGTGTCACACACACACACGCACGTCCTTTGCACACCCATTGGTGTCACACTCACGTCCCTCCCTTGCACACCGCGCATGCGCGCGCCCCCCATGTTCCCCGCGCACGCGGCTCCCAACATGGCGGCACCCACGGCCCGGCCCCGCCCCCGGGGTGTGTCACCGACCTCCCCAAGATGGCGGCACCCGCGGGCCGCGCCCCCGCCGTGCCAGGCGCGGGGGGTTGTGGGGGCGGTCGGCGGCGGGGCCGTCATGGGGAACTGCCACACGGTGGGGCCCAACGAGGCGCTGGTGGTGTCAGGTACGGCCGGGACAGAGGGGCTGTGGGGTGACACGGAGGGCACCCTGAAGGAGTTGGGGGTCCTGGATGTGAGGGGGCTGTCAGGGGTTTGAGTGTCCCTGTCATGGTAGGACGCTGAGGATTGGGGAGGGGTCTTTAATGCGGTGTGTTAGAAGGGGGCTTTGGGCGTCCTGGCTGAGAGGGAGTTCTCAGCGATTTGAGGGGTCTCGATCAATGGGGGGCCCTGAGGGAGCTGGAGAAAGGGGTCTCTGTGATGGAGCCTCATGGGAGAGAGAAATGGGAAGTACCTGGCTCTGAGGGGACTCTCGGGGGCTTGAGGAGTCGCTGTCAGGGCGGACACTGTCATGGAGAGAACCTGTGGGAATTGGGGGTTCTCTGTGATGGGGTGTGCAAGGACGGGGGAATCGAGGACTCCTGGCTGTGAGGGCACTCCGAGGGATTCTAGGAGGGATTCCTGTCATAGGAGGGCCCTGAGTGATTCGGGAATAGACGGGCAGATGGACGATGCTGTAATGGAACTGAGGCTCCGGGGTGGGGTCCCAGCAGCGCAGAGCGGTGGGCGAGGTCCGGCGGCAGCCGCACCTCTGATTTCAGCTGCTGATTTCAGGTGATGTCAGGCAGTGGCACCAGCAAAACTCTGTGTCCCTGCCAACAGGCTTTGGCTGGGATTGCCAGGAAGCCGTCCTGTTCCCAGCCACAGGTTGGGTTTGCCAGGGAAGGGGAGCTGGGTGTGAGCATCCCCCGGGGGCAGAGTGCTGCAGTGCTCGTCTTCATCCATCACATCCTGCAGCTTCCTCACCCTCACCTGGACCCTCAGTCCTACCGGCACTGGATGCAGGTGATGCCCGCTGGACGTGTGGAATGTCACCAGCAGCTGACTGAGGTCACTGAGGTTGGGGTTAAACAAACCAGCAGTGAAATCCCCATGTCTGACTCAACCTGTAGCTGCTTCAATGCTGCTGAAGCTCCAGGCTGCACTTTGGCATGGACCAGGCTTTGTGCGGACAGGATTGTTATTAATTCATTATTGTTAGGTGAGTTAATTGTTGTTAGGTGATGTGAGGGCTGGGAGCTTTGCTCTGTCACAGACTGAGGTCAGCTGCAAGGTAATGAGCGCCTTGAAAATGCACGTGAGCATCAAGGATGTGCCTCCAGTCACAGTTCTGCCCGGCCTGCAACTATGTTATTGTGGTTTTGGAGTCAAAGCCTCCAGCAAGCTGTGGCTGATCTGTTATCAGTTCATCTCTCTGGATGACAGACCTGTTATGGGAATTCCTGAGGAGATGCCAGGAAGAGGCTGCAGTTCTGTAAACAAATATGCCCACTCTGGTGGTGGCTTCTAATGAGTTACAAACCCCACCCAGCAGCTGCCCAGAGCAGCAGTATTCCTTGCAGTTTTCTTGTCTGCGGTTTTCCTGGTCTGCAGTTCCCAGTGGGATCACAGCTGATGTTGTGCTTCCCTCCAAAGAGACCCCTGTCAAAACTGGCGCTGCTTGGTGAAATGCCACATTCATGGGAAGATTGGGAAGCTGTGCTCTAGGTGTGCTGGGATTCCCTTTAGTCTCAAAAGCTTGGGTTTGCTTCTGTTCAGCTCTGGAGTTTACAAAACACAGCTTGTAGGATGAGCCAGCAGGAATTTGTGGCATCTGTTAGCAGTTCCAGGCGTGGTGCTTTTCCACAGCCAGGAGTGGCGAGCCCAGGACACTCCTCACAGTGCAGCTGCGTTTTGGGAAGGGAGCAGAGATCAGCCTGGGTTCTGCCAGTTGGGATGGCGTTTGGAGCTGCCAGCAGACTGGTTTTTCTCAGCTGCTGCCCATTGTAGTCTGCAGGTACCTGCTGAATCCTGAGGGCACCAAGTGGGAGCTCTGCAGGGCCCTGCAGCTCCTCTGTGCCCATGTGCAGGGCGACTGTCGGGCCATTAGTGAGAGGGTGTAGCTACAAGCCGTTGAAATTCCAGGAACTTGTGCCATGTCCCTCTGGGGAAAAGCAGGGAGGACCTCCTGAGCCAGCATTAATTTGTGTGATACTAAGTTGGATTTAAGGAGAGAGGGGAAGGGAAGGAGAAACTAATAATAATTACCAATAAGCCAAAATAATATTAAATAAATTTTAGTTAAATTAATTTAAATAAACCAAATATTATTAGAGGCAGGCTTTTGGCTTGCAGTCTTGAATTGCCATGTGGTAGTTATTTGAAAGACTTCACTTTGTGGGAGGGTTTTCTTTATTTTCTTTCCTCGGCCTGTGCTCCTTGGCCTTTAGTCCTGGGCCTCCCCTGGCATGTAGCTTTTTCTGAGGAGGGTTGTTCTTTCTTTTCACTTTCTTGTGAGACACTCAAGTTCCTCCAGTGCTCAAGAAGCAGCCAGCTGTGCCTTGGGAACGTGGAGCTTTGTAGCCTTATTTGGGAAGCTGCTTCCCAGGCACAGCTCAGCACTCGGCTGGCGCTGCTGTCCTTTCCCTGCTGAGCAACATCAACCTCCTTCTAAGAAACTGTACTGCTGATCCATCCATCCATTGGTGAATTGTGGAGCCCAGGATTTGTAAGGATGCCCCACAGAGCCTTGAGTCTCCCCAGATTGTGGGTCTGACTTTTCTGGGAGACTCCCTTGGTGCAAGGTGTGAGGAGGTTTGGCAGGAGCCTGGCACTGAGCACAACAGGAGTTGGTCGAGTTTTCAGGGAGGTACATAAAGTACCTGTTCATCCTGATATCTGAATGTTCCCACCAGCCAAACAGGCTGTGAAGTGCTGGGTTTGGGTTTCAGTCTGGTTAAATGCAGCTTTTCTGGCTAAGGGTCAATCTGCTGATTTTGAAATGCAGTGCTACAATATTTCCGCAGTGTCACAATAAGGAAATCTGTATTTATAGTGGCCACGTTCATCTAACAGTTACCAAACAGTTGCCTACATCTCTATAGTTGAAGCTGTTACTGTTCATGTTACTTTTCTAAGTTGAGAGCCTGAAATAAGGATTTAATGAGGCTCTTGAAGCACTTCCTGCAAGAGACCTACAGTCCACAGTGCAAAAGGAACTGGTTTCTCAGATATTATGAAATGTATATGAAACTACCCGGAAGACCATTGCCAGGGAACTTGACAGTAGCTCACTGTTCAGCTGAAAGAATTTATCAAGTAAGTTCCTTGTTCTGGCTTGGATAATGGAATCGAGAATGTGCTTATTGAATTTGCAGACTGAGCTGGGAATGGGTTCCAGAGCTTTGAAGTGCTGGATCAGGATCAAAACAAACTCTGGAGATTGACCCAATGGGCTGAACAAAACCCAGTGCAGTTCAGGCAGGAGAAATGTCAAAGTTCTGTTTAGGTGAGAAGAGTCTGTTGTATGAAAATGGAACGAGAAGGTCCAGGCCATGTCGTGTGGAAAGATGTGGTGGGCAGCAAGAGCCACCTGAACCCTCACACTGATGGTGTAATTCCAGTTCTTTAGCCTCAAAAGAAATAGGAGTTTGTGGGAAGGAGCAGGCAGCTTCAGCTGGATCTCATGAGGTTTTGCCCTGTGTCCATTCAGCTCATTCAGTTCAAGCAGTTTTCCAGGGTTGTGGTTGGGGTGTTCCAGCTCTTGCACCAGGCAAGCCATGCAGGAAACTTGCAGTGGCACTCATGGTCATCTGCCAGGTTTAACTGAGTGCTCCTGCAGATTCAGGTTTGTCATTTTGGCAAGCCAAAAAACTCTTTCCCCACAGCTGGTTTCTCACTGCTTGTGATGCTCAGGGGTTGCTGAGAGTGCAGCATTGCAGCTGGTCTCAAGTCATGAGTGCTCAAAAGGGCCCTTACACAGCTCATCTGGGATCTTGCCTTCTCAGGAGGTGCTTCTTCTCCTTTTTGAATGTGGTGGGGCTCAAGGTTTCCCTTGTCACATGCTTGTTAAATCTCCAGGACTTGCAAATGACTCTTTGGAAAGCCTGTTAGGAGGATGTGGACAATAACCTCAGACCTTTCCTTTTGGTTTCCAAAAGGAATTTTGAGGTAGTATCTCAGTGATTTTGTTGTGTAGCTTCATTGTTGTTTGTCTTCTCTGAGTTGCTGTTTATGAGGTGAGTTATTTAATGTTTTTAAACTCACTCTATAGCATTGTTACTCATTAAGTCATTTTCATATAGATTACATCCAGAACAAGATAGCCAGTGTAATCTGCTTTCTTCTTTCAGTGACCATCAGAGGCTTTTATGGATTCAACTCAGAACCCTGCATCTTTTAAAATTAGGTTTTGTTAACCTTGTACCATTTCTGCATGTTGAGCAAAGCCTAATTTATACACACAGCGAGGCCTAAGAACCAGACACTGACTTTAGTCTGGGCCCTGCTTTAGGATATGATTTTCTTCATGTTTGTTTTTGCCTTCCTCTGTCTCTGCGTTATCTTTTGTCAGTAACTGTTTTCAATTGTCAACTTTCTCCTGATCTGCCTGCACTCAGCAGCTTGTTTACCATGACCTGTTTTTGGAACTCACCATTTCCTGCCAGAAAGGTAACTCAGTGCCTGAGTTACCTGGGAGAGCAAACAACACACAGCTTGTTCAGACCATCCCAGCTTTGATGTTTTGAGCCCTGTGTCCCCAAAACTGTTGAGGCTCAAGTTCTTCCTTGCTCACTTCCTGCATCTGCTGAGAGTTCCTTTTATCTACCAACTCCCGAGCGATTAATCTTATTTCATAACAAAAAAACCACAAACAAACAGACAACGTGCTTTCTCCTGGCTCTGGGAATTCTTGCTTGAACATGGGACCCCTTCACTGGGAAGATGCCAAGCTGGCTGGCAGCTCCCTGGCTATGAATCCTGCATTTGTGGCCCCGCTCACTGCCCCGGAAGAGGCACGGTGGATGTTTGTGGAAGCGACTGTGAGACCCAGTCTGCTGGAACAGTGGGCGTATTATAGCTGGAAAAGGCAATTTCTCTGCCAAATCTCATTGTGCAAGAGGGTTTATTCTTTAGCCTTGCAAAGATTTTGCTTTGTTGGTTCCTTTTTCACTTGCTGCCTGAGAATTGAGAAAGAGGCAGCAGGACTGCCATGGAAAATGAGCCCTCAGCTCCTCAGCCTTACCAGGACAGAGTTCTGCTGCGCTCAGACGTCCAGCATGTGTGAAAGCAACTGGCTGGCATCCCACTCCTTAATGTGTTAGTTTTCCTTGGTTTTTTTAGGCTTTGAACAGTTTTGACATATAATCTAGCTCAGTAGACCATGCTCTGCAGCTGTGTTGTGTAGCACCAGGAAGCAAATGTGGAGCTTGTTTTGTGTGTGATACTAAATTAAGTATTTCCTTGCATTTCCTGCAGATTGGAACATCTGTGTGGAAAGGCACTTTCCTGTAACAATGGTGGGTTTAGGGTGCAGAGCTTTCTCAGGATATTATTAAGAAAAAATTAACAGAAGTTCAGTAGAGACCACATAGACCCTGGGAAATAAAATACCTTTCCATGTGTTGGTGCTTTTCCTGAGTGCCAGGAACACCTCCCTTCCTGTTCTTGGAAAACAAGGGCCTGGCTGAAAGGCTGAGCTAACCAGGCTGACGCCCTCCAAGAAATGTTAAAGGCATTGTGGTTACTGCAGGATGTTGTATCATCAGCTTCTGTAACACTTGCCTGGCTGAAATAGCCTTCCAGCTACGGGAAAAAGCTATCCAAAGGCTGGCTCAGAGGTGACAGGAGAATATTACTCTAGGCTGTGCAGCACAGGAGACGTGAAAAAGTAAAACCTTTTCCTGTTTGTGTTTAATTCTTACTGAAACGTAAGGGTGAAGAATTGTAGGTGGGGCAGATCTACAATTTAGATTGTAGATAGAATCGACAAACCATGCTGGTTGTTTGGAAGTAGGCAGGAGATGGCTAAATGCTGGGGGATTGGAGGAAGAGGAGGAGCAAGAAGAGGAGGAAGAGAACAAGGAGGACAGAGTCCCCTCCTGCAGTTGGAGGCACACTGCAGGCACACTGGCCTGGATGTGTGCTGCTTCTGCTTCTTCATTTTGACCTGTAGTAGCAAACAATACTGCTCATTTCTCTTGAAAGAGCTGCTGGCTTCATCCTTCTTTTCTCCTCCCACAGCCCAAAGCTCCCACAGCCACTGAGTTTTCTGCGTTCCTGCTTTCCCTCTGCACCGGCTCTCTTGCCTGCATAGATCTGTTCTCAGAGCTGGAACTGTCTGTTGCTCTGTTTGTACAGCACTCGCCTTGCTGAGGCCCTCGGGCACTGCTGGAGTAAAAGTGATTATGGAGAGCAGCTGAGAGAGGGAATTCTGGCTCGATCTGCCTGAGAGTCAGCAGCTCCCAGCCCTGGTCCGAGCTGGGGAGCTGCAGAGTTCCTCCCTTCCCAGCCATGAATCCCAGGGCTGATCACTGGCAGGGTGCTCTCTTGAAAGGCAGCCTGGAGCCTGCCTGAATCTTGCACATCCAACTCTGAGGTGGGCCATCAAAGCATCAGACACTGTGCTACTTGCACAAGCCAGAACTGGGAGATATTTTTTGGGACCTCAAGGGTTGTTCCCTCCTCCAATGCTGACTTGAGAGTTTCTGTGGGAATTTAAGGGTGATGTGAGGGAAAAGAGGTGGATTTCTTATGTGGCTTTCCATAGCAGTTAACATCACAGTTGACGATACTTATATTGATTCTGGTTGCTAAAAGGGCTTAACAAAACTAAAATAAAGCCCTGGTTTGAGATACAGTCCCTTTCTGTGTGTTACTGTTGCTCATAGTGAATTATACAAATGCTATTTTCCAACTTTATAAGACAGTTCCAAAAAAGGTTGCCCTGAGAAGACTGCCATGTGAAGCCCATGAAGAGGAGGAAGAGTATGAACTCCTCTGCTTGTAAGTTATTCCCTGTCCAAGAGCATGTGCCTGTGTGTAATCCTGATGTCCCTGTGCTCTCTGCTGTGCTGCAGGTGGCTGCTGTGGCTCTGATGAGAAGCAATATGTGTATGGAGGCTGGGCCTGGGCTTGGTGGTGCATTACTGACACCCAAAGGTAAGGAGACCCCGGTTATTTGTGGGCTTTTGGAGTAGGAATTTGGCAAAATCATCCCAGTGGGGCTGTCAGCAGTATCTTTAGGCACACTGGGTCAGCAGGCACTGTGTATGAAACCAGGGATGAGCATCAGGAGCTCTTTGCTGGCTGTTGGCACGGGGACAGCTGGGTGCCACAGTGCAAAAGACACACACAAAAAAAGAAATCACATGCTTTCAGCTGGAGTGCTTTTCAAACAGCGTCTATGTCCACAAGAGGAGCCAAGCTCTGCCCAGTATGGCCCAACCCCTCACCCAGTAACAAACCAGTTTGTGGCCTGCAGTGCGCCAGTGCCCCCCTCTGCTCCTCAAGTCTCTCTTTGTAAAGATCTGCTGACTGCTGTCACCTTGGGAGCACACTGTTCTGATTTAAAACCATGGGATTTTCTTTCTCTCCCTTTCCTTAGTCGTGGATTTTGCTTGCTGCTGCTTACAGTCTGGTCTCTGAGCTGACATGCTGTGGTAGTGCTGCTGTCCTGCTAATACAGCTCTTTGTCTCTAGGATCTGTAGGAATGCTCCCTCCCAATACGTCTCTCATGCTCACTGATACAGGTTTCCTCCATCTGTGTAAAAAAAAAATAACAGGGAAAAGGATAAAGATGTGACTTTTGAGTTTTACACTGAGTGATGGCCAGAGGTTGTAGTTAACCCTTACAGCCTCTTCCAACCTCTTTTCCCTGTACCTGTGTTGCCACCAAACAACAGCAAAGTGAGCATGTGGCTGCCCTCACTCTGCACATGATGGGAGGTGGGAGAGGAAGGAAAAGCCCAGCTTGCAGGCTCAGTGTTTGATCCAGACAAGCTTCATTCCTAAATTTTTGTGAGACAACTTCTTGGGAGAACTGTTATTTGAACAAATGGTTCTTGCTTCTCCTCATCTTCTGTGAGAAACACAAAGAACAGTGCAGGACCTTGACCTGCCCAGTGCAGAATATCAGATACATTTGGGAGGCTGATTTATTAAGTTAAGGATAGGCTGAATCCAGGGCCAAGAACTGGATTGGCAGGAACAAGCTGTTATATGATACAAGTCTGGGCATTATTTAGCAAATGGGGCTCTTGACAGGAACTCCAGCATCCAAACAAATATTCTACTTTAAAATCCATACCATGGAATGTGGGGCTTAATTCTCCTTTCTCAAATGCCATAAGCTGTGCCCCAGATGAAGCCCACTGCATTAACATGAAGAGTGAGACAGATTTCCTTCTCTGAAATTAGGACATTTTTTCTGGAACTGCCAGTGCTGCGAGCAAGAGAGACAGGAGCAATTGTGTTGCTGTCAGCGGCATCCCGCCAGGTAGCATTAACCTGGGAACAAAAGGAACAGTTAGAACTGGCAGGGTGCTGGGCACTTATCCTGCTGCAACCTTGAGCACTGGGGAAAAACAAGGGGAAAAAACGCTGTCCCTGTTTAGGGGTCAGAAATAAAAGCAGTGAGAGAGACAGTGTGGTCTCATATGCCTCTGGGGAAGCCAAATGGTGTTAATTCAGCTTCCCAGGACAGCACTTGGAAGCTGCTTCTCTCCTCAATGCCTTAGCCAGGGGTGGGTAGCCAGGTCCCTGGTGTTTTCATTTATCTGTCCTGTCTTAAATACTGACATGGAAGCATCTAAATTATTACCAAAAGGAATTTTTCTGTGTGCAAAGATTACTTCAACAGAGAACTCCAGCTGACACCAGAATGGCACAATTTCATGTGCAGGGTGGGGACGAGCCCCCAGCCTGTTTTATCCTCATTAAAAGAAACTGCTGGATGCTGTAAACTCCCTCCCATGACCAGGGAAGCTGATTACAGAACCCTGGGAGCAGGCAGTGGGAGAAAGGCAAACTGAACAGGGAAAAGCTGAAACCCAAAAGTCTCGTCTGTCCTTTGCAAGGAGTGTCTTACTCTCTGGTAACTGCTCTGTGTATTTGCTGTCCTACCCTTACTCCTCCCTGCTCAGAGTGTCTTTGGAGGTTTTGACCATCCTCTGTCGCTGCGAGAATGTTGAGACGTCGGAGGGGGTCCCACTGTACGTAACAGGGGTTGCACAGGTAATAATCCTCCAGCTTCCTAACACACTGTCTAACTGTTTATCCCTCTGTTTTGGGCAGCAGCAGCAGCAGCAGGATAAAAATTAATGGTTTTCTAACAGGACAGCTGAAATCTCCATACTCTCCTTCCCCTTCTCCAGCACTTGCCCTGTGGCACTCCACAGTTAATAGGTAATGCAGACAGGTACATTCCTGGCAAATTCCAAATTCAGCATTGCTGTACCTAACATTTGCTCCTGCTGTAACCCTTTCCTTGCCAGCACTGTCCCCACTGTAGCTTGGGGGAGAGCAGAAGGGCATCTGCTTTTGTGTGGAGGCACAAGCAGGCCAGGTTGGATTCTGTACAGGATTTGGGACAGGTGGGAAGGCAGGTTTTGTGCCATTTCAAAATTGCAACTGTGCCTGGCCCTGCAGTGTTGGCTATGGATTCCCACTCAGCCCTTCTACCTCCACATGGAGACACTGCCCATTTTGGATGTTGTCACCTTTGAAAATACAGCACAGAGACCTCAGATGAGTTGCAGCACACAGGACTGGAATTATGAACCAGTAATGACTAAACATCCCTGTGAAAAGAACTAAGAAGCAGCACAGTTTGGAAATTAAATTCCAAATCTAGATTAGGCCTTCAGAAGGCTGAAATCCTGCAATATCTGATTAAAGCTGTGAACACATGGCAAAAAATGTCTGTGCATGTCCTGGACGATGGGATGTGTTTTATCAGCTCCCAGTTTGCGTGCCAGTTTAATTAGGACAGTGGCCAAGGCAGGCATGAACTTGCAGGGATAGGTTTCAACACTTCCAGCTAATCCTGGAGCAACTCAGCGTGCATGCAGCAGCCCAGGGCAGCCCCTTCATGGTTCAGATGTTTGACCTGATGTTCACTGACACAAACTCCCTGCCCCATGGCTCTCTGTCCTGACTCCCAACGTCTTTGCAGCTCATTATGGCTGACACAGGAGCCAGGCTTGGCTTCCTGGAACAGAACCTGCCACAGCCAAAGATGTCCCTTGTTTTACCAAACTGTGACCTGCAGATTGCTGGGACTGACCAAAGTACCTCGAGCCCACCTGGGGTGACTGAGACAGTTCTGGAAGCTGCAGGATCTGTTCCTGGGTGCCTGATACTCTACAGGTGTAGCTATAAAGACCTGGAGACTCATTTCCATCTTTAAGTCACAGGACACTGGAAGAATAGAGGGGGAGGTGAACCAGATCAGGGGGTACATCTGTGGTAGGGCTAACCCAGGGCTTCTTCAGCATCAGTGTCGGGTTCTGCCAAGCTCATGTGAGGTGGGTGGAAGCATCCCAGTTCTGTGCTGTGCTTTTAAACCAATGACACCATCCTGTGCTGCCATGGCATTGGGCAGCAATGAGCCTCTGACAGAGGGCCCTTTGGGGTCCCAATGCTGCAGCTTCTGGCTCCTCACTAACCCAGCAGGAAGCCACGAATTAATTTCCAGTCTGGATTCCAGCCTTTGCTGATAAATTATTTTTATGCATTGTTTGAAAATCTATTCCTTGGCCACAATGCCTTGTCTGTCTCCAGTCACAGATGTGGTGCCTTGGCTGCATTCTGTGCCTGCCTTGCATTACCTGTGATGAGTGCAGCAGGTTGCCCAGGGCAGGAGATGCAAAGGGAAGAGCTGAGTGTATGTAACCTGGAAACGTGCAAATATTTTACGTTTTTTGGCAGGATTTCCCTAGAGATAATGACGTTACAGCCCAGGTGTGAGGACGTAGAGACGGCGGAGGGGGTAGCTATAACTGTCACAGGTGTGGCACAGGTACAGTAACTCCAAAACATCATTTCAGGAATGCATGTCTCTAACTTCCATCTGGTTTTCCCTCTTAAGAGGTTGCTGTTGTCCAGGGAGAGAAGCCAGCTGCTCTGGAATAAATCTTTGTACCAAACCACATTGTCCTTGTTGGTACAAACACGCTCCAGCATGTTCCATGTGGTGAAATGGGTTGTGACTTCTCCTTCTCCCCCCAAAATCATTTTTTTCTGGTGTCTCATTTGTCCACGTGGCAAATGAGGTGTGTGAGGGTTATTTGATGTGTTTGTGAAATGCTGATGTGCTGTGGTGCCCTTGGAGCTGTGTGTGATCCCACAGGACTGACCCATAACCTCCTGAGTTGGTATTGAGCATTATATTCCTTTGGATTGTTACTGTTAGCACGTGGGCTTGTAATTCTTCATGGTGAGTTAAAGCTTAAAAAAAAGAACTTAGTCCCTCCAGGCACTAAAACTGGCGTGTAAAATTTTTGGCTGGAATTGAATTTTGATTCTCTACAGCTTTCTTCAAATGTTAGAACCTGCTTTTGCTGCTTGTGGCAGCACACCAAAATCCTGCACTTCTTGGAGTCTGAGGTCTGCTGTCCTGGTACAGTCTGTCCTTGGGGCCAGGTCCTGTCCTGGGGGAGGATGCTGGGAGGGAAATGTTAGTTTTTGAGGGAATTTGGCTCATCAAATAGGCAGCTGGATGCTGTGACTGAAAATTGCTCCTGACAGCTCATTCTGCAATTTGGGTGTACAAACCAGGAGTGGCTCTCAGTGCACACAGGGCTGTGGTCACTGTGTGTCCAAGGTATGTCCAGGTGTGTTGTCACATTCCCTGTGGGGACCTCTGGAGCCAAAGGAAGCTGCTGAGTGATGCAGTGATGTGACCAAAATCCCTCATGGACCCAGCACCCTTGGTTTCTATTTTTCAGTACTTTATATCCATCTTTCACTTTGTTTCCAGTTCTTTATATCCATTTAACTGCTAAGGTGTCACATAACCCCAGTGGTCTTTGCATGGTTGGCAAAAATGTGTACACCTATGTCTCCCTTCACACTCTTTTCCTAAATCTGTAGGCTTTTCCTTCTGTATTGGGTGTTTCTCTGAAGCCAGCCTTCCCTTTTGTCCTAGTTTTGGGAAATCCTTCCTGCAAAATGGTCTGGTAGCAGAGAGCTGGATTGGGTGCCTTGATTTAAAAATGCAGACCCCAGTTCATCTCTTTCATGTTATTCTCTCTTCTCACTGTTCATTTTTTCCACTGACAGTTAATTTTAAAGCTGAGATCCAAGGAATTGCCACGCTGTAAGCAGCCTCGAGGCTGTTGGGGATGTGCATGGCAGAGGTTACCTTAATTCTGCAGAAGCACTTTTTGAGGCAAACGTTTTTCTGTTAAGGGCTTGAGAAAAAAAAAAAAGGGTGGGGGGGAAACCCAAGCAAATTATTCCTAGAGAAACAGCTTTAAAAGTATTTGCTGCAATGATAGAAGTGTTTAATGTGCATAAGGATGCTGTTCTTTTCTTGAGGAGGGATGTAATGAGTGCTCGCCAGTAGGCTCTTTCCCATGTTGGCTGGGTGCTGGGATGTGCTGGGATGCTGCTTCTTTAGGCCACGCTGGGCTCTGTATCCTTCTGTAGCATTTTCCTGGGCCTCCAGCTAATTGGATTCTCTGTGCTCACCCCTTCAGTGAGAGTGCAGCTGGCTGGAGCAGGGTGTGGCTGCATCGATCCCGCACACGGGATTGCTGAATGGAGCTCTCTGATTCCCTGCCAGCCGAGGGCTCTCCCTCTGGTGGGAATGACATTTGAGTGTCGCAGTGCCCTGCCTGAAACCCTGCAAAACACGCTGAGCACAAATTGCTCAACTCTGGTTTCTTTTGTGCAGCCTTTGCTTTGGAGGCTGGGGTCTGTATTCCATGCAGA
Source organism: Muscicapa striata striata (assembly GCA_030060385.1). Lineage (NCBI taxonomy): Eukaryota > Metazoa > Chordata > Aves > Passeriformes > Muscicapidae > Muscicapa > Muscicapa striata. The sequence goes on from JAREIS010000079.1 coordinate 3,600,030, forward strand.
GCCAGGCTCCCGTGGGCTGGCCAGGGCTCACCAGTGGAGGCTGGCTGGCTTTATCCAGAGGCTGAATCATTCCTTGCTCCTAAGTACCACAGGGATTCTCCTAATGAACATCCTGCCCTGTGCTCTGTCCTCCCTGCAGCTCCCGAGGGTGGGGATTGTTTGGAGAGGTGGAATTGCTGGCAGATGCTCACCATAAATGTTGCTGCTGAGTCTAATTGCTTCTGATACTTGCAAAAATCTCCTGTTTGCTGTGAGAGGAGCCTCGTGCCTGGCTCACACTCCTGGGTGCAGCTCCAGAGCAGCTCTCCCGACTCCCCCTTGTGTGGGAAGAGCACACTGCTGGCCTGGGGTGTAGGGACAAGAAACCACTGTGGAATTTGCCCCAAAAGGATCCCAAAGGGCTTTGGGGACAATGCAGAAGAGGATTGCCATGCTTGCCTGAGGTTGTTTGACATTTTGACTGGAAGACCCAGTCTGGGAAGCAGCAGTAGGAAACAGGCTGAGCCTGGGTTTATGTTTCTTCCCATTATGAGGGGCAGGGTTGTGGCAGGTAAGTTTTGGCTAGCTCACTCTGTCTAGCATGGTCCACCTCCTGTCCCCTTAGAAGATGACAGTCAGTCCCAGTTGTTCTGCTCTCTGGGAGGGTCTGGGCCAGGTGCTGCTGTTCAGCCCTGGGCTGTCAGACAAGATTCTCAAGAAAGAGTTGTGTTTCTTTTGCAGCTGGAATGCTAGAAGGTATCAGGATGAGGTGTGTAGGTTGTGAATCCCTCAATAGTGTGCACTGGGACCCTTGGAGGGCCCCTGTACAGCATCTGTGCTTTGGAAATCTCTGAACCAAGTCCAGCCAAAGCCCTTGAGGCAGGACTCAGGGTGCCACCAGCTCCTTGTGGGACAGGAGGCACTGCCCAGCCCAGCTGTGTCCATGAGAGGGTGCTGTAGGATCCAGAAAGCTGTGTGGCTGCTATGGACCTGCTCTTTCTCTGCTGCTGCCAGGCACAGAATGTCCCTGTGCCTTGTCAGCCTTTGCCTGAGGCTTCAGAGTGGTCAGGGCCACCAGGAGCTGTCATCTTGGTGGGTTGCAGCTTTCATAGCTGGGTGCTATAGAGCACAGATCTCCACTGCCTAACACACCCCACAGGGATTTGTAATTTACTTTGCCTTTAAAAAGCACCCTGTGACCAGCAGGGCCATCCTAAGACCCTGGCTTAGCTGGAATGAGGGCACTTCTATGCCTGGCTCTGGCATAAGGGAGGTGAAAACATTGCTGGGGTGGCTGTGTCCCAGCTCTGGGGGTTGTCACCAGACTGACCATTTGGAGCAGAACAGCCAAGTCCTGACCATGACACATTGGGGTCATTGCAAAGGATATCTGGGAGCTGCCAGCTACAGGCAGGACAAACCAGTGGCCTTATTGTCTCATCTCTCCTTTCAGGGAACACTGAATGGAACCCCTGTTCCCAAGCTGCTCCTTGGGCATGTCAGACTCATTCTCTGCCTTTTCAGGGTCAGAAAAAATTAATTCTAGTGAAGGAGGAGGAAGAGGAAGGTAACAATATGGATTTTAGCCAGGGGTGGTAGTACCCGACTTTCGTCTGACTCTGATGTTGGTGCAGTGGCTGAACTGCTATTTCAGGGGCTTTTGTAGGGTTTCTGTGAGTTGGGACTGGTAGGGCCAGGCTCTGTCCCCACTGCTGAGCACTTCCACACTGAGCTGCTGTTGGTTTGGACAGCAGCACAGGGAGCAGGGGCTCTCTGGCTGGTCCAGTGGCCTGGCTCAGCATGGTGACAGCTCAGTGTGGTCCCTTGGAGCATTGGTAGCACGGGGGCCTGGCAGCCTGGTGGTGGTACTGCTGCTTCTGCTGCTGCTGCTGCTGCTGTTGGGTGCCTGCACCTCCTGGACAGGCACCTTCAGTCCCTTTGGTTCTGTCTCCTGTCTCTAGGTGAAGATAATGACCGAGAAGGAGCTCCTGGCTGTGGCCTGTGAGCAGTTCTTGGGGAAGAACGTGCAGGATGTGAAGAACGTGGTCCTGCAGACGCTGGAGGGACACCTGCGCTCCATCCTGGGTATGGAGGGGCTCATCCCTGGACACCTCTCCAGTGGCTTTGTCCCTGCTCAGCTGGCTGGGCCCAGCAGTATCGCTGCCACCACACAGCCACACGGGACCTTCCTGTGCCTGCAGAGGTGGCATCTCCCCTCCAGCAGCTCCCACTGCATGGCTGGGCCTTGTGATAAATGAGTTTTCGGTGCTTGCAGTGAGAGATGTCTGAGTCCTCAAGGCTCACAGGTAGCACATGTGGGTGGTGGTTGCACTTGTGAGACTGAGATGTTGCTGCCACTACTGTGGCACGGGATTACACCCTTGTGCCCAAGCCTGAAGAGATTAGGGACAACAAGGATGTTGCTTAGCCTAGACACACATTTTTGTGTGTTACCTGTTCCAAATAAAGTGCTTCACCTTCCTCCCCTCTGCAGGTACCCTGACAGTGGAGCAGATCTACCAGGACAGGGACCAGTTTGCCAAGCTGGTGCGGGAGGTGGCAGCTCCTGACGTGGGTCGCATGGGGATCGAGATCCTGAGTTTCACCATTAAGGTATGCCCAGATGTTGGGCACTGCACTCTAGCTGAGCTGTAGGAGCAGCAGGAGAGAGCCTGGCCCTGACCCCCTGCTGCAGCTGAAAGGCTCAGGCTGACAGCCTGTCCCAGCCCTCGGGGAGTTTCCATGACAGCCGCCACAGCATGTCCTGTATCCAGGCAGCTGGGCCAAGAGCACCCGGCTAGCTGCCTCTGTAAACAGGCTCGTGGAGAGAGCTGGCTGATAACCCAGCCTCCTGGGAGTGAGGGAAGATGTCGGGGTGGCCTTCGTCTCCCTGCCCTCCCTGTTTGTTTGGAGCAGCTGACATGACGTGTTCTGACCCTGGCCTGACCGCACTGAGCTTCAATGGGAAAGGGAGCAAGATGGAGTCACTCATTTGAAGTGGTTATGACTTGTCTCCCCTCCCCAGGATGTCTATGATAAAGTGGATTACCTGAGCTCCCTGGGGAAGACTCAGATTGCAGCTGTCCAAAGGGATGCAGACATTGGAGTGGCAGAAGCCGAGCGGGATGCTGGCATTCGGGTGAGTCCAGAGACTGGACTTCCCTGGATCTGCCTCTGCTGCTCCCACTGCACACACCGAAGCTCTGCTCTGTGTTCCCTCTCTGCAGGAGGCAGAGTGCAAGAAAGAAATGCTGGATGTCAAGTTCATGGCAGATACCAAAATAGCAGATTCCAAACGGGCTTTTGAGTTGCAGAAAGCTGCCTTTACTGAGGAGGTCAACATTAAGGTAAGAGTATCCCACAGCCCACTGCTGTTCCCTGAGGATCTGTGATGGTGTTGGCAGCTCTGGGACTTGTCAGCTTCCTCCTCCTGCATCTATTAGGAGAGCTGGAGAACCCAGGTCTTTGTGTCACTGTGAGCTCCTTGCAGCAGATTCCTCTCCTGTTTGCAGCAATTCAGTGGGACTTGGAGAAGAGGAAAGGATGGGGAGGGTTGAACTTGGAGCTGATTGGGCTTAAGTGCTGTGGGAAGAGCAGCACTGGGAATTGGGATGTCACCACTGGGAAAAGGTTCAATAGCAAGAGTTGTGTCTGGTTTTGGGGTCCTTATGTCTGCATACAGGAGTTCATGGCCAAGACCCCTCCTCTCCTCTCCCCCCTGTGCAGACTGCAGAGGCCCAGCTGGCCTACGAGCTCCAGAGCGCCCGGGAGCAGCAGAAGATCCGTCAGGAGGAGATTGAAATCGAGGTGGTGGAGCGCAAGAAGCAGATTGAGGTGGAGGAGAAGGAGGTGGCCCGGATGGAGAAGGAGCTGATGGCCACCGTGAAGCAGCCGGCCGAGGCCGAGGCCTATCGCATCCAGCAGATCGCCGAGGGCGAGAAGTGAGTGAGCCCTGCCCTGGGCTGGGCAGCTGGGAGCACAGTGCTGCCCTGAGCCCTGGCTCCTGGGCTCTCTGCAGGGATCCAGGCTGCTGCAGGGCTGCCTTTCACTTTCCAGGGTGAAGCAAATCCTCCTTGCTCAGGCAGAGGCAGAAAAGATCCGCAAGATCGGAGAGGCCGAGGCTTTTGTGATTGAGGCTGTTGGAATGGCAGAGGCTGAGGGGTTGAAGCTGAAAGCAGAAGCGCTCCAGAAGTATGGAGAAGCTGCCCAGCTGGCTCTAGTGCTGGATGCACTGCCTGAGGTGAGGAGAGGGCAGCTTTCCTCTGCTCCAGGTGGGCTGCAGGAGTTCCCAGACTGGGCTGGGTCTCCTGGAGGCACAGCAAGGCCCTGTAGAGACCTTTCCCAGTGAGCCGCTGAGCAGTTCCTTGACTCTGCTCACCCTGCTTCCCCAGATTGCTGCCAAAGTGTCTGCTCCCCTCTCCAAAGTGGATGAGATCGTTATTCTCAATGGAGAGAAAGGCAGCGCCATGTCTGATGTGAACCGTCTCCTGGCTGAGGTCCCCGCCTCCGTGCGTGCCATCACTGGTGTGGATCTCACAAAGGTGAGCTGGGCACTGGCAGTTGGCAATGCCAGCTGCTCTTAGGGCCTAGGGACTTGCCTGGAAGCTTTCAGCCTCCAGGGAGCCTCTCCTTCCCCAGCCCTAACCACCACAGAGTGCAGGCAGCACCCTGCCTCTCCTTCCTGCAGCCCTAACAGCTTCTCTCTTCCCCTCCTGCAGCTTCCTCTGTTCCAGAAAGCCAACAGAGCCTCTGTTCCAGAGGCCAAGGAATGAGGTTGCCAACCCAAAGCTAGTGAAGATCACTCCCTGTTATGCACTCAGACATCAACTGCCTTCAACACACGGGAATTCCTTTTATATCAAAGACAATCCGAGTTTCGTTTGTAACTGGTGCCTTATTTTGTAGGGCCAGAAAGATGCATGTCCTGTCTGCTGCTCTTTTTATTCCAAGGCTGAGAGAAGATTTATTTTCTAATTAACTTGTGTTGTCTCAGGCCAATCCCATCCCCCAGTTATGACTGGCAGCTTGTCTGGTGTTGCAGTCCCAGTGCCTTGCTGTTGTCTGTCCTGGGTTGAACACCTGGGACTTGGAGCAGAGGCTTGGGATGGGGAGTTTTAGGAGGAGAACCCTCCCCTGGGCTCCTTACCCTCTCTCAGTGACCCTCTTGGGCCTTGTCCCAGGCCATTGCCCACAGCTGTCCCTGTGGCTGGCTCTCCCTGTCCCTGTGTCCCCCCCAGGGCCCCCACAGTGCCAGCAGCCCTGCCCAGGCTGGGTGAGTGGCAGTCAACCCTCCATGAAGGTGACAATCCAGCACTAGCAGTGGGTGCTGCCCTCTCTCATGCTGGCTCCCCTTGGGGAATTTTCCTCATAGCATCTGAAGCCCGGAGAGCTCCATGGGCCAGAGGGAGCCCAGCTCAGCCCTGGTGAGATCTCACCACCACAAATACCAAAAAGTAGCGCTGTGCCAAAGCCACCCATCCCCTGAGAGGGCAGTGAAGCCACTGTGGCTGCTGTCCCCAGGTGCTGTGGCACTTCCTGACCCCACAACTACTCAAGCAGAGGGGTGGTCAGAGGTGGGTGGGGGACCAGCAGGACACTGAGGTGGGGACAGGTTCCTCCAGCACAGCCTGTACAGCTGCCCCTGCCTCCCTCCCTCCCTCCCCCTGCCTCTTACGGCCAGTGGCTTTGCTGTATTGTGACAATGTGAAAGATTGTCCCCCATGTGTGCCCATCCTCCCCACAGTGCCACCAGAGCCCTGTGCTGGCCCGTGCCCTTTCCCTGCCTGTCTCAATGCCCGTGTTCAGCGTGGCTGGCACAGCCAGACCCGTGTGTGAAGTCAGCCTGGCACTGCTGGGAGTGGCGGCGTTTGGGGGTCCTGCACCCGCAGCTCAGTGTCCCCACCCCATAGGTGCCATAGTGCGGGTGCAGGTCCCTCCAGCAGTGACCCACGGCGGGTGGTGGGTGCTGCGGGCCCCCCCGTGCCCTCCCTGCGTTATCAGCCCCGGGCTGGCGCTGGCCGGGCAGGCGTGCCGGGCCGGGCCGGGCTCTATCTGCATGTGCCTGCGCCTGCCACCCCGCTGCTGTGAGATAATAAACCCTTGTCACCTCCTGCCCGCGCTCTGGCTCGTCCTTTGCGCCCGTCTGTCCCGCCCCGGCTCCCCTGCGGGCATGTCCAGCCGTGGCTCGGGCTGGCCGGGGGCTGCTGGGGGAACAAGGGGTGCGGGGAGGTGAGGTTCCGGCTCACACTGCTCCTGCAAAGCTCCTGGCAGCTGGTGGCTTCCCCATGGTCACCGTGTCCCCATGGGTTCTGTGCCCTCCGTGGAGGTAGAGCCTTGTCCTGCTCACACAGGGATGAGTGTGGAGCTGGGAGGCACCGAGTGAACTCCCCTGCATGGCCTGTGACCACTGCAGGGACACCCCAAAAGGTGGCACCCCGGGCTCTGGAAAAGGGCTGACAGGTGCTGAAGGCACTGTGTCACAGCAGCCAGGCTGGTGGCAGAGCTCGTGTCCCCCTGCCCTGCCACCAGAGCCCTGTCCTAACCCCACACGCCCTCCCTGTGCTGGGGGACAGCAGGGTGGTTCTGGGGGTACCTGTCCTGCTCAGGGTCACCCTGCAAGCAGGACCAGGGACAGCCAGCATGGGGCTGGCATGGGGGGCTTTGCTGCACTGCCTTCCCTGGGGAAAATGGTTTCTTTGTGCTCTCCAGATCCTCCATGGCCCCCCAAACCCAGGGCAGGACAACAGGCACCTGCAGGGTGGCCCTGCAGATAGACAGGGTGGGGACAGCTCTGCAGCTCCCAGTGCCTCCTTATCTGGAGCCAGACACGCTCCCTGGGACAGCAGGGCTGCTGGGGGGATGTGGGACACGGGGGTCTCCTGTGGCACCTGGGGGTGGTTCCAGCCTGGGGGACACTCAGGCCCCCTCTACCACTGTGGGGTACAAGGAACTGAGCAGGGCTGCCCTCGAGTACTGAGCAGGCAGCAGGGCTGGCAGGCACGGCCAGCAGAGAGATAATCCCATGGGGATAATCCCCTGGGACTCACCTGGAGCTGGCAGAGTTTGGGGGACTCAGGGACACTTTGTTTATGTCACTGCTCTGCATGCTGGGGTGCCTGTGCCACAGTTTGGGGAACACTACAGGCTCCAGGACACCTCTGGGTCACAAGAGAGACTAAAACAGGAGGTCTCTTGCAGCCCCCAAGTCCCCAAAACTTCATTCCCTGGGACAGGCTCAGACCAGGGCTTGACCCTTTGCCCCCTCCTGCCAGGGTCTGCCCAGGCCAGGGGGAGTGTGGGCCATTCTGCCCTGTTCCTGTCACCCAGAGGTGACAGTGGGTCCAGGGACACCTTGTGTGGCAGGGCAGGGTCCCTGATAGCCGGAGGCTGCTGCTTATCGGGACATGCAGGGGATTATCACCTCCCCCCAGCCCATTTCCAGGAATGCCAGCCTGCCCTGGCGCAAACAACCCAAGACAATGGCACAGCTCTGGCTGCAGGATGTGGCTCTGTGGGGACAGACAGGGCTGGGGGACACAAATGATCAGGGTCATGCACAGACTGGTGACACTCATGGTCAGCGGGTGGAGCTATATGGGGACATGTGTGGTCAGGGGACAAGTATGACTAGGGTCATGTGCAATGAGGGGACACAGAGCTCTTGGGGACACATGTGGCCAGGGGAGCGTGTACTTTAGGGACATTTGACTGGGGGATACATCCCTCAAAGGGTCACATCCCCCTGGGAGGGGGAATGTATTTCCAGGGTGTCCCTAAAGGCGGGAAGGCAAATCCTTGTTTTGGGGACACTGCTAGGGGTCATGTCCCTCAGGAGAGCAAATATGGCTGGAGGTACAACACCTGGTGGGAGGTCACCCACCCCAGGCTCCCTGCACCCACGTGTACCCTGTACCTCACCTGAGGGTGCCTGTGTAGGGGAACCCCCATTCCCAGGTGTCCCCCTGGGCCCCATCCCCACGGGCTGCCCCCTGCCCTGTCCAGTACCACTGGGAACCAGTTTGCCAGCAGGGAGCTCCCAGTTCAGGGTCCCCACACCTATGGGAAGGGATAATCCTGGTGACCACAGGAAGATGGGGCATTTGTGGGGCCACGCTGAAGTGGAAGACACAGGGGGTGGCCCCTTGCAAGCCCCACATCCCCCCGTGGACAATGCCAGGCTGGGTGGGGGGAGCTGCTTGGGGCGGTGCCCCTCTGGGCATGAAGGGGTTAAGGGTCCCGTCCAGCTGTGCAGAGCAGATGTGAGATATGCAGATGAGGCAGAGCAGGTTTTATAAGGCGGGTGCAGATCCAGCACCCCGCAAATCCCCAGTGCCACCCCCATCGGTAGGTGCCACCACCTGGGGAGCTGCTGTTCTGCTCAGGGAGGGTGGGACTGGGGGAGACAAAGGTGGGGCTTTGGGAACCTCTGTCCTGCTCTGAGATGGTGGATATGGGATAAAAGGTGGGGTTTGGGGGATGTCGTGGTGGGGAGGAAATCGGGAGCCATCAATCCCACTCTGGTACAGCAGGACTGGGGGGAAAGATGGGCTGGCGGATGTTGAGGTGAGGGGGCGATTTGGAACATCTGCGCTTCTCCAGGGTGATGGGAATGGGGTGACGAGGAGGGATTAGGGGGGATACCGTGTAGGGAAGCCAGTGAGAACCTCTATCCGGCTCTGGGGTGCTGGAATTGGGAAGGATGAAGAGCAGGAAAAGAGGTGCTGGGGCGGGGAGGCAACAGAACCAGGGGGACAGGGGTGGGTGAGGGTGACACCGGGGTGGGAATGGGCTGTGCTCCCTAACCACCCTGTCCCCTGCAGGCTCTGCTCTCCTCTCCTCTCCTCTCCACGCTGTCCCGGGCAGGATATCATCGTATACTGTAAGTTGGCTATGAGACACTACAGTATAGATGATGTACTCCCCGGGCTGCACCGACCTCCTCCCGCAGGCACCGAGCACCGGGACCACGGCCCGGGGCACCGGGGGTGTGTGACATGGGCTGGGGGAGCGGCGGGATGGGACATCCCGGGCTGGGGGAAGATCTGGACACAGCCAGGGACTCACGGCCGGCGGGGAAACCGTTACCATTACTGAGTTTAGTAATGGTAACGGTTCTGCTGACGGCCGGGCACGCGGCACGGCACGGAATGGCACGGGAATGGCACAGGAATGACACACAATGCAACAGGAATGGCACGGGATGGCACGGGAAGGGCACAGAATGGGGTGGCATGGACACAATGATGGAACCCTGGGGATGGGGAAAATAAAGAGAGTTTCAGAACCATGGCTCCGTCTCTCCTTCCTCACCACATCCCCTGAGGGTTCCAGGCTGGTGGAAATGAGCAACTGGGATGCACTGGGGTGGGTTCAGGGGCTCAGGGGTGCACTGGGGTGCACTGGGGTGGGACAGGGAATTTTGGGTGCGTTCGGGCATAGAGGGGCACAGGGGTACCGTGAGGCAGGGCTTGGGGCGCAGGGAACACGGACTGCACTGTGGGGCGGGGCAGGTAGCACTGGGGAGAACTGGGAGGCACTGGGGTGTGCTGGAAGACTTGAGGAGCATTGGGGTGCAGTGTAAGGGGAGCACTGGGATGCACAGGGTTGTATAGAAGAGGGGAACTGGGAGCACTGGGTCTCACTGAGGAGCACAGGGGGCTGTGAGGAGATGCAGGGGATCTGTTGTGGAGGGCACTGGGGGCAGACTGCAGGGGGTCGCAGGGAGCACTGGGACAAACTGATGTGTGTTGTAGAAGGCACTGGGGCTCACTGGGCGGCGTGATGGGGATCACTGGGAATACTGGGAGCGCTGGACTGTGTGACAGGGAACACTAGGAGCACTGGAGGCACTGAGGGGCACTGTGAGCCCTGGGGTCACTGGGTACACAGGGAACACTGAGGGCACTGGGGAGGCACTGGTGACACCAGGAGCACGGGGAGGGGGGCACTTGTGACACTGGTGACACCGAGAGCTCTGAGGGGGCACTGGGGAAAGCACTTGTGACAGCACTGGTGACACCGGGGGGGCACTGGTGATACTGGGAGCACTGGGGACCCCGAGGTGCCGCCACATGCGCTACGCGGTGGCGCCGGCAGGGGGCGCTCCGGCGTCCCCACCCCGGCCCAACTACGCCGGCTCCTCGGCCGTTTCCATCCCACAATTCCCCGCGGCACAGTGGCGCTCTGGCCTCCCTGTGCCCATCTCTATGTCCCCGCGCTGTCCGCCAATGGGAGCGGGTATAGCTAATCTTCCCGGCGTGCTCCGCGGTGGGCCAACATGGCGGCTCCCATGGCCGCAGCCGCCGCCCGGGCCGCTCTCAGGACCGCCGGTGCCGCCGCGGCGGGGCTGCGAGCAGGTGCGCTGGGGCCACGGGCGTACTCTGGGGGCGGCTGGATCCGGGAGGTGGCGGGCCGGCCGAGAGGCCTTGTGGTGGAGGGCGCGCTGTCCGGATGCTGCGTGGGGAGGTCGGGGAGAAAGGCGATCTTGGTGTGGTTTAGGTACCCTACGTTCTTGGTATATTCGGTGTTTTCTTCCAGCTCGCCTCCCGGGGAGCCGCGGGAGCAGCTCGGCGCTGGGCAGGATCCTGGGGATTCCACGCCGCTGGAGCGGGAGCAGCTCGGCTCTGGGCAGCCTCCTGGGCATCCCCGCCGAGGCCCCGCCTGCCGCTCTGGGCCAGCACCCGCCGCCCGTGGCCACCGACAAAGGTGAGTGGTGCCGGCGGCCGCCCCGCCCCAGCGCGATCCTGACCCGCGGCAGGGTTTGGCAGCGTCCAAGCTCCTCCTTTCCCTGGCAGATGAGCAGAAGCGCCTGTTGGAGAATCGGCCCGACCAGCCCCAGAACCCCAAGGTGCTGAGAATCGCCATCATCGGCGCTCCCAACGCCGGGAAATCCACGCTCTCCAACCAGCTCCTGGGCAGGAAGGTGAAGCTGGGGTGCAGCTCAGGCTGTTACCTTGGTTTTTTTGACAGGTCCTGGCTGTGTGATTTGCATAATTAATTTCCTGCAGGTTTTCCCGGTCTCTAAGAAGGTCCACACCACCCGCTGCAAGGCCCGGGGTGTCATCACACACCAGGACACACAGCTGGTGAGTCCTGGAGACAAAGAGCAGGATTTGCTTGTCTGTGTCCTATGGGATCTCTTCTCATGGAACACAGGTAGGGTTTTCCCCTGACCTCTCACTGCTGGCAGACTTGAAATATTTTTTTTTTCCTTTTTCTAGATCATTCTGGACACACCTGGCCTCACTAATCCCTTAAAAGCCAAAAGGTACCACCACTGCTGTGGGGAGGGAGTTGTGCTGCCTGTCAAGAGTTGATAAAACAGGAATGTGATTTTCACTGTGCAATGCCTGTAAAACAAGAGTGAGATGAATGCATATTTTTAGCCTTATTTTGGTCTCCAAGAATTTTTTTTTTGCAGTTTCAGTAGCACACAGAGCCTGTGATGTCCCTTGAGCCTTTTTGTCTGTGGTTCTTTGTATCTGCACATGACAAGGGATGTCACAATCCCTAAAGCAGCTTTGTGGCAGCTGGAATGAGGGAGAGCACTGGTTTCCTTCTGCTTTGAGGGCTCCCCCACAAATATAATTGTGTTTGGTTTACTCATTTGTATGTGTCTTTCAGGCATAATTTAGATGAAGCCATGCTGACAGACCCATGGGACAGCATGAAACATGCAGATTTAGGTGGGTTTTCAACTCCTTTTGGATCAAACCAAATCATTTTCTGCCACACAAGTTCCCAGCTGTGGTATCTGGGTGTTTGCTGGCAGCACAGGCAGCCCAGGGAGTGTGAACAAGGAAGGAAGGGCAGAGAAAAGATCTGGAATATTGAGCTGAGGAGGGGATAAGAACTGCCTGGTGCCAAGTGGAGGCACTTTGGGATAATAATTGGGCTTGGATGTTGAGATTTAACATGTGTGATGGCATTAGGATGACATAGGTAAGCTGCATTTTAGTGTTTTGTCAAAAAATTATTCTTTTTGTGCCTCTTCTGAGGAGAGGAGTGACCATAGACTAAAGCTGCAAGTGAACATTCTGGAAAATGTGGATTCATCCTTTTCCCCTCCCTTTTTCCTGGCAGTCCTGGTTCTGGTGGATGTGTCAGATCACTGGACACGGAACTCTCTGAGCAAGGAGGTGCTCAAGTGCCTGTCTCAGTTCCCCCACATCCCCAGTGTCCTGGTCCTCAACAAGGTAAATCCTGCTTGTTCTTCTGCCTTCTTCAGGCACCACCTGGCATCAGCAGTGGTGGGATTTGGGGTCCCTGGTGTGTTAACAGGTTAACCTCTCTGCTCCAGAATGTTGAGGGGTGTGTGTGTACCTGTTGCATGCACAAGCACCCCTGAAGCTGTGCTGCTGTGTGGGGTTTCAATCCATCTGGGAAGAGGAGCCACGTTGGCCAGGGAGAATCTCAGCAGAGCTGACAGGTTCTCAATGTTTGGGCAAACTGTGCTGGCACTGCTGACACACTCTGGTTTGGCCTCTGGTCACAAAAGTGTCCTGTCCTGCAGCAGCTGCTTCCCTGGGTGGTTTCCTGTGGCTCCTTTCCTGTGGCTCCTTCAGATCCAGGCCCCAGCTGCCCACTTTGTTTAGGATAAATCCTGACATCTCTCTCCCTGTGACTTCAGGTGGATTTACTAAAGAAAAAGTTTCTCCTGCTGGAAATAGCAACTGACCTGACAGAGGGAATTGTAAATGGAAAGAAACTGGAAGTGAAATCTGCACTTAAACAGGATTCTAGTTCTTCAGCAAAGTCTCCCCTTCATATCACTCGGGCTTCTCCACCTGAAAGCAAGGTCCCAGGGTCTCCCTTTGGGCAGGAAAGGAATCAGGCCCAGGAAGGCTCTGGTTTGGACAGGAGCAGTGATGTTGAGGATGCTGGCACAGGGGAAGCCCAAGGGCCAAAGCACCATGGACCTGAGGATCTAAAAGATGCAAAAGGCTGGCCACACTTCCAGGAGATCTTCATGCTGGCAGCTCTCCGTGGAGAGGAGGTGGATACACTCAAGGTAACTCCAGTCTGAACTTGTGTCACACCTGGAGACTGGGGTGGGACCCCAGCACTTCATACAGAGCCTCAGCTTCTGTTCCTGGCCTGGGATGGGGGGAGAAGTGTCACATTTTAATGTGGGATGTGTCCCTGCTGCATCTGCAGAGTTTTCTGTGCAAAACTCTTACCTGAGGCTCTCCCAATAGCAGCTTGTTCACAACAATCAATCCACCCACTGCTGTCTCTCAGCTCCAGGGGTTCTGTGGGCTTTTGTGACTGATAAACACAGCCCTAGGCAGGGGTTTCAGAGCTTCCCTTTTTCTTTTCCCTGCTCAAAATACCAAACCCCTGCCCTGAAGCCAGGCCAGCAGCAGTGCCCTCTCTGCAGGAGGAGCACAGAGGTGTTGGCACTGTCTGGGTGACACATGATGGGGGTTGTGCTGTTCCCACAGAGGTACCTCCTGATGCAAGCCAAGCCAGGCCCTTGGGAATTCCACAGCGATGTCCTGACCAGCCAGTCACCTCAAGAGATCTGTGATAATATCATCAGGGAGAAGATCCTGGAGTACCTGCCCCTGGAGGTGCCTTATGGAGTGACTCAGGTGGGGAGTGTGCACAGGCAGACTTGGCCAGGAGCTGTTTTATTGGGGATTTTAGGCTGTGTAATGAGAATCCTTGTTTGGATCTGTGGGATCTGCCAGGTGACTCCATCTTTGCACCTCAGGTGTGCTCTAAAACCCTTTGTTTGTGTGAAGGAGCCACCCTTGTGTGCTGGTTTCTCCAGGGGGGTGGTGTTGGGGGTTCCTGAGGATTTTCCAGGATTGCTGAGTGCTCGCTTGCTGTGGCAGGTGACAGAGATATGGGAGGAAGGAGAGTGTGGGGAGCTCCTCATCGTGCAGAGCCTCCTGGTGCCAAGGGAGTCCCATAAAGTGAGTGAGGGAAGAAAGATGGGATGCTGGGGAGGGTGAAGGGAGGTTCTCCAAGTCCAACACATGCATCCTTGCTGTGATCCCCTCTCTCTCTTTTGGGAAGAGCCATGTACCCAATACTGGCTCTTCAGTAGCAACTCAAACCTTCCCAAAGTTGCCTCATGGTTTAATGTTGGAATTTCTCTCATTGCTTCTGTGGCTGCACTGTTCTTCTGGGGAATGTAAGGGTGAGTTTGATGACGTTCTGTCTGGGTTTTAACACAGAGGATGTTGATTGGAAGAGGAGGAAAGGTTATCAGCAGGATTGCTCAGGAGGCTGGCCAGGACCTGATGAACACTTTCCTGTGTGACGTCCGCCTGAAGCTCAAGGTGGAGGTGAAGAGTTGAGCACTTGGTGTGTTTTAACACCCTTGAATTCTGATCATGTGGAGAAACCAGTCCTGGGGGTATCTTGGCACCTTTGTTCAATTCAGAGATAGAGGATGATGGAATCACTACAGCGGGCTGAAGTGGAATGTGTTATTCTTTGGGGGAACGGCCCAAACTGAAATAAAATCTCCAGACCTTCTATGGTATTTGAACTGGGGACAGACCTTGAAGAATCAGCTGCACCCATGATTCTGGTACTGCATTTCCAGAGCTGTCACCCACTTCTTTTGGGCTGTGTTCATGTCCTTGTTCTCAGGTGTTTGTACGTGGAAGTCCAGGAGCATCTCCTGCCTCGTAGCAAACAAAGGGTTACAGTGGAGGATTATTATGAAGCACATGTGTGTAATCTCTTCTGAAGGCTGAGTCATGGTCACACAGGAGGATGAGGCCACCCCAGCCCACCTGACGGTCTCATGTTGACTTTTCTCCCTGCCTGTTGAGGTTGGTGGCTGTAGGAGTGTCCTTCCTTGTTTTCCACGAGAAGGGGCTGCTGTGGTCCCTTGAATGCTGCTGTCCAACTTTTGTATTTCCCTTGCAATAAAATGAGGCCCCAGCACAAGTGATTGTTCTCTCCTTTATTCCTCCCTAGCAGCCTGACCTCACAGCCACCACCTCCCCTCTGTTTTATTCCAGCTCAAACCAGGGCACTTTGATGTAATTTTTCCTTCCCAGCTGAGCTTAAATCCTGTTTCCTGAGCTGTGACTTCTGAAGGTTGCACCTTGTGGGGAAAAGCTGGGTAAGGAGGGTTGGAGGTGCAAGGGGGGGTACCCCATCATGGGATGGGGTATTAGGGGAAGCTGTCCCCTCTGCATGGCTGTGTCGTAGGAGGGGTCAGGATCACCCTGTGCTGCCCCAGAGCTTCATCCCAGGCTGCTTCCAGGGCTGGAGCCAAGTGCCCAGAGCGCTCCTGGGGGCAGTGGAAATGCTCTTGGCATGGGAAGGGGTGAAGTCTCACCTTCCTGACCTGCAGCTCCTTAACGAGCTTGGAGAATTAGGTTAATTATCCCATTGCAAGCCCATCGAAGTGTTGCAAATCGTCACTTCACTGTGGAAAAAAACTCCAGGAAGGACTGACCCCCAGGTGTGTGGGGAGGTGTCTGTTGAGACCTTGGTGTGGGCAGCACAAAAGCTGTGGCAGAGCCCTCTCTGTGTCCCCTTCCTGGCCCACCTGCATCTCCCTGACCAGCCCTGTGCTCCTTCATATTCTCCTTGTGCCCCTGCCATGACCCCATGTCCTCCCTATGTCCCCGCTGTGTCCCTCCCTGTTCTCCACGTCTCCTTCACATCCTCCCTGTGTCCCCCCCATGTCCTCTCTTCATGTCCCCCATTGTGAACCCACCATGTCCCTCCCTCAAGCTCCCCCCAATGTCCACTTCACGTCCCCCATTGTGTACCCGCTGTGTCCCCCCTCATGGCCCCCAATGTCCCCCCCATGTCCCCCCCATATCCCCTAGTGTGAACACGCCGTGTCCCCCCCTCATGCCCCCCCAACGTCCTCCCATGTCCCCCAGTGTGAACCTGCCGTGTCCCTCCCTCATGTCCCATAGTGTCCCTCCCATGTCCCCCAGTGTGAACCCGCCGTGTCCCCCCCATGTTCTCCAGTGTGTCCCCCATCATGCCCCCTCAATGTCCCCCATGTCCCCGCTGTTCTCTGCACTACCCGCGGTTACCGGCAGGGGGCGGCGCGGCGCTGCCCCCCCATTCCCCCCTCCTCCCTCTCCCCCGTGTCCGCGGGGCCGCGCGTGCGCGGGGCGGGGGCGGGCGGCGCGCGGGCCGCGCGTGCGCGGGGCGGCTGCGCAGCCAGCACGGCCGGGGCGGGCGGCGGCGGCGGCGGCGGGGCCGGGCGGGCACAGCGGCGGCGGCGCCATGAGGCCCGGGCAGGGGCACCGAGAGTAAGTGCGGCACACGGCGGGAGCGAGGGCGCGGCCCCACCGTCACCTCCTCATCATCATCCTCTTACTCCCCTCACAGCGCGGCGGGACTGCCGCGGTTCGTACCCCCCCACCATTGTCCTTCCCGGGCGTCCCCTCCCCCCGCCCGTTGAGGCATCACCGGTGTGGCGACCCGCCCCCTGTCGCGACACCCGCCGCGTGTCGCGACACTCGCTCCCACCCCGCCTGCCCGGGGTCTCCCAGGCCCCCCGGTAGCCCCGGAGCCCTCGTTACCTGTCCCTGGGTCCCGCGCACACGGCCCGGGATCGCGATAGTGCGTCAGCTATCGCGACAGAAGTGCCGTCAGGGGGAAGGGGGGATTGCGGTCGCAGTGCGAGCACATCCTTTGTGTGATTCTTTCCCAAGAAAAGTGTCTCTTTGCAAGAGACTCGCAGGCTGGTTTGGACTGGAAGGGACCTCAAAGCCCATCTTTCCCATGGGCAGGGAACAGGTATCGTCAAGAAATCATCCGTCGTTTTTATTCCCTACCAACCCATTTTCAAGTCTCTGAAGAGGAAGAAGGAAACTGCAGAGCTGGACTCCAGTTCTCAGTCCACTCGTGGAGCAAAGTACTGAGATGGTTTTGGTTCTGCAGCGTGTGAACCTCCCTGACCAACACCTGCGAGGGCTCACAGACACCTCACCCTCTCCTGGTAGCACTAGGTACAAGTTTAGGATAAATCACAGATTGCAGGTTGATTAGTTCAACCAGAATTTGTTCTACTCACTTCTTACTACAGTCCTTAATTTTTCCGTAGTCGTATTCTCAAGAAAATACAAGTTTTTCTGGTAAACTTTTTGCAGCAATACTTTCTTCCTCTTTATTGCACAAGCACGGTTCTTTGTTGCTCCGGTCGCTGCGGGAGAGGAGGGAGCTGGGAGCTCTCAGGAGATGAGGTTGGGTTCCTAAGTGATGTCATTTGTGCTGGAGCAACGGTAGTGACTTTGTGATGGAATAAATCCTCCTGGACGTGCTGGGGCTTTGTGATTGTGTGTGTGTCTGTGTGTGTGTGTGCACTGTGGGAACTTCGTCTGATTCAGCAGCCGGCTGAGAAAATTCTGTACTCTCTAGGCTGTGAGGGAATAGAGTGATGAGAGTTGCATTTTCCTTTCAGCCTGTTTATTTTTTAAGAATTTGAACATCAGTTAGAGTCTGTTCATTTAAGTGTGTGCTTAAAGCAGGGGGAAAGATGATGTTCAAGGGTCTTACAGGTGTTAGAGGTGGAGAGAGCAGAGTTTAGCAGCCAGCAGCAGAGTGAAGGATTCAGGGAGAGCTTTTAGGTGGGTCTGGAGTCATGTAAAGCCAGTCCAGAGGGTCTATAAACCTGGAGTGGAAAAGCAGTGATAACAGAAGGCAAACTTGAAAGCAAATGCACTCGCTATTAATTTTCAGCAGAGGAAGGTTTGAATCAAAAGCGTGTAAGGGTCAGAGGGTAAGGTTTGCAATTAACACGGAATCTAAGCTTTCATGGAGAAATGCTTCTATAAAAGAAAGGCTATTTATTTTCCAAATGATATTTACACTGGGTAGAATTTCTGAGGTGAAGAAATGAGAATTGCCCCTTGTCTGGGGGAGCACAGGTCGAGCAGGAGCTGGAAGAGGAGTTGATGAATTGGCTCTAATTCACAGGCATCGCTTCAAATATTTTCAATATTTCTCAACTATTTTAAGAAGCTGTATTGAATTCCAGCCCAACCAGCCTGATAGTCTGGAGAGAGGAAGGATGCATATTGCTGGAGCAAGAATTAAGCAAAAATAGATAAATCTGACATAATGGATGACAAGGGAAAGCTGATTGCTGAAAGATGCTGGCATGCTCTGGTTTTTGCATGCTTGGCATATATTCTGTTGTGTTACATGGCTTTTGAAGTGTAAAAAAAAAAGAAAGAAATCTCATTTTGTGCTGAGATAAAAGAAAAGGCAGGTGCTTAAATTCTGCTAAGGATCAGCTTTGATACTGACATGAAGTAGTGACCTCGCTTGCCTTTACCCCCCCCCATCATTTTGTGAACTTCTCAATTGAATAAATAATTCACTTAGCACCAAATAAATGCCATTTAATAAGATGGTATTTTTGATCCCCATTTCACTTCACATTGCAAACAGTTTCACACTTTTTCAGCTTGAGCACAGCCTGGGGTGCTATTTCTGTTAATAACATTAAGAATATGTTGGAGAATGTCCACATAGTATTGTTTTTTCTCCAAATGTGAAATTAAGGAACCGTTGTGTTCTCTGCAGCTTGGATATTTGCCTTCATTTAAGCCTTATTTGTATTTGTTTCAAGTTGTCCTCTGGTAGATAAGCTTTTATATCTATGCCTGCTTCTGGGAACTGTTACCAGATGAAGAGAAGTAAGGATTTTTGTCAAGGACTGAAGTATCTCTTATTTCCCAGAAGCTCAAACAATGTGCAGGAGCCTCAGTTTGTGTCCTCTGCTGCACTTGCTGAAATGCCTGGATGCGAGATAGAAACTTTTATCAGCATTTCCAGTGCAATATTTTACTTTTTCACATCAGTTTGTCCATTCATTTTTACTCTTCTTCGTTTTTGACCATGACTTGTTACTGGCCAGCACACAGAGATGGGGAGAGGAGGAAGTAGAAAGTTTTACCCTGGCTGCCCTCACCCCCAAAACCTCCATCACCAAAACATTTTGTATCCTGTATATATTCCTGTCTCATTCATCTTCAGTGAGGTAAAAGTGAGAAGAGTCACAGATTTATGAAGTGACTTGCAGGATTCTGGGATTTAGGGAGTTGCTAAATACACCACCAAGAATGTAGCCACAGCCTGATTTGTTTGAGTTATTTAACAGATGATCAGCACTTTTAAATAATTGCTTTGAGAACATGCAGTTCACTGAAATGCTACACCCAGCAGGTGAGTAACAGGTCACTGTTGTGTAGTAGCACACTGTATCCAGGGCCTGCTGACTCTCCAGAGGCTGTTTTTGAGGTAAGATGCCCCTAAGGATGAGTAGTTTCATAATTTTCTGCATCTAATGAGTCTATCACCCCACCCTTTTCATAATTTTCAGCATTTGAAATGTTTAAACAATTTAAAAGGTTCTCAAACTAGGAAGTGAAGTGAGTAATTGAGTTTTTTATTCCATGTGTGGTATGCCACATTCCCATTTTCCCATTGTATTTTGTGACTCGTGTTAAAATCTTTACCACACAGATCTTGGAGCAATTTTTTCTTTTAATTGCAGATTGTTACTTTGACTGTGAATGCGAAAATGAGTTTTTCACATTATTAATCTTTCTACTTATTAAAAAAAAAAAAAAGGCTTGCCAAACACTGATTGAGGAACAGAGCTCCTGAACAGGCATTTTGCTGGCTGACATCCAGAAAAGTTGTTCTGAACTTTACCCAAAGATATTTTTCCAAGGGGTTGTAATCTTTCAAAAGTTGATTTTACTGTCCAAGCAGGGCATAGCTTGGCCTTCACCTGGAGCTGACAGAGACCTCTGTGTTCATCTGCTGCTGGTTTCTATGTTTTTAGTAATTTTATTTAAATGAACACTTAAAAAAAAAGCTGCTGTAGCTCATGGCTGATCCAAACTTATAGATCCTATAGGTCCCTTTCCCTTATTTCAGCACATTCTGTCTGGATATCTCTCCATGCCTCTCCACTCATTTTGTATTTGTTCTGTTGTTGCTGTAATTATTCCCCCATTGTGCTTAAGAATTATACTTTGTTTATGTATTCCCATTGCTTAACTTGTTTATGCTGTGTGTGAAGATTAGTCCAAGTTTCCAGGGTTTATAGGGAAAACGGTGATATTTCATTCTTGGAATAATTTCTCAGGAATGTAGTTTGGCTGCAGTGTGGATTTGCTAGGGAATAGTGGGGGTGTAGCACTGGGGGATGAAAACTGGGAAAGATTTTTCATGTGAATTCCCAAGTCCCATGCAGGGATTCTGGAGTGCTTGGAATGCGTGGAGCACTGGGTTGCTGATGTATTTAGAGATAACTGCTCCAGGCTTTTAAATAGATGCATTGATAGTTGTGCTGAGGGGAAATGTGTTAGAAAACAGCTTCTCTGTAAATGCATCACGTCTGAGACAAACCTTTAAGTACAATTCTGCTGAATTAGGTGGCAGATCCTGCCTGCAGCAGGCGTGGGTCCTGTTGGATCTTAGGTGCTAACATTTAATTTCTTACAGTGTCTGTAGTAAAGGTGATGTGGAAAAGGTGAACCATGAAAGTGCAGCTATTTTTAGTATTAAAGGGGAAAAAAAGCAGTCAGAAAATGATCTACTAAGTGATACATTGCTGACGTCTGTAGTGCAGCCAACCCAATTAAGGTGCCGTATATTGTTTCCAGCAGGATTCTGATTGTTTCTAATTTGGGAATCACACGAGAGCAAGTGGAAATAGGTGAAACTGTGGTCTTCAGAGTGGATCTGGCATCCAGTTGTTCTCTCTAATTTCCCTCATACTGGGACAATCTCTCTGGCCTGGCTAAGGTGGGAGCCACACATGCAAAAAAAAAAAAACAAAAAAAAACAAAACAAAACAAAAAAAAAAAACAAAAAACAAAAAAACCAACCAACTCCTATCTGTATTCTGTTTTTGTTGGTAAAATATCCCATTAGTCAGTTTTGAGCATTGTGGATTCTTTTCTCATTTCCTGGCCCCAGCATATCCTTTGCTGTATCCTGCTGTCCCTCTCCTTGCCTTCATGTTGTTAAACTTGGAGTGTGCATGTTGGAGGATGTGTGTCTCACAGTCCTGCCCTTTCCTGTGGCTGTCCCTTGCCACTCATTTTGTTCCTCTCCCTAGGCAGTTGCTTGCTGCATGGAAAACACTTGGAAAAATATTTAAGGTGATTGTCTCGAGCCGATACCACATATATCTATGTATATATGTATAGATATAGTTTAAATTCTGTTGGAAGGAAATCTTTGTATGAACCTTTTTCAAAAAATTATGCAGATGCTCCCACTCTCCAAAGTAAACTTCCTCCTCTGCTTATCTTTTTTTAAACCTGAAATGAAAAACAGCATGTCATCTTAACATCTGGAAAGGAGAGCCCTTCATGCCTACTTTATATTCTTTTATCCAGCATTGTTCTTTGTTCATCCTTCTCTTCTGGCACTGGTTTTCTTAATTTGTTGTCTTCTAAGCTGAAGGAATGTCATGTGCTTTGGCTTTGTTGTGGACAGGGAAAATTAGGGATTTGCTCGCCCTTCTCTTCCAGCTCATCAGTGTGTTCTGGTTCTGGGTTGATTTTTATTTTCTTCAGCTACAGCAAAGCCCTCAGCTTTTGCCTCGAATGGGTGGTGTGTTCCTGGAGCTGGTAATTTGTGCATCCCTTGACTTTAAATTGTTCACAGCTCTGCTGAGCATTTGTGAATGAGCTGGAGGAAAATCAATATATGAAAAAGCCAGAGTAGGGGTGGGAAAACAGCTCTTCCAGCACCTTTTCCTGGTCACACCATTGCCTGATTTAGTTTTTGTGTCTGTGAACTCTTTAGTGTTTAAATTTAGAAATGGATTGTTTTGGAACAAGTCACTTTTAAGATCGTTTCCAGGAGATTTGTGTGTAATTTAATCCCATTCAGGTTTGCTGCTCTCTGATCTGCTTGTTCTGCAAGACTCCAGGTTTTCTATTTCCCTGTACCTCTCCCACTATATTCTACAAATCTGTTGGGTTTTTCTTTTCCAGTCAAAACTACAGCAGCATTTATGAATCCTTTTATGCCTTTTCTATTCCCTGTTCCTATTAATTGACAAGGTGGTGTTTCTTAAAATAACCTAGAGGTTTAAAAAATGTAACTTCAGTGTCTTTGAAGGATTTCATTAGTGATTATTATTCAGATGCTCTAGAAATTGAATGTACTTTAGAAATTAGCCTGAATAATATATTTAGTGTTTCTGCTGTATATTCTCTTATGTTTACTATTAATTTCCAACACTGCTTAGTTTTAATATTTCAGGGCATATTTTTGCTTAGAGCTTATTAATGAGTGAAGTTACTGATGAAAAAAAATCTTTTCAGAATGTGGCAGTCCATCATAACATCTCAACATTTGAATTTTAGTTGAGACAGGAAAGAATTAAGATTTTTCCATACTTCCATCTAGTGTGCACGAGGGAAATTGCACCCATGGCTAAAATCCCAGCCATTCTCCTAGGAATTCCAGTTGGGCAAAGATCATCATCCGCTGGTCTTTGTTAAGCAGTTACTGCTGATGAACTGACAGGTTTGAGACCGCAGTATTTATGTGGTGGTACTTTTGTGATGTCCATAAAATGGTGATGTGTGAAGTTTGAGAAAAATCACCTTTCACAATGTGGTGCTCGTGCTCTCCTTTACTGTGTTCTGCTCTATTTACTTGTCGCTCCGTGCTAAGATTTCAGCTGCTTGATTTATGAATTATTGCTATTGAAATAAAATTAAAGTGGCTGTTCAGTTATTTAAGAGCCAATTAAATCTGATTTTATTCTGATGTAACATTTCCAGTGAAAGGGCATAAAATGCAGTCTGTGGGGGAAAGTTAGATCTAAAAATGGTTAGTGTTTATTTTTTATAATCTGGCCTTTCGACAGCTTGACTTGGCAAATGAAATCCTTTGCAATCTCACAGCAGTGACTGCAGATGTTAGAAGTTGCTCTGTATTAGAAAATAAAGCAGGTTTGGTGCTTTCAGTGATCCTGTATAAACCTTTAGCTGTGGCTGCTGCTTGGAGAATGTATCCAGCCAAGAGAAAGGAATTTGCAAAGCTTTTGGAGAATATCATTTATTTACCAGCCTTTGGTGACTTTGACAGGTAGAAACAAAGGGTCTTTTGGGATGAACGTTTCTCAGATCATGGGCTGTGCTGTCCTGAGGGATCAATGTTAGAATTAGCTGAGTTCCCAGTATCAGATTGTGCTAATTACTGCGAGGTCCCCACTCACAGGGGATGCTTTGAGAAGTGCAGCCCCAGAACCTTCATGCACGGACAGAAATGGGTCATTTGTGTTGTGTTGGAGAGCCAAATTCACTCTTAAAAATCTGCTGGGGCATGGGCCCTCCAAATAACTAAAGTCATCAGAAAATATCCTGCCAAGACTTGTAGTCCTGAATTTAAATACCAACTAATACAGCAAGTGGAGAATGAGCAGGTACTTTTCATTATGTGTGGCAATTAAAATGTGTCTCTTGGTAGTGGTATTTCTTACTCGGGGAAATGACAGTGCCAATCCCAGTTTTACTCCTGACGATTTCACACTGTACATGATGTCTGCTGTGGGCATGGAGGGTGCTGGCTGAGCCTGTTTCAATATGAAGAGCCTGGCTTGCCTTATTTTTTTATTAAAAAGAAACCATATTGATGTGGATGTAATTTTATTTGTGACTAGACAAGCCTGCACTCGCCAACTCTCAGGTTTGTGGCGTCTGTCTCCAACAAGATCATAGATATGGAGAAAATGATTTATTTTAGTATCCAGTGCTTAGATAAAACTCTGGTTTTGTGCAGATGGCAGTGGAAGGATAACACATAGCTCGGACAAATTTGTATAAACTACCATATATTTCAACTAGAATCCAAATCTTCAGTACATCAGTAATATTGAGGTTTATATTTTTGTACTAACCTGTGGTTTCTTTGGTGTATAGAATTAATTGCTGAGTGTAGAGGTTGGTGGGGATGGTGTACTCTGGTCTGGCTGCTCTGAGCATCTTGGAGGGTCCTTTCAACTGCCCAGCCTGACATTTTACAGAGATATTGGGAGTTGTCTAGTTGATCTTGGAGAATGCTTTGGAGTTTTGGGATGGAAAACGTTCAGGAGCGTGAGGGTGCTCACCTTTTTGGAGAGGGTTAGAGACAGCACAGGTGTTTGGGAGGAACCTGCTCCTCCCTCAAAGGCGTTTATAAAACACTTTAATAGAGCACAATCAAATTCTGATAGTGGCACTAATTCTAAATAAGTGTTTGCTAAACAATGTTAATGGATTTAAAATGTTTTTAGGAATAGTTATTAGTCCTTCAGTCTCGTATGGTGAAGGGAGTTTTGTCTCGATGGGGGGCTGCCATTTTAATGCTTCCTGGCAGGAGGCCTATTTTGATAATGCAAATTAGGTTGGAAAAAGTAGGCTAAGCCATTAAAAAGTAGGAGAGATCATGAAATTTTAAATTTTTAAGGTGACTGTTTTTCTAATTATTAACATTTTTATTATCATCATTCACATATGTCACTTCATTTCCCTTAATTCTCATGTCCTCATCCCTTAACTCTGACAGCCTCAGTGCTGGTTGCTCTTGCATCCACCACTCCAAATGGAAGCCTCAGTCCATTGGCTATTTTATTCCCAGCAAGGTGCATGGAAATACTGCCACGTGCTGTGTTTTGTTGTATAATTAGAAATGCAGATACAGTCTTTTTACTTGCACCATGGTTAATTTTTTCCTATTCCGTTAACGTTAATAGGGACTGAAGGTTAAGCTTACGTAAACTCCGGATATTTGCAGGGTTCTTGTTGGCAAGGGAATTCATTCTGGGAAGTGGGAAAGTGGCACATGGGTGAGGATTGGAGGCAGTGTCTACAGAAGGCTGGATCTCAGCTGGGAAGACACCAGGGTTTTCACCAGGATCTCATCAGGGTTTTATTGTCTCCACCAGTTTCTGTGCGGGGGGCAGGATGACACAGCACTGATGGAACCCAGGGTCCCTCTGGGGGTTTGGGGAAGAGCCCCCTGTTTCCCCAGGAGCCACATGGATCCTGCATCCTGCAGGAACTCTGCAGCCCATCCCTCACATCCTGCTCCTCCGGCAAAAGTGTGTCGGCAAAAAAACTGCCTTGCTGCCCATAGGCTTCCAAGCTTCATTTAATCCTATTAATTTTTAATAGAAAATTAATATTAAGCCAGCATACTTGGAACATTTCTGTGACTAGAAAGACCCTCAGCTCGTGTTTGGAGTGTTGGATCCTGCAAAAACAAGACCCTCCTGGAGCAGTAGGGGCTAGGAGCAGAGGGATGCTGTGACCTTCAGCCATTACAGTAGCAGTGCCATGTTCCACCTCAGTGATCACAAGTGTTGGTTGGATTTCAAATCTCTCTCTCCAATAGGGGTGTTGGGTGTGCTGTGCGTGGGTAAACAGAGAAGAACAAGGCATTTCCAGCTAAAAAAATGTGCAACAAATGTATTTGTGTCAACTATCACTGCGCTGACCCAACTGGAGTCTGATGGAGAATGCCACAGTTGGCTATCAGTTTTACAAGGACTTCAGTAAATACTAATCTATGCAATTTAGAGGTGATGTTGTGCAAGAAACAGCATATTTTTAATTGCCCTTTTCAGCTTTGCTACAGTTGATGTTCTGCAGCCTCCAGAACAGTAAACTTGAAACAGGAAGGTCGACTTTTGGAGCTGATGGTATCTTTGTCCTTAAGAGAGATTCTAGGAAAGTAAGCTGCATTCTTTAGCTCTTGCAACCCTTTTTAATTGTTTTTTCTCACAACCTTAGCCTGATCTTATCACCTAAGTAATTGTTGCATCATATTTGCTTTATTCTCCCTACTGGGATGTCAGATAATTGCTTTATACCTTTTAATGGAAAGTGTTTGGGAAGCCTGTTACCACCGGGACATAGATGAGCAGTGGAGCAACTATTGCAACAGTTGCATTTATCCCATTTTTCTGAAGCTGGATGGGAATCCAGTAGGAGAAGGCTTGGATGGCTGGCACCTCCTCTAGAATTGAGCAGCAGCCATAAAGTTACTTGGTGTTTTAAGCCCCATCATAAAAGTAAAGCTGCCAGCTCTGCTGTGCCTTGTGTTTGAGTATATCTCATCTGTGGGAATATTCAGCCAGACTTTTCCTTGTGAAGTAGTGTTGTAGGGTATTAATTATTCATAGTCAGTTTAATTCTTCTTTCTTGCATATTTAATTGTAATAGCATGCTGTATGTCACAGTGATTTCCCAGAAGAACTGTGTGCGAAAGGCAAACCATTCAGGTATATAGTCTTAAATACGTCCATGCTAATCTTTGTTGTTTAATTTTGGAGCAGAATGGGATATTATCAGATGTTTCTTGCAGGGAAACAATTATGCAAAATCATGATTTCGCTTAATCTTTTCAGCTAAAATTTTCAAGCTGAAATAGCTGGTTTGATTTCCACTGATGACGT
Organism: Muscicapa striata striata; assembly: GCA_030060385.1. Taxonomy (NCBI): domain Eukaryota; kingdom Metazoa; phylum Chordata; class Aves; order Passeriformes; family Muscicapidae; genus Muscicapa; species Muscicapa striata. Next base: position 3,626,422 of record JAREIS010000079.1, read on the forward strand.
TTACGTTGTCTTGCTTATTTTATGAGGAAAAAAAGCTTAATGGGAGGGAGGACGTGACTTTTGTTTTCTTCGCAGAAGCGGGGGAGCCTTTATCAAAGACTTTGGAAGTGTCAATCGATTCCTTGCAGAAGATGAAGGAAGGGAATAAGATTTTTATTGAGTTTTTTCCAGTGATCAGAATAGCAATGCCAAGTGCTTGTGTGATTAAGATTTTTTTTAACAATTTTTTTTAACGACTGGGATGGGCTCTTAGTGCTTGATGTGAGAAAATATTGGAGGCACAGGAACTGCAAATGCATTCACAATTTGATTTGCATTACCCTTCTTCCAGAGCTGTTTCTCGCTTGTAAGACACTTGGTGAAGCCGAATCCCTCGTGTTTGGAGAGCAGGATTGTTCTCGGAGATTTACTGTAGGAGTTTAAACTTCTGAAAAATCTGTTTACAATGTGTCTGAACTGGAGCATAGAGGACACAGTAGAGACTGTTATCTGTTTACTGCTCAGATAAGGAGGTGGAATAGATTGCTGGCCTGTTTCTGAACTCTGCTTAATGAATGGTTGCTAGGCAAATTGCATCTCAATCAGCTTAATCCTCAAGATGTCATTTACAGGTCTGCTCTTTGTGAGGGCCAGAACCGTGCGCTTTCAAACTGCACAGGCCAGAAATTGCTAGCAAAGCAGCTTAGAATAGCTTGTTCAAAAATTCAGTGTACATGTGCTGCTGAGCTGCCCAATTTAAAGTGCCTGTTGTCGCAGGGCCGTCACTGCCTGGCCATGCGCGAGATGAGGCGTGCAGTGATAGACAGGAGGCAGCAGCATCCTTAGCACCGTTTCTGGATCAGCACAGCCCACACCACCACGTTTTGGCACTGGATTAACGTGAAAGAAAGCGTTTCTAAATGGGGACCGCACTGCTGACGTGATGAAAGGTATTTCTGCTTTGGCTGAGTTCGCTTGGTGCCGGGTGTGATGTTGAGGTGTGTACGTGGGACATGGTTAACAGGTGGAAATGGGAGGTGGTGTCACCTGCCATGGGACAGGCAGCTGGGGCTGGCCTTGGTGAGAGAGCTGTAGTCAGGAGAGGGCAAGTTTGGTTTTGTGAAAGCTCCACGCTGCCTCTGGAACATTGGACTTTCTCCCGCGGCGTCAGGCAAGAGCCAATTAATCGCATATGCTGGCATGTGGGATGCCCACATACATTAGGCTCATGGTTTAGTCCAAAGGAAAAAGTTTCCTAATATGGTTAAGCTTTAACAGTCCCTTTGTAAAGAAAGATAACAAGATACTTTCTTTTATTGGTTTCCCATGACAGCGATTAATCTTGTTTCGGGCAGGGCATTGTTCTTTGCATGGCTACACCTTCCTTTCCTTTGAAATACATCCTGTGAGTGCTGTGTGTCATGACACCAAGCATTCTAAAGGCAAACTGGAAAAGGCTGGACTTGTTCAATACAAAGGGCATTTTACAACTGTTCATGGTCACCTTGTGCTGATATGAAATGTCCTTCACATGACACAGTTATTAAAAATACAGGTGTGAGCGTCATGAGTGAACTTTGCAGTACGTGCATAGTTGGGATGTGTGCAGCTTTTGTGTTATTCAAAAACACACATTTTTTTTAGGAAAAGATGGCATTAAAACATTGAGAGTTTCTCCAAATAAAACATAAATAAAATATTCCACCTCAGTCACAGGCAAAATGACAGTGGTGTTTGCATCTCTACGCTGTGGATGGGAAGAGGGCTGTCGAACAGAAGACTTTGTGATCAGAGAGTGCTTTTCATGCAAATGAAGATTTTATTACGTGCTGCTGAATCAGGGGCTTGTGTAGCGAGAACAGCACAGAAGTGATAAGATCACTTTGTCATAGCTTGAAATTTTGCCCAGCGTGTCTTTCAGATTGCTGAAACGGGCAAGAAACACTCTTGTTAAGGGCGCAGCAGTAACTGATACAGTATTTGGGGGGGTAGGGCTGTCGTTTCATGGTAGGGTCTGTCTGCAGGGTTCTGCCATGTGTCCACAGCCCTGATGGCAAAGCAAGAAGGAACTGGAACCTGTAGGTCACTCCGTGAAGCAGCAAAGTCCTAAAAGCTCCTGTTCCTGATGGGATCCCTATTCTGCTTTGGATGAATGGGTACAGAATCTCCTTTCTGTTAGCATGGATCAGAGCAGAGCTGTCCATCCTTTTGGCTGGGATAGCCTGTGGTGCCCATTCCCAGGTTTTGCGGGGGCTCTCTGCACATGCCATGGGGCTGTATTTTGCTGCAGAAGGCACCCATCCAGAACTGCCTCTGTTGGGTTTCCCTTTTGCATTTGTTAGCTAATATCATCTTCCTGATGTCCTTTCTTTCACGGTTAGAACCGGTTTGGTTTAATGAGGGCTGTTGTTGCCAACAGGGGAGTGGATCTGTGTGGTGGAACAGGCATCTAAATCTTCCCCTGCAGATGGGGAGCTTTCAGCATCCTGACATGACCTTGGTGAAAGTTCTCTGGCGTGTTACTTTCCCTCTTTATTTATCTCCTTTGCTGTGTAGCAGCTTTGCTTCCAGGGAAGTGTCTGAGCTATTGGAAATCTGTCCTCTCTTCTCTTCCCCTCTCCAGAGACATTGTCAGCGTAACACCCAAACTACTTAGATTGATGCCTGAATATTCTGCTTTTGCACAATCAGGAGGCTTTCAGTGAAAGTAGCAAGAGGAGAAGTTTAAGATTTAGGACTGACATTTTTAGACACTTTTCAATCCATAATTTCACACAGTCTTGGTGAGGAAGGTCAGAGGCTTCCTTCACATGGGGTGCCCTTGTGTGTATGTGTTAAGCATCCAAGTGTACAGCACAGAGGAAAAACATTCTTAACAGCCATCAGATTGCAATGTGGAGTTGTTCATATTTCAGATTCTTATCTGAAGAGTCTAGGAACAAAATCCAGCCCTGCATGTTCCTGGAGAGTTTCATAGCAGTAGGATGGAACCTTTTGCCTGTTTTTTTCATGCAAATTATGATAAGGATTATTCAGTGTTTAAAATCTGGTTTATACTGGCTTCTGAATTTCATTTAAAATAAACATCTGGAGAGCTTTTTGATCTCCTGTGCAAGACTGTTGTCTGCCTGCCTCGTTAAAATGACTTCTGCTTAATTTTTAGTGAAAGGCAAAGACCTAGATGGTTTCAGCCCAGAGGCAATCTAAATGCTTCCCCTTCTGCAGTTAGAAATTTCCATGAGCAGATACTTAAAATCTGTTCTCTTAGGGAATGTGGCAGCGATAGGTATCTGTTTTTTCCATGCTGCAATTTGGGATCTGCAGAGCTGCTACCTGTAGTGCCATTTGTACTTCTGTAGAGCCTCATTCTCCTGGTGCCAAGCACGTGCTGGAGCAGATGCTCCCTTCAAGAATTTCTGTCTTGTCCCTTTGCGGTTTGCAGTCCAAAACCCTCCTTGGGAAGATTGCCACTGTGTGCTGCTATCCCATAGTCAGGGCACTGGAACAGGGAGTCATCAGTGATTTATTCAAGTAGCCATTACATTCAGAGTCTATTTTCTGTGATTTGACAGGAGCTCACTCTTCTGCTCTTCACTGGAGACTGGGAGCCTGTGCCTGTGGCTAGGGCTGGGTATGTGCTTCCAGTGGCTTTCTGGCTTTGAAACAGGTTCCTGTTGCTCTTTGCAGAGCCTGGAGCAGTGATCTGTGCAGGCAGTGTCTGCAGAGCTGGAGTGACTTTACCTCTTTGTTTTTTCTCCAGATTCATATCTGTATGAGATCAGCTGGTCCCACATTGTGTGTGAAGTAGTTAAATGCATCTATAAGATGTGATTTTTCTCCCCCTCCTTTCTAGTCTCTTTGATCAAATCAAATAAAAACACAGTGCTTTCATTTCTAGTTTTATGGTTTCAAAGACAATCTCTTGACGTGCTCGCGCAGTCTGGACCTGAGTCCCTTTTTTCCTTAGTCCAAAGGCTCGCTGTGTCTTGCGCCTTTCTCTGTGTCAGCAGTTGCAATCTGCATTAGCTTTTATCTGCATCAAAAGACAAATGGAAGAGAGCAGGACCCTGCAGGAATGGGAAACAGCCTTACATGTGCAGTGGAAATATGTAATCCTTACGTTCAGTCTGCCACATGGAGTACAGACCAGTTCCTATACTGGAAATCTCTAGCCTATACTCTCAGAAATGGGAGTTTAGATTTTAGGCTTTGAAGGTTGGTTAATCCTCTCCAGTGGTTAATACCAGCATAAAATATTCTGTGATGTCAGACTTTTCCTCCTAAATGCTTCTTTTTCCCTTTTTTTTTTTTTTTTTTTTTTGCATATGTCAACTATACAAAGCAACGCTCAATTTGAGAAATTAGCATTCAAACACTCTGTAAGCACTTTATTTTTGTCTGCTTTGTGAGCAGCTGAACACATGTCCAGGCTGAAATACTCGGAGCTGCCGCTTCCCGACGCGCGCGTGCCAGGCATGGGAGAATTTGGAACTTCGTCCCGTGTCCTCAAGAGGCGCTCCCAATCCCCCATCCTGCAAAAGCACATCTGCACAAATCTCCTGAGAGGAAAGGATCCCAGTTAAGCCAGACTGAATCATACCCAGGGAGATAAGAGCTCTGGTCGCTGTCATCCCGATCAAAATCCCAGCCGAGTCTGTTGGCATTCGGAATGTCGCGCTGTGCATTCCTTTCTCAGAGTGGTGGTGCTTAAAGCAAAGTGTGTTACTTCTCTGCATTAAGGAGTCAGATTCAGCTGTTCAAAGCAAGTTGATAAATTGCTTTTCATTAAGTGTCTGAGCGCCAAGGGGTTCAGTGTGTGTTCCAAGGAAAAAATACATTAATTACAGCTTCTGTAGAGCATTTATCAATCACGTAGTTATAAACACTACTAATGCAGTTAATTGAAGGTAGAAAAATTTACCTTTTTGAATTTGTTGACTGTAGCAATTCCGTGGCTGGAAAGACAAATTGGAAATTAAAACCTGGGGATACTTTTAGTGTGAAATGCACAGTGGAGATCAGGGCTGTTGGAGATGAGTTACCAGGAGCTCAGCTTTGTGTTCTGTCTGCTGTTGAGGTGCAGGCTGCAGCAGCCGTGTTGGTTCTCTTCTCCCACACAGCCACATTGTGTTTGCCATGCAAAGGGATCTCCCTGCCTGTGGTACAGTTTTAGTTCCCTCTGTGTCCTGCCTGTACAATTTATTTATTGTTCTGTGTGTGTTGGGGTTTTGTTTAATAGAGGAAAAGGCAACTGCTGAGGAGGAATGATGCACAAAAGCAAACAAAAACATCCTATCGTCAGTAAAACTTTCTGTGAAAAAGAAAATTTTTGTGAATGTAAACTTCAGGTAAAGGTGGTATGTTGGCAGCTGCTGAAGTAGTCAGGTGAAATTGTGCTAAAATATTTTATCAAGTCTTCAGACAAAAACTTCTGGTGCTTGTGGTGTGCAGAGGTTTTGAAGGCACCTTGCACTTTCGTGTTGCTTTCCCTGTGGCTGTTTTGAACTGCCAGCTGTGCAAGTGGCCATTTTTCATGCTTCTCAGGGAAGCAGGGAGAATAGCAGAGACTCTTTACCACAGCTCACAACTAATGTATTTCTTGCCTTTTCTTCTATGGAGTTGCTACAAGGTGGCCTTTGAGTTTCCTGAGAGACTGATAAGGACATTAGGTCTGTGTCAGGACAAGCCAGCGGGACACCAGCACCTTGTTGTGAAGGCTGACAGGAAAACACCATCCCAAGTGTCTAGTCCAGCTCTTTGGTATTCACCTGATGGCTTCTGTTTTCTGCTGGTGGGTGTTTTGTACGTGTGTTGCAGCTTCTGTTTGAGGTTCTTAAAATGCTTTTCATCTTTGCAGCTGGCTGCATGGTATCTCCAGCTACAGAAGGAGGTCTTATCTTGCCCTTACAAATGATAAGATGTGTATCCAAGAGGTGATGTGTTCGTGGTACAGCAGGAAGCTCTGTTGCTGTGCACAATCAGACAGAGATCTCCAGTTTTGGATCTTAAAAATGTATTTTTCACTGCTGGCTCTGTAAATGGGCTGTTAAAATTTCACCGTGTGTGGGACCATAATTCAGTGTCCAGAGAGAGAAATACTGAACCAGACTGTCAATGTGGATTGTACAGATCAGAATGGTTCACATGCATGACCAATGCAAACCAAAATCCATCCTCCCCATGAGCCCATGTTCATACACCACCAGCACACCTGGTCCAAAAGTGAATCACTTCCTATTTTTATTCCTTTACATACAAGTTCAGTTTTTCTTTTGTTATGAAGTATAATGCATTCTGCCTCATCTTATTTGCAAATATTTCTCAATTTCAAGTGGATCTATTTTTAAAACAGGACTCAAAACATATTTTCCCGTAGCTAACAAATGTCTGCTCTGTTGTTTGTCTGTTGAATAGAGGTAAAATTTGTTCAGAGTTAGCTCTGAATTTTTTTTTTTTTTTAAATAATCAGCTTGTAATAAACAGGGGAAGATAGCTGCTTTCCTACCCAGGAACTGTCGTAATCCGCAACTTCTAACGATATTTTAGAAGGAAAAACTGTCTTCCTTCTGTCATGTGCAGCCACAAGGATTTCTGTAAGTCATGATTAAGACTTTAATTCAGGGCTTTTACAGAGTAAGTGTGGAATGAGGGGAGATAATGAAAATGGTGATCTTTGTGAAGCAGCCACAGGAGAGGGAACTGTTTCATGTTGCCTTTCCCCTTTGCCTAGGCAGCTGTTTGCTGTACCTAAGAAAAACTTCCTTTTCAGATCTGGGAAAGCGAGAAAGCCAAGAGGGAGGAATTCTGCCCAAGAGTGGCATGAGGAAGCTCACAATTCTTGCATGTCCTGTGTGGTGAAGTAAAGCCCAGAATTACAACCTCATGCTTCTCCCACACATGGAACACGTAGGAAAGCTGCACATAACCCTGTTCCTGCTGAGGATGTTGAGGTTATAACTGCAGGCTGTCCCCTATGGGAAAGGGGTCAGTGTGTATTTTGGTTTCTTATCACTTGAAGGCAGAAAGGAAGTTGCATAAAGGATGGAGAATGTCTGTTGGTGGGAATGCATGGTACCTCCACTGGGGTATGTGTGAGCAGCATCCTGTAGTTTGGTAGAGGCTGGGCTGTTCTGGGTTTCCTTTGGATGGAAGTCATCTCAGCTAACCTTAATTTCCCCTCATGTTCACATGGGAACAGGCACGCTCGTGTCTGTAAGTCTTGTTCCATATTTCAGAGCTGCTCTGATGTTGGAGATGCTGCTCGAGCATGTATGAAGAAGTTGGGTTTAGTTTGCCCCGAGGATAATGGGTGCTTTGGAGGACAAAATGTTTGTTGTGCCTGACAGTATCTTGCTGAGGAAAATGGGATCTTTTGTGAATGTTACAGCAGTGGGTAGGGAGTCTGTTTTGCATTTTGAAAATAAAAATGTAAACTTGATATCCAGGGCAAATTATTTTGATGGCAGTGCTGTGTTTACCTGGCCTGTGCTCTTAGCTGCTGTGGTTCAGCTGCAGCATCCTTTGCTTCCTCCCCAAATATCCATGGAGCCATATGCACCCATGAACATAGCTAAGATACATACCAAGCTGTGGCTTCATCCCTGTTTCCCACCAGTACAGCATGAAAAATTTGAAGTTGGAAGTTACCATATAAAAGGAGAAAGAAAATTAATTAAAGGTCAGAGTGCTTTAGCATAGTGAAAATTGAGAGGAGGCAGATACAAAGTTATTCAAATTGCTTTTGACTTGAGGCAGGTCGATTTTCCTATTTCTTGCATATGTTCCCGTGGTAAAAGTAGTATCTCATCTGTCTCACAACTGACCACTAGTATTTGTGTTTCAAGCACAGCCAGAAGTCCTAATTTGAAGCTTTGGCCAAGCCCTACAATCGTCTTGACTTGTCTTTTCTGCATCTTTCCTTCACCTTAGGAGTGGCTTGCAACACCTGGCAAGACCTACTTTATGCCTGTGTTGTCTGTCAGCTCCTGCCATGTTGCAGAATACAGAGTTAAATCTAAAAATACTCTTAAAAAGAGGTGAGGACTTTGAGCAAAGTAAAGTAAGCCACTGATTTGGGTCATGAAAGGGAATTGATGCCACTGGTTCTTCGTTGCAGCTTTCTTGGGCTAAGAAGTTCTGTTCTGAGCTGTGAAGATGCAGAGGAGCAGGGGTGAGCCAGTGCTCAGGATGGGGAAAGGTGATCTGTGTCCATTTGTCCCCAGGAGAATGCCCAGACTGTGACCTTGTAACCTGATGTGAGAAGTCAAGGCGGTGTTAAATGCCCTGCAGTTTCATTTGTCTTCACTGTCTTTGGTGAAAAAACTTCAGGTAGAAATCTGTCACCTACTGCTGTCCTTTAAACAGAGTGACCGTGGCATCAGGTGATAAAATGCTTCATCCAAAATCATGTCAGGAACCTGTGGTGAGCCAGATACTTCCCTCCATCTCTCCTGTCATATACTAGTCCATCATCAGGAGACCACTTTTCTACCGTAAATATGGTCAAAAAACCTGAAGCCAACTGTAAAAGTATTTGTATGCAATTTTTGCCTGTGTCAGAGTGGTTATGTGGCTTCAGTAATGTTTGTTAAGTGCTTTGATATGCTTTGGTGAAGGACAGAGTGTTAATAATTAAAATTGTAAAGAAGTTCTGGAGTAGCATGGGGTTTGACAGTCACTTTCTGGTCTGTTAGTTAACCAAAATGCAAAACACAAATGGACAAATCAGCAGGAATTGAGTTGAACGCTCCCTTCCCCCAGCCACCTGCATGGGCTGAGCACAGAAAGCAGCTAATTGTCTGCTCTGCTGCAGAGATGAAAGAAGCTGGTCCTACAACAGGAAAGGCTATTGAGCTGCATGAAGGTGGTAAATTATCAGCACTGAAAACCTTTTGAGTCAGTATCTTTACGTGCTCAAAAAGTACGTTTTTTGTACTGGTATTGACAGCGTTCAGGGGCTGATAAAACTAGCATCTGGTGACGTGTATCTTATGTTTCAGTGCCTGTAATTAAGAGGTCTATAAAACTGAAACCTGTTTTTTTAAACTCTGTGCCATCACCATCGCCCTGTTTGGGTGTAGTTGATGGGTGTGTTTTGAGGATGGGCCCTCATAATGGCTTTATCTTGGCCCAGCTAACGAGCTGTTTGCAGAACTGCTCTGATTTCCACTGGGCAGACTGTGAAGCAGCCTCGTGTTTGTCCATTTTCCTGCTAGCAGTTCCATTTGCAGAGTGCAGGCAGGAGCAGGCTTCTTGCCAGCAACAGCTTCATTCAGATTAGGGCTTTAGTTCAATTATGTCCAATTAACTTTTATTGCAGATAGCAGTGATAATTACTTGCAAGTCAATTTTTTGGCTGTGGTTATCCCAAGGCTAAAGTCTGAGCTTGATGGATTTTAATAACTGAAGTGACGTATAGCTTTTCCTCTATTTTTTTCTTCTTCAGGCCTCAATTAGATGAAAGGTCAGAAGCTATGTAAAAATCCATCTTACAATTAAAGCCAACTGTTCTACTCCTCAGCAGATGCATAGTACTGTGTTTTAAAATAATCTCTTGGGACAGACCTAAAAAAAGACTTTTTAAACTCTAAGACCATAACCTTGAGCTGGTTGCTGCTTTATCTGAGGAGTGAATTTGATGGAGCTGATGTCACACGTGGCAGTACCTGAAGTGAGAGCTGCCTCCGTGGCTTTTTTTAGTGCACTGCATCCTGTTCCAAATTACTCACCTAGCAGCCTTCAGTAGTAGCCCTTGGGCATGAGGAGTATGATATGAACAATATTCCATTTAAGTGCTGTTACCCCGAAGCTGCTTCCTTTTCTTCCCTGTTGGGCGTTGCCATCCCAGCTCGGAGAGAGGAGCAGAGCTGTGCTACAGCAGCATTTAAATTCTCTCTGCCTTCCTCACCAAACCAATCTTGTTGCCTGAGTAACATTATAAATGGAGGTCAGACTAAAAGGTGACGTGGTTTACAAGCAAAATCATAGTTAATTAAATGGCAAGAAGCAAAAATTGATTTTGATGGAAACTGTTGCAAGGGTTCCACAAAAGGTCCACCTGAATGCAGAAGGCCAAAGGTCCTGTGCTGGCAGGTGCTGACGGTGCACTCCCCGTGCTACAAAAGGCGACTTTCTATTGTTCAGTTTCCTATTTATTTATCCCCAAGTCCACTCGATGCTGTTGTGATTTATTGCCATTTCAGAGGGCGACTTGTCTGCCCACTGTTTTTCAGTTTTCCATTTATAAAGCATTAAGAGGATGTGATACCAGCTGGTGATGAATACAGTGCTAGTTTGGTAATTTTCTTCCAGGAAACGCTAAGATTTATCTCTGGCTCTTCAGCAGTCCTGGGAAAGGGCCATTCTGTTAAGTGCCCAAGAATAAAGGGCAGTTTTAGAGCTGGAAAAAGGCAGGAAGCCTGCAGGATGGGTCTAGACACTGTCAAGCAAAGCATGGCTGCCTGGAAGGAGTTACATTGAATGCTGAGGTTGGCAGGAGGGTTCAATGTCTGCCGTTGACATGAACAAGTCTTTGAAACTTCTACATTTTAGGTTACTTCGGGAGAGGGAAAAGGAATAATTCTCCTTGGTGTTGAGCAGCCTGCCAGGGGGTAAATGAGACGCTGAGTTTCCCTCGGAGCATGAAAATTGGCCAGGATTCAATTACGTTTCCTGGCAAGCTCTTGCAGACACTTGTACCAAAGAAACTTCACAGCCCCAGTTAGTTTTTGTTGTTGCCTGCAGCATTGATGCGTTCTGAACTTGGCATGTGCTGCGGGCACTCGGGGGGTTGCCGTAAATCCCGCCCATGGCTCTGGAACTTCACGGTGGATGTGGAACTTCATGGAACTACCTTGTGACTAAAGAGCAGAGGAGAAGCAAAGCATAGCAGCCACAAGCCTTTAACAACCCTCTCACAGAGGCTTTTGGGACCCTAGGGTGCTGGAAACTTGGAATAGTTTGGAGCTTTTTTTTTGTGTGTGTGGGTGGGTGCTCCCGCTTCCTCCTGGCCCCGGGATTTGCGAACAAGCCTGCAGTTAATCGTGGAATTTCAAACATGCCTGTTTGCTTTCAGGAACCTAACTTTAGACTTCACTGGCTTGCTTTCCCCTAAACCAGCTCAGTTTCCCATGTTTCAGTGGTCAGGCGTGGTTTGTGGGGAGTTGTTTCCTTTGTGTTCTCACCCTGTGAGGCCTCTCAGGAACGTCAGAGGTTGGTGTATCTAAAAACTTGGCAATACCTGTATATGTGGTCCATTTATGTGATGATAAAACTGTTAGAAATTTCCTAGTAGTTGCTTTACACCTAGATTTTTCTCTAGGTTGTAGAAGTACCTCCTGATCTGAGAAGCACAGGCAATAAATACTAAAAGTTGAATATAACTCAGAAAATGATACATTTTTAAGTTAAGAAAGGCAGTATTGTGGCAAGTTTTACTGGAACCGATTCCTAGCTCTGTCCCTGGGCAGTGGGTGGATGTGAGGTCTTCCATCCTGGTGAGCCTTGTGGTGGCAGAGGTAACTGTGCTGCCTGGACCAAAAAACAGCCTGATACGCAAGTAAGGCTGAATGTAATAGTCGTTGTGAAGATGTGCCAATTACCCCCAAATCCCAAGCCCTGCAAATCCCTCTTAAGCTTAACATGCTTTGATTTAATTATTAATAAATCTTAGGAGAAAAAAAACCTGTTCACATGTCTAAACCTGCTATTTTGTGGAGCATCCTGCAGTACGTGTGCTGTTAAGATTATATCCCAGAGCCAGATTAGATTAAAATCACTTCAAAGAGGGGTATTTATTTATTTATTCCAATCTAATGATTGTTTTCCTCTAGAGATATGCTTTATCTTTTTTTATATATATATTTTTCAAGACAGAGCTCATTATGCTGAGTTTGGCAGTGTATAGCATCTGTTTAAAATGCAGTTTAAAAACTGAGATTCTCATGGTTCACAGCCCTCCATGGCTGGGTGCCACAGCCTACTGGTCAGATCACTCTCCAGTTTGCAGCTGGCTGGTTTAGATGACAGTGTGACTGACCCTGGTACAGTGCAAAATCCTCTCCATCCCAGTTCCCCCAGTAGCACACCATTCATTCTTGGAGGGGCTGGAGCTTTGCAGGTGCTGATGCCCACCCAAGTTGCCACCATGGAGCCAGATCTGCTAGTGAGAAGTCCTGATGTGCCAAGTTCAGTTCATTTCCTGCTCTGGACTAATTAGAGGAAGAAACCCAAGCAGGAGGGGCTGATGAGCCCAGCTGCCCATCCTGAGGCAGCCAGTAGTGCTAACCTCAGTCCCAAATATAGGCAGGGATTTCAGTTCATTTTAGCTGGTGGTGAGTTGGTGTTGTCCTTGCCAGCTCATGCTGGGGAAGAGTCAGGTCAGAAAGTAGTAGTCAGGTGCTGAGTATCTCAAAGGGAATAAATGTTAATTAATTTCTAGCTGGAAAATATGAATGGGGTGCTTGTCAAGATATTTCAAATGTGTTTGTTTTCAAATACTGAGGTCTCGATTATGAAAACTGGTACTGATTTCATAGAGAAGAAAAACTGAAGCAGGCTTTTAATTATAATAAGAAATTCAGCAATGGAGTTATGGTCAGCACTTCTATACAAATCTGAATTTCTTTTTCCAATGCTCAGCAGTGACCTAGATGTCATCAATTCGTTTACTGCAAATCAAGCTAAAAGAGCGATTTTAGGCTTCCACTTCAAATTATTTTTGTAAGTCCAATATTTCCTTTAAAATTATTATTGCTGCCCCAGTCTTTTATGAACCTTTGGCATTACCTAAAACGATTATCTGCCTGCAGGAACAACTTGCCTTTATAGCTCTCTCTAAAACATTGCTCTCCATACTGGAGCTAAAGCTTCTGTAAATACATGTTTTGACCTTCAAGGAAGCACTGCTGTCGTGTAGCAGGAGCCTGGCTATTCCGAGGTGAATGCTGTGACCACTCCTAATCACTTGTTCTCTCTCCTAATGTGCCATTATCCTGTTTATTGCTGTGTGCACCTCGCTGGGGCACTTCAGCAAGAGGCTTTCTGAGAGCGTCACAGTTCAGGCTCTAATGAGCATTAATGATGGAGCAGGTGAGCAAACCCTCCCCACATCTTGCTGCCAGAAATGCTGCTCCCTCAGTCAGAGCACGGCTGTGCTCTTTCAGGGCTGCACACAAACTTGCCATCAATTAAATAATGTTTTAGACACCGACCTCCTTCAGCCTGCAGGGGCGAGAAGTGAATCCTTGGTTGGCGTCAGACGTTATTGGAGTAAAAGGTGGATGCTCAGATGAATATGGGAATTAGTGTGATCTGTTTTTCTGTCTACAGTGAAGGCTCTTAATTTTGTTTGTCTGCTTTTCACTGAGAAATAGGTCTTGTTTGTGCCAGCCTTCTGAAGTTGATGAAATGAGGAAAAAAGGAAAACACAATTATTATTTTTTTCTTGCTGACTGTGGGTGTTTCTGTTGCTTACTCAGGTAAAGCTCTGACAACTCACAGTGGTTTTGTCTTCTGATTAAAAGGAGCTGGATTCTTGTTTTGTCTTTTTGGTCTTGCTGGGCATGATTTGGGACGAGGAACTGCTGCCCACGGGCTGTTTGCAAAGTTTCACTGGATGTTGTGTACCCACAGTCACGACTGAATCTTATCTATAAAGGCTGAGCAACTTTTCAGTTCCTCAAGCAATTCCTTGATGTCGTGGATGTGACAGGTCTTCAGTCATCATTTCTAAAAGACTCCAATAATTCCATCTCCTTCAGAGAATCAGAAGAAACTCCAGGTTTAGGTTTATTTTACAAGGTTTTGCATATCTTGGACTTGGGGCAGTGCAGCTTGTTGCTGTTTCCTGGGAAGGAAATGGAGAATGATCCAAACGTGCTCTGTTGGTGGTTGTGCTGTCAGCCCTGCACCTTGGTGAGGTGACTGTGTGTGTTTCTCACAGCACCAGGTCTGTGTTACTCTGTGTGGGAAGGGTGAGTGGGCAACAGCCTGCATTGTCAGACCGGCATTCAGTGCCCAAAACTATTTTTGTTAGTCACAGTGGCACCCAGCAGGCTCACTCAGCCACACTCGGCCAGCTTTGGACAGCACTCGCTCAGTGAAGATGTGGAAGCTCTCATAAATTAATATTTGTATGAGATTTCTTGGCCGTTGGTTTAATTAACCTTTGCATGTTGAGCTGAGGAGATGCATAAACATGGAGCTAATGAACTGTACACAGTGAGTAATTGCTGTGCTGCAGGAATTCTTCAAGTCCACGCTGTTCACTCCGTTGGTGCCAGCGTTCCATGGGCAGTCTGACCTGTGCTGGTAGTCTGAGGTGAAGTTTTGCATTCAAATCTTTGAAAGGTCTCTGCAGAAATGTGCTGTTGGAGGTTTCTGGAGCATGAAGGTGGCGGTGCTGACAGTGTCACATCGCTGTCATCACATTGTTTGTGCCGTCTCAGCAGTGAGACTCTTGTAGAAGTGGCCTCTGAGAGGTTTTGGCGGATGTGGCTTCTCATGTCTGGGCTCGAACTTTCTCCTTCCCCCTCTTTTGATCTTTGAATGCCTCCCCAGTTGTTTTAATTGGGGTTTGTGGAACAGTGACTGAAACTAAATCAGCTTACACGTCTTGAATCCTTCAACTCTTCCCATGTTTTGGAGGTCGTATAAAAAATCCCAAAGCCTTTCTACTGCTCCGTGGGTGTTTTGCTCTGTATAGCAGTGCTGATACTTGTAGACATCTGGACAAGGAGAAAAAAATCTACTGATTTCTCCAGCTTGGTTCTGGCACCCTGTTTCCCAGAACTTTCTGAAGTGCTGCAGCCAGGAGGATTTGACCAGGGGCTTGGACCACATGGCCTCTAGAGGTCTTGTTCCAACTTAAATCTCTATAATTCTAGTAACATTGGACACTTTGAGCCCCAGTTAGCCTTGTTGCTGGGATTCCTCTTTGCACAGCAATGGCGGGATTTGTGCCACGTTTCTATACAAAGAGCTTTAGTGCTCCATTTTGAGGTTTGATTTCTTAAATGCTGGACCAAACAGAACAGGATGGTGGCACCTCTGCAGCCCCTTTGTGCACATCTTGCTGTTATCTGCCCCACAGCAGCTTGGGTTAGCAAGTCTCTGCTGAAATGAAGGGAAGTGTAGCCATTCATCTTTCAGCCTAATGGACCACAGAAATTACAAGCTGTAGCATGCAGCTTAATCTTGCCACAAGGCAGAGTGCTGCATACTTTGTCTTCAATTTATGCATGCCATGCCTTTTTGTTAAATGCAAAAGAGCAGTTGACAGGGTTTCTCCAGAGAAGTTGCTTGGTGGATACCAGTGCATTTCAGCACAGTGAAATGAGTGATGGTGGTTTCTTTACCATTCATAACAACCACCTTTGAAATGTGAGGACAGAGCTATGGATTATTCTCTGCGTGTCAAGCAGCAGAGGAGAGCGAGGCAGCTATTTTGGTTTTAACCCTGCAGATGACCCAGTTCTTGAAGTATTTCCGTTGCCATTATGAGATGCAGTCAGGACTGGAGCAGCGGTTGCGCATCTGTGCTTGGTCAGGCCTTCACCCAGGGATGGCTCTTTGCCTCTTTCTTTTCTCTGTTCCTCCTTGTATTATAACTTTGAATTGTCTCTCTGTTGTTGCAGTGTGCAGAGGAGTGAATGCCCCATGTTGTGTTAGTGCCTGTCTGCCATGCTGGCCTGTCTGCCAGGACCAGGCGACCTCTCCTTTCAGCTTCTTTCTTACACGCAGATGAACACTGGACTTCAGAAATGTGAGTGATGTTTTGTCTGCAGGATGTGGTTAACTGTTAAATCTGGCTCTGCTACCGCTGTGACATAAACATTTAGGATACACTGGAAAAAACTATTTAATGTAGAATCTTTCTTTTGTTACGCCTTCAAGGCATCTATCTGTCAATAAAGGCTCTGAGAAATGGCTGTAGAGGTTCACATGTGTGCAGCTCCTCTGTTCCTGGCTCTGCAAAGGTTAATTTTAACCACAGCAGGATGCAGCAAGTGAGGTTCCTGTGAGATTTGTGCCTCTCTGCTGAAAAGGTTTTGTGCTAAAAGTGTGCCAGCTGATTTGCTTCTCAGCACAACTTTTTCCTCAATTTTTTTTGTTTCTCTTCGTGCAGTTACTCGTAGACACCAGTAAGAGTTGGATCAGTTTAATGCAAATCTTTTGAGGTCAGCAGCTCTTGCTCTGCATACCTGGGGCTTATATTGCAAATATTAGTGAGCTAGCCCAGATTACTAAAGTTCAAAGTTTCCGTCTTCTTTCTGATGTCTCTTTGGTGCCTCTGAAAATATGTCTGCAGAGTGCTCTGATAATTCTTTTTTGATAACTTCAGTCATTTTTTTCATAGTTGTACTGGTATTTTTAAGAACAACTTGTGCTTGGGAATGTAAGTTTACTGACTGGAGTTTTTTTAACTCTTACTCTGTCTCTCCTCTTTATCACTGAAGTAGCACATTGATTGTTCAGCTGAAATTTCAGAAATGCCAAGGTTTCTATGTAAGGTCTGTGTACTTGGTTCTTAGGGCTGTGACCTTTCTCTTGTGTTTGAAATGTGCATTGGGAGATCTCAGTTTGCTTTTAAACTCGAGTGATTTACAGTCCACTTGTAGCTAAGTTGTTCGTATAGTGAGGCTTGTGATGCTACAGAAAATAAATGGGGAAGATAATTTTGCACTTAAGGGTGACCTGCTCCTGGTTGTGGTCCTGCCAGAAGTGACTGACACGGTTCACATACACACCTGATCTCCTGCCACAGCACTTCTGCTGGTAATTGTAATGACACTCAGCAACAATAAAAATCCTCACTCACCAAAGGGCTGGTGATGGCATCAGACTGGGCATCCCCTCCTTTCTCTTTCCTGTTTCCAGTGTGAGCATTGCTGACAGCCTGTGGGGTGAGGACATACCCAGGTCTGTGCATTGCGTGAGATTTCTTTGTCAGAGCTTAGTTCTGAGAGCAAAATGTTGAGGTTCATGTGAGGGCAGCTGTGCATAAATCAGGTATTTGCTAATTACAGCTTTACAAGGCAACATGCTGCTGTGTTGGGCAGTTTTCCTCACCTGATAGTACCTGATGCTGTTTCTCAGAGATCTGCAGATCCATGTGCTGAAAGCATTACTGTGTCCTGCTCAGTGAAGAGCTTTGGGAACTGCATTTCAGAGAATTTAGGACATAAAGTAGCTGGCAGGCACGAGCTGGCAGTGGTAATGCTCAGCTGTTGGGATTGTTCTGATTTATATGGAAGATGAGGCTGCTGGTACAGACGTTTCTCAGCCCTACTGCAGATGTGGGCACGATTAATTGGTGCATTTCTCTTCTGCTGGAGATGCATGAGTAGCCCAGCCCCTGGCCAGGGCAGAGCTGAGTTAATGAGCATTTTTTAATGAACAATGACTTGTGACTTTTGATGGGGGCTGGAAGCAGGCTGTAATAATAGTGCTGTTGCTTTTATAAAAGGTACAGAACTCCACAGGATTGCCTTTCTTCAGACTTACAGTGTTTGTATTAATAATTTCTAAGTGTAATTTTCTGGATCAGACTTTTTATTAGTGCTTAAAAATCCATATTAGCTCAATTGCTTTTTTTTTCCATATTCATTCTCTAATAAGGGGCTTGTTCTTACAAGTGGCCTGTGCAGTAGGAATATTGGTTGATTAATATGCACATATTTTTTTCCTTTAGAAACTGATGACTAAAGGACTTCCAGTTTCAGTATTTTTTGTTGAATTCCAGCCTGAGTTCAGACTAGCCCTGGAATTCCTCCTTTTCCACACAGAGGATTTCTCACTGGCCCAGTATTGATATTCTCACATTCCTCCCAGTGACTCCAGTATAAACCTAACTGGTCAGTTGGGATATTTGTAGGAAGATTGTTCAGGCTGTGTCTGCAGCTGCTGTTGGATATAGCAGCAGTGCCAGATCTTCTGGGGAGAAAAAAAAAAGTCATTTTTCTTTGACAGTGGTGCAAAATCAAGTGAAAGGTGCTCCTTAAGAAGTATTTTGCTGGGAGGGGACATCAGAGAAGGGGAGATTGGACTGAATATGGGATCATCAGCTAAACTGAGTCTTTTTGGGAAGGTTCTTTCTGTAAAGGCTTTAGAGAAACTGTTAAAATTGAGGGGTTTATGCAGAAGGTGGACACAGCTGTATCTGGCTTGTCCCAGTGCAGGAGCTCTCATTAGAGTAGCAATCCTGAAGGCCTGTTTGTATTTTGTTTAATGATAATGAAAATTTAACCATAGGCAGCTTTTAAAAGCAGTGGGTTTTAAAGTCTTACTATGAAATGCACTTAAAAGATGTTCCATTAGTGCTGAGGTGAGGCAGGGAAATCTGTCTCACTCCATGACAAAAATAGCTCCAGTGGTGAGACCAGGAGTGTGACCAGAGGAATCGGTTGCCACGGGACTAGCAGGAGTTGTGAACTTGCAGCTCATCAGTTTATTGGGGTAATTGCTCATATGCACAGCTTTGCCTTATAATAAACATGAAATAATTACTTTTCAATAAAAGTATTCTGCCTTGCATTCACCATTAGGGAGCTTCCTGGAGCTCATCCCATTGTTTTCCTAATGAAGCTTCTTCCTCTGCTGTTTCCTCATCATTTTATTATGGCCTGATCTGGAATTCTTCCTCTTGCACACAAATAATGATATTCAAATACCAGCATTTTCATTCAGACTATTCTAGCAGATTTTCCATTCACTTAGTTACTAGGACTAATTGTTCTTTATTGGTTTTGTAGGGATTTTGTATGGAATATTAAGATTCTTGTTCACCGTGTAATGTCTTTCTCCTAATATTTTATTGCCTTAATTATTGGAGTCATGGAATCTTGCCTATGGAACTACTAGCAAAGCACATTGGGGCACCTAGAAATACATCATCTTCAGGGCTGAGTTAGCCTGGAGTAAAAGGAGCATCATCTTACCTATACATAAACCAGGTGCTGTTTGGAGTGGTAGTTGGGTTCAGAAGATCCCACCCAAGGGATTTAAAAGGTAGGATGCCAGACTTGATGCTGGGGTGTCATTTAAGTTTAACTGAGAGGTTATTTTCTCTCAGAGGAAGGAGTTCTTCCAGGTTTGGGCCTAGAGGTGTGTCTGACTGACTGATGGCTGCAGCCTGTTAAAACATCCGTGTTTTAGCTGCTTCCTGAAACTTCTGTGTAACAGAAAAACAGATTATTGGATAAGAGAATACTCAGTGTGTCTGTGTAGTCTTTTTATTTAATTTACTGATCTGCCTGTAGAAATATAAACCACACTGGGAAATTTTGATGGCAAAGTTGTCTTAAAGTTTAATTTTTCATCTGAAAATAGAATGTGACAGTGTCTGCAAGCATAACATAAACTGTAACACACATAGGTATGGGATCCTTTGTCCTTTGGTGCTTCTCTGGTTCATGGGGGGTTACCAGGGTCATGTCTTGGGGAAGAAACAGATCTTAATGAGCATGGGCAATGCTAAAAATAAAGGTTGGGAGTTCATGAAGGCCTTGGCTTTTGAAGCAAGGTAATACTGGCAAATGCCATTCAGAGGCTCTCCTCTCCGTTAGGAGCACACAGCTCTCTCAAAAGGGCAGATATGAACCACCTGCCTGCAGAGACAGGTACAGGGATGTGCACAGAGAGGATGTTTGGGTTGCTATTTCCTTTGATTAGGGGAAAGGGATGATCTGTGCCAGTGTGTGGACAGCACAGGGAGTACAGGTGTAACTGGTGCTGTGGTACAAGCTGTGCTGGAGATGGAAGACAAACTGCTCGTAAATCTTCTTATTTCACAAAAGATATTTTTAATACTTCTATAATTAACCTTTCTTTTGCTATCCATTCTATTTTCCATTTTCTGACCTTTCTTTTCTGAAAGTGAGAGCTCTTAAAGCAGAGCTGCTCTCCCTCACCTGTGACAACGGGAAGCTGCAGGATGCAGAGAGGAGTGGCTGGTACTCATCTTTTGGAGGCAATTTGCTTGAAAGAATCAGACGTGGATTTTCAAGAGGAAGGGCTGTTTGCCTGGGAGCAGCAAGCTCTTTGCTGGAGCATTAAATTTCCTTGGGTCAGAAGGCCGTATATGGGGCTGGGGTGTTCTTGGATGGCTGCCACATTCCCTGTTTTCAGCACAGCAAATAGCACAGGGATGCTGAAAATTTTAGGAAAAAAGGATGGGCGTTTTTTTCCAGTGAGCCGTTTGAAGGTGAGAGGGGGAAAATCAAGCAAAAGCTAAATTGGATTGTCAAAGCTGCAAGTCATTATTTGAAGATTATAAAATCAGCAGGAGTCCCATAGGAGTTAGGCAGCAGAGCTGTGGTGGGAAACAGCCCAACTCTCTGCTTGGAATATGATTATGGCAAGAGGCACACACACATTTCCCTAGATTTCTGAAGTTCTTTGCAGAAGCAGTTGGAGCTTGTGAGCCAGGTAGGTATCTGGTAAATCAGAGGAAGTGAAACCACACCTCTGTCTCCAGAAGCCTTTTGTCTCTGTCTGGGGAGCAGCATGTTTTTAATCCTGCAAGGTAATCACATCATTTTGCCATGTGATGTGGGGATGTTGTCCTTAGCAAGGTGCCACCCTGAAAAGTCAGCTGAAGAAATAATTGCAGGCCATCAAATAACCAGCCTCCTTCCATTTGCTGAGCTTGGGCCTCAAGACAAGAGCTTCCTAATGCACAGAAAGACACTTCCAAGTGCTTTCAGATGTCAGCACCTAGGAAAGGAGTGGGGTGTAAATGGAGGCTTGAGCTGAAGCTTTGATGTGGATTGGGTTTGCAGGGCAAGGGTTTGGTAGTGGGGGGTGCAGGAGCTGCTTAAAAACTTCCCCTGTTCCTGATGGAGCCAGTGCCAGCTCGCTCCAGGACACACTGCTGGAACAGCAGATTTAAGAAGGGGGAAAAACCTGCACAGCTGCAGCTGGAGAGAGGAGTGAGAATATGTGAGAGGAACAGCTCTGCACAGACCCCCAGGGCACTGCAGGAGGAGGGGGAGAAGGTGCTCCAGGCACCAGAGCAGAGATTCCCATGCAGCCCATGGGGAAAACCATGGTCAGGCAGCTGTTTCCACTCCCTGTGCTGTGGAGGTGGAGAAAGTCAGGAGTGAAGTTGAGCCTGGGAAGAAGGGAGGGGTGGAAGGAAGAGCTTTTAAGATTTGATGTTATTTCTCATTACCCTACTCTGACTGGATTGGTAATAAATTAATTTCCCCAAGTCTGTTTGCCCATGACAGTAGTTGGTGAATGATATCTCCCCTTCCTTATTCTGACCCTGTGTTTCTTTTTCCCTGCCCAGCTGAGGAAGGGAGTGACAAAGCAGCCTTGGGGGCACCTGGTGCCCAGCCAGGGTCAGATCACCTCAGTATGGTTCCCATCTCAGGACTACAGGGGCTTCATGTTTAATTCATATCTTTCTGATTTTGAATTCCATGGTAAAAATACTGAGGATGGTTTGAAGAGCTATGGGGAGGCAGCTTAAATTAAGAGAATAAAAACCAGCCCAGCACTGCAAGCTGTGAGGAATATTTCAGATGGAGACAATTTGATGTTTATAATAGTTTTTGTCCAATTGCAGACATGCTCTGATGAGAACATGGTTTTGTTTTGCTCCCCTGGGCAGGTCTTGCCTTAAGCTGAACTGGGGCTTGTGTTGGTCACCAGGTAATAAAGGGAATGAGGTATCTGCTACATGACCCGCTGGTCTGGCAGGATGAAGTTTCCTTGCCTCTTGAATCCTTGGAGATTTTCTGCCCTGGCTGTGTGACTGTCTTGCCCTGGGGTTGATCCCTTGCTTACCAGAACTGACGAATTTCCTTTCTCCGCAGGGGACACTACACAGAAAATGAGATCTGCACAGTATCCTACCCCAGCAGAATTGGATGCTTATGCTAAGAAGGTCGCCAACAACCCACTGACTATAAAAATCTTTCCAAACAGCGTCAAGGTTCCCCAGAGGAAACACATACGCCGTACTGTGAACGGACTCGATACTTCGGGCCAGAGGTACAGCCCCTACCCATCTCAGGCCACCACGAAAACGGGCCTGCTGGCCATAGTCAAATCCCCAGCGAAAGGAATCATCAAGGACTTTGACGGGACGCGCGCGCGCCTGCTGCCGGAGGCGATGATGAACCCCCCCTCCACGCCGTACGTTGCACCAAGCACTTTATCCCACCCGCAGGCGCTCGCTCGCCAGCAGGCTCTCCAGCATGCACAGACTTTGCCGCACCCCCAGAGCATCCCGCAGCACCCTCAGGGTATTCCACAGCCACCCAGCTTACCGCACC
Source organism: Muscicapa striata striata (assembly GCA_030060385.1). Classification (NCBI taxonomy): domain Eukaryota; kingdom Metazoa; phylum Chordata; class Aves; order Passeriformes; family Muscicapidae; genus Muscicapa; species Muscicapa striata. The sequence continues at coordinate 3,648,684 of JAREIS010000079.1, forward strand.
CTCAGGGGATCCCGCAGGCGCTGCCGCACCCGCAGAGCATGCAGCAGCCGCAGGGCTTGCAGCACCCTCAGACCATGGCACACCAGACCCTGCAGCACGGCCCGAACCCGCTGCTGCAGCCGGGTTTACATGGAGGCAGAAAGATGCCAGATGCAGACGCGCCGCCGAATGTGACCGTGTCTACCTCAACCATTCCCCTCTCTATGGCTGCCACCCTGCAGCAGAACCAGCCACCGGACCTGAGCAGCATTGTGCACCAGATTAACCAGTTCTGCCAGGCCAGAGCTGGCATTAGCACTACCTCAGTGTGTGAGGGACAGATTGCAAACCCCAGCCCTATAAGTCGCAACCTGCTTATCAATGCAAGTACCAGGGTATCTACTCACAATGTCCCTACACCCATGCCTTCCTGTGTAGTAAACCCTGTCGACCATGCTGCTGCTGCTATTCCTCCTGCCTCTGTTAATGTGCCCATGGTCAATATTAACAGGGTGCCACCCGCCTACCAGAACGAAATCAAATCGGTTGCGTGGAACCAGCACCAGCTTGCACATCTGCAGCAAATGTGTGGGGATGCTGCTGGGCCTGCTGGACTCGCAGGGAAGCACCCTCAGAGAGAGATTGCAGGGCAGAGTTTCCCTGGCAAAACCTCCAACTACCCTCAAGAACTGTGCATGGGCCAGTCCTTCAGCTTGAAGCCCCCCATCGAGAAGCCTACGCCTTCTCCGCCTGTGAACGGGTTGCAAGGACCTTTGCCATACACCAATGGGCACTATTTCCAGCCCCTCTGGAATAACATTCTGCCCACGCCCAACAGTGACAGCTCTGGGTCCCAGGACCTCGCCATGCCTTTCCACGGGGGACAGCCAGCGGGAGCGCCGCTGGATTGTGCAGGAGGAACTCATTACAGAGCTGGAGCTGGCCCATCCAGCCAGAATAATGTGATGCAGACCATGGATTACCTAAGTGGGGACTTCCAGCAGTCCTGCTTCCGAGACCAGAGCATGGCCGTGCTGGGAAAAGTCCATCGGCCTCCCATGAACCGAGCACCTGAACCAACTGATAGTCGAAATCTTCATATTCAACACCCAGGGTATAGATAGGCTGCAGTCACTTTCACAGACAAAAAAAAAGTTATAGGTTTTAGTCTTAATTTTAATTAATAAGCAAGGCGTTTTTAACTTGCAAACTTGTGTGATCATTATAGTACCCATTGGAAGAAGACATACTGTATATTTAAAGAGCTTTGCTTACATGTTATCTCTCTCCTTTATGCATCAAATATTTAACATGCCTTTTGTGTCAAAGAATTTCATCACACTACTTCACTCCACAGCTGTTTCCTCACTGCAGAGTCCCCCTTTGTGCAGCTTTTTTTTTGGCCTTCTGCTGAGCAGCTCCTTGCTGGACTGAGGTTGAGTTGCTGCAGGGTTTTGCAGCCATGTGTGTTCTCCAGCTCTGGCGAGAGCGAGGTAGCATAGCTGCTTCCATTTCCATCTCAATTTCCTCACAAGATTAAGAGCAACAGAATTTTGTCAGGGAGTAGGGCTTATTTTCAACTCAAAAGCCCATTTCATTAATGCATTAAACATTGACCATTTGCACTGTCTAGAGGCCTGTGTAATTGAAAAAGAGCCTACGTTTGGAAAGAGCCAGCTAGGGGTATGTATTTAGGCTTTAATAGAGGGAGAAGCTTTTCAGCTGTTTCTTGCCCATGTTTATAATTTAGAATTTGTCCAAAGTCAAAAGTCTCTGGCAGATTTTTGTGACACTTCCTGTTTTGTGGACAGGGTATGGAGGAGGGGAGCAGCGGGTTTGGGATGAAGGCAGCCACGGGGAGCTGCCTTTCTTCGTGTTCCCCCTCCCCACTGCCCTTCCACCAGCCTCAAAGCTCATGTTGTCTGAATCCCTCGCTGCTAGGAGTCTGGCCAGCCTCACGTGAAGGGAATCCAGACCCACTGACAACTCCAAAAAGGATTCAGCCACTTCTCTGGAAGCTGGAATTACTGTCAGGGTGAGGAGATGTAGCTCAGCCCATCCCCGCTGCAGCGAGCGTGGTCCCGCTGTGGGATGGGAGGTGGTTGGTCTGAATCAAAGCTCTTCTCACAAGCCACTGTGGGATTGACAGTCCCCTGTTCCTCTCCATCAAAACACCCCAGCGGATTTAATGGAACAATTCTTCTCCCTGGGAATTAGTGAAGCTATTTATAACATCCCTTTTTCCCAGGGTCTCGGTGCCTAACTCCTTCTGTTCCTTCCCCACGTCACTTCCAGCAGCCAGTTGAGTCAGTGACTGTAGGACACTAACTACTGGGTGACCTCAGCATCTTATTCTCCTCAGTGTACCAAAACATCCCTTTCCTTTCTAACAGTCGAATTTATTGTAAGTAGAAAATTCCTCATCTCTGTTAACGAGACTAATACTTGAATATAATGATCACAATCAAGTTTGGAAATTAAAAAAAAAAATCTAAAAAGAGAAAAAAAAAGAAGAAGAAAAATTTAAAAAAATAAATGCATTGATTCTTTCTATGTACACTGGCTAAAAAAAATTATTGCTCTACACTGTAACTTTTAAGTGTAATATTTCTGTATGAATGTCGCCTGGTAGTGTGGGTTTGAGTAGCATTGTGTATGGGTGAACCCACTGGCCTCTGCCATCCACTGGCCTCCCTCACAGCCCTTGGAAAAACAAAGCCTTAAGTATTTGCTCCTTGAACTTTCCTTAATGAGCATGGTTTAAAAAAATCTTAAAGACATCATACAAAATTAAAAAAAAAAATTTAAAAAAAAAGTTTTGAAGTGACGTCATAGTTGGCTAGAGATTCTTAAAAGTTTTTCGTAAATGGGAAAATTAGAAAACATTTATTTGTATTTTTTTAATTTAGAATGTGTAGTCCTGGGCTGTAACAAATATTTAGGTTTCAAAGCTTAGCAGAGTACGTTTCTGACTCCTTGCGTAAGTTAGTACACTTATATCATGTCATTATTTAAATTCTTTTAAGTGTACTATAACCCGTTCTTTAGTGGTAACTCCTGAGCAAAGTTAAGCAATTTGACTAAAGACAGATTAAATTATGTGTTGGCTTGTGTTGCCTTATATTTAAAAAAAGGAAAAATTGCCTGATTGTGTTATGCCAAATGATAGCAACATGAAGTCCTAATTTATTGTTTATAATCGTATTCCTGCAGTCTTTGTGAAAACTGGTAAATATACATCTATGAAAGAATGAAAATCCTGAGGCTTTTCATGCAATATTTTTCTGAATCCATTCTGTTGGAGCCAGAGTTTGAGTCTGAAGCTGCTTCCCCTACAGTCACCCCATTGTTTTCCCCATCCCAAACCCAACCCCAGTGAGGGCTGTGCTCTGACCTCACCCCTCCCTGCCCAGTCAGTCACTGTAAGGTGTTCTGCTACCTGAGTCCGTTCCTTTTTACTAAATAAAACCTTGGCCTCTCCTCTGTTCTGTAGCCTGCTCCAAATCTTAACCCAGACTGTTACTAAAAGCTAATTTTTAACTCCTGCTCTTCTCCCAAGAGCCTGAGCAGAGTCCTGTGCTGTGGTGGTGGCTGCCTGGGAGCTGTTTGGTGGTGTTGGCAGCACGCTGTGAGTTTTTGGGGACTGTTCTGCACAGGTACAGCCACGACCTCTGAGGCTTTGCCCCGGTACAGCAGGACCGGGAAGCAAAAATCCTGCTGAGACTCATCCAGGTGGGACATTGCTTGAAAAAATAAGAATCATTTTACTATTAAAATATACTGAAACCTTTCATTTTGGTCTGGGAGTGAGATTTTTCTTTGAACCGACCCTTTTCACCTCTGCAGCAGCTGTGTTGTGATGGGCTCTCCATCCTTCCCTGCTCACCCCTAAAGAGAAACTGTCCTGCCTCATTCCCAGGTGGGATGTTGGGAGCAAAGGTTGGTGTAGGTGCCCAGGGTGGGGGTCTGGCTGTGGCACTGTCACCAGGGGGAGGAAGGGAAGAGCCCTGTAGTGAATTGTGTGGTAGGAGCTGTGCCCTTCTCTCTTGGAAACGTGGAAAAACCTCCTGTGGTTTTTTCCCTCTGCCTGGTGCAGAATGAATTGGAACCAAAAGGCCAGGAATGTTCTTTCTCTATGGGCTTTCCCAGGAGGTTGGTTGGTCACCAACCTTTGGGGCTCACCCTGCTGCTCCTCTTGCCTTTCTGTCCATCTGTCCATCCATGGGTCAGTGCTTTCCCCACCTCTGACTCCAGCACAAGGCTCTGCTCCCTGCTGGATCCTGGGTGCCTGCTCTGCTCCTTGAGGAATGAGCAAAGCTCAGTTGTTTCCTGAGCTCCTCACCCTCCCTCAGCAGCAGCATCCTCCCCATCCCCTCACCACTTCAGAATCCCAGATGGACATTAGGAAGATCCTGGGAAGGATAAACACGAGTGTGGTGTGAACCCTTCCTCAGGGAATCTGTGTCCTGTGTTTGGAGCAGAAGCTTTGCAGCTGTTCAACCACAAGCCCAGTTTGTTACAGCCCAAAGTGAACATTCTATAAGACACTGGTGAGTTTTCTTTAAGCTTTCCATGTCAGATGTCTCCAGGGGCCTCAGCTGCTCCCGTGGAAACCAAACTGAGCTGTTTACTGGGGATCACTGGGGAGGGAACTGGGAATTGCTGCTCTATTTCATTAAACCACAAGACTGATTATAAAGGCTGCTGCTTCTGTGCTGTGGGTACCAATTAGAATTTTCTTTATTATTGTTTTGTTCACAGGAAAAATTAAAAAAAGAGACCTGGTCCCTCTGCCCCTTCTGCTGATTTTAAGCAGTGTGAGTGTGTGGGGCTTGGGTTGTCCCAGAGGGAATTTGGGGAAAAGTCTGCATGGGTTTCTGGGATAGGAGTGTATCAGGCAGAGTCTGGCTGACTGCTCCAATAAGATGGAAGGTTTGGAAAAACAGAGAATCTCAGAGAGGAAGGTGCTGAAATAATAGTTAAAAATAGGAGTTGAGGAGGGGGTTTGAGTCCTGCCAAAATTTTAGAGGGAATTTGTAACATTTGTAGTCACCTCCCAGAAGGTGGGACCTGACAGGGTTTCTTTCCCTCTCCCAGGATTGTACATCTCATTTAATCTTTGCTTCCATCTCTCAGAAGGACAAAACTCCAACTCCATTTCCTGTGCTCACTGCAAACCTGAGTGTCAAAATCCCTCTTTCCTACTGTTCCCATTGTTCCCCAAATACTATGGACATTTGGTTCCCACATGGTTTTCCTGGAATTTGGGCTAAACCAGGCAGCTACGAAGAGCTGTTTGCCCGCAGGCACTGCTGCATCCCTCTCCAGCATCCGGAAATTCCAACAGAATCCATCAGAGCTTCTGGATCCTCTTCTTCTCTGTCTTGAAGCTTCTTTGGTATCTGCTTTCTTCATCCATCCCCCCAACAGGAACAATCTCTTCTGCAAGGAGTTTTCAGGAGACTTTCTCATCATCTCTGCAGCCAGTTGGATCTGGAGTGAGGATCTGGTGGAAAAAGATCCAGCAGGGACTTGGTGTGAGCAGCTGCTGCCTCCACTGAGCAATCACCTACAGCCACAGCTAAGCTGAGGGCTTTGAGTAAAATCCAACATTTTAAAACTTCTCCTTTAGGGCCAAATAAATTTTTCTCCCAAAGGTTTTGACCCAAGGTAGGCAACACCCAGAAGTTCTCTGCAAACTCCAGCAGCTCCGGCAGCTTGTGATGTTTGGAGAGGAGCAACACTGGGGAGGCTGCAAAAATTCAGAGCTGGAAAAAATCCTGCTCCTTGTGGGGTCCTGCAGGGTCCAGAGGGTGGAGGAGCCAAAGGAAAGGGGCAGATTGTGCTCAGCTGCTGGAGGAGCACACACTGGACACCCTCCAGCAAGAGCTGCTTTTCGGATGCTCTTCAATGTTCAGCAGAGCCAAATTGCAATAAAATTACTGGAGTGTTTTATCTGCTTAGTTTAGGTTAATTTCAAAGCAATTGGGTACAGGCTGTTGATTCTGCTGGGTGGCTGCAAGCCTGAGAGATGTACCAAAAATGAAGTGAAATTGCTCCAAAAAACTGCTGTGAAATCTTGTCAACTTTCACTGCCCTTAAACCCCTCAGTCCTGGGGACAAATGGGGAGGGAAGGGGCCCAGATGGATCTTTAATAAAGGATGTGCAAAGCAAATTTTTCTCACATTTTTCTCCCCATACAATATCAATGTCTGGTTTCATTGTCTTGGAGAAGAATCAGCTCAAATAGGGGCTCTATGGTGTGAGCAGATGAAGTGGTTTTACCAAAAATCCTCCCTATCTACAATCCCAGAGGTTAAAAAGGTTTGGGAGTCATTTAGGGCATCTCCACTCTGGTGGGGTCTTGCACAGGCAAAGGGCCCTCCAGGTGGGGTGTCCCTCGATTTTCTGGTATTTAATAAGGTCTTCCTCTCTTAATTTGAGCATCTTCTGAAATTCCTTCCAGTGTCCCAGCACAGAGTGAGCTGGCAGCACAAACCTTCAGAATAAACCCTCAAACCAACAAGTCGCCAGGAAGTTTATTTTTATACTTGATATTTGAGGCTAAATTTAGTAGCAAAAATCGATTTGTCTCCCTCTCCTCTGTGAGCATTAAGAGCATCTCCCCCCTCCTGCTTTCCTGCAGCCCCGGCCCTGGCAGGGAATCGCTGCTGAAGGTTAAGAGGTGCTCCAAGATCCGCCTGACATTTCCAGCCACGGAGCTGGAGTGCAGCACCCACAGCACATCCCAAACAGGGCTGGGAAGGGGCAGGAAAAGGGGGAAAATCAACCCAAGCAGGGAAGGCAGAGACTGAGGTAGGGACAGGGACAACTCCAAGCTCCCAAGGTTGTTTTTTCTCCTCCTTGGCTTCCCTGAGATCACACAGGAGCTGCTGCCCAGGCTTCCTCCAGCAGAGATTCTCACTTTTATTTTATAAATTATATATGGATTTTGATTTTATTTGATTTCTTTTAAAGTGGTTGGAACAAAGGGTTGCCAACATCCTGTGTGTGGCCTGCTCAGAGGGGCAGAGCTGTCCCTGTACTCTGTGTGGGGAGTGTGTATATGTACACACAAACAAATCTATAGAAATAAAATGTACGTAGTAAATATAAAATAAATATAAAATATAAAATGTAAAATTTATAAATTATAAATTATTATAAATTATTATAAATTATTATAAATTATAAATTACAAAATATACTATATAATATATAAAATATAAAAGGATATAAGGATAAAAATTATAAATAGCTATTAAGTAGAAATTAAATGTATGATAAATACGAAGTATGGAAGATGTGCAAACATACAGATAAAATTTCTATAATATAAAATTATATAATATAAAATACTAAAATACTATGTAATGCAATTATATTGATATATGAAATTTAATATAATAAATATATATTATATATTAAATTTTAAATATTTTAAAGTAATATATATTATATAATATTACATTATTATATCATATATATATTATTTATAAAATCTAAAAATCATAAAGTGTGTAAGAATAAAATGCATATTTAATACTAATTACAACCATTTATTAATGTAATAATTATAATTATTAGAATAATAATAATGATGATGATAATTATTATTCATTAATATAAATTATAAGGCTATAAATGTCTATTAACACCTTCCCCTCCCCTCGGTCCCCACGCGGCGGCGCCACCGAGCCGAGCACCGGGCGGGGACGGGAACACGGGGACACCGGGACGGGCTGGGACCGGACACCGGGACGGGCCAGCACTGGTCACCAGCATGGGCTGGCACTGGGCATTGACACATGGGTGGCACAGGGCACCAGCATGGGCTGAAACTGGGCACCAGTATGGGCTGGCAATAGACTGGCAGTAGTCGCCAGTTTGGGCTGGCACTGGTCACCATTATGGGCTAGAATGGGTAACCAGTATGGGCTGGCACTGCCACCATTGTGGGCTGGCACTGGGCACCAGTACAGGCTGATACTGGGCACACCAGGCACCAGTTTGGGCAGAGCTGTTCTTATCAGGGGCTGGCATCAGAAATCAGAATGGGGCTGGCACTTGGCACCAGGATGGGGTGACACTGGGTGCCAGTGTGGACACCGGCACAGGCTGGCACTGGACACCAGAATGGGCTGGTGTTAGATACCGGTTTGGTGGCCCAGTACGGGCTGGCACTGGGCACCAGTACGGGCTGGCACTGGGCACCAGCATGGATTGACATTTCTCTCCACTGCAGGAATGGCACTGGGCACCAGTACGGGCTGGCACTGGGCACCAGTACAGGCTGGCACTGGGCAGTGCTGTGGGCCCACAATGGGCACCAGTTTGGGCAGGAACTGTGCACTGGTACAGGCTGGCACTGGGCACCAGCAAGGACAGGAGCATTGCCCAGCTCCCCAGGGGCTGCCTCACCGGGCTGGGATCTGCTCATGGGGACATTCCCGGGGTGGGGGAAATGGGGTGTGGGGACACCCCCGGCAGTGTTGCCCCCCCAGCCCAGCCAGGGCCGCAGGGTGCAGCTAATTAGGGGCTAATTGCATTAAACCGGAGCAGCACTAATGCAATTGTGGGATTATCCTGCAGAGACAGCGACCCCCCCATCGCTGCCGGGGTGATGGGGTGGGTCAGACACACGGAGCTGGGGCCTGATCCAGCCCGAACCCCCCCAGTCTGCCCTAGTGCCCCCCACCATCACCCACCCCCTGTTCGCTCGGTATCCCGCCCTCCTCCGGGGCGTTAATTACCCCAGCGCTAACGAGGCCTTGATGGGACAGAGGTGGGTCCTGCAGGGGAACAGCCCCCGGGGCTGGCGACCCCCCCAGCCCGGCACATGCCCGCTGCTGCCGGTGATTACCGAATTAACCGGCTCCATCTGAGCCCGTCTGCTGCGGGATGTGGGTCAGGGATTACCCCTCTCCGTGCCCCCCAGCCCAGCCCCGGCTCTCCCTGTCCCCAGCACCCACGGCCACACCCAGGAGCATCCCCCGCTCCTGCCACCCCTATCCCAGAGCAAGGAGGTTCAAGCGGCCGTAATAAATACAAGAAAAGTTTATTGAAAAGAAAGAGATGTGGGGAGGGGGCAACAGCCCCAGCCCGGGGTAATAAATAACAACCTGGGGAGCACCAGTTTACAAAATATGGCTCTGGGCAGTGGGGTCCTGCAGGGTCCCCAGAAAGGCTGGCAGGGGCTGCTGGGCACCTCGGGGAGGGGCTCAGGGGGCCCAGCCCCCTGGCACCCCCGGGCACCTGAGAAGGGGCTGCTGGACAGTCCCAGCCCCAGGAGAGATGAGGGAGCAGCCCCATCCCTGCCTGCCCTGAGAGCCACCACGGCACCCCAGCAGCGTCCCCAAGGCAGGGGACACTGGCTGCAGGGGCTCAGCACCACCTGGGGCACCCCTGGCGGGCGCCCCGGTCACATCCTGGCCCCCTCCGGGGCTCAGGCCAGGATCTTCTGGGGGATCTCCACCGAGGCTTTGATGAAGATGGCGTTGTCCCGCACGTAGTTCCGCTTCCTGATGTCCTCGTGGGAGATGAACTTGGGGTAGCCGAACCCCAGGGTGCTCTCGTCCAGGGAGCTGCGCGAGGCTCCCGGCTTCTGGAAGTTCTTCCAGTTGGGGTCGGGGTGGAAGGTCTCGGTGATGTGCTGGGGCTTGGAGAGCGAGGGGTCGCTCTGGTCCAGCAAGGAGAAGGTGACGCGGTAGGAGAAGGGCCACTCCAGCAGGTTGTCGTACTCGCCCGGCAGCACGCGGATGTAGACGGAGAGGTGGCTGCTCTCGCCGCTGCCGTTGCCGTTGAGGAAAGCCGACACCTGGAGCTTGTAGCCGTACTTGTGGGTGTAGAACGGGGGGCTGAAGAACTCGTAGTTGCTGCGGGCTTTGGCCTCCTGCAGCTTGCGGGCGTAGTCGGCGATTTTCCAGATGAGGATCCCGTCGCTGCTCACCGACAGCTCCTCCATGTCCCGGCGCAGCTCCAGGATCTCCTGCCGCTGCCGGCTCACCAGGGCACACACCATGCCCAGGTGGGTCTTGGTGCTCTCCTCCAGGTGCCGGCCCATGGCCAGCTTGGGGCACTGCGGGGACAGTGGGATTGTCACAGGAGGGTGGCAGGGACAGCGTGGGGACAGGAGAGGAGGCACCGTGGGGATAACATGGAGATGTCAGTGCAGCATGGGGTACTGGGATGTCATGGGGACACAGGAGTGGCACAGAGACACCTGGCTGGGGTGACAGAGGGACACTTGGGTGGCAAACACAGGGGTGAGGCCATGGAGCCACATGGATGGGACTGAGCTCAAGGGATGGGACAGACGTCAGGGCAGGAGCAGTGTGGGGGTGTTGTGGGGCACAGGTGTGACATGGCAGGGAGAGCAGTCTGTGTCCACAGATGCCAGGGCAGGCTGGTGACAGGGACAACACTCACCCGGTGTTTGCAGCCAGCTTCCTTGAAAGGGCACAGCAGCATGGCAGTGCTGCAGCTCTCCTTGAGGTGGGTGGGCACATCCTCCCGGGCGATGCTGGGTGTCCCACACTGGTTGGGGCACGGCACGGGGTACCGGGGACACTGGTACTGGTGGTTCTGCGGAGCAAGAGAGGCTGTCAGCTGGGGCTGGGAGCTGGCAGGGTGAGGGTCCCCATGGGCTCCATCTCACCTGGATGGTGTCAAAGACGAACTCCTTGGAGCAGTAGGTGCAGGGCTGGGTGCGCTTGGGGCACTCGGACAGGGCGTGCTGGGACAGCAGGCGCCGCATCATGCGGGCCCCACACTTGTTCTCACAGTACACGCTCTCCTGGGGACAAGTGCCCTGGTGGCCCTGGGGACCACGACAGTGTCATCACCCTCTGGCTGCCCTCACCAGCCAGCCCTGACAGGGATGTGGGCACAAAGTACCCACACAGCGAGATGGAACAATGACCCAGAGCCCACATGTCCACATCCCCCTAAGGCTGTCCCTGCCATGGTGTGTCTCCCAGTGTCCCCATACCCAGGCTGCCCACTGGGGTACCCACACATCCCAACTACACCCCATGGCACCCTGGCCAGCTGTGTCCCTCACAGTGTCCCCCCCACTGCCCACCTCGAATGCCTCCCCAGTGAAGTCGCTGGCGCAGAACTCGCACTTGACCCTGCGCTTGGGGCAGCCGTGCTGGACGTGCTCGGGGAGGTCCCGGCGGCTCAGTTTGGCGCTGCACCGGTTGGGACAGGGGATCACGTTGAAGCCACAGGTGCCGAGATGGGCCTGGGGAACACAGGGATGGTGATGGAAAGGCCACAGGGCACGACTTTGTCCCCCTCCATCCTCCCAGATCCTACCTGGAGGTGCTTGATGAGCCCGCTCCAGCGGCAGCCCTCCTCGCTGTGGATGCAGCGGATGGCCAGGCTCAGCACCTGCGCCTCCAGCTCGGGGTCGGGGTAGATCTGGAGGGGCAGCAGCGGGGTATCAGCATCCTGCACCAGGCTCTGGGGGCACACAGCCCCCAGCACAGCCTGGCTGGGAGCCTTGGGCACACTGCCCAGGGCCGGATCCCCCCCGGGCACACCAACAAGCGCCCTTTGTCGGGAGCGAGTTTCCGCTCCCGGCCCCGCGGCACAAAGGGCTCTTGCTTCCGCCCGGGCGCCCGTGCCAGGCCGGTGTGTCTGTGCCAGGCGCTGTGCAGAGCCCGGGGACAGCCCCTTGCTGGGGATGTCCCCTCGGAGCAGGGTACCCATCCGTGTGCCAGGCTCACCTTGGCGTAGTCCAGGGGCAGCTGGTCCTCTGGGCACTTGAAGACGCCCTCGCTGCAAGACACAGAAGGCTCGGGGTCACTCGGGGAGTGGCACGTCACCGGTGACACAGCCACCATGTCCCACCGGGTCCCTGCCATCCCACCCCAGGACACTGGCGCTGTCCCTGAACTGCTGAGCACTCACCCCGTACCAAATCCAGCCGCCACCCTGGGGGAGTCACGGCTCTAATCCTGCTCCATCTGTCTGAGCTGGGAAATGCCCCCGCCAGACACCCCCCCCACCCCCGGCCGCGGTCCCCAGGGGCCTGGGCCAGCCGCGGTGAGAGTGGCACCATCTGGAGCCCGGCAGCCCCTGGCCCATCCCGGCCCCTGGGATTAAGGAGGGTGCCGGCCAGGAGGGGGCCGGCAGGGGCCGGGGCGGCCGCAGCCCCAGGTGCCGGGGCCCAGGGGAGGTGGGGGAGGGCAACAGCTGGGCGCCAGATGTGCAGCCCTGATGTGCAGCCCTGGGGCTCCTGCTCCACAGGAAATGGCCCCAGCAGCCACCACGGTGAGTCAGGACAGGGACAGGCAGCTGTCCTGGGGGGGGTCCCCATCCTGCTGGGCCCCAGGATGGGGTGGTCTTCCCAAGAGCTGTCTCCGAGGTGGGAAGGGCCCTGCTCAGCCCAGAACTGCAGAGGAGGAGCATGAAGTGGATATAGGGACCCAGCTAAAGAGGCAGCCTGGCCTGTGACAAGGCTGGCCAGGAGTTACTGTCACCTCTGGTCTGCATATCACTGTCCCAGAGTAGGGGAGGGTGTCCATGCCCTATCCCCAAGGGACACTGAGGTGGGAGACCACAGGTGCTGACCACAGGGACATGCAGCAGGGACACAAAGGGACCCTGTGGCTCTAGTGTCTTTGCAGTGACACTGGACAAGGCTGTCCTGCCTGGACAGCCCTTGTGCCCATCTAATCACTGCATGTCCTTGGCAGGCACTGGCATGGCCTCGACCAGAGCTGCCAAGTGGATGTGAGACACCAGGACAGAGCCAGCAGTGCCCCCGGGCACGCGCCAACCTGGGCTGCCCGGCCATGGCACGGTCATGTCCTCTGTGGCCACCACCCCTGCGCTGGGAGTGCAAGTGAACCCCAGGAACCACAGCCCTGTGGGGCGTGATCCACGTGGGGAACGGCTGCAATCAGCTCTGCCACGTGCCCACTGTGTCTGTTGCAGGTGTTTTTGTGGGAGTCATCGGGATCCATCGAGATAAAGAGATCCGAGACAGGGCTGGGCACCCGGCCCTTCCCGGGGAGCCCGTGGCATTGCCCCGTGGCATTGCCCCGGGGCTGGGATCACTCTGCTGCCTTCCCAGGGCTGCCAGCTGTGCCTGCAGCCCGTGCACGGTGTTGGGGTGCTGGGGCTGGGGGGGAAAGTGGGACGATGACCCGAAGCCAGCGCCTAATCCCCGACAAAGCCTCCCCATTCCTCACGCTTGGCCGGGCAGGGAATGTGCTGAGGCAGCACCCGGGGGGACCGTCCTTGCCTCTGACCTTCACGGCGCTTTGGGGCACAGCGAGGTGATGGGGCGGAGAACCCCAGCATGCCCCCGCACCCCTTCCCAGCGCCGCGGTGGGGCTGGATGGCTCAGCCCATGGGATCCCCAAACTGATCCGCGGCAAACGGGTTGTGCTCGGGGGGCAGGGGGGGACCCCCCCAGGCCATTCCCCCCGGCAGAGCGGAGGTGCTGCGGGAAGGGTGCGGGGGAGGGGGGGACAGATGCGCTCTGACACGTGCACCGGGGAACGCCCGGTTTCGCAGAAACCGGCCCCGGTGACGGCGGTGCCCAGGAGCCGTCCCCGGGCGAAGGTCGCTCCGCCGTGGAAAGGCCCGGGATGAGCTGTCACCGCCCGGAGAGAGCACGGGCACCCCCTCGCCGCGCCCCGCGGGACCCCCGGGACCGTGAACCGGGACAGCACCGGCCCCGCACGTGTGTCCCGGCTGCCGGCACCGGTACCGGTACTGGGCTTGGGGGTCCCAAACTCCCGGGGTCGGAAGAGGCCCCGTCTCCTCGCTCCCGGCCAGCGCACATGGCCGGGTCGCGCTCACCCGTGGGCTCGGGGACACCGGGGTGGCCGCACAGCTCTCCCCAAAAACACCCCCGGCCACTTCCTCCGGCGGGGCCGGGGCAGGAAGGGGTTAAGCTCGAATCTCGAAACTCGCCGCTCCGGGCTTCACCCGGCCCTCCTCTTCCTCCTCCTCCTCAGCGAAAGGGGCCACGGGCCGCTGCACCCGCGGGGCGGCTGTCACGGGCTGGGCGCGCCCGCACCCCCTCCCTGCCCCGGGGCACCACCGGGCACCCCGCACCTTTCCCCGGCCTGAGGCATCCCTGGGTGCCCCGCACCTTTCCCGGGGCACTCCGCGCCTTTCCCCGGGCATTCCGCGTCTTTTCCCGGGGCACACCGCAGCCGTTCCCCGGCCCGGAGCACCTCCGGCACCCTGCATCTTTCCCCAGGAGCCCCGCACTCCCAGGCACCCCGCGCCTTTCCGGGATATCCCGCATTCCCTCCCGGGCCCGGGGCATCCGTACACCCGTACACCGCACTCCGAGCCCGGCCCAGGGCACCCGCACCCCTCTCCGGGGCACCCCCGCACACCGCAGCCCTCTCCGGGGGACGGGGGGGCGGCGGTGGCGAGGAGCACCCGCTGCCCCGCGGGGTGCGGAGCCCCGGATCGGGCGGTGCGGGGTGCGGAGCCCCGGATCGGGCGGTGCGGGTTGCGTTACCGGGGCACCCCACGGCAAGGGAAGGGGTGCGCGGAGTCACCGCAGGTCGGGTCGCCCGTGGGGTGATGCGGGGTCTCACCTGAGGAACTCCTGCAGGCAGGTGTCGCAGAAGCGGTGGCCGCAGGTGGAGACGCGGACGGGCTCCCGCATGGGCTTCCCGCAGAGCGGGCACAGCACCCGGCGCCGCGGCCGCTCCAGCAGCTTGTAGTCGTAGCCCGGCATCCCGCCGCCGCCCCGCGCCCGCCGCCGCCGCCCCGCGCCCGCTCGGCTCCGCGCTCCGCGCCCGGCTCCGCCCGGGGGCCGGACGGGGCGGTGGGACCGGCCTGAGCCCGCCCCGAGAGGGGGACGGCATCGGCATCGCCACCGCCCCCCGCCCGGACCCCGCCTCCCCGCCCCGCCGCCGCTCGGTGTCCCGGGGGCTCGGGGAGCATCGCACCGGGGACAGCCCCTGCAAGGGGTTTGGGGTTCAGCACATCGCGACAGCCACCCTGGGGACTTGGGGAGCACCGCAGGGGGCACAGCCCTCTGGGGGGGTTTGGTACCCACTGCACTGGGAACAGCCACCCCAGGAGTTTGGGGAGCATCAACATCACATCACACATGGCCCCCTCACCCACTGCAGCCTCCCTGGCCCAGGGCTGGGCTCTGGGGGCACACACTGCGGTGTCCTCGCTGACCCTACATGCCCTCCTTGACTCAGAGGTGTCCCAGGGGTGCCACACTCCTGCAGGCAGCCCGAGGCCACGGTTGTGCCCCTGAGCGAGACTGGAGCTGGGATACAGCTCCCAGTCCTGCTCCTACCACAGAGAGCAGCTCTGTCCCAGCCATCACCCACAGCAGGACATGGAGGGGCTGCCCTGAGCCCTCCACACCGCAGGCACAAGGGGACACACGCTCCTGTGGCTTTGTCTGCTGGGAGCTCACGCCCCAGGCTGCAGCCAACAGCCTGCCTCCAGCCACGGTTTGTAACTGAGCAAGAGCCTGGAGGAGGGAGAATAAAAGCAAATCTGTCTGGCTCCAGCCCCCTCGTCACTCTTTCAGAAATCAGAGCAGCATATGGGAGTATTTGCCCCTTTCCCCAGAGATGGAGCTGAGCAGATGACAGGCTGTGAGCATGTGTTAGTCCCACCAACGCTCACTCCAGCCAGCTTCCCATTAAGGGTGGCAGTTGCTCCAGACCCAAATGTTAGCAGTTTTCAATTAGCAAATGGCAGAGGAGAGGGATTCCTGGGGGACACGCTGAGCAAGTCGAGCTCTATCACTTGTCAATCAAGGAGCTCACGTTACCCTTCTCCCCGAGAGGCTCTGCTTAAAATAAAACCCTGCAGCAGCCCGGGGGGAGGCAGCCTGCTTGCTGCCAGAGCTGCCAGTGAGGGGATGTGTGGCTCATTTCTGGGGTTACCCTGAGGGATTGCAGGTTGTTTTGAGCTGTACTGAGGCTCCCAAATATCAGGGAACCTTGTACTGGGGTACACTGAGCACGAGCTGCCATCAGCAGGGTATTTTCCAAGAGATGTGAGTCGCTGCTCGGACGATGGAGAGCACTGAGCTAAACTTTAACCAGCTCCCAGTGATACTGGGAACCCGACAGGTAAAAACAAGTGACAGTGGGCAACTGTACAGGGAGCAGTGGGGAGCAGCAGCCACCTTGAGCTGAGGTTGAGGTGCTCCCCAGCCGGGTTTGCTCAGGGCTGTGACACCCCCAGGGCAGGATCTACCAGCAGCCCCATGGTCCAGCTGGTTCTGCCACTCTGTGCCAGCAGAGCCCAGAGCCAGGCTGTCTCAAACAAGAGATAGGCACAACCCAGACACTCCCTGACACGCTGTGACCTGGCCCTGGCTAAAAACTGTCCCAGGATATCACTCTGGGACAAGGTTCAGGCCAAAAGGACAGCTCCTCGGTATCCTGGGGGTTGATGGGACTCCAAAGACTGGACACATCAGTCCTGTAAACACAGGCAGCCTGTGCCTCCGATGACAACCATGAAACAGCCGACTTTTATCATTATTTACTGCTTCTCTTTGATGTTTTAAAATTATTCTTCCCCAACCTCACTGAAGAGCATCTCTGCTAATTAGCCAGGAGCTGACAAAGCCATCAGAAGGTGCTGGCTGTGCCGGCAGGGCGGCTGGGAGGTGTCAGACCCTGCAAACAAAGATCCCTCCTTTTCCCCTCTCCCTAAGCAAAGCCCTCCCCGCACTCAACATCACAGCCAGGCATTTGTCTCACACAAAGGCGACACTCAGGGCAATTCCCTTTGTGGAGGTGATATGTTCCCTGTCTCCCATGATGGGTCACTTCTTGAACCCATCTGAGCTCGGAGAGGCCTCTTGTCCTCTTCCCCAGCCTCTCCCTGCTACTCCATCCCTCCGCCTTCTATTTAACTTAAACTGGAGGGACAGAAAACCAACGCTCCGGCTTCTAAAGAAGTTAAGGTGGAGCCTTTCGCCCCAGGGGAAGGAGTGGGGAGAGTCTCGGCTTCTGGGGCATGGTGCCCAGGGAGGGCAGGGGTAAGGGATCCAGGCAGGCGGACAGAGGGACAGCAGCCGCACCTCCTGCCAAAAGCCTCGTGGGAATGAGGATACGACCTCGACAGAGGTGCTCGTATCAAAATAAATCAGCTCCGGGATCAGCAGGCGGTTTGGGCTGTTTCCTGCTACAGTAATCGTCCCAAGTCAGCAGGATCTTCTTTGGAACAGGGACAGCCTTTCCCTGGGTGACAATGGCCAGAGGGGACCCGGCAGCCTCATCCCAAATCACCTCCCCTTCCCGCTGCCCTCCGGGCCTGCCTTTCCTTAGCAGGAAGAGCTGCGGGGACACTGCTCCACCAGCAGCTCAACACAACACAGGAACAAAAAAAGGATAAAGGGAGAAGCCCTGAGACCTGCAGATTTCACCGGGAGCTTCTGCGGGGAAACAAAGCACAGACGTGAGGAATGCAAGTGGCCTATTTGCCCGGGCTGCTCTCTGCCTCCGGCAGCACGGACATGCCTCGGCTTGTCGTTCCAGGAGCTTTTGTTGCTCGGGGCTGGGGGCCTCTTTGTTTCCTTTACCCTTTCGCCAGGCTTGGTCACAGCCGGGTATTAAATTATTCAAATGATCTTGCTGGGCTTCACAGCTGAACTCCTGTGTGGAGAGCCCAGGCTGTGAAATCCCGAGGGCTGGAGCCCCCGGCCCAGCACAAAGTGCACTGGTCCACACTGGTTTCTCCAGTCTGGAGCAAAAAATCCCAATATTCAAGCTGGTGACACCTCCAGCGCCAGCATTGCAGTGCAAAGGTGTCATAAAGCCATAAAATAATCCACCTAACACCAGTACACTGATAGGAACTGGGTGAGGGGGGGCCGCACCCCTGGATTTGGCAGCCCAGATGGAGCAGGAAGAGCTTGGTTTCTGAAGCAGTGGCATCTTGGTACAAAATAAAAGGTGTCAGAACCTCTGTCCTGCCTACTGCTGTCCCAGCCAACCCTCAGCCCTGGCAAGGCTGCAGGAGGAACACCAGCCCCTTCCTATGGGATGTGTTTGAATGTGGTGTGGGGCAAGGGGAGCCCTGAGCACTCTGAACAACACAGACAAGAGAAATCTGATGCTGGAAGGAGCTGGAGCTGCTGCCAGCTTCACACAGGGAGGAGAGGCAGTGGCCCAGAGGGGCTTTGAGGCAATTGAACCCAGCCCTGGTGCCCAGGTTGGTCTGGGAAGGGAAAGCACCTTCCCCAACACCGCGCTGAGCCGTCTCTGTAACCTGCAGCGCAGGAAAGTGCCAAAGGACTGGCAGAACCTTTGAATTCCAGTCGGCTTCCTGGGATAGCAGGGTGTAACCGCCTGAAAAGGCAGCTCCACAAGAAACAAAAAAGACAGGGAAAAACCCGTGCACCCACCCTGCCAGGAGCCAAACAGGGAGGCTGTGTCTGCAGCCAGGGCTGCACACGCCTCTCCCGGCCGGACGGGACCTGCTCCCTTCCCCAGCCGGAGCCTGGGAGGCGAGGGAAGGAAGGGCAGGAGAGCTGCAGAAATTCATTACCTTCCACATGACAGAGGGATCAGTTGCCTTTTACCAGAGCCCGTCGAGGTTTCCCTCATTGAAAACAGGAAAGAATCACAAAAATAATTAGAGAGATTTCATCTCAGCCAGCTTATGAAAGCACCGACTTTATGCACAACAGATTGGCAACAGCACAAAGATGGATGTGAAAGGCAGGAGCATTTGCAATGTCAGACAGATCAGAGACAGAAGCTCATCAAAAAATCGCCCAGGGCAAATGTAAGTTAAAAAAAGAAAAGAAGAGGGAAAAAAATAAAGGAAAGGAAACGACCCTTCTGGAGACAAAAAACGTGACTCCTGTCCATAACACATGGATGTGCTTCTCCTGCCTGCAAAGACCCCTGGTGAAAACTCATCAGCTCCCTGGACAAATCTGGGTTAAAAAACCTCAAGTACTGACGATCACTGGCTGTGTTTTGCTGCCTTCCCTAGCTCAGCTGGGAGCCAGTGAGCCGGTCAGCAGCAGGACTGAGGGGCCTGAGGACAAATGTCAGCTGGAGGATCCTCCAGCAAGCTCCTGGGGCCAGGGGACGCTGTAATTGGAAAGCTCCAGGTGGCATTTGTGGAGAGCTGTGCAGCACAGGGAGGCTGCTTGTGCTGAGCTCGGCCAGCCGTGCAGACAGGACCCTCTAAAGTGTGCTCAATAAATGGGTGAAACGTTTTAGGGGGGGATGGGAAAGGACAGACTTCTCTAATTAGCAAAGAGGTTTGCATTTAGTCACCCAGCACAGTGCCTGGGGCCCTGACTCCAGACGCTGCTGTGCAAAGGCTGACAGCTCTCTCAGACACGGAGCTGTCAGCCTGGGCTTTGTAACCAAAAACAGTTTCCACAGAGGAAAACAACCTCTGTGCTCCTCTTCCACACAGGCACTTCCAGCAGGGAGGAGAAGAGGCACAGTGTGACCCCCTGAAGGCAGTGCTCGAGCTCTGGGCACGTCCAGGGCAGCGACTCTCAGGCACTGGAGGTTCACAGTGACAATTCAGTAAGTGAGACCAGCTCTGGTTCCTTGGGAACCATCGTTAGGAGCTCTCTGTTTCCAGACTGCTGCCTTCAGAGTGCAGCTGAGGAGCTCTGGAGCCTGGAGTGTGTCTGAGCCAGGCCACCATGGGCAGCAGGAAGAGCAGGATGTGGCTGCTCTCACTCACTGGGAAGGCGACTCCTCCACGACCGCTGAAATAAAAAGGGTAAAAGCCAAGATTTAGCTGGAAGCCCCACCTTGATGAAGCTACAAGAAGTGTTCTGCCCCACACAGGCCTGATACCCAACAAATGGGCACCAAAATCCCTGTCCCTTTCCCTACAGGAAGCCACTGCAAGACCTCAGTAGTGGCACAGCGAGGCAACGCCCAGCAGACAGAGCCCAAGCAGGACAAAAAGCAGTAACTAGAGGTTTGTACTCTCCTCCTCCTCTCCAGCCTGGCTTCTCCCAGTTATTCTGTTTGCAGTGGGATTGAGAGAAGGGAGCAGCAGCAGCTCATGATAACCTGGGCAGCAACCCACGCCAGTCAAAAGCAGAGT
This sequence comes from Muscicapa striata striata, assembly GCA_030060385.1. Lineage (NCBI taxonomy): Eukaryota > Metazoa > Chordata > Aves > Passeriformes > Muscicapidae > Muscicapa > Muscicapa striata. The sequence continues at coordinate 3,668,719 of JAREIS010000079.1, forward strand.
TGGCCCCAATGGGAGAAGCAGAACGGCCGCCCCAAAGGTGGAGTGCAGCTTGCCTGTGCCAGAACCTCCCAGGCCAGATCACAGCAGCAATGACATCACATGTGTCACCAGATCTCGTGCTCTTGCTGGAGAAATTTCCAGGCAGATTGAGCTGTGTGAAAGCCCAAATCTCAGCTCTTTACAGAGCCCTTAGTGCTTTTTTGCACGCTGGTTGCTGAGGGATGCTGGGGTAGGCAAGGCTGCTGCCCTCACACCGCTGAGTTTGCACTCCCAGGACTGGGACAGGACAAGGTTTTGGGCAGAGGGACAGCAGTGGGGCTGCACACTCAGTTCCTGCTCTTACAGTGCTGCAGGTGGGAGCCCACAAACCAGCTGCCACAGAGTGGCAGCTCCAGCAGCGGAAGGGGAGAGCAGCCTGCAGTCTTCCTGCGGAGACAAAACCCCTTTACTCCCATGACAAATGCCCTACTTGTTCCCGAGCCTGGGGACTCGGCCATTCCCGTCCCCTTCACGTGGCAGTGCACATCACATGAGAGCTGGGCACTTGCAGGGGAGGAACAGAGCCAGGGCCCATTCCACTGTGTCGGGGCCATCGGCCGGGCCTCCTCCCCTCCGGGCTGTAATTAGCCTCCTTGAAGTGGGCTGGGACTGGAATCCCTCAGCCCAGGCTGAGGCCATCATCAGCCCAGCAGAGGAGGAAGAAAGGCCCCTGCAGCAGTCTGGGCCAGGCTCCCATTGTACATCCAGGCAATGGAAGGGCAGGTCACGCCACGGGCACATTTTAACCGAGCCACGATGCTGCCTTTGGCCCGAGCAGAGAGGAACCACAAAACCATTGCTATCTTTTCCAAACCACAATGGAAAGGCAGCAGCCAAAATGACGCCTCAAATCTCAGCTTCTATTTCAGCAGCATCAATTAGAGAACTGCTCTTTTTGGATGCTCTGTGGACTGCTGGCACGCCAGCTCCCCGCTGGCCGCAGCTTGGCCAGCCTACCTGTCTGGGAGTGCACGAGACAGCCTCTGCCATCCCTTTGCTCCCCTTGCCCAGTGGGAGAGGCAGTGTCACAGAGCTGAAGAGCAGCAGGGGAATTATTTTGGGCTTGAAGTTATTTCTATTCATCTACAGTTCAAGAAGGACTAGAATAAAACTGAGCTTACATGCCAGGGTTACTCGGCACAGCTCTGGTCACAAGGCATTGTGTCTGGCTGGGTCCTCATGGCAGGATTCACAGGGACAAAGCCTTTACTCACGCTTTACTGCCAGCAGAGTGTTCCCGTGGCAGCAGGCGACAGAGGTCACCAGGTATGGATGTGTCTCCTCCAGCTGCACTGGCCTGGGCACTCCCGTTTCCTCATCCTTCCTGCCCAGGCGTCCCCTGGCTCCTTTCCCCCATGTGCACACCTCACCATCTGCAGAGGGATATAAACACCTTGCTGCACACCTGCCTTGGCCACAGCAGAGGCCAGCCAGGGCCTGCTGCAGCCCAGGACATGGGGGCTTCAGCCTCACCTGCTCCAATGGCCACAGTGAAGGCATCTCCACAAGCCACCACGGTGACCTTCATCGTCTCGAGCCCCACAACCAGGTGGGGCACGCGGCTGTTGCGGCAGGAGTTGGTGCCCAGCTGCCCGTGCTGGTTGCTCCCAAAGGTGTAACAGTGGCCAGAGGCTGACAGCACAGAGGACTGGGTGTCACTTGGGGCACACTGAAACCCCTGAAGCTCTTTGCTGTCTCCAGGCAGAGCATCCTGCTCCACAGAGCAGGGTGTCTCTTGAGAGACTGCCCATGGGAAATAGGCAGAAGGAAGACAGTGAAAATGCAGGTGGCCCTCCCTCTCAGAATTTGGGCACACACCCTCACCTGTGACAGCAGCTGAATGTGCTGTACCAATGTCAGCACACACAACGGGCTCTTGGTTCAAGGGGGCTGACTGGGCACACACAAACACAGTGGCCTCTTCCACCTGGTCCTCTGGGGAAGGCTCCTCTGTTGAGCTGATTCGGTCTAAGCCCAGCTTGTTATACCTGCACAGGGAAAATCTCTAGGATCACACAGGGATGTTTTCTGGAGCCCCTTGTCACAACACAGACAGGCCTAGGAGGGTAAAATACAGAGCATAGACCCTCACCCCTCTTACCTGTTGCTCCCACAAGCAAGAATCTGGTTCTTCACTGTGAGGACCATGGAGGAATCGATGCCACAGATGACCCTCTGAGCCTCGTGCTCTGGAGGGACTGTCACCTGCTGGGGGCAGTTGTGGCACTCCAGGGTGCCCAGCCCAAGCCGACCTGGCAGGAAGAACAGAGCAGGCAGCAGCTGAGGGCAACACACACCCTGAGCACTGCCCCTCTGAGAGCAGCACTGACACAGCTGTTGCAAGCGCCCAGAAAGCAGCAAAAACCAAAGCACAGGGGTCCTGCTATACAGCAAAACAGCTGCAGCTCTTCCACACCCACCCTCCCTGGCACATCTGGAGGGGACTGTGGGCAAGCAGAGCCAGCAAAGGGAGTGGGAACAGGCACAAGCCCTGTTGTGCCAAACAGACATCTCTTACCATTATCCCCCCTGCCCCAGGCAAACACTTCCCGTTCGTTGGAGACTGCCAGGACGTGAGATGCGCCACAGGCCACCTGCACCATCTCGTAGCCCAGCAGGGCCTCCACGATCTTGGGCTGGCAGGGGAAGAGCAGCAGCCGTCAGCCGAGACCTCCCAGCCTGCCCGGCTGCTCCCATCCCTCCCACCCAGCCCCCCCAGACTCAACACAGAGCTGGCAGCATCCCAGTTTTCATCCAACACAAACAACAGAGAAATTTCTTTTTTTTTTTTTTTTTCTGCTCCAAACAGTCTTCAAAGGGATAAGAGACTACGTGCATGCAGCACAGAAGATAATGCAAACATCTCTGGGGCGGAAAAAAGCAGCCAGCACGAGAGTTTGGAGAGGGAAGAGGCTCAGCAAGGGTTGGGATTCACCCCCCTGCCCATGTGGGGAGTGCCAGGGGCTGTGAATGCCTGCTCTGAGCAGGCAGGGGCTTGGTGCAGGATGTGTTGGCTCAAAGGCTCTTGTGCAGGAGCTGTGAGTTAACGGCTCAGATTCATTAGGGTGTGGAGGCACCAGGACCTCCACATTTCTCCCAGCCCCTGCTGTGACCTGCTGTTAGATCTGACACCTCGCCTCATACTCATTATCTTCCTCCAGTGAAAAGCACCGTTTGTTGGGATCTGGCTGCTGCTTCCAACTGGTCTCCCCTCCCCAGCCATAAGCAGGGAGCAGCTCAGCCCTGGGAGGAGCAGGAACAAATGGGCCAGCTGACCACAGTGACAAATGGCACCAGTCCCCGGGCTCGGCTGGAAGCCATGGGCTGCTGCCACATCCGAGGGCAGGCGAGGAAGAAGCTGGAAGGGAGCAATGAGCCCTCAGCCCCAGTGTTCCAAGCCAATCGGAAACACACAGCTCTTCTTTAAATACTGGCTCTTTTGAAAAATAACTTTTCTCAGTGAACCCTGGCAGCTGCAGGCCAAGAGTGAAGCAGGCAGGTGTGTGATTGGAGGCAGGCTCCAAGCTGGGAGCCTGCCAACAGCAACCACAAGGCAGCTCTTGACTTCCCCCACGCTCAAAGGGATCATTGTGTCGGGGGGGGGGGAAAGAAAGAGAGAGGCAGGTTGGGTCTTTTAAAACCCGCAGTGACAGAAAGAGGAGGGGGAGGGGGTCAGATGCCAGAGCATGCCTGGGATGCACATCCCTGGAGCTGGGATGAGCCTGCTCACGTGGTGCAGAAGCCACGATCCATCCTTTACCCTGGGGGAGCAGCACGCCCAGCACCCTCTCCACCAACCTGGCTCACATCCGTGAAGTTTCCGTGCCCCAAAGAGCCATTGCTGCCGCTGCCGAAAGTCATGATTATCCCCCTGTCTGGAGGAGCAGAAAGGAGCCTTGTCAGTGGCACAGTGAGGCCCTGCAAGGCACACGTGAGGCCCTGTGGGGTGGGATAGCCGAGGGGTGGCCGTGGCTCCCAGGACATCGGACCCACTCGGACTCAGAACAAGCTGCAGGGGCCACAAGCCTTCAGCAAGCAAGCTGCAGGAGCAGGGAGCTGCAGCCTCACTGTGCTGCAACGGCTCAACGAACAAACAGCAGTGATAAGAGTGCTGAGATAACATTGCTGCAGCTGTGTACGCAGGAGCTGGGAACCCCACGGTCTGTCAAGGTGTTAAAGTCACAGGGGCACTCCCTGAGCAGCTGCAGAGGGGTGGCAGGAAACGCCAGGGGAGGTAGGATAAACACATGCCCATGGAGTTTGCCCACTGTGTATCTGTGGTTTGCTGCCCTGACCCCCAGCAGAAGAGCAAACAGAACTCCCACAGGACCACTGGGAGGGCTTTGCTCCACAAACATGGCCTTGGACTGGTGTGTGTGCTCCCCTTCCACCCAGAACACTTCCTGGACTGCTCTGAGGGAGCTTCAAACCCTGCTTTCCCACAGTTTGAGGACCACCAGCCCTGCAGCAGCTCACACTGACTCCTCACTGTGACACCAGTCATTGCTGGTCACTGCATGTGCCCATGTCATGCAGAGTATCTCTCTGGTTGCTCTCTGAGCAGGCTCCCCAGGCGGTCCCACTGGGTTTTAGGGAGTTCTGGGCCCCAGGCAGGTGAAGGCAGGAGGCAGCAACTCACCTGTGAGGCAGGCTGTGAAAAGATCACCACAGGACACGTGTTTGATGGTCACTCCAGACTGGCCCTCCAGAAAGCGGGACACAAACTGAGGCTGGAGCTGCTCGGTGGCTCCTGGGAGAGAAGGACCCCCAGCAGCACCCATGGGAGGAGCCTGATGGAGAGAAGCCACGGAAGAGTGGGTTGGAGAACACTGAGGAACCCCTTCCCACAGGCTTATCAGCATTACCCACACCCTGGCTGGCACTGCAGTCCTGGAGGAGGCAGTGCCAGGGTCTGTGAGTGAGCAGAAAAGCCTCCTTCACAGAAATCACACACCCAAAGCTCCACAGCAACTGCCTGCCCCAGGTTCCTTGTCACTCACCTCCCAGAGGATGAGCCTCCCAGATTTGGTGACTCCAGCCTTCTGTGTCCTGCCAGCAGAGACCTGCACCACCTCAGTGTTCAGCATGGGCAGGCGGAGAGGGGTGGTGATCCCACTGCCCCACGTGTAGATGGATGACAGTGGAGGTGGGATTCCTGTCCTGACTGAACCACACCGGACACCTGTGGGGCACAGAGAAATCATTCATGTGGATCCCTGACTCTCCTCCCACAGGAAAAGCCACAGCACCAGCCAGTCCAGGTGCCAGAATAGCTCTAGACCTGTGCTGGTCCAAGGGGCTGCAGGGCTCCTCCAGAGCTCAGGGAAGGTGACACCTCTTGAGTTCCTCTCTCCAGAACCCTGAGTGCCTCTGTGACTTGTGTCATCCAAAGGAAAGGGTCCTTCCAAATGGAGCTGAGTTGAACACACCATGCCAGAACTCACCCCTCTGCCTGGCACTGCTTGCCCGTCCCCCTGTCCGGCTGTGGGTCACTGTGGGCACCGGAGCCAAGGGTTTTTCAGGCCTGCCAAACCAAAATCCAGCCTTTAATGTCCTGCAGAGCCCTGGATCACAGAATGTCTGGGCAGAGCTACAGCAGAAGCCATGGGTGAATCACTCACAGCACTGCTTTGTCAGTGCTTTAAACAACCAGAGAGAGGGGAGCTGGCACCAGTTCACTTCCCCCTGTGCTCACAACTCTGTTTGCTGTCACTGTGATGACAAGCCCACACCTGCCATGCCACCTGCCTGGCTCTGAGCCTCTGGGCCAAGCTCAGCCAGCAGCAGCTGCAGGTTCAGCAGCACAGGAGAGCTGCATTGGGAAAATGCTCTCTTTGGAGCTCAGAACATAGGCAGTGAGCTGGTCAAACATGCTGTGGGCTGTGGCAGCCCCTCCCAAGGGACACTGAGGTGGCAGTGTCACTTGCCTCCTCATTTTGACACTGCCCACATCTGTGTAGAGGTTCAGGAGGGGCCGGATGCAGATGGCCTGGGCCATGATCTCATTCAGCTGGGGCCGCTTGGAAGGGTCCAGGTTGAGCATGCTGAGGATGAGCTGGCGCAGGTCAGGGCTGTATCGATCTGATATTGGGGCAAACGTCCCGCTCATGATCTTCAACACCAAGGCAGGAAGGTTCTGGAGAGAAAACAAGAGACAAACAGTGGCTGGGCAGTCAGGGGCGAGGCCAAGGAGGAAGGAGGTCTCAGCACTGCCCTCTGCCTTCACACTTTCCAGCTCACTGAGAAGTGATCCCAGCATACATTTGCACCTCTGTGAGAGGCCACTGCTCCCCGTGCTACGTGCAAACCACATCGCTCTTACCGCAGCTTCAAAAGCCCTCTTGAGGCTGGCCAGCTCGTAGAGCACACAGCCCAGGGCCCAGATGTCACTCTTCTGGTTGTAAGGCTTCCCTTCACAGAGCTCTGGGGAGATGTAGCACGGAGTTCCCACCACCTACAAGAGACAAAAATTTACCGCAGCACAGTGAAGTGAAAAGAGGAAGGCTTGGTGCAGAGCTGGCTGGAACATCACCATGTAAAGCTCCACAGAGCTGGGCTTTTGTTCCCTTGGCATCAACAGCTGCCTGACAATCTCAGTGAAAAACAAGAGGATTTGCCTTTCCAGTGACACATACAGTGATTGCCTCTAATTTTGCTTCTATCCACTTGAGAGAATCAAAGCCCAGAGTGCCGAGCGTGATACAAACGTCAGGTCAGATTAGACCAGGTGGGGAGACACTCAAATGTCAAGCAGAGAAAGGAGATTAAGGCAGGATGGGAGTGCACAGGCAGGAATTTATTTGCTAAGGATGCGTCAGACAAGTCTGCAAACACCACCCTTAGCAGGAGCCACCTTGTCTGCCCTCACCAGTGGGCCCAGACACCCTATCCTCTCCCAGCTTTGGGCAGGTCTTTCTTACCTTTCTGCAGCCCACAGCGCCACAGCAAACTTGGGCATAAAGATATCAGCCAAGGAACAAAGCAGCATTGCCCCAAGCCACTTCCCAGAGACTATTTTGAGCCAAATCCAGAGTTTCCAGCCTGCTGCCATGGGGTAAGAAGCTCCCCTGCCACTCACCGTGTAGGCTTTGCTCTTGCTGCTCAAGATTTTGGAGATGCCAAAGTCTCCGATCTTGACAATCATGCGATGCTTGTCCAGGAGGATGTTCTGGGTCTTCAGGTCACGGTGCAGGATCTGCTTGGTGTGCACGTGGTGCAGGGCCAGGAGGATCTGCACAAAGAAGTGCAGGATGGTGTCCTCATCCAGCAAGGAATTACAGCGCTTGTGGATGAACTCTGCCAGAGTGCCCCCTGCAATGAACAACAAAAGGCTGTGGGCACAGGGAGCTGCACAAGGCAGCATAAACCTCGCCTAAAACTGAGGGGATTTTGCCATTTTGGCATCCTAACAAGACAAGCATGTGGGAAAAACACATCCTGGTGGGATACGCAGCACAACCTCCAATGCTCCTGAACAATGGCAGCACAGTTGGTGGGAGGAAGAAACAGCCACAGAGAAGTTACTGTTGACATTTTATCAAAAGCAGCAGGAAAAGAAACACTAAAATTACAGCTCTTGGAAAAGGACATAAACCTCCACGGCAGAACAAGATCAGCCTGTTCTGCAGAGAAGAATTCTTGCAGTCCAAGAGGCCACGTGGCACAGAGAGGCCCCTGTCGGGAAGGGGAGGTCCACATTCACGGCTCATGTACAGCTTTTAGCAAACCCTCATGCAAATGTTGATTTCACCTGAAACTCCACTGGAAATGTTGTTAGAAATGTGGGGCCAACTGAGTTGACACAGGGAAATGTGCCTGAAACTAGAGCCAAGGGCAGATGGTAACATGCTGATTAGGGACAGAGGAGTTTGAAATCTCCTTGTTTTGGATATGGTTAGCAGGTGTAAGGCATATAATCATGGAGTGGCTGAGGTTGGAAGGGACCTTGCAAGGTCACTGCTCAAGCAGGGCTACTGAGGTTGTCCAGCACCAGAATCTCTCTTCTGAGTATCTTCAAGGATGGTGACTCCACAACCTGCATCAATGCTTGGTCACTTGGCTCATGGTCAATTTGGCATCCACCAAGAACCACAGATACTTTTCTACAAAAATGTCTTCTCAAGAGAGACATGTCTGGACTCCTGGGGGTGTAAAGCCCGGGATCTTCACAAGGAGCACAATGTGAGACCACAACAGCTTGACCCAAAGACAGCCAGGTGCTTGGCATCCCCTGGACCTGCCGAGGGGCAGCCACAGGCACAGGGGGACAGCAAGGCCCACCTGGGGCGTATTCCATGGCGATCATAAGTGCCTTGTCCTCCAGGAAGTTCTCGTAGTACTCGATGACGTTGGGGTGGCTGAGCAGCTTGAGGACCTGGCACTCGTTCTGTGCTGCCAGCCGCTCATCCTTGCTCATCTGCTCCACCGGGATCTGCTTCAGGATCACCAGCTTCTGGTCGGCCTTGCGCAGGCACAGGTGCACGATGCTGCGGGGACAGGGACGGGGCTTCAGCGCGGGGACAACACAGGGCCTGGCCATCACCGTGGGGGAACACAGGTCGCCTGCAATCCCCGCACTCTGTGCCGTGTCCCCCAGGTGCCCCACCCCAGCCGACCCCGCACTGCCGTGGCCACAAGAGCCTCGCTGCAACGGGGACGCGGCTTAAAGGCCTCCCGCCCGGAGGCAGAAAGGCTGGAGACCTCCCCATCGCCCATCCCCGGCGCCCCCTCACCCGAAGGCCCCTCTCCCCACCACCCGGATCCGCTCGTATTTCTCCATGCCCGGGCCCAGCTCCTCCCGTCTCCATGGAGACACTTCCGCGCTGCTACGGCGTCCGCGGGCGGACAAACCGCGCCGCGCGTGTAATGCCCGGGGGCTCCGTGTGCCGGTCGGTCGGGGGGGTAATGGCAGTCCCCGCTTGGTGGCAGCCCAGTGCCACCGGGAGCCAGACCCTCTTGGGTAGCACCCAGAAAGGGAGGTTTGGGCTGGACCGCCCTGATCGGGGGATGCCAGCAGGACTCTCTGCATCCCCAGAGAGTGGCGGTGTCCCAAGCAGCCTCCAGCCCCGAGCCTGGAGGGGTACCCACTGCGGGGGACCGCGCTGCTGCAGGGCCAGCACAGGGGGCACGAGTCCCCTCCCTGGCCCCCCTAGACCTGCTTTAGATCCCCCAGGACCACGAGCACCCCTGGGGCCGGCCGTGATGGCGGCTATAACGTAGAAGCGGGTCCTGCCCTGCACTCAGGAGTGGTGGCCTCTGTCCTGGAGTGGGGACAGTGGCAGCAGTGGCAGTGGTGGCACTGCCACGTGGCCCTGCTGCCATCTAGCGACAGCCAGCTCGGCTCACCGGGGGGAAGGGGGTCAGCCCCCCTCGCGCAAGCCAGAGCCCTACAGCGCTGGGGCAGGACCCCCACGCAGGAACCAGCACCCCGCCGCGTTTTCGGCCTCACCTACTGCAGCCTGGTATTAGGGGGCAGCTTTGAGTGGTGGGTCCCCCCCACGTCTTGAGGTGAGCGTTTGTTGCTGCTCCCACTACTTTTCCAAACAGGATGTTTTCCCCGGCATGTCCCCCCGCCACACAATGCGCCGCAGCCACCGGCGACAGCCACACCGTGCCGGGGACACACACACGGCGCAGAACAGATGTGCGAGGCCCACGCCAGCTGTGCATCACTGTGGCAGATGTGCAGGGCCCAGCACAGATGTGCAACGTCTGCCACACAACACCAGCACAGACGGGCAGTATCTGACACCCACACGTGCGGTGTTTGGCACACACGTGCAGCACCGCGCCCGTTCAGCAGCACCGCCCGGCAGGAACGCGCCCAGCAGCCCGCACACCCGCACGCAGGTGCAACACCCGCCACACTCCGCACACGTGCGCGCACCGCCCCGCGCGTACGCACACTCGGAGGGGCGTGGCCAGCGCGTCGCTTATCAATGAAAGGCGCGGCCAGCGCGGCCACGCCCGTCAGAGCCCACCAACCCCGCGCAGGCGCGCGCGGTGGAGGCGTGGCCAACGCGGGGGGAGGGCCCAATGGGAAGGCGTGGCCCCGCGGGCGCATGCGGGGGCGCGGCCATGCTAAGGTGTGGTCGGGGCGTGGCCCGCGGCCCGCCCGCCGCCGCCGCGGCCGCGCGCCGCCGGACTGGGCGCGATGGGCCCGGGGGCTGGCGGGCGGCCTCGGCGGCGCTGGTGGCCGGCAGCGTGGCGATCTTCGGGGCACTGCGCCGGCTGGCCCTGGCCCTGCCACAGCCCGCCGCCGTACGGAGCCGGCCCGGCCGCGTCTGGCGCTGGAGGAATCTCCTCGTCTCTTTCGCACACTCCGTGCTGGCTGGGCTATGGGCCCTCTTCAGGTACCGGGCAGCGCGGGGGTACGGGGCACGGTGCGCACGCTGCGAACTGGGCACTCCTGGGGCGTGAGCAGGGGATCGGGGGTTCCCGTGTTCCCCGTCCCGGAGCCTAGGCTGATCCCTTCTTCCTCTCCTCACTCCCAGCCTCTGGCACTCTCCGGAGCTGCTCTCCGACATCCAGGACGGCTACAGCGTCTCAGGGCACCTGCTGGTCTGCTTTTCCTCAGGTAAGGAGCCAGGAAGGGCAATGGCCGCAGCCACGCCGCCGGACTTAGCCCCACTCCCTGCTCAGCCTCGCCCGGTATGCTGGCTCGGGACGAGCCACTGGCTCAAGGGCTGGGCAGCTCCATGCCTCCTGCCTTAATCATGAGCGTGGAGACCACAGGCTGCCAACCCCCAGGGAACAGCCGTGTCTCCATACCCAGATGGGGCGGAGGTGTTTCTGACACCTGAAAAACAGTCACACCACCCTCCTCCTCCTCGCTGCTCCTCCTGTCACAGCACACAAGCCAGACCTTCTGAACGCTCTCCTTCATCCCACAGGCTACTTCATCCACGACACCCTTGACATCATCTTCAATCATCAGTCCCGCTCGTCTTGGGAGTACCTGGTGCACCATGCCATGGTGAGTATGACCAGCACAGGGGGCTACCACACAGCCCAGGGCTCAGCCCACCCAGGTTTCATGGGCTATGGTGGGGGAAGCTGGAGCCCTTCCCTTTGCCTCACCCTGGCTGCCAGGTAGGCTCTGCATCAACAAGGCGAGGGCGCCTGGCGGGGCAGGACGTCTGCCAGCATCGGCTCCAAGTGCCTGGAGCCAGACAGGCTGCTGAGCTGGGAGGGGGAAGAGCTGGAGGCTCGTCCCAGCACAGGGAGGTGTAACTGGTCCTGGGGGATCTGGCTTTCCAGACTGGTTTTCTCTAAGCTTAGGTGCCTGTTGGCATCTCTGGGTGGGGGGAACAGCACTGTGCGCTCTGACTGAGGGCAGGGAAGGGCTTGCTTTCCCTAGGGCAAGGTGAGCTGACCCTGCTGTGTGTGTGTGTCCCAGGCCATCTCTGCCTTCGTCTCGCTCATCATCACTGGCCGCTTCCTGGTGGCAGCAGTGCTGCTGCTGCTGGTGGAGGTGAGCAACATCTTCCTCACGGTGCGCATGCTGCTGAAGATGAGCAACGTGCCTTCCCCGGCGCTCTACGAGGCCAACAAGTACATCAACCTGGTGGTGTACTTCGCCTTCCGCCTGGCGCCCCAGGCTTACCTCACCTGGTACTTCCTCCGCTACGTGGAGGTGCAGGGCCAGGGTGCCTTCCTCACCGCCAACCTCCTGCTGCTCGACGCCATGATCCTCATGTACTTCTCCCGCCTCCTCCGCTCTGATTTTTTCCCCTCCCTGCGCAAGGGCTCTGCAGGGAGAGATGTAGATGGGGAGAAGTTTCTGATAGACTGAGATGTGCGCGCCGTGGGGGACCCGGGCTCCGGCTCCTGGAAGTTTTGGGCTCTCCAAAGCTGCTCTGATGTGCCTTAGGGCTCGCTCCCTGGCCCCAGGCCCTGCCTTCACCCGCTCTGCTGCCTAAAAGCGCTTCCCTGCTGGACCAGCCCGACAGCTTCACTGAGCTGCGGGGATGCTGCAGAAGCCAGAGGCATGGCCGATGGAGAAGCAGCCCAAGCCAGCTTCCCTGCAGGCAGCTGGAGGGCCACGGGTGGCTGCACTTCACAGCTGATGGCCTGGAGGGGTTGCAAGGGAGGGGACGAGTCCCTCCCGTGGTGATGTGGGTGGTATGTGCATTAAAATCAGTCTGTTTACTGCTGCCGCAGCACACCTGGGCTGGCTCTTCTGTGGGGCAGAGCAGGTCGGGGACTCCCCCTGGGCCAGGGCTGTGGGAAGGGATGTGCTCCATTCCCAGAGGAGGGCTGGCAGTTCTCAGGGAGGGAAAGGGCACGTTCCTGCTACTCGCTTTGTTCTAGGGACCTTTCAGCCTGCTGGGTACTGCCAACCCAGTTGAGCCTTGAACAGCACAGCTCTGTCCCTCACATGGATGGGTTCCTCTGCTCTTCCAGAGACCCAGGGTGGTGCAGGGAACAGTTGAAGGGAACCAGGAGAGGTACCTGGCCTTGTAGCAGTGCCTGACCTGCCTGTCTCCAGCCTGGCAGTGAGGAGCCTGGCGGGGCTGCGTGACTCACCCGGCAGCCACGTGAAGTGGAGCTGGCATAGAAAAGCCATGTGAGGCCAAGGGCTCTTCCTGGAAGATTGCTGCATGCTTGCATCCCCCTGGAGCAATCTTCACTGGCACAGTGCAGCTGCAGCCCTGTGAGTGTGCTGAGCCCTCTCCTGCAGCCACAGGACCAGGATGCTTCCAGCAGCTCTCCCAGAGCAGAGGGAGGAGAAGGGGGGGTTCAGCTTCCTGGGAGAGTGGGGCCAGAAGTGGCCCAGCCAGTCCTGTGGAGCACCAGAGAGGCAAATCCTGCTGATGTGACAGCTCCAGGATGGCACTGGATCCGCATTAGCAGCGGGGCTTAGAGGGACTCCTGCCCAGCCCCTGCTCCGGGCAGGATCTGTCCCACCCACCACAGCACCTGCCCTGCTCAGGCACAGACAGGCACTGCGGTTGAAAGAAGCCGGTGATTAAGGGGAGACAGTAGGGGATCATCTTTCCACCAGAGAGCCGGGAAACACCCCACAGGATCTGGATGCTGCTGGGACTCCCTGGTGTGCATTGACACCAGTCCCAAGAACAGTCTGGCAGCTGGAATGGAGATGTGATAGCTGGGACAGTGTGGGCAGGGATGGATGCCAGCTCCAAACCTGCTGCCTTGTCTCTCCTTGCTCGAAGCAGAGTTCCACAGCTGTGGCAGGGCACAGCCTTGCTCTCAGCAGCACTGCATCTGCAATCACCCCACACAACGAAGCCCAAATGTTAATTTTCCCCTCACCCCTACAGCTGCACACATTTCCCCTTGTCTCTCCACATGAAGAAGACACAGCTCTGTCCCAGCAGGTCACAGCTCAGACCAGCCCACACTCCCCCTTAACCTTAAACCAGTGTGGAAGGCCAGGCATGACAAAGCTTCCCAAAGGAGGGAGCACAGCTCTCTGCTGTTCCCCTCCTGGCTTCCAGCAGGAGCATCCCCCAGCAGTGCAGCTGTGGATCAGGCACACTGCCAGTCAGAAGAGGTAAGTGAAATGCCAGGGCAGCACCACTGGGCTGAGCTGAGGTAAGGCCAGGGCTGACTGCAAGTCATGCTCATATGGAATCCCTCCCAGCCTCTGGCTGCAGGCTCTCCAGACCAAATCCTTGTCCAGCAGTGACAGCAGCTTTGCTACCAGAGGGGCAACTTATCCATCTTTCTTGGGGTGACTACATGTAAAAAAAAAAGGGGACCCTGCTGCTATGCATGCACAGGTAAGAGGCAGGGTTAGTGGTGCCAGGGAAGCAGCACTCCTCCCTCCAGGCAGTTTTTCATCCCTCACAGCAGGTAGGGAGCCCACCTCCTGCCCACCTCCCCCAGCCCAAGTGAGGGGTATCAAGCCAGGGTCACACAACCCAGCACAAATCTCCACCTGAGTCCTGACAGCAGCTCCTGCTTTCCATCCACCACTGTGCTGGAAATCTGCCACCCTCCCTAAGAGGCCTGAGGGAACTCGGTGTCCCACCATTCAAGAGCCCAATTACCCAATCAATATTTGGTCATGGCTTTCATCATCTTTCTCAAGTCAAGTCTAAGTATGTACTTAAGTACTCTAAAAACTTTTCCATAATTCCCCCATTCCCTGTTCACCCAGTGCTCCATGTTCTCCTGCCTGCAAACACTCTAAAAGCTGGTTTCATCTACAGACTTGAAGCCAAACACTGCAGAAGCAGCAACAGCAGCATTTGGAAACAGCTCTGAGGACAGTGAACTCTGTGAGGAACAGCACAGGGAAACTCACACACTGCAAGCAAATGGAGTAGAGATTGTGCCAGAAAAACCCACAAAGCCTCTGCTGCTGGATTAAGCAGGAGGGTTCCAAGTGAACCTGCAGCATAAGCAGAGAGCTGATACACTGGGGAAATAGTGTGACAGATCCCTTGTGTCACATCAGAGCCATTGAGAGATTTTTGCTGTGGCCACCCATGGTCTGCTTCACAAGTAAGTACCAGGACCCCCAAAACACTGATCACTAACACATCCTAATTACACTCTGCAAGAAAATGCAAGAGGTCTGGGGGTAAATTAAATGTACAGATATTCAAGATTTAGGTGTCACCTCATGTTCACAGGATCTCAGATACCCTGTGAGTAGGGCAGCACTGCTCCTGCATGACCCTCTGATGGAGCAGCTCTGCCCACCCACTGCCAGTAAGGGAAGGAGGAAGCCCTTTAATGAAATGAAAGCCCAGAAGTTTGCTGGGTGCTCTTTCACACGGGCTGTGCTGTCACAAACCACAAGGGCCCTCAGTGGTGTCACAATGTTTATTAATAGTCTGTACAGTCCTCGGCAGATGCAGTTTAGATGATTCCAATCTGGAAAGAAGCAAAGCACGTTAAAACAGATTTTATGGCGGAAGAAAGGCAGAGCCTCCACCACTGACATCACTGCTATGGCTGCACCTCCCCAGGATTCCTGTCCTCTAAGGCTTCTTCCTCCCAGACCTGCCCAAGAGCTTTACACATCCACTTTGTACATTTATTCCACTGGGATCCTTGTGCTGTACATTCCCCTACTCCACTTTGTATGTACCACCTCTGCCTCCTGCCTACCTCACCCACGCTGAGGACTGAACTGACTGAGAACATGGCTCCTCAACACTCAGATCCTGTCACACCTGAAGTACAAGTACCTCATGAAGAAACTCAGGAAGAACAATCAGTGGAGGACACATGAGACAAGTTGCAAAAAAAAGCTTCAAAGTTTCAAAGACATCTCACCTTGTTGGCCACATCCAGTGCATCATAATCTGGAGCCAATCGGACATAAGCCTTCTTCTCTCCATCAGGCCTAGAGAGGAACAGGAGGCATCAGAACAGAGAAATTCCTCCCCCCTGCTCCAAATTCCTGCAATTCCCATGTGCATCAGTGGTTCCTTTGGAAACATCACGTTACTCAGTGATGTAAAAGTTTACATCATTTGCACAGGATTCCCTGGGTGTCAGAAGTGCTCCCTGAAGAGGCAAAGAGCCCCCTGAAGAAGCCAAAAGCTCCCTGAGGAAACCAACCCTCTGGTCTGCCAACATTTCCCACTTCCACCAAGATGTGCTCAGTCAAAAGTTGCACTTAGCTATGGAACTTTATCCCACATCTGCTGAATCTCACAAGTGTTGAAGCACCAGGGACCTGTTCTCCCCCTTCTCACCTAATCAATGTGTTGACCTTGGCCACATCGATATCATACAGCTTCTTGACAGCCTGTTTGATCTGGTGCTTGTTTGCCTTGACATCCACAATGAACACCAGAGTGTTATTATCCTCAATCTTCTTCATGGCTGATTCTGTGGTCAGAGGGAACTTGATAATGGCATAATGGTCCAGCCTGCAAGAGAGGTCCTGTGATTAACAGAGGGCTGGGCAGGTGCTCCTCTGCATTTCAGGGGCTTTCTCTGGGGTGCATCAGTCACCTAAGGTTATAATCACAAACTCTCAGGCTTTGGTCGCTTAAAATCATCACCTGCATCCCAAACTACCATGACCCCACACCAGCCCATTTACGGGGCTGCTCCCACCCCCCAGACTCCCCGGCAGGGCAGAGCCATACACCCCACACGCACTTGTTTCTCCGTGGGGCGCTCTTCCGGGGGTATTTGGGCTGCCTCCGCAGCCGCAGCGTCTTGGGCCTGCGGAAAGTGGGCGACGTGCGGATCTTCTTCTTCTTGTGGCTATGGACACCCTTCAGGACGGCCTTCTTGGCCTTCAGCGCCTTTGCCTTCGCCTCTGTCTTCGGAGGCACAGCTGTGAGGAGAGCTCAGTCAGCACCACAAGGATCTGCAGGGTCGGGATGTGCTCCCCAGCCCGGCATGGCTTCCCCCGGTCAATGAGGAGGAGCTCACCCAGCGGCTCGCGCTCCCTCATCCAACCAAGAGGAGCCCAATCGAGTTAAAAGTCTCCCGTTTCCGTGCGGGAAAAGGCGCTTATTCCCTCCCCACGCACGAGTCCCAGCATCGAGACGGGAACATCCCCCGCCTCCCTCAGACAGCACGGCAGGCCTGTCCCGCCGCCTCCACGTGCCCGCGCCCAACACAGCGCTGGAACTCTGCGTCACTCCCCGCTTCGCTCAGCCCGATCCCCTCCACATACACCAGCACCCCTCAGGGTCCCACGCGCCGCCCCGCGACCCCAACACAGACCCAGCGCCCCGTGCCCTCACCCTCCTTCTTCGCCTTGGGCGCCATCTTGGCCAGGCGGAAGCCGAAAGGGGTCTCCCGTG
Source organism: Muscicapa striata striata (assembly GCA_030060385.1). NCBI lineage: Eukaryota > Metazoa > Chordata > Aves > Passeriformes > Muscicapidae > Muscicapa > Muscicapa striata. The sequence goes on from JAREIS010000079.1 coordinate 3,685,506, forward strand.
CCGCGCCGCACGGGCTTATACCCCCAAATCTCGCGGGAGCAAGACCGAAACCCCAAAATCCCGTCGCCCCAACTCTCGCGATATCTCCGGAGCATGCCGGTAGTGGTAGTACTCATTAAAGGACTCGTGCGCGCACGCGCAGCGGTGTCCCGCGCGCCGTAGGGCATCTTGGGAGTTGTAGTCTGGCACGCTGCTGTCCCTCCCCGCCGTCGTGGCGGTGCGGGACCGGGGTGAGCCCCGGGGTGGCGGGGGATTACCGGGGTCCTGTTGCGGTGGTAGCAGCACAATGGCCCAGTCCCGGAGTAACCGGCGTCCTGGCCCCTCCCACGCCCCCGTCCGGGGGCGTGGGAGGGGCCAGGACGCCGGTTACTCCGGGACTGGGCGTGAAGCACCGAGCACCGCTACCGACGCTGGGAGGTTCGCGGTAACGGGGACACCCCGCTTCATTCCCTCGCCGTGGGGACAGGGACGAGGCAGGGAGAGCTTGATCTTGGACTGGGATGAGGCGAGGGGACGGCGGGGTCTGTGCACGGTGGACACGGGACGGGGGCGACACGCGGGGACCGGTGGGACACGGAGATGGGGAGGGGTGGGACTTGGGGACAGACACATTGCGGGGCACGGGGACAGCGATACCCTGGGATGGCTGTGGGGACAGCTGTGCCACGGGGATGGATGGAACATGGGGACGATGTAGGAATGTGGGGGCGGTGACACACGGGGACAGCTGTATCCCGGAGTGTGGGACAGCCACACCTGAGGGCAGGGGGACAGTGATACCCTGGGATGGCACACTCGGGATGTGGGGATGGCTGGGACACGGGGACAGAATACTCAGCCTTGAACCCTGGGAATTCCAGCCCCAAAACCCGGGAATTTCAGCCCTGAAAATCTGGGAATTCCAGCCCAAAAATCCTGGAAATTTCAACCCCCAAAATGGGAAGTTTATGACCCAAAACCCCAGGAATTCTGGCCCCAAAAACCTGGAATACTCAGCCCTAAACACTAGGAATTTCAGCCCCAAAAATGTGGGAGTTTCAGCCCCAAATCTGGGAATTCCATCCCCAAAATCCTGGGAATTTTATGACCCCAACCCTTGGAATTCCGACCCCAAAAAAATCATGGGGATTCCAAGCTTAGAACTCTCAGAATTTCAGCCTGAAAATCCAGGGAATTTTAGCCCCAAACCGTAGGACACCTTTGTGCCCCAGGGTGCGAGGACAGCCACAGTAGAGGGGCTCGAGGTGGCAGGGATTTGGGGACAGCCATCCTTGGTGACTGGGGAATCAGGACACGGGGACAGCCATGTCCTGGGAAAGTGGAGACTGTTGGGATAACGGGACAGCCCCACCTGGGGACACGGGGACAACCACGGACCAGAATGCTGTTCATGGGGACAGCTGTGACATGGGGCCATCGCCACTCCTCGCTCTCTCTGTCCCCAGACCTCGCGGTGACCCTCATCCCATCCCTGCTCCCCCGGCCACCCACGGACCATGAACGTGCTGGCTCCGGTTCGCAGGGACAGGGTCATCGCCGACCTGCCCGCGGTGAGCAGGGGGGACACACCAGCCCGGGGCTGACCCCGCCGAGCCCCGCGCTCACCCCGCTGTCCCTCTTTGTCCCCCTCGCAGTGTTTTCGGAAGGAGGCCGCCCTGCACACCCGCCCCGCCTTCCACCCCACCGTGGCCAGCGCCTGCCAGGAGGAGCGGACGGGCACCGTGGGGTCAGTGCGGCGGGCTTTGGGGTCCGCACTGTTGGGATGGGGGGTGAGGAGGGGCCCGCCAGCCGCGGGCGGGGGTCCCCGGCGTGGGCGCCGCGTGGCTGCCGGCGCTGCCCGGTGCCGAGCCCTGCGTCACGGCGCTGGAATGCGGCGCGGGGGGAGCGCGGAGCGGGGGCGGACACGGGGGTCCGGGATGGGCAGGGCCGGGATGCGGAGCGCTGCGGACACGCGGGGCCGTGGGGCGATGCCCGCCCGCCCCACGGGGTCAGCCGGGGGGTGCCCCCTCCCCGCTGAGCCGCGCGTCCCCCTCGCTGCAGGTTCAAAATATCCAAGATCATCGTGGTGGGAGATCTCTCGGTGGGGAAGACTTGCCTGATTAACCGGTAACGGGACACCCGGAGAGGCTTGGAGGGGGATGGCGAGTGGGGGCAGTGACCTCTCTCCCCCAAAGGGCAGCAGCACCTTGGGCTGAGCCCGGCTCTGGTGCTGAGCACTCCCGGGGGGTGAGAGGGGGCACTGAACCCTCGAGGGGTTGGGCTGAGGCGGTCAGGGGATGTTGATACCCCCCTCACCTCCCCGCAGGTTCTGCAAGGACACCTTTGATAAGAACTACAAGGCGACCATCGGGGTGGATTTCGAGATGGAGCGGTTTGAGGTGCTGGGGGTGCCCTTCAGCCTGCAGCTGTGAGTAGGTGCCAGCCCCCTCCCCACACACCCCTTCAACCCCCCCTCACCTCCCACACCCCCCCCCAGGTGGGACACAGCCGGCCAGGAGCGTTTCAAGTGCATTGCCTCCACCTACTACCGGGGAGCACAGGGTGAGCTCCCCACTGCATCCCAGCTGCCCACCCCACTGTCCCTGTGCCCGTCTCACCCCTCCTTCCTCCCCCAGCCATCGTGATTGTCTTCGATGTCAACGACGTGGGGTCCCTGGAGCACACGCGGTAGGTGACACACGACCCAGGGGTGGGGCCAGGGATGAGAGTGGGGGCTGGACAGAGAGGGGCTGTGGGGCTGCTGGGCTGTGTGAGCACCAGGGCAGTGCTCCGCCAGCAGCTGGTGACGGTGGCTCCCACAGGCAGTGGCTGGCTGACGCCCTGAAGGAGAACGACCCATCCAACGTGATCCTCTTCTTGGTGGGCTCCAAGAAGGATCTGAGCGTGAGTGTGCCCCCCTCCCTGCGGGCAAACTGTGCCCTGGCTGTCCCTGTCACCCACCCACGGCCGGCTCGGTTGGCAGACACCAGCACAGTACAGCCTGATGGAGAAGGACGCTCTCAAGGTGGCCCAGGAGATGCAGGCAGAGTACTGGGCTGTGTCCTCACTCACTGGTGAGTCCCAGCTGGCTGGGGGATGCAGATCCCAGCATCAGCCAGGCCAGGGGACACTCAGGGTGTCTGTTCCCGCGGGGCAGGGGAGAACGTGCGGGATTTCTTCTTCCGAGTGGCAGCCCTGACCTTTGAGAGCAGCGTGCTGGCCGAGCTGGAGCGCGGCAGCAACGCCCGCAGGATCGGTGACACCGTGCGTGAGTAGCCCTGGCCAGCCCCACCTGCGTGTCCCCATTGTCCCCCCACCCACCCACCAACCCTCCTTCCTCTGTCCCTCAGGGATCAGCAGCAAGGAGAGCGACCTGTACCTGTCAACGCCCCGCAAGAAACCCAAGTGCTGCCAGTGAGGGGGCAGCCCCAGCCCCCTCCGTGCTCTCACCTCTGGACCAAAGAGGGGCGACCCCGGCCGGCCCCGAGGAGCCGTCCCTGCCACCCCCAGCCCCCCCTGGCCCCTCGCCTGCCTGGGCACCCCTGGCTGGGGCGGGCAGGAGCACCTGTGTGGCTCCTGTAGCTATGCAAACCCAGGTACTGCTTGCAGAGGGAGATGCCCTCAGGCTCCCTTTTGTCTTAATAAAACCTTTTTTATGCTTTGTAAGAAAGGTGTGGGGCTGGGGGCAGGGGGCTGGGGCTGGTTGTGGGTCTCTCTATCCCTGGGTGCAGCCCCCAGGCTCGTGGGCAAGCAGGAGGATGGATGGCCCCCTCTGAGGATGAGTTCCTTCTTCCACTGTGGAGCATCCCTGTCCTGCAGAGCCAGCAGCCCTGTGTCCCTTGAAGGGGCTGCAGGGGACACACGAGGTGCCAGTCCCACATCAGTCCCAGCCCAAGTGGTGCTGGTCAAAGTGGGGCTGCAGCCGGGGGGGGACACAGTGGGAGCACTTGTAGCGCTCCTGGATCCACTTCCCTCCCTCGCTGTTCTCCATGCAGATGGCAGCGACACCTGTGGGGACACACAGGGGGGCTCAGCACTGGCCACCACAAGGCTGTGGGAATGGTGGTCCCACTGCACCCATGGGTGCACCCTGGCACTACCTGCCACGACCCCTCCAAGCCGCTCCACCAGCTCAATGGCCGCTCTCATGGTGCCCCCAGTTTCAACCCACTGGTCCACGAGAAGGATGCGCAGACCTGCGGGGGGCAGAGGCTGTGGATGAGTGCCCTGTGCCCACACTGGCAGCCCCCCCGAAAAGGGGAGCACCCCACTGGCTCACCCGGTGCGATGGCGTCGGTGCGGACCTCCATCACCTTCTCCCGGCCCGAGTAGTCGCTGTAGGGCTGTGCCTCTGTCTGCACACACAGGTGCCCGGCTTTGCGGATGGCCAGGAAGCCTTTCTGCAGGGTGGCTGCTGCTGCAGCGCCTGGAGGTGGGCACAGCACTGTCAGGACCCCCAGGGACAAGTGACAGGGACCTGGCACTCACCTGTGACCTGTGTCCTGCTCACCCAGGATGAAGCCCATGGCATCGATGCCGGCCACCATGTCGATAGCATCTCCCTGGAAGGGCTGCAGCAGGTCGGTCACGCAGTCCTGCAAGCCCTGGGGGGAGAGGGGAGGTGCTGGGTGCCTGCAGCCCACCATAGGCACCCACAGCTGGGTGCCCCAGCAGCCCCGTGGAGGTGCAGCCCACCCTGGCACCCAGTGGGTGCCATCCACCCCGGGCACTGGGTACTTGCGGGTGGCAGTAGAGCCGGGAGGGGTCCAGCCAGGCATAGTTGGGACCCTTGACGTTGGGGGCCATCAGTGCCAGGTACCAGCCCTTCTCCCGGGTGGCAGGGACGTGGCACAGGTCCATGTGTGGGGACTGCAGGCGCTGCAAGCACTGACCATGAAGTGGGATGAGTTTTCCCCCCCCTCCAGCCTCCCCAGGGCTCCCCATGGCCTGGTGCCCCCCACCCACACCCACACGTGGCACCCCAGGGCCCAGGGTTCCTGTTCCTGCTCCGTACCTGGGTGCTGGTGGCAGGGCTGAGCCCAGCCGGAGCGTCACAGGAGCGTCACAGACAGCGACAGCTGAGTGGGGGCAGCCCCTGTGGCACGGGGCCAGCGCCCTTGGCCAGCTGGACACTGGGACAGTGCCAGGCAGGAGCCCTTCCCGTGGGCCAGTGATGTCCCCCATGGCTCTGCTGTCCCAGCCAGGCAGTGCTGTGGTGTTTGCACCCCACGTTGGTGTCCCCAGCATCAGCTGCCTGTGCCAGTCTGGGTGGCACCTTGTGGTGCAAGGGTCAGCGAGCCAGGGTGATGCTCAGAGGGATGTCCTGTGGTTTTTGGTAGTCTTGGGCAGCTCAGGGATTTTTTAAGGCTGCACACGTCCCTGTTAGGGTGTCCAGGCACTGTCCTGCCCTGCTGAGTGCTGGCTCCCTCAGCATCCCAGTGAGCCAGGGCTGTGTCCTGACTGTCAATGGGCTCCAAGGACAGGAGCTGGCCAGGAGGGACAGCCCTGGCAGCGCTCTGGGAATGTCGGTGTGGGCTGCCAGCCCGGCTGGGCACCGGGCTCTGGGCTGTCCTGTAATCCGCGGGATGGGATGCAGGGAACATCTATGGGATGGGATTCATGGGGTGGGATGTGCAGATGTGGGGAGCATCTACGGGAAGGGACCCGGGGACGCGGGGAGCATCTGTGGGCTGGGATCCGTGGCTGCACAGAGCATCCATAGGACGGGCCGCAGGGATGCAGGGAGCATCGTTCTCCCGTCGGGGGTCGCTCCGGGGCCGGGGGCTGTGCGGGGGCCGGTGCGTCACGGGGCGGGGGTTTAGGGCCGGCTCGTTACCGGCCCCGGCGCATCACCCCACCGGCTGCCACAGCAACGGGGCCGGTCCCACCGGGAGGGGTGACCCCTTCCCCGCGGGCGGGGGGCGCGGGACGTGCCGCGGCGGCGGGAGCGGCTCTGCGGGACTCTCCGCACGGTGCCGTGCCGGGCCGTGCCAAGCCGTGCCGGGCCGCCCCGCGTGGGCGGGCTGCGCCACTCTATAAGGCGGCCCCACGGCGGCGGGCGGCGCGGTGCCATGTGCGCCCCGGGGCTGTTCTATCGCCCCTCCTCCTCCTCCTCCTCTTCTTCCTCCTGCTCCTGCTGCCACCTGCCCCCGGAGCGGCCCCGCCGGGACGGTCCCCGCGCCCGCCGCGGGCTCACCTACCCCGGGACGCTGTGGTGCGGTGCGGGCAGCAACGCGGACAGCTACGAGCAGCTGGGTAAGGGCGGCAGGGATGCTGCGACATGTAGCTTCCCATCCCATCTGATCTCACCCCTTCTCATCCCATCCCACTCCCTTCCATCCTTTCCAATTCTCTTTCTCAAATCTCTTCTCCCCATCCCATCCCATCCCATCCCATCCCCCATCCCATCCCATCCCATCCCATCCCATCCCATCCCATCCCATCCCATCCCATCCCATCCCATCCCATCCCATCCCATCCTCAACCCAGTGCTGCTCCAGCCCAGTCCAGGTCTGGGTCAGTCCCCACCAATCCTAATCCAGTCCCATCCCAGTACTGGTCCACTCCAGCCCCTGTTCCCATGCTAGTTCAATCCCTGTCTGTCCCAGTTCAGTCCCCACCCAAGCACCAGTCCAATCCCAGTTCATCTCTGCCTAGTCCCTATCCCAATCCTTTCTGGTGCTGGTCCACTTTTGATCCACCCTCTGTCCCCAGCTTACTCTGTGATCCATCCTGCTGCCATTCCAGTCCCCATCTTGATACTGGTCCACTCCCAGTTGCTATTCTGATCCCAGCCTAAACTTGCTCATGGTCCAGCTCCAGGACCCCAGTTTAGTCTCAGTCTCATCCCCAGTGTGGTATTGGTACAGCCCAGTCCCCATCCCAGTGCCAGCCTTATGCTGATCCAGTTGAGCCCCTACCCATCCATCCTTACCTACCCCAATATGATTCCGGCATGTGCCAGTCTAATCTAATCCTAGTCCTAGCCTAGCTCAACCCTAGCCCTGCATGCAGGCCCCCAGCCCTGCCTGTAGCCCAGGTTTCCCTGCAGGAGAGCACCGGGACACGGACCGGTGCTGCCGGGACCACGACCACTGCCAGCACGTCATCCACCCCTTCACTGTGAGCTACGGCTACCGCAACCTGCGCTGGCACACCATCAGCCACTGCGACTGCGACCTCAGGTGAGCGTCCCAGAGCTGCCCCAGGGCCCCCTGCCATGCCCCCGGGGGTGCCAGCCCCCTGAGCCCCCTGTGCCCCCGGCAGGCTGAAGGAGTGCCTGCGGCGCGTGAACGACACGGCCTCGCGGGTGGTGGGCCAGGCCTTCTTCAACGTCATCCAGGTGCCTTGCTTCGAGTTCACCTACAGGGAGGAATGTGTGGAGCCCTATCTCTATGTCTGGTGAGTGTCCCCCTTGCCCTGGGGACAGTCCCCTTGCCTGGGCTTGTCCCACCCACCCTCTGGTGCCTCCTGAATTTTGGCAGGTGCAAGACGTACAACACGGTGGCCGTGGCGGTGCCCCGAGAGCCGGTGCTGTATGAATTTGGGGGGGAGCTCATCGACAGGGCAGCCAGGCCCAGGGGAGTCCCCCTGAGCCCCCCGTGGGGCAGCACAGGGGGACAAGCCCTCCCGGTGGATCATCACACCCCCAAGGCGGTCAAGAAAGAGAGGAAGAGAAAGAAAGATAAGAAAAATAAGGGTAAAGGTCTGAAAAAGAAAGGCTCGTCTGAAAAGGGGGCACAGAGCCATGCTGCAGCTGCTGCCCCTGCTGATCCCTGGGCCCTGCTGCCATCCTTGGGGGAAGCATCCAACACCATCCTGAGTGATGCCCCTGCACGGGAGGGAGTGGGCAGGGAGCCAGTGCCAGCCACTCCCTCCCCAGTCCCCACCACCAGCGGGAAGAGGAGGAGGAAGGAGAGGAACAGAAAGAAGAGGCTGAAAAGTAAAGCTGAGGCTGAGTCTGCACAAGAGCTGAAGCTCTGAGTCCCACTTGAGCCCTGTGTGGCTGTGAAATAAATTTACATTTGCTCAAGCAACCTTGGCTTTGTCTCTGTGGGGGAAAGGATGGAAGGATGACACTAAAGGCAGCATCCAGAGAAAATCCTGGGAATTTTTGGGGAGAATGGGAGGAAAACACCTAGAGCTGCGTGGGTATCCAGGAGTTTGAGCTGCTCCTCATTGCTCCTGTCAGTTCATGTCATTGTCCTGGCCCTGGGGACACAGCTCTTGGTAAGAGGGCTGAGCCCCAGTTTTAGCTCCCCTGCTAGAGGGTTAAATTCCAGCAGCCTAGGCATGTAATTTTCTCTGAAAGTTCTCTGAAATGCACCACCCAAGCTCTCTCATCCTCTTAACCCCTTGCCTTTCCCGTGCTCCCACACCAGCATCAACTCCTCCCTTCCTTTGGGAGGAACAGGGTCTTGGCCCGCCCTGAAGGCTCCTCAAATGCCTGCAAAGCTCCTTAGAGTGGGACAATAGATGCTTTTCCAGCCCTGGGACAAAGGCAGATGCTGCCTGGGAAGAGCTGGGGCAGAGAATGCTGCCTGTGTCCCTCCCTGGTGGGTGGGGATGCTCAATTCCATCAGATTCCAGACTTGGAAAAGCTGGAGCACCAGGAGCCAAGCAGACAGCAAACCCCACACCGAGGAGTGTGGTGCAATCCCAAATCCCTGAAATAAGCGGATCACACGAGTCCAGGGGGGAATACCAAGGGTGGAGGAAGGCTTTGCTTCCTCTGTGGGTACAAAGCCCCTGTGGCAGCCACAGCATCCCGGCAGGAAGCACGCACGCGGGGCATGCGGACGAGCTTTCCAAAAGTAGAACTTTTATTGACAGCGAGGGAAAACTAAAAACAAAGACAGCCAGAAAGGAGGCAACAACACACAACTAGCCCCTCCTTCCAGGTCCAACCAGTAAGGAGCTGCTCCCAGTCAAATTCCTATTGTACAGTCTCATGAAATAAGAAAATAGCGACAGGTTCATCCACCTGCAGCCTCAGAGCTGTGAGCCCCAGCCCACGGTTCTCCCCACTGGCCCGGGTGGCTTTGGGAGGAACAGGACCCTGCCAGCCCCTCAGCAATGCAGAGGGGATGGCATTGAAGCCAGGACCTGCATTTCTCTGTGCAAAGAGCTTTGCTTTGTCTCCCGGGTCGCTGCCATTCTTCAGGAGCATTTAGATGCAAAGAAGACTTTTGTTTCCTAAGATCTGCTGTTCCTTCTCATTTCCTAGCAAAGGAGGCTGACCAGGAGCACTGGGAAGGAACAAAGACTCTGCTTCCATAGAAAATCCCTAGGAACAAAGCAGGAGAGGGGAGAGTGTGTGCAGCAGGAACTTTCCCTCTCAGAAATGTCTCTCCAGTCGCTGGCAATCCCTCGGGAACATCGCACCGCGCTGCTTCTGACACAAATTATCCACTTTATCCGCCCCTTCCCAGCGTCCTCCCCACCCAATAGCCACAGGGAGGTGCCCCTGATGTCGGTGTGATGTCTTCATGTGGTGCAACCGTAACAAAACCTTATTGTTTAACAACAGAAATCGGCTTCTCTGCCAAACTTCCAGCACACAGAGGGCAACACCAAGCAACAAAGGAAGAAGGAGCATCGACTTCCACCACGCAACTCTGCTCTGAGCAAATCCTACGGGTAAGGGCAGGGTGCAGGCAGAAAACCTCTGAGCTAGCATTCAGTAAAAACACTATTTATTCACCCCTCTTGGTTACAGCTGGGCAGGGGAAGCAGGTACAGAGGAGGAGGCCATGCACTCCAGGCTGCTCCGTGGTGCTTTATCCCACGTGTCTGTCTCGGGGAAGCTGCCGTACGCTGGCGCTTTATTTCGCAGTCTGATTAAAAAAAAGTAATAGTCAAAACTAAATAAATATTGTTCCAAAAGAAGCCAGAGGAGAGAGCAAGCCTTTGGTACAACAGCTGCATCTCCAGCAAGACCCCGAGCCGCTGTGCTGGACCCCTGCAGACACAGCTGGGGTTGGCACAGGCTCTGCTGAGCCTGTCACGCATGAAAACATGGAGCAAACAACAACAGGAACTTTGTGAGAACTCTGGTTCGTTTGTCACAACCCCCACGACTTTGCTTTGTGGTCTCGGGATGAGGGGAGGTGACAGTCAGGGTTTGGGAGAATCCAAAGGAAAACAGGCTCACTCCAGGGCAATGCATTTTCAGCTCCTTTTGCTTCCCAGTCTTTGGGGTGAAAGCAGAGTGCTGTGCATGTACAAGGACAGATTCCTTTGACCTCATGTTTTGCTTTGCTAAGTTTCCAAGGTGCCTCAAAACCGGAGCCTAGAATGCAGAGGCTGATGCAGTGTTCCTTTCTACGATATATTTTTCTTATATATAGTATATATTTTTAAACCAGCCCTGCCAAGTCTATTCTCTCGCTCAGGTGCACATCCCACCATCCCACGACGTATAAAACAGGAGTTATGTGTCTAAGGGAAGTCGCTTCCTATTGTTCCCTCTCCTTCCCCCTTCCTAGGAGAAGAGAGCGGAGGTGTCGGGTGTCAGGTCCTATCGATCCATCTCATCCAGGAGAGGCGTGGCGTCCCCGGCGATGGACATGGGCGTGCTCTCGATCATGGGGCTGGGAGAGGGGCGAGGGGTCAACCTCTGCTTCTGTTTCCTCCGCTCAGCCTCCTTCTCCTGCAGCCACTGCTCGGCCATCTTGCCCCAGTCGATGGCAGCATGGGTGTTGGTCCTGCAAGGACAAGGGGACAACGTGAGATGCGACAGGAAAACTTCCCTGCCCTCCCTCCCCACTGAGGAAGTAACCCCATCATGCTGCTTCCACAAAAATCAAGAAAAGCAATGGAGACAGGACATGAATATGAGCACCCAGAGCTACTCACTTTGGCTGCTGCCTCTGCCTGGAGCTGGACGATGGTTGTGACTGGGAGGACTGGGGTGTGGTGTTGGCCTGGAGCTGGTACTGGGGTGTGGTGATGGGCTGGCTGGGAGTAGTGTAGGAGTAGCTGGGGGTCATCAGAGGGGTGGCCACCGGCTGCTGGGCTGGAGTTGTGAAGACCTGTGGAGAGCAGAGGCTGTCAGGGCACAGAGCATGGATCCTGCCAGGCTGGGGGGCTCTGCACTGCCCTGCTCACCCAAGAGGGTGCCCACCCTCACTCTGCATGCCCCCAGCCCTGCTGAGCACAGCACACTGGCTCCCCTGAGAGCTGGGCCAGCACAGCTCTCCTTGTTCAGCCCAAGGGGAGATGCTCGAGCCAAGTGGCACAAGAGACACTTGGGGCAAGCCAGCAGCAATGAGATCCTGCAGTGGGCACGAAGAACAGATAAATTCTTCCCCTGCAGGCTGCAGAGAAGGTGCAGCAGCTCCCAGGATGGCTCCCTCCCACATCCCAAGGCAGCTGGCTGCTTGTCCCATGAAGAGCTTAGTGCCTTTGCCTCCCGGTGTTCACCTCCCTTTTCTTCAGATGTCTTGATGATTAATACATCAGGTTATCCACAGTCCCTGCCTATCCTCAGCTCAGCATTTACTGTGCCAAACTTCCTGAAAGCCTCCCAAAGTGCTCTAAAGGAGGATCACTCCTCCCTGCAAGCCTTGTCTTGCAGCATCTCTTCTTTGGGTGCAACAGCTGGGTGTGTTTTTTGCACCCAGGCTCCTCAGTCCTTCTGCAGCTGGAATTTGCCTTGGTGTCAGCTGAGAGCTTGCAGAGTGGGCTGGTAGCAGGCACACATGAAGAAAGGCTTCAGCATGAGCCAAAACTGTCCAATTCCATCTTACTCCCTGCAAAGCCCCTGGGTGTTGGGTCAGGCTGAGGTGCTCCCCGCCGGTGCAGCTCGGAGATTAGCGCTGAGCTGAAAAGCCCTGCAAACTCAGCGCATACTTTCCCAGCTAATCTCCTCCACTGGCAGCTCACGCTGCCAATTCAGGGGCACAATCAGAAGGTTGTGTGCCCTCACTGCTGGATCCCCCCTCTCCACCCTGCCACATTCCTTGAGGGGCCAGACCAGTTTGCTCCTTGCTCCAACTCCCCCCGGAGCAGGGCTGTGTTACACGCCACATTTCTCCAGTCACAGGAGGCAAAAGGAGACCTGGTTCAAGAATCCAGCCTGTGCAGCACCACAGGGACAAAACTAGGACTTGGGGACCACAGGCAATGAGGGGTTCCTTAGCTCTCAGTGGTTTCCAACAGCAAGGAGAAGCCAGCAGAAATTTAAGTGACACCTACGTGGTACGCGCTGCTGCCGCCTCCGCTGCCTCCGTAGCCGTACTGGCTGGAGCCCCACTGTGCTGGGGTGGCATTTGGGTTCTGTCCCTGGCCTGTCACTGCAGCGATGGCACTGAACATCTGGGAGGTCATGTTCTGTGGTAGAGCATTCACTGCACGTGTCAGGTCTGCAAGGGAGACACACTGTGTTAGGAGAAGTGGAGCCTGGAGGAGCAGCTCACATCCCAGCTCCAATTGGGAATTGCATTAGCAAATTCCAACTGCACTGACCTGCCAGGTTGATGTTAGCTGGGGTAGCATTAATGGAGGCTGGAGTCCTGGTCCGACTGCTACTGCTGGGGGTGATACCTGTGTAAAATACCAACCAAGAGGGAGTCATTGGTCTGGAACCCAGGATTTGAAAAAAATGGAGTCAACAGTTGTCCCGGCACGATGGTTTGCTACCAGGGAATGGTGTGTGCTGGATTGTATGGTGGGGGAGACAAAGGAGAGGAAAGGGACTGGTCCAGACACTGCTGCACAGCCCACTTGATGAAAGATTAACTCTCAGGAGAGCTCTCAGTGGGTCAGTCCATGGAGCCAAACATTTCAAACATTGCTTGGAAACTTCCCACATATAGAAAAATCCTAGGATGCATTTTTGGGACAGAAAAGTCGGAACTGTCCTTTAATAACTGTCCCTGATATTGTGTGATAAACGAAGGGCTGAGACACTGAAGTTTTAGGCTGCTCACCTGGAACAGGGTCCTGATAGTGATCCTTAAACCATCGGAAAAGTCCATTCACAGTAGGGAAGACTTGGCCCCGGTAGCGGAATCCCTCTGGTGTCACTGTCACATACTCTATCCTGGGAGGAGCAGGGAGACCACGAGACATCAGAGGCTGTTTCAGTCACTCACTGACAGGTCACACTCAGAACAGGCATGGGCCAAAACCACAGGCAATGGCTGTACTCATAAAGAACAGATAGATCCACCCAAGACACTTTTATCTTCAATAAAGTTAAATCACAATTGCTTCAGACTACTCTGCCTTTCCATGAAAAATTCCCTGCCTACACTCCCACAACACCCACAGTACAGGGCACTGCTGCTTGTGGCAGTCAGATGGTTAAGAAACATGGGAGTTTCCTGGCTGAGATTTATTGCTAGAATTAGGTCCTCCACTGTCAAGAGGCCAAGTCCTGGCAAAGAGGAGGCATGATTTACAGGGATTCTCACAGAGCTGGAGGAAAAACTGGCAGCTGAGGTTTGGTACTGGCAGTACTCAGTGCAGATGCTGGGCTTGCCTCTCACTTACCTTGGTTTGCCTCGAGGCTGATATCCCAAGAGGAATTTACCAGGTAGATCTTTACAGGCACTAATAAAGTATGGAATAAATGTTGGCTTCTCTTTCTTGGTCTTTATCAGCAGCTCTTCCAGCTTCTAATTAGAGAGAGAAAAAAGATAAATGCTCCAGGGGAGCCCACATTTTCAGCAGCACACAGAGCTCATGGATATCTTCCTAAGAAGTAACCACATCCTGGGATTGTCTCACCTTCTTGTCTCCACCATTGCAGTCCTGGTAGTATTTGTGGTTCAACAGGTCTCTGGCAAAAGAAGCCATTGGCTGGACGTAACGAGCAACAATTTCATCCAGGTCTTCAAACTCCTTTGAACAAACACATTTAAAGAGGTATTTAGGGTGCATTTGGTCATACACTCTGCATAGCAAGCCTTGAGAAAAAAAAAAAAAAAAAAAGACAAAGTATTGTCTAAGGATCCAGAGAATGTATTGGAAGTTACTCTCCAAGAGTGTAAAAGCAGCTACAAGGACAGAAGGCCTGTGTCACCTTGTAAAATAAGTCCTTCCCCTTCCTGCTCTGCAGGGCTTTACCTCTGTGTTAATCCAGAGCATGGAGCCCAGGCTGAAGGCATTCTCCTTGCCCTCTTCCCGGACATCCACGTGCTGGTAAATGCCATCGTTGACCTTCCAGGTGACAGTCAGATGATTCTCCCCTTTGCTGCTTGGCCGAATAATCACATCCCCTTGGTCCATGGTCTCCATCATCTTCTCTGCTTGCTTGAAGCTGATGTTGTGGAATGATGGGTGAGCAATTACCCTCTTGATGTACGCTGGGGAACAAAGGGAACATTCAGCCTTCCAAGAGGAACTGCTTTAATGCAACTATATCTAACTGTGCTGATTGTCCTGAAGCAGCCTGGGAAGGCTGGAATGACATGGGAGAGAGAAATTAAGAGAACTCACTTGTCCTCTGCTGCTTTCTTTTCATGTCTTCTTCCTGTTTGTGATCTGCTGCCTCAGAGTCGAAGTCGTAGTAGGTGTCTTTGGGCAGTTTCCACTCATTGTTCTTGTCCATCAGGTCTGAGGTCCTGCAGGTCAGGTCTGCACTGAATTTCTCGATGTCAATCTTCATGATGCGGCAGTGGACGGTCATTCCCACCTGCAGAGGAGGCCCAGGCCAAGGTGAGCAGCAGGTTTGGCAGATACACCAGAATCCCTGTGCTACAGAACAATCCATGAGGGATCCTGCTGGCACTGAGGAGGTGCAAATCACCTCAGCTACTTCAGACTGATACAACCTTTAAAAGTGATCTTTCGGCATGAACTGAAAGTCAACTGATCCCAAAAATGACCAGAATCAAAAGAGATTAAAGGAAAAAGTTCTCCAGCACATCTATTACCTATTATCCACATCACATGGAAAACGGAATGTCTGGAGGGGGAGGACAATCAACTTTTCTATTTCAAATATCTTTCACAATGGCAGCAGCAAAACTGGACTTCAAGACGTGCAAGAAAGGAGTTAAGTGTGTTCAGAAACAGACACCCAAAGGACTGCTCTAATAAAATGTGAGGCAGAAAATTCCCCACAAAAACTGCAATGTCTTAATTCAGTTAACCATGATGAAGTTAATTAATAACTCTTTAAAGAAATGCTGAGACCTCTGATCTTACAGGATTATCCATCACCTGCATGGACTGCTGGGGACCCAAAAAGACAGCAAAGATGTCAAACTACTATTTTATTATGTGATAAAAATATGTTATTCCATTTCTTTCAGAACCCCAATCCCTGTCCTGAGCAGGACCAGTAGCTCTGATGACCTCCACAAATTAATGGAGGTGGAAGAAAAAGCTATAAGAGGGAAAATGACCCTTGCCTGTCCAAAAGCAGTTCTGTGAACTCTTTAGAAAGCCAGAAACAAAGGGCAGCTCTGCATTAGAATGCCTTCTGGTCTCCTAAACCCAGACTCCAGCCAGATGACAATAAATCCTCCTGCAGCACAACGTGTTAACTGATTAACATGGTCCCACCAGCTGCCAAGGGAGATTTGCACTGTGGGACAAGGACACTAACCAGAACCTGAACTTCCTGCTGATTTAAAGTCCTTACACGAAAATAAGGTTGGAAAAGTCATTCAAGAACAGTGTTATTAACCAAACTCTGAGTCTAGTATTGGCTCCAGGTTCTTCCAGCTCTCACTGGGAGTGTGAAAATCCACTGCTTTCATACCTTCACCCTTTCTTCTGGCCTCTTGACCACCTTGTCACTAAGAAATTTTGTTGGGATGAAGCCAGCAACACCATTATCCAGACGTGTCTTCACTCCAATGGCCTGACCTGGGCAGGAACCGCTGTCAAAATGGTTCCAAACCTTGAGCAAGGCAAAAGCAAATAAATCATTCAGTGTGGAAACAAAACAGCCCCAGCAGTTCATACTCAAAACAAGCTGTGTCAGCAAAGTGGTGCAGCCAGCAGAGACTTGTGGAAGGGCAGGGGACTGAAGACTTCAAAAAATGCTACCCAGTAATGCAATCTTCCTCCTCCAGTTCTGCTCAGCTTATGGGACATTGCAACCAAGAAGGTCAGGACATTTTTAGACCCTGAACACCAGCCTGTAGCCAGGGCTGGTCTCTAATGAACACTATAGGGGTTTAAAGGCACGGATTACCCAGGCTGGAATTCACAGTGTTTAGAAGGGACCTAAAGTACAGCTGCATTAAGCAGCAGGTGGTTCAGATAAGTTCTTAAAATTGAGAAGGTGGCAGAGCCTTCTGTTCCCAGTGTCACAGGCAATTTCTCTGCATAATATACAATCCCAGACCACAAACAAGAACACTTTCTACATCTGCAAAGAACTGGTCAGCTTAGCCCCAGGTCCATTTCACTCTAAAAGCCATAATGTAGCCATAAAAGACTTGTCAAATCTATACTGAAGCAATTAGCCAGAAGTGCAACAGATTTTATTTACAGCCAAAGGCCACATGAGGCTGGAATCCTGGGGCACTGCGGACACAATCTTGGCTCTGATACCTTGTCTCCCAAGAACCCTACACAGCACTCCTGCTGATAGCAGGCTCCTGACAAAGGCAGGCCTGTCAGGAGAAGCAGCCCCACCTCACTGAGCTCTGGGAAGTTGTCCTGCTGGCAGAAAGGGCACTGCCAAAGGCCAGTTTCATCATTCCGTATCGCCTGGTCGTAGCTCTCTCCCTGGGGGCGCCTGTGGGCAATCCCAGTCACGTTGCAGATGATCATTTTACCTGTGGGGTGATGGGAGAAAGGGAAGGAAAGAATGTAAAACTGCAGAGCTGGGCAGTTCCCTCCATCCAAGGTTGCTATTCATGCATGAAGGTGTCAGGAGGCCACCTAAGTACTTGAAAAGTTGCTTAACCCTCCACCACAGCACTCTCCCAGCCCTTTGCCCCACCTTCACACATCCTGTGTCAACTTAGGAGGACAGAAACCAGAGATGTACCTATGTAAAATGTCTCTGGAGTTTCTTTGGTCAGCATATTGAAGACCTCCTCTGTGTTGGGAGAACGGTACGGGGTTCTCAGGTCCTTGTATCTGCAGCTTAGCTCAGCTCGAATGTCATACAAAGTGATGTGCTTGTCACCATAGCCCTGCGTGGGATTCAGAGGTTATAGAGGCATGAGCAGCAGGAAGAATGTCAGTAGGGAATCCAGTGTAAGTTTTGGAAGAACTCAAGCAATTTATGAAACAGCAAATTTTAAAAAGGGGAATGTAGCAGGTACCAACAAATGGCGAAACTCGGTCACAGGATGTTGAGGAGGTCAAAAGGACAAACATATTTAGAAAAAAAAAATCAGGGAGAAGAGCTTAAATGGTCTGATTACTGTCCCCTGCCCTAAGTGTACTTCCTGCAAGCATTTACTACATGCCATTGTCAGACACTGACTGCTCATCATGCCTGTTTATACATTTTACGACAGCACAGCTAATGCCCAGTTCCTAAAAAGGATATAGCAATAAAACATGAGATTCTCAGTTGGGCAGCAGTTTCCCCTCTGTTTCTCAGCACCAGGAACCCTCAATGCACCTGTCTTTCCAGTTCTTCAGCAAAGGCATCGAGATCCAGGTCTTTCAGGCGCTCAGGGTTTTCCAGGATCTCCTCCAGAGCTCCTGCAGGATTTGCATCCTCAGCTGACTCATCGTATTCCAGGGCATCCACTGCCATTTTCCTTGCCCATTCATAGGTTTCAGGATGGACCCTAGAGCCATCTAGGACTTCAATGTAGGAATCAGTGCTGAAACAAAACCAGTGTTCAGATCAGGGCTTTGAGCTGTTCCAGCAGCTCAGTGATCAAGCACATTGTTGAGCACCACTGCTGCCTGACATGGAACAAAGTACTCCAAAAAGGACACTATGAATTATTCATTGCTAAACCAACAGGAGCCAAGGCAAGACCTGGCAAACTGCAGTCTGCAGCTCCAAAGACACAGCCAGGCATTTTGGATGCTGGGTGGATTTGATCCCTGCATACTACAGCTGCTCTATGAGCACAGAGCTCTCTGCAGTTTCTCTCCTCACACAAATTCAGGGTTGCCATTGAGCTGTTTGGATGGGCTACACTTTGCCCCCAGCATCCCTGGGTTTGTATCCTGGAAGAATTAAGGCATCTGGTGGGGTTGGATCACTCAGTGTAGGGAATCAGCCAGGTGCTCTTTCTCACATTGCTTTTCAAAGACAAAAAATCCTGGAGAAAGCATGTTTCTAGTAAGTCACTGTTTGTGCAAAGCAGTCAGTCAGGTTCAGAAACAAGGTTACAGCTGTCCTCAAAATACCTCTTGTGCAGTTACCAGTAACTTAATGCTCTATAAACTTCCCAGTATTGCTACTGGTTTAAGAGGAAGCCAAATTGCTGAATTATTTCTCAAGTTTGAAACTTTAGAAAAATAAAATACTTGGAACGACCAAGGAGAAACTAAGCTGAAGTGCCCATGGGTTACTGATGACTGCATGACAACTATTTCAGGGAACAATTGGTTTTAGTTTAGTTCCTCTTGACCACAAAGAGTCCTTCACACCAGAACAAGCCACATAATTTTCAGCAGTTCACACTGCTGCTGTGCAAGTTTAGCTGTAAGAATCAGATTAATAACCAGCAATACCTGAACTTGGCCTAAAGTCAGAGGAGCCACACAGACTGGGGGAACACAGACTCAGGGAAGGTCAGCCTGTCACTCACACTGACTCCACACGCCATAGGACATCAAATACAACCCAATACCCACCTATCACCCAGTGATGCTGTGTCAATTTTGATGAAGCCAGCACAGTTGATAAACACTTTGGGTCCCATGTGACACATCGTAACCAGCTGGGTCCTGTTCTCCAGACGGGTGTTGTTTTGTTTTAAGATCTGCAGAGAGAGGCAAGAATATAAACTTTGAGAGAGGCAAGAGTATAAACCCTAATATTCAAGGTTTGTGTTTAGAGATTGTGGACTTCCTATCCCTGGAATTGCTCAAGGCCAGGTTGAATGGGGCTCTGAGTAACCTGCTTTAGTGGAAGATGCCTGTGGCCATGGTCAGGGGTTGGAATTATATGATCTTTAAGGTCCCTTCCAACCCAAATTGTTTTTGTCTGGGAAAAAAACAAAGGATTCACACTGCACACTGCAGTGCTTAAAGCATCTGACACATGCCCATGACAACTCTTAAGTGTTGCTCCCTGCCAGTGTCTCAACATTGTGTGAAAGATGGTGAGTCCACATCATCACGGGTCCAACTCTCAGGAGAAGCGTTGGCTTTTTGCCTCGTGTTTTCTACACTGTGGAAGTGTCTTCACACTCTGACAGCACATCCATTCCTGTGGGTTTGGGAGCTGGCTGGGACTGATGGATCTGCTGAGCTGTTTGGGTCTCTCAAGGACACAAGTCCATGTGTAGCTTTGGGGTGAGGCACAGTGAGGTAAAAACACGCATCAACAGAGCTGTCAGCTGCACTTGGCACCCGAGACCCTGAGTCACCTCCTGAGCACTCACAGAGCGCCGGGGATGTGCTGGTTTTGTAGGCAGGCCCTGAAGCCTCCTTACCTTCAGCAGGTGAGTGCCTTTGCGTGGTCCCAGGCCACACACATACTGCAGCAAAGCCTGGCTGTGGGGGTGAGCAATGGCCCTGTTCACATCCACCCCCACCTCGTTCACACGGTTGATGAATTCGCAGTAGAGTGCGTTCAGCAGCTCCTCCTTCACCACGTGCTCCTGGCAGAGAGAAGAGGTGTTAGCCCTGGAAAAGATAGATCTGTGCAACCCTCTCCCACGAGCCAAACACAACACACTGGCTCCCAGGAGCTGTGTTGCACCTTGGAGTTACCCCCAAGAACAGCCTAAAGGCTGAGAAAGAAGAAGAAAAAAAAAGGTGCTGTGCCTGAATATGGCACAGAACAGGCAGAACTTGCACAAGTTTGACTTGGAAACCTTTTCTTTGAAAGCAAAACTCTCACAGGCTGCTTTCTCTTGCAGAGAAGGATTTTTCATACCCAAGGAAAATTTACCTGCAGAGGGTGGAGTTTCAGGCAGAGAATGTCCTCATCAGAGCTGCAGACCTGGGCAAACTCTATGAGGGGGTCCTGGATGCGGCGAGCGAGGGACACGGCCTGACGCAGCAGAGGAGGGTAATCCCGGAATTCATTCTGCAACAGGACACTGAATCAGGGAAAACCCTCGTGGTGTTTTTACACTTTGTACCACAGGCAGCAAAGACACATCAGACAGGGACTGCAGCAAGGAAGCACTTGGTGCTCAGGGCAAAGAAAGCTGAGGTGAAAGGCTCCCAGGAGCTCTTATGCAATTACTAATGGAACAATCTCACTCAGTTCCGACTACATCAATATCTACTTTGTGCATCTGCTGGTGCTGATCTCTTCAGGGAAGCCTAAGATGTTTTGCCTTGATCCAAAGATCAGTACGTGACTGTCCAGATGGAACATATGAGACAGAGGATGATGTAAGGCCAGCACAACAAATGGAGGATGACACAGCATGAATGAGCAAGAGAATAAGGGAGAGCTGGAGTAGCAGGAGGTTCACCTCAGACTTCTTGCTGTTCATGTAGAGGATGGCCAGCTCATTATCCACCAGCTCCACTCCGATTGAGGACAGCTGCTGCCCTTGGTCCAGCTCATGAACAATTCTCTTTACATCCTCCATCAGCATCTGAGCATCCCTAGGGAGAGACAGCCAAGAGGACTGAGGGGAGAGCACAGAGCTGGGTCCTGGAAACAGTGAAAAGCAGACAGGCATAGGGAAAGCACTGCAAAGAGACTGGGAAGTGGAAACAGCACAAAGACTGACCTGTTCTCGCCTGCAATTGTCACCACGTGAGGCTTCTTGTTTAGGAGGAATTTTTTCAATGTTTCAATATCCTGGGCCTGGAATGGAAAGTAGAAAATCAGAGTAGAAAAGCTAGAGGGTTTCTATTCTAAGCTACCTACATTCATCTCAGTAACAGCTGCACCAAAGCTCACCTTCTTTTCCCTCTCCTCCTCACGCCAGGCATTCCTTCTCTTTGTGAAGTGCGGCAATCGGAGGAAATCTGTCACCTCACCCTCTCCATTAACGAGGGCACAAAACACAGGGTGGTCCCTGTCAAACAGAGATCACTCAGACATGGAAGACTGCTAAAGCTGGCCATGCATCCAGACACCACTCCCTCCCTCCTACCTGGCTGATGAAAATGCAATGCCCAGCACCCGGATCCCCTTCCCTTGGTTTTCATCCATGAAATCATCATCTTCCTCCACTTGCTGATCTGGCCTGTATGCAGCAACCTTCAGCCAGTTGTACAGTTTACGGCTGCAAGCCTGAGAAAGCAGAGAAAAGACAAAGAGGAGTGAAAAAATCCACTGCAGGGGCATTGGCATAACCCTCCTCTGGAGGGAAAGGTGAACCAGACTCAATCCCTACCTCATCCTCCTCCCCAAAAACTGTCAGTAGTTATCCCCAGAACACTGCAGGGCTGCCAGTGTCTGCATGGACAGCTCTGCCTCAAACCTGTGCCTCATCTCACCTTGAGGACATATTCCTTAGCCTCCACTAAGAGCTTGTTTTTCAATTCCTTGGCCATCTGCACGTAGAGGAACTGGTTGAGGGAGCGCTCGATGGCCATGGTGCGCTGCCGATTCCATTCCTGCACCTGGTGACTGAACTCATCCCGGTAATAGAACTGCTTGATTTCCTCAAAGTATGTCTGGTCACTGCCATAACTGCAAGAAAGGAGAAGACACAGAAAGGCTCCAGATACCTGCATGGACACCATCACTGGCAGATTCCTGCACATCTCAGATTTGGGTAGCTGCTTGGGAAAATTAGGGAAGAGCCAATTCTCCCATCAAACGCTGCTTTAGCTGCTCAAGTGCTGCTGTAGACAGATCACAGTCACTCCAGCACACCCACACTGCACAGTGTGGCCACTCAGATGTGCAGGGAAGGGACTAAGTTGGTTGGGAAACAAGCATCATCTTCCACAAAAATCCCAAGGTCTCAGAGTTTGCTTTCAAGTGAGTAAGACAGATGTCTGCTAAAGCTCTCAACAAGATCATAAAAAAATAGAAAGGCTGATTGACTTTGAGGTACAGGAAATTACCAGGCCATGACTTCCAGAAGTAGTTTGGTTACAGAGGTGCTCTAAGAGCATTGCATGAATGAGCTCTGCCAAGTCAAGGATGGCACAGCCAGTGGGAACTCACCCCTCCACTCCTTTCATGTCAATGCTGATATCTATGGTGAGCAGTGCCTCATCCTCTGCCAGGCTCATTTTCAGGAACTGGTCATCTCTCAGCTCCTTCACAGGCTTGTTCTTCATGTATTTAAAGGAATAGGCATAGTGGGCCTCATCAATATCCTGGGAAAGAGGAGAGACAGTCAGCATGCACACAGGGCATTCATGAAGAAATTCTGTATGCCACAGCAGACAATGGTTTTCATTCAATACCCCCTCAGCCCTATGCCTGCCAGTCTGCATTTCCTTCCCCAGCAGGACATAGCGGAATTGCTTCCCAGTCCCAGAGAAACAGAGACTGTTTCAATAACTGAAGGCAACATCTCATCTGGTAAAATGCTGAGACTAAAAATGCAGCATGCTGCTGAGCTGGGCTCTGCAGCAGCCCAGCCTCAGTGCTGCTCAGAGGCTTACTCAGAGTTGCCACTGACACAGGAGAACAAGCATTTGCATATTATTTTGATCCTTCCCTGAACTGACCCATAGAGTCAGAGTTCCCTTTCTTACCTTCTTCCCTTTTTTGGTTGGTGAAATGTTGATTTTAGCTCGTTCTTGGAAAGTCTGTCTCAGGACCTGTCTGACCAAGGGCTCCCTGGCGATCTGCAAAGCCACCATGTACCGAGCTCCTTCCAGCACTGCTTCTGGGCTTGGGAATTGACTACAAGCAAAAAGGCAATGTGAAGGCTTAGAAGAATGTGCCTAGATCATCCCACTTGTGTTACATCCACAGTAACTCCACAAAGATCCCCCCACACTGACCTACACACATAATCCTTGGCCAGCTCCAGGGGCTCTGCAGGGAACTGCTCTGTCTCGTGACGCTGGTAACTGTCTCGAAGATTCTCTCCAAACTGCTCAGGTGTCAGACCAAATTTCTTAGCCAAGCCATCTGGTAAAAGAAAGAAAGAAACAAACAAAAAATAATGAGGACAAGAGTATTACAGCTAATAGTGAGCAAAACTACCAGTCTTCCTTCCAGAGGTGAGTCACAGCACCCTGCAGAGCATGTGGGCCAGGCCACTGCATGCTCAGCAGGACAGAGCAGAACCTTACCCAGCCCAGCTGCCTGGCAGATGGTGTACATATCCCTTCGGGAAGCCTGCTTCAGCTCAGGCCCCTTCTGCTCATCATCCTCTGCATCCTCCCCTTCACCTGTAGGAAGGATACATTAGAGAGGCATCCAGACAGCTGGAGTGTGTCAGAAGCACAGAAGCACAATAAAGAGATTAAACACAACCTACTGTGTGCAAGAGAGCTCCTAAATCCCACAAAGGCATCTCAAAGGTCACAGTGGGCTTAAAATTATTCAGGGCTGGAAAAAGATCCTGCAAACACTGTCTTCAGTGTTACTCTCACAGTCTTAATAGGAGTATCTCTGGATTGCATCTTTGAACATACATCTAGTTTGCTGATGTCACCCCTGCCATAAGGGGTGGCATTTGCAGTCCATAGGAAAGCACCTTGTGTGGCAAACCTTAAATATTTTCAAAGGTTGAAAGACCTGGAACTAACTTGAGATGGAATGACCAGCAGAGATGTTTTGTGCATAGACATGGGCTTTTCACCAAACTTTCTTCCTATTCTTTCGAACCAGGATTTTCAAGCAGCCCAAAAGGAGAAAACTATCAAATGTGGGGAGACAAACCTTCCTCCTCTTCACCATCCTCCCGGATCCGCTTTTGCTTTTTGCGAGCGGCCTTGGCAGCGTTCTGCATCTTG
Source organism: Muscicapa striata striata (assembly GCA_030060385.1). Lineage (NCBI taxonomy): Eukaryota > Metazoa > Chordata > Aves > Passeriformes > Muscicapidae > Muscicapa > Muscicapa striata. The sequence goes on from JAREIS010000079.1 coordinate 3,709,431, forward strand.
GGAATGTCTCTCCCATAGTACAGCAGGAAGTGATTGTACACGTCCTTCAGCTCGTCCATGGACTGCACGTCCTTCAGCCTACAGAAAGCCAGCATGTTACACCCTGCCTGCAGCTAGGTCATGCTCAGGGCACTCAAGGAACCTGCTCTGACTCAGGTCAGGCAGAAGAGGAGCCCTAGGACTCATCTCCCTAAAGAATTTTAAATATTTCTCATTATTTGCTTTGAAGGTACTCTGCAGCAGCCAGAGTGCCTGTGCTGTTTGGGCAAGTCAGTGGACATTTTAAGTAATTTTGGAATGAATATTGAAGTCCTGGCACCCTACCTCTCCATGTCAGTAGTATCCAAGGCCCTTATTCCATCAGCCAAGGGCTTGTCTGGGTCAGCAGAAATTTGCTCATACTGGTAGGCCTGCATCTTCTCAAACAGTCGTGTCAGGTTCTGCTTGCGGATCTTCAGCTGGGTCCACTGAAACGAAAACAAAGGAATTGCAGTGAAACACCCCATTGCAGTGTGTGATCTGCCTCCTCCCTTCCCTAACAGAGACTTCCAGGATTTTGGGATATTTATAATATAAAAATCATCATTAAAATCTTCATCCAAAGCCAAATGTGGCATGTGGCAGGTCTCATCTCAGAGATATATTATATTAACAGAGAAAACCAAAATCCAGGTTTGGATCTGATAGTAGAGAAGCAACCTGCACTGCTGGCAGGAAATTTCACTACACAGAAGGAACCCGGAGAAGGGGAAGGATTTTTTTAGATCTTATTTTGTCAGATATCTCTTTACCACCATACAACAGCAAAAATGCAAAAAGACTTGGGTAAAAACCCCAAACATGGCCAAAATAAACTGCTGAAAGTATCAGGTTAGGTAGGAGGACAAATGTTGATAGGACAACCAGCAATGAAAATATTCCCCACCTTCTCATCCCATTGCCAGACCCTCCACAGGTCGTTGATGTGCAGCTCTGGCTCCACATACTCCTTTCTGTAGAAGGCGATGAACGGGACCTGGGTCAGAAATGAGACTAATCAGCCCTGTGCAGGGGACTGGGCTGTTCCTGGCAGCCAGGAGCCCAGACTGAGCTCTTGTTCTATGTGGGACAACAAAGTAATGGGGCAGCTCTTACACCACCAAAGAATACACCACATAGGCCAAAAAATTTCTGCAACATCAGGCAACACCTCAAGAAAACAGATTGGATGCACTGAGCAAGGCTCAAGAGAAATTCCCCCATCTCATTCAGCCTGAATTTGTCCAGAATCAAGGAAAGACAGTGACAGCAGCTCTGTCAAATAGGCCTTAAAAACCTGCATTGCCACAGCTCACATAAGATGTGTTGCAGTTCCCAATGGGGCATCATTTCATCACAGGAGAGGCAACCAGGGATGGTATCTCAGCCCCCTTCTATGTGTCCTAAATGTTTCCAGCAGCCCTGCTAATCCTGTCAGGAAAAAGAGACTGACCTTGGTAATCAAGAAAAGTTGCAAATTACCTCAAAATGCTGATTTCTCATGAAATTCAGGGCTTCTTTAATCTTTTGGATGGTGCTGGGCCCCTTGCGGCTGAAGCTGCTGGCTTGTCCACGGTCAAGGTAGTCAGAACTTTCCTGAAATGGAGAAGCACATTGTGTTCACTCTGTGCCCGAGCTGATCCCCTAAAAGAGCAGCCCCAGTTTAAGGCTGAGAAACTGTGGTTCTTTCAACTTCTCTGTGTTCCTTTTTGCTCTGTTTCATGGATGCAAAAATGAAGAAACACACGTCAAATGATGTGCTCAAAACCAGAAATGAAAGTGGCACCACATTCCTATCAGCAGACCCCTGGAAAAGTCCCAGGCACAGTCCTTTACCTGCAAGGAGATGGTGGGCGTTGCAAATGCATTCCTATAAATCCAGTCAGCTTCTTCCTCCAGCTCATCATCTTCAGCACTCTTCACTGGGATGGATCTCAGCTGGGAAGAGACAACACCATGAGCAGAGTCACCTGCAACACCAGGGTTTGCACTGCCATGTTTCCAAGAAGCCTGGAAATCATTGTTTTGAGCTGCAGGTTACCTCTGGAGACTCCCAGCTATGGGGTGCCAAGGATTGTCTGCACCTTCTGAGCACACAGGAAATTGCATCAGCTTTACACTAGATAAAGGCAGCTACAATCCTGTGGAAAGGCCTGTGATGGTGCAAAGTCTACTGTGAAAATCAAGTGAGGATATCTCCACTTCCTACCAGACTTCCAAATTTTCTGCAGTTACATCCTCTGTTCCAATCTCTCTGTGCCTTCTACCACTTTTGTTGCTGCAGCTACAGAGTAACAAACAACAAAGCAGCTCCAAAGTCTCTCTGGGCACTTAGTTTCAGACACTTCTTTTTTAAAGGTGCTGCTCTAATCACCACTGACATCCATGGAGATGACAACGTGTGGTCACCTAAATTCAGAAGACACCACAGACAGAATTTCCTTCTGTGGCACAGACTGGCATGGGGAAAAAAGGTCCTTGGGAAAATATCCCATTTCACAGAGAAGGGTAATAAACCTCTGCACAGAATTACACTAACATACACTAAAGGGAGATGATTTTTCAGTGAAAATCTGAATATAATGTAAAATTAAAACAAAAATATATGAGACACCAGAAGGATTCCTCCCAACACAAACAGCACTTTGTGTTGAGAGCAGTGTAAGTCTCATCACCTTGAGTAAAGCCAGTTATGTGTTGGCTGGCATACAGGTAAGCTAGAAATCTTCCTATGTCTTCTCTGGCACTGCATCTTGCTCTCCACATGTCCAGCTCAAGGGATTCCTAACATCATGCAGTACAAAGCCATCTCAGCAGAGCCCAAGCCCCGCACTTCAGCAGTGCAACACTGGCACCCAGTGGCCACAGGGAAGCTGTGACTGGAGCTAAACCCAGATTCATTATAACCACTCCCATGCCACTGATATGTCTGAATGCAATTTTAGCCTGTACGTTTGACAAGTGGGGAAAAAGACATTCCAAAACCCATCCAGCAGCTTGCCAGCCTGCAGATCCCAGGCCTGGGAGCCAAAATGCTTTCTGCCTGCAGAGCTGCTGCCCCTTGCCTCACCTGGAACCTCTCAGGCATGTCTGTCATGCGGATCTCGTTGTCCTGGTCTGTGAGGTGGCTGCTCTCCAGCTCACTGGGCTCGTACATCTCGAAGATGCTGCGGCGACTGACGCGTTTCTTGGTCGTTTTCTTGGGCCGCACGCGCGTCTCCCCTTCGGTTTCCTCATCCTCATATTCATACTCCTCCTCCATCTCCTCATCGTACTCATTGTACTTCTCAAACTCATCATAGTCAAAGTCCACACCAAATATTTCCTGGGCTTCCTGCAAAGCACTGAAAAGCAAAAAAAAAAAAAAAAAAAAAAACCACAAAAACTTTTCAGTCCCACACTGCAGTTTACAGAACATCTTTACAGCCACACACAGAGGAGGCCAGGAGCACTGTCTAAGCCTTAGTCTTCCACCCAGGCTAAAAAAAATCATGCACAGGTATAAACTCTGAGTTTTACTGCAAATATTTCTCTTTAGGGCCTGGTTTTGGTATCCCTTTAAAAAAATCCAGGGGAAAAAAAGGAGTCACACATTTCAGAAATCACATACTAAAAGCTCTGTGTCTAAATTTACCAGATTTCTTCTGGGAAAAAGGCCAGCAGTATTCAACCACAAGCTGAATCACTCTGCAGTAGCAAGATCCAAATAAGTTGAGCACTATTTTCAAGGCTCCAGGCCAACTTCCAATCAATACTTACGCATCTGTGTATCCTGGAAGCTTCTTTCTCCATTTTGGCTTCTTCAGAGGTTGTCCATCATCATCCACAATGAAGTCATCAATGTCTGGACATTGAGAAACAATTCAGTGGTCTGAGAACTCAAATACAGAACTGGTACCTCTGACAAAGCTCAGCCAGTGCAACTATGAGCCTCCAGCACAGACTCAGGCTGTTGCTGGCTGTCAAGTCTGCCCAGCTTCCCACAGCATCTCCTACAGCAATCTCACACAGCCTGAACCACAGTAACAAGCTGGAACAAACTACAGCCAAACTTCCAGGCAAAGCTATTTGAGTTGCAGCTCAGTGCACTGAAAATACAGTCAGGAAAGGCCTGGCTGCTTTGGACAGTAGAAAGAACACTTGAAACTTTTTCGGTAAGATAGCAGCAGTGAGAGGCTGATGCTGAAGAGGGGTAGGGCAGGCATGCACTGTGCTGAGGTACTAAACAGTGCCTTGAGTGCCTTCCTCTGAAGCATTTTCATTTTTGAGGCAGGTTAGGGGAGGTGTTCAAGACCTCAACGCACATAATGTGCTCCTGCACAAAATGGTTCAGACAGATGAACCAAACCTGTCACTCAGAAACATTTAATTCTAAGGACTGTATTAATCAGACCAACAAGACTTCACCATGACAGGGTCACAGCCTTTTGGATACTTCTAGTTCAGAGAATGTCTCAACTTTGTTCCTGTGTTTTAATCCTAGGACAAACGTTGGATGCAATTGACCACCCACACTCACCAGATTCATCTTCCTCCTCCTCCTCTTCCTCTTCCTGTGGAGCAACAGGAACTTCCACGGCCTCCCCTCCTTCCTCGCCTTCACCATCCTGAAAGATCTCTTCAGCAATGGCTTCCTTCTCATGTTCTTCCTTTCCATAATCTTCTGCTTCATCGTCCTCATCATCAGACATTTTTCGTACACGCCTGAATTTTTGCTGCAAGGACAATTCCTTGTTAGTGCTCACAATTCCTGGCTCAGCACTGCACTTCCTCTGCAGGCACCTGGGAGGGAGCAGGATGGAGCCCAGCACGGCACAGGTACACAGGGGAGAAGAGCCACCCCCTCAGGAGTCACTTGCATGCTGTCACCACCAGTGCTGGCCTGGTTGATGTGACTCTAATGTTTCAGAAAGAGCTTTAGAGCCTGTAACAGCCTGTGCTGACCTTGAGGTTAGCAGCACACAGGAATGGAAAATGAGACTGTCCTGAAGAAATGGAAAGGGAGGAGCACAGCAGACTTTAGGAATCAGAAAAAAGTACTTTGCAAACTCTGGGAAGCCAGGTTCCAGTTGCTTGGGCAGGGAGAGATCCTGCTTCCTTCAAGCACTCAGCTCTCCCTTTCCCAGAGGACAGGAGCTGATGGGAGACACTGTCTGCTCCCACCAGTCTGGAGCCCACCCTTCTCTGTGCTTACCACATCATTAACAGCAGCACACAACTCACTCTTTTGACTTTAACGCCCAAGTTTTCCTCAATGAGGTCAAAGTCATCATCCTCGAGGCGGTCATCAAAAGCTAAAAAGAAGACAGCAGAGCTAAGTTAGACTCTCCCTCTCCTAATCTGGGAATGCACTAAGCCCAGAAGGGTACAGCTTACCCAGCTCATTCAGACCAGGGCAGCATTACACCGTGTCACAAAACTTACTGCGTTTTCTCTTTTTGTGGCCAACATCATCCTCGGAGTCCCCAGAGTCACTGCCTTCCTCCTCCTCTTCCTCATCGTCATCATCGTTAATGAATCCTTTTAGGTTCCCTTGCTCATCCTGATCATCGAGGTTCAGCTCCTCCTCTTCCTCATCTGGGATGGAGAGCAGCATGTGTTAGACACTTATTGGTTATCCACTGAGACCTGGTTCTGAGCAGGCAGCATCTCCCTTCACACAATCCACACAGAGTTTTAACTGAACACTTTTACTGACACAGAACCCAGCCAGCTGCTCCTGCCAGATCCTCACTTCTTGTCTCATGTTCTCTCTGCAGAGGGAACAGGTGGAGTGATCACATGGGGAGAATTCCTCTGCTTTTACCATTTACTATCAAATTGTGTGACTGCAAGTCCCACGGGGGTGAAGCAGCGTATTTTTTATTGTCAATTATAAAAACCACTTGGAGCACTTGGAGGAAGGGAAGCATTCAAACAGCTGAGGTTATTGACTACAGATGGTCCTGCTATTATAGCACAGTTATTGCTCCATCTGCAGAGCCACAGGATACAGAATAGAACAGCAATGAACACAGACAATGCAGCAAACTCACCATCCTCATCTTCCTCTACAAACTTCTTGGTTACTCTGGGTACAACCTCCCCATCCTGGTTGTATTCCTCCTCTGACTCCTCTGCTTCACTCTCCACAAAGTCAGACATGGCTGCAGCCTCTCACACAGCAGCTGGGGAAAGAGGAAACATCCCTGGCATCAGCTGAGCAAGCAGAACACAAGCATTTCCCCCTTCAGGTTTTGAAAAGAAGGCAGCTAAAGCAAGAAGGGTTTCAAAATTAGCTACAGAGGCCCTGAATTACCCAGTGTCCACCTTGCCTGGACATCCCTGTCACCAGAGATTAGGCAGGAGAAGGCAGCAGCCAGGAGCTGCCAGCTCCTGCCAACCCGTGTCTGGGTGAGGAGGGCAGGAGCTGTCACAGCAACGCTCCTGGCTGGAACGTGCACACAGCCAGAGCCTCCATCCCATCCACGCCCTCCCACGCGCTGGGAAGGCTCCCACTGATGCTGCACGGTGTCAGGCACACAGCCCAACTCATTAGGACCTTAATATGATTAATGCTCACTCAGTCAATGAAGCCAGGGTGACCCTGAAAAGGGCCTCGACTGAGCCGCGATCGCTGGCTGCAAGTGAGACTCTGCAGAGCCCACTGAGCAACTGCAGAGAGGTCTGGGGGTCCTGGCTTGGGGCAGGGGGTTTGTGGCTGCCCACAAGCCAGAGCCACAGCCAGGATGTTCCATGCCAGGAGCCTCCATCCAGAGTTGAGGAAGCAACAAGAGAACTACAAACACAGTGTATTTTCTATATCCAGAACCTGCTGTTTGATGCTTTTCCCAAATGGGGTTTCTGGAAGCAACATAAATCAAGCATGGCACAAAGGAAAGTGTTTGCCAAGTTCTGTCTCTCTGAGCCTTCCATTTCTGGTGGTCACAAACTCACTGATATTTTTGAAATTTTCAAAGGAAGGGTTTTTTTACTTCTTTTTTACATACATCAAAACAACTGAACCTTACAAGAGTCAGCTATGAGGAAAACCAAATCAACTCCTCAAATGGCTGTGAGGATGAAAACGCTAGCCTGGGAAGAAGTACAGGCCTTTGAGAATGAGCAGTACAAAAAGCAGTTCAGAGGTGTCAGATCTAAAGCCAAAACCTCCATGTTAAATTACATCTGATGTAATTCAACACACAAACACTCAAAAACAACAGAGAAAAAAAAAGATGAGAAAATAGTTCCATATTAGGGAATAATACCTTAAACAAACACACTTCAAAATATTCCCACAATCATTTCCCCAATGCAAACAACCCAGTGAAGGAAATCAGTCCCATACAGGACAACCTGATCAAGGCATTGCCATGACACTTCTTGTGTGCAGGATTTCTTGTTCTGGCCTGAGATCCACACATCTGCTGCACAAACACAACAGCTCGGAGCAAAACAGAGACTTCGTGCTCAGTTAAGAGTTAAAAGGTCCAAGGTTGATCTTGGATGATCTTTTAAGTCTTAAAATACAAGCAGCTCCCAAGAAACGTGTCATCCGTATCTCATTATAGAAAAGCCACAACAAAGATGAGGGAAAGACCTCTGCCAGATTTCAGACACGAGTGGAGAGCAGCTCTTACTGCTTGGCTGCAGAATATGTGGCTGTGGCCAACTTCTATGCAGAAGGCCAAGGCTACTGCTCTGCATCCAGACAGGACGTGACATTTTAGAAGTCAAGCACATGTATTTAAGCATCCCTCTCAGAAACAATGCCTCAGAGGGCAGCACTGATGCCAGTTAAATGTGTGCTCCTGATGCAATGCCACTGATGAATTGTGTGACTACACATAATAGAGAAACAGGGATTATGTTTTCCTGTGTATGAATATTCTGTCAACTTCACACTTTCTCACCAATCCTCCTGCTCCAGGTATTCACCACGGTGTATCAACATACACAAACACGCAGGCTGAGTGGCTTTTCTTAGAGCATTCCCAAATCTAATAACCTTACTTATCTCCTGCCCATGATCAATACAAACCCACCTCATCAAAGCACCACATCTAATTTCACCATTTTCTGCCAGTGAAGTATTTAGCTCACGATTCCAACTTTCTTCCTCATCACTTGCTCTAAAATTTCCTAGCAATTTCATTCCATGTCAATTCAAATTTGCTTGGACACAGGGAACAAATAGGACTTGAGAAAACCATCTTATTTAATGATCCAGCCAAGCAGGTTCCACACAAGCCAACCACCCACAAACCCAAGTGCTTTCAGCTCCAGCTGAAATTCAACTCAGGACAGCAGGGATGTCACTGAGCATGGAAAGCAGAAGCAAGAAGTTAAACCAGATAGGGATTAAAGGTGCCTCTCCCACCCTCTGTGACAGGGAGGCCTTAATTTAAAACAAAACAAGCCAGGGAAGAGGTATAGAGGCAGAACTTGGTGTGGTCACACAGGGAGAGACCTGAGGAGGGTTTAAAGACTCTGGACCAAGAAGTGTTGGGCCAGCCCAGCTGTTTTGATCAGGAGTGTCTGCACTTTGCTCAGCTCAAGGGCACAGTGGCACTGATCCAGAGTCCACAAGCTCCTTTTAACTGGGACCATTGAGCTCTGATCAGGCCAGGCCCAAGATGGACATGGGCTGCAGACTCTGTGAGGTGAGGTAGGGCCTTTAGAACAAGTGCTGTTTTGTGAGAACCTGAGGATTTCAGAAATCATCCACACAGCCAGATATCTGCTGGCTACTCAGAACATTGGGAATAGAGAAGTCCCCAACAGCTTCACCTGAACAGGTGTGGGGTGAGAGAAAGCTGAAACATCTGACATTCCCCCAGCTACAGCTAGTGTCCTAAAGGCAGGACAGTGGTGTACAGAGAATAACCAACCAGTGCTCTGAGAGCAAGACATATTTACTATTCAGCAATCAACCTCAGGATAGCAGTGTGAATACCAACAAAGCCAGGTGCTCATCTTGGCTTTAAGACAGCATGGGTGCAGCAAAGACAGTCCTTCACTTCTCCCTATCCTTTGTGGAAGAAACGACATCAATCCCACATTAACATTTGTTTTGTGGAGTTTTTCTGGGGGCAAAGAGGGCTTGGGCAGGGATAGTTCTAACCTCTGCCACTTCGTGATTCAACTCACAGTCCATTTAGGATCACACAGACCCAGGGAACCACACTGACAAAGCCACCACTGAACATCTCGCTCAGTTCTCATGGCCACATTTCAAAGGGTCAGACTGCAGAGAATTCAGAAAGCTCTGTGATAATAAGAGAGCTGGGGAACTTGACTTAAAATGCAGAGCCTAAGGAAGCCAAATCTATTAATTTTGTCAATTAAATGCTCATGAAATTAATTTTAGCACAGTCCAAGTACATCCACAGGAGTCCAAGACTGACAACAAATGTCCAACTAGGAAAAACCCAAACAAACTGCAAAGATACCACCACCCTTTCACCCCCTCAAGCTCTCAGTGAATTTCTCAGTGAAATCAATATGTTTTCTTAAAACAGAAAAAAAAAAAAAAAAAAAAAAGAAAAAAGTAAGCCATGGTTGAGCTGGAATGTGTGGATTTAACACTAATAACTAAGCAATGGTCTTCAGGCTGTGTCCCACCACAGAATTCAAACAAAATCATCCTGGCATTTTTTAATTTGAAGCTTATGAGGCTAACAGAAACATCCCTGTGAAGCACTGCAAGGCACTCACATCATGAGAAATTACCCTCATGGGCACCTCAATGCTGAGCTCTTCCTCACAGACATTTCTTGGTATCCATATGGACTTGTCGTGGCTACTGGGGCCTGCCAGCCCTGACATCAGCAATATATCATTTTATATTTAGCTTTTACAGCTGTTTCACAGATTTCTGAAGTCTGCGCATCTAAACCTGACACTCCCACCCTGCTCAGTGGGAGGAACACAGAGAAAAGTGAAGACTGGAGACCAACGATGGGGAAAGTCCAGGCAGCCACCACAGCTCAGGAACTTCCCATACCTGCTTTGTTGGTTTTAATGCTCCTGCTGGTCCCACCACCCACGATGCTATCAGGTGGCAGCACGTCCTGTGGCAGGGTGACACATTTAATAGCATGTTGTGTGAAAAAGCTCTTCCGCCTGTTTATTTTAGCCCTGCTGCATCATAATTTCCGGTCGGGAACAGAAAACTGATGCTCCCTCCTCGCTTTCTCTGACCTGCCCATGACTTCATGCACCTGGATCACATCTCCTGTCAGCAAGCTTCTCCCCTAAGGTGAAGACACGAAGGCTTTGCTTGCCCCAAAACCTGCTCTGCTCCTGCCCCTGCCTCTTCCAGCGTCCCCTTTTTGGGATGGTCTAACCAGAATTGCCAGGGCACAAACTGACAACCATTTACTCAGCAGCATAACAATGTTTTCTATTAATTCTCTCCTCCTTTAAAGTAATTTCAAAATATTCCTCTTAGGCTACAACGGGGTGTTGAAGTCGTTTTAAAAGAAACAATTGTTAGACACCTACTGCTCTTTCCTGAATAACAAGAGCTGATGGAGAGCCAATTTTGTGGCGTGTATTACCTTCCTTATACCTTCTGCCATATCTCATTTACCACACTAGCACTCCCACCCGTGGTTATCTGGTCTCTGCAACTCCCCACGTTTAGTTATCCTAAATAATTTAGGAGAAACTTTCATTCTCCACATCGTCAAATTCAGGGAAAAAAAAAAAAAAAGGGCAGCGGATATGACTCTGAAACTCCACAATAAAACTCCACAATAACCTCACTCCTCATGAGCACCAATCATTTGACACCTTTCAGTCATTTATTAAACCCAAAAGGGCTTTCCCAGGCCCTTGGCTTTTCAGGGAGCACCTCACCAGAAGTTTAGAAAGCCTAACGCGGTGGTTTGGGAATCACACCCGCGGAGCAGAGATCCGGGAATCACACCGACCGAGCAGGGGGCTCCAGGACCACCAGTGTGGCGAGAAACGAAGGTCAGAGCCTGTCTCCCGCTCCAAGAAAAGCATCCCGACGCTCCCCACGCCATCGCCTCACAGCCGCAGCTCCCCGCTGCAGCAAGGGGCGGCGGCTGCGGCACCTCCCGGCCCGGCGGAGCCACCCTCGACCCCGGCCACCGCCTCGCCCCCTCCGGGCCCTGCCCGCCGCCGCCCCGGGAGCCTCCTGTGCCGCCAGCCCCACCCACGGCCACCACCGGGGCGGCTTCACGCCCGCAGCGGGGCCCGCGGCGCAGCCCGACACCAACCTCGGGGACGTCCCTGCCGCCTTCACCGGGGCTCGGAGCCGCCGCGGCGCCGGGCCGGGTGTGACGCCCAGACCGGGACCAACGCGGGTTCGCCCTTCCCTCGGTAAGGGACCCTCGTTCCCCGCCACCGCCGCCCCGCCGGGCCCGGCGCGGCCTTACCCGAGGGGCCGAAGGAAAATGGAGGCGGCGGCGGCGGCGGCGAGCGCGGGGGCGGAGCGGGCGAGCCGCGAGCTCCCGGCGGGCGGAGCGGCCGCGCTTCCGCTTCCGGCGGGATGGAGGCGGCGCGGCGGCCACCGCTGCTGCTGCTGCCGCTGCTGGCGGCGGCGCTGGGCGCGGCGGGGGCGCGGCGGCCCCGGGCCCGTCACCTGCGGCTCCGTGGTGAAGCTGCTCAACGTGCGGCACAACGTGCGGCTGCACTCGCACGATGTGCGCTACGGCTCCGGTAACGGACGCGGCCCGCGCTGCCCCCACATCCCTCCCCCGCGCTTCCCCCGTGTTGGGCTGAGCTGGGTGTGATGGTGGTTCTCCCTCCTCCGCAGGCAGCGGGCAGCAGTCGGTGACCGGGGTGTCGGCGGTGGATGACGGGAACAGCTACTGGCGGGTGCGGGGCCGCACGGCCGCCGTGTGCCAGCGGGGCACGCCGGTGCGCTGCGGACAGGCCATCCGCCTCACGCACCTGGGCACCGGCCGCAACCTGCACAGCCACCGCTTCACCTCGCCGCTCTCCGGGAACCAGGTACCGCCCGGCCATCGCCGGCCCTGCTCCCCGGGCTCGGTGTCTTTCGCTGGGCGTCACGGGGCCCGCCTTGTCACTCGGGTGTTGGCGGGTCCCCTGAGTGTGTCCCTGATGGGTTGTCGCTGTCCCGATCCGTCCTACCTGGGTTCCCCTTGTCCCCCGTGTTACTGCCAGCCCCATTTTATTCCCCAGTCGTTCTCCTGGGTTCTCCTAACCAGATCCTCCATATGCTTACTAGCATTTCCCAATTCCTGGTCCCAGTTGTGTTCCCCATTTCCTCACTGGTCCTACCTTGTTTGCCAGTTCAGACTGGGTCCCTACCAGCACTGCCTTGTTCCCAGGTCCCAGCTAGATCCCTGCCAGTCCCACCTTGTTCCCCACTCCCTACTGATTCCCTAATACCTGAATCCCAAATCAGACCCTCCAAGTCCAAACGGAGCCTCAGTGACAGCCAGGTCCCTCCTAAGCCCAGCCTCTTTCTCTGCCCACCTCCACCCTCCCCTTTTTTCACCCCCCAAACGAGCTTTTCTTCACCGCCAGGAGGTGAGTGCATTCGGGGAGGCCGGCGAGGGCGACTACCTGGACGACTGGACAGTGGTGTGCAGTGGGACCTACTGGGCACGGGATGATGAGGTGCGCTTCCAGCACACCTCCACCGACGTCTTCCTCTCAGTGACCGGGGAGCAGTACGGGCGGCCCATCCACGGGCAGAAGGAGGTGCATGGCATGGCTGCCTCCAGCCAGAATAACTACTGGAAGGTGATGGAGGGCATCTTCATGCAGCCCAGCGAGGCTTTCCAAATGGAGCAGTACCACGCTGAGTTGTGAGGGACAGACAGACTGATGCTGAGCCTCTGGGCGCTGCTCTGCTGTGTTTGGGACTCCTGAGTGCAGGAGATGGCTCCTGTCCCCACCCTGGGACTGACACACACCACTGACACAGGGCCCCAGCACAAAGCAGATCCCAGTGTCCTCTATCCAATGTGGAGCAGATTCTGTTGTCCCAAGTCTTACACTAAACACGTTCCACTGTCCAGACCTGACCTCAAAGCAGCTCCCAACATCCTAAAACCACTACAAAGCAGATCCCAATGTCCAGACCTGACCCACAACAGAGCCCAACATCCAAGATCGGCACAAAGCAGGTCCGAACATTCCAAATTAGCACAAAGCTGAGCCCAACATCCAAATCTGACCTAAAATAAATTCCCAAACTCCTACCCTGTCCCTTTGCAGCCCACTCTGTCCAAGGACCCACCCCTTAAAGGAATGCTGTCCCTGGGAGCTGTACCCCTTGCTGTACCCCAAACTGCTCCTCGTGCCCTGAAAGGACCTGGGGCCATAAAAGTGCTGAACTCTGCCCTGTGGTGTGGCTGTTTGTGTGAGGGATGCAGGTGATGCCTGCCACTGGGGGCCAGACCTGGTATCATCTACACTTGCCCCATCCCAGTGCCAGACCTGGTGTCACCCCCCTGCTCCTTGCTCCATTCCAGTGCCAAACCTGGTGTCACTCCTCTCCCCATCCTGGTGCCACCCTGGTGTCATCTTTCTCCCCATCCCGGTGCAGCCCCGGTGTCCCTGCTGTGTCTGTGCTGGTGCTGCCGTGGTGCATCCCTATCCCCATCCATCCCAGTGGTGTCTCCCCTGTCTGCATCCTTGTCCCCATCCCTGTGTCCTTCTGTCTCCATGCCGGTGCCGGCCCGGTGTCCCTCTGTCCCCATGCCTGCTGTCCCCATGCCGGTGCTGTCCGGGTGTCCCCCTATCCCCATGCCGGTACAGTCCCGCTGTCCCTGCTGTCCCCATGCTGGTGCTGTCCCAGTGTCCTCGCTGTCCCCATCGCGCTGTCCCCGTGGCGGTGCCGCCCCGCTGTCCCCGCTGTCCCCGTGCCGGTGCGGGGCGCTGCGGCGGCCGCTGTCCCCGGGAAGGCCCCGCCCGGTCCCGCCCCTCCCAGCGGCCACTCGGGGTGCGCGGGCGGCCCCACGGGCGGCGGCGGCGGCGGCGCCGGGGCCGGGGCGGGCGGGCGGGAGGGAGGGGTGAGCGGGGCCGGGGCCGTGCCGGGGCCGTGCCCGCCATGCCGCCGCCGCTGCCCGCCGCGCTCCTCGCCATCGTCCTCATCGCGCTGCTCGCCGGGCTGCTGGCGCGGTCAGGGCCTGCCGGGCGGGTCTGGGGGTCCCCGCGCGGGGGCTCGGGGGCTGTGACAGGGCTGGGGAGGCGGCACGGAGGTGGCAGTGGGGTGGCGGCGGGTTGGGGGTGGCAGCGCGGCGGGTGGGGCTGTGCCGGGCTGGGAGGAGCTCGCCGGGGTCAGGGGAGGCCCGAGCGGCTGGCGGGGCGGGGTGCGGGTGTTTTGGGGGCCCGCGGGAGTTCTGGGGGGTGGTAAGGCTGGTTGGGGTAGTGTCAGGGGTGCAGGGGGCTGAGGGTGAGGTGTTGGGGGTCTGGGAGGAGGGAAGCAAAGGGTAAGGGGGACAAAGAGGGCTTGGGGAGGGGTGTCAGGAATTTGGGGGCTCATAGGGCTGGGAGGGAGGTGTGGAGGGGAGTCAGCAGGGGATTTGGGGCTGGGTGTCAGAAGCTTGGGGGCTTAGAAAAGTTGCAGGAGTGGGCATGGGGTGTCAGGGGGGTGTGGAGGCCTCAGGGCTTGGGAGGGGGGCGTCAGGGATTGTTGGGGGTGGTCCTGCAGGGTCTCTTCCCCACCGTGAGGCCCTGGAAGCTCCTGTTTGGCTGTGGGTGCTGGAGATGGTGCTCAAAGGACAACGAGCATCACTAGACCCCCAACTCCCGCAGGGAGGCTGACACTGGCCTCCCCCCTGTCCCCACAGATGGCTGGCATGTCGCCTGGCTGTCACTTGGTGCCGGCAGAAGCTTCATGCAGAGCTGAAGATCGGCTCCTTTGGCTTCTTCTGGGCCCAGAACATCAGCCTCAAGTTCCAGCGGGAGCAGCAGACTGTGGTGGGTACCTGAGCTAGGAGTGGTTGCTGGCAGACAAGGCAGGGAGGGTGGTTGCTGTCACTTCCAGGCTGGCAGCAAATCCATGGAGCCACTCTCCTGTTGAGCACCCCCATGGCTGGTGCCAGGCCTCCCTTCCATGGCTAGACTTGGGGTTTTGGCTACTCCTCGCGTGATCCCAGGTTCTGGGAGTGAGTGGGAATGTTGAGATGACCATCACAAGGCAGATCCAAGTTGTTTCTTCTCTGACCTACCTGTGTGTCCTTACAGGAGATCGACAACGTTTGGATCTCCAGCAAACTGAGCCGGGAGCTGCCGTACGTGTCCCTGCCCCAGCTCCCTGCCTACTCCCTTTGGGGGTCAGGCTCACCCCTCACCCTGCTTGCCTTCCTGCTGCCTTTACTCCTTTCTGCCATCCTTATTCCCCTGTGGTCAGCTCTGTGAGGGAGTGACCCATGCTTAGAGGTGGCAGTGTCTTGTGGGTGCCCTTGTGGTCGTCCTGCACATCCCTGGGTAGGGGAAATCCCTGGTGACAGGGCCAGGTGTGCCAAGTACAAGCTCTTGTCAGAGCTGGCTGTGCTGTTGTTCCCCAGGCGCTACTTCGAGCTGTGTTTTGGCGAGGTGCGAATCCGTACGGATCTCCAGAAAGGCCCTGGGTTCCAGCCAACCGTCCCAGAGGCTCCCAGAGAAGCTCCTGGAAATGAAAGCAGAACAGAGCTGACCATTAAACCCTCCCTGCTGAGGCTCCTTAGTCAGGTGAGGCACTGGCTCGCTCAGAGGCTGCTGTGGGCTGTGCTGCTGTCGGGATATCCCTCACAGCAGCACCTTCCCTCCAGCTCTTTTCCATTCACTTGGATTCCATCAACATCATGGTTCTGCATGTGGCCACCTCAGAGTCTCTCTGGCACATCCAGGCCAGCCAGACACGTCTTCTCCTGAATGGCAATGGGAAGAGGTAATGCTGTGCTCGTACCCCACTCTGCTTCCAGGGCAGGGGAGCTTCTCTGACCCTAGCCTGGTGTCTCTCCTCTCTCTGTCCCACTCAGCAGCATCCCATGTCACCTGTGGTGTGACACATTAACCTCCTCTGAGGCTGGCCTGGTTCCTTTTCCTGTCACAGGAAGCTTGAGTTGTGTGTTCTCCAAATAATGTCGTGTGCATGGAGTTAGGGCATGCTCTGCTTTTGAGAGCACTGGGAGCAGGGACTTGGGGTCCCTGTGTCCCACAGGAAAGAGGGCAGTGACTTGTTTTGGCAGCAGCAAGACTCACATCCTCCTTCTGTTCTCTGCTCTCCCCAGCCTGATGTGCGAGGTGAGCCTGACAAAGGTGAACAGCAAAGTCCTCCGGAGCAGCCAGCTGGTGAGTGCTGGAGCAGGGAGAAATTCCACCCTTGGAGCCTGGGCACTGGCTCTGTGTGTAATCTGTTCCAGGGTGCCCCTGAGGCTGGGTGATGCTGCCAGGTGCTGGGCTCTCTGCCTTGCCCGGTCTCCACCTGCAGCACGCACTGGGACAGCACTGTGTGACTCCCTGTGTGCTGCTTGCTGTGTCCCCTGTGCACAGGATGACACATGCCTGGCAGAGCTGGCCCTGGCACTGTCCCTCTCCCTGGAGATCAGCAGCAAGCGGCGGCTGGTGGGCGTCCGGCTCTGCGTCCGCACACTGCAGGCAGAGCTGCATGAGGGGCTGTTCTGCAGCCCCCTCCTGCATCATGTCACTGCTGGGACCCAGCACAGCAGCGTGGAGGAGGAGCCCAGCACAGGTCAGGACAAGGACAGGGACAGGCTCTGGGCAGGGCAGGGGCTGGTGGCCCCCAACATTGCACTGGAGCCAGAGGGATTTGGCTGTGGGATCGCTCCCTCCTGCTCTGGAGTGTGGGGGATTGGGCCAGTCCTTCCTGTGACTCTCTGTCCTTCTCCAGGCCGGGAGCCCTCGAAGTCCCTGTCTCTGCTGAGCAGGGACACACTGAAGCTCATCCCCAGGAGGGTGGAGATGAAGCTGGAGAACACTGGCATGGTGCTGTCTATGAACAGCCAGAAGAGGTGAGGGGCAGCTGTCTGAGTCCAAAATAATGC
Organism: Muscicapa striata striata; assembly: GCA_030060385.1. Lineage (NCBI taxonomy): Eukaryota > Metazoa > Chordata > Aves > Passeriformes > Muscicapidae > Muscicapa > Muscicapa striata. The sequence continues at coordinate 3,726,428 of JAREIS010000079.1, forward strand.
TGGGGACATGGACCTGGGGACAACTGTGCCATTCCTTTCATGTCCCTTGGCTCTGCTAGACTGCAGAGAGGAGTCCTAGAGCCCACTCCAGTGGGAAGGACAGAGCTTGGCCTGGGGCTGGGCTCTTGGGGCAGGAGGAAGGCACATGAGCTTGTTCTCCAGCTGACAGGATCCTCAGGCAATGGGGTGAGGGCACTGGGCTGTGCTGCAGCTGGGCACTGGCTGCTGTGTTTGTCCATGCCAGCATGCTGGTCAGCTGGTGATGAGAGACAGGGCTATGGAGGACATGACAGTGCAGTTCCCTCCTGGCAGTGACTCCCTGTGTCTTCCAGGCACCTCACCTGGAGCCTGAAGCTGCTGCAGTTTCTATATCAGCGCGAAGAGGAGCAAATCCCATTGCGCAACTTCACGCCCACCTCAGACCTGGACCAAATGAGTGTAGACCTCCAGCTGGAGGGCAAGTAGCCACGAGGGCACCAATGGGACAGGACTGCCATCTCTGCCCTCTGCTGCCCCTCATTTGTGCTCCTCTGTCCCCCCAGATGGCCTTCTCCTGTCCCAGAGCCGCCAGCGCATCGTGTGCCTCAACTCCCTGAAGACCAGTGTGCATGTGAGCAAGCGCTGGGCACACTCTGTCCCCTGGGGGTGGCTGGTTCGGCTCCTGGCATGAATTTTTTGCCACCTGGCCCTTTCCCTGCTCTAGGTCACAGCCATTGACCTCTCGGCTAATGTGCTGCTCAACACCTGCATCATCCACTACCGTCACCAAGAGTTTTCGCACTGGCTGGGCCTGTTGGCACAGGAGCACAGGTGCCAGGCGGTGCCTGTCCCCAGCCAAGGGCACAAGGGAAGGTAAACTTGGCCTCAGTGCAGCTGCTGGTATCACAGCTTGTTTCCTCTTGCTGGCCAGGGTCTGGCACAGTGCCTGGGCACTCAGCACCTTACCTGTTCACTGCCTGTGGGATGGGGGAGGCTGGTCTGGAGGTGATCAGGGAGCCCCTGCAGAGGGGACATCGCTCTGGGCCTGCTTCCTGCCAGGCTTTGTGGCACACAGCTCCCAGTAACAGCCCATCCCTGCTTGTCTCCTGCAGGAGCTGTCCCCAAATCCTGGCGCCCATCATCCTGTGTGCCTCGCTGTCCAACGTCAATGTGTCCGTGCAGCTCGGGGACACGCCACCGTTCGCCTTGGGCTTCAATTCCATCTCTGCAGGTACAGGCTGGATCAGGGACATGCTGGGCTCTTCTTGGGGTCTGCCAGAGTGGCAAAGGGATGGGAATGGGGCGGGGTGGGCTGCCGCTGTGCTTGCCCATGTGTCTGTGTGGCCAGGGACTGTTGATCCCTGCCTGGTTGTGTCTGGGTTGGCATGTTTGGGTGAGCCTTGTCTGCATTTCCCCCTCCTCTGTGCCTACAGACTACCAGCACCTGCGGCCACAGAGCGTGCACCAGCGAGCAGTGCTGGCCGTGGACCACCTGTGCTGGCGAGTGGGCAACGACTCCCACATCCAGCGTGCCCCACATCCCCCCAACATGCACGTGTGGGGAGAAGCCCTCATCCTTGACTCCTTCAACCTCCAGGTGAGGGCCGAGCCAAGGGGGCAAGGGGTGGTTTTCAGTCTCACAGTCCATGTGTGGTGGCACAGGGATGTCCTGCAGCCTGAGAGTGATCATCCTGTTTGTCCTTCAGGGCAGCTACAACCAGCCCCTGGGCATGTCCAGTGCCCAGTCGGATACGCTCTTCCTGGATTGCACCATCCGGGGGCTGCAAGTGGAGTCATCTGACACCTGCACTGAGTGCCTGGCCAGGGTCCTGCCCCTGTTCTGCCTGCAGCCTGGTGGGGCTGAACTTGCCAAGCAGCCGCCCTCTGCCTCCAGCGAGCCCTGGGGGCTGCTCTGGAAGGTGGATCTGAAGGTGGAGGACGTGAACCTTTTTACACTCTCGGCCCTAGTGGGTAGGTAGTGTCCAAGCTGATCCCAGATGGCTGTCCTGGAATAACCCCGCAGTCAGAGGAACCTGGCATGTTGTGGTGTGCCTCTGTGCCTCCAGCACTGACCTGCTGTCTCTCCAGGTGCCCTGGAGCTGCGTCTGGACACGCTGACTGTCCTGGGAAGTGCTGAGAGCTGCACTCTCAGTGTCCAGGGCATGGTGCTGGCCTTGGTGAAGAGCATCACTGAGAAGATGCAGCCGTGCTGCAAAGCTCCTGCCATCCCCAACCCGGTGGCCAACCTCTCCGTGCTCTCTGTCACCTACCACAGCAGCATCCGCTCTCTGGAGGTTGGTTTGGCTGTTGGGCCACTGCCTTTTTTCCTGGGGATAGATGGGGCAGGGGGAGGATTAGGGGCATGAAAGGTGCTGTGGGGAGGATGGGGCTGTGCTGTGCTGGCCCTGGCAGTGACGTGGTGCCTGCTCTCTCTCTGGTGCAGGTGCAGTGCGGTGAGGGACTGGCAGTGCTGTGGAGCCCACCTGACCACATGCACCTGTACCATCACATCCTGGCCACCCTGCAGTGCCACGAAGCCTTGCGGAGCGCCCTCGGCCACAGGACACTTCCCTCCCTGCCCCCAGAGAGCCCCATGTCCCACCCAGCCACCCCCACTGAGTCACCAGGGTCCCTCCAGCCTAAAGGGCCCCCTCCCAAAAGACTCCTGTCCCTGTCCCTGGAGCTGAGCTCTGCCAAGCTCACAGCCTTTGTCTCTGAGGCCAACTACATCAGCCTGGCTGCGGAACGGACCTCGGTGAGCTGGCACGGCGGTGCCCTGCACGGCTACTGCCCTGAGCTGGCCGCTGGCTTTGATGGACACAGCATCTTTAGCTTCAAGGAGGTGGAGGTGAAGCTGCTGCCGGAGCTGGAGGAGGTCATCCGGCACCGCGACGCCTTCCCCACGCTGCGCACCCTCCGCAACCGCGGCTGGGCCTTCTCCTTCGCCAGTGTGACCATCGAGTTCCCCTACCAGTACGACTTCTCCCGCACGCTGGACGCTGCTGTGGGAGTGCAAAAGTGGCTGAAGGGCCTGCACCGGCCTGGGCACCCCACCAGCACGGCCCTGCCTCCCGACCTCCTGCTCAAAGTCACCCACTTCTCCTGGGTCTTCCTGGATGACGTCTTCGAGGTCAAGCTGCGGGACAACTACGAGCTGATGAAGGATGAGAGCAAGGAGAGCGCCAAGCGCCTGCAGCTGCTGGACGCCAAGGTGGCTGCGCTGCGCAAGCAGCACGGGGAGCTGCTGCCTGCCCGCAAGATCGAGGAGCTCTACGCCTCGCTGGAGAAGAAGAACATCGAGATCTACATCCAGCGCTCGCGGCGCCTCTACGCCAACACGCCCATGCGGAGAGCCCTCCTCACCTGGACCCTGGCCCACCTGGAGCTGGTGGCCATGGCTGATGAGTCCTTCCATGGCACGGAGCATGTGCTGGAGCAGATGAGGGACCTGGACGATGTCAGCCCGTTCCCCCCAGAGGGTCTGGAGATGGTCACCCAGTGGTGCCGCATGATGAAGGGCACAGTTGGCAGCTTCTTTGGTGAGTTGCTTTGTGGGAGGGTTCTCTTGGAGGATGCGTGGCCTGGGCTGGCACCACGTGGTGTGTAACCAGGCAGGGAAAACGATTTTTGGAGGTTCAAAGGGAGTGGGAAGAAAGCAGAGATGTGACAGGACCATGGCTCCTACTGTGGCCCAGAGTGGGGGACTGGCTGTCTCTGTGCTGCCCCATCCCTCAGCCCTTCCTGCCCCCGCAGTGCGGATCCGTGACTACCCCCGGTACCTGTTTGAGATCCGGAACTGGCAGCTCTCGGGCCGGCTGATCGGAGCCGAGCAGTGCGGCCAGGCCTGCTCCCGGCGCCGCCAGCTCCTGAAGCTGGGGCTGCCCTGGGGCGATGCCACGGTGGAGAGGAACATGCCACCCTTGAAGTTCTACCATGACTTTCACTGTAAGAGCTGGAGGAGTGGGAGGCTCTGTGGTGGGGTAGGAACAGGGCAAATGGCTGAGCCAACCACTGTGTCCCCAGCTGTGATCTCCCAGTACACCATCGTGTGGGGGCCCTGCTGGGACCCGGCCTGGACCCTGATTGGCCAGTGTGTGGATCTCCTCACCAAGCCTTCAGAGGACCCCAGTGCCCCATTGCCCTGGTGGGACAAGAGCCGCCTTCTCTTCCACGGGGACTGGCACATGGATATTGAACAGGCCAACCTGCACCAGCTGGCCACTGAGGTGGGTGCTACTGGACTGGGGAACAACATGGTGTGGGGCCACCTCACACCTGCCTCTCCTCATGCCTGCCCTTGCAGGACCCCTACAACACTACAGAGAACATGCACTGGGAATGGAGCCAACTCTCCTTCCACTGGAAGCCTGGGCAGTTTGTCTTCAAGGGCAACCTGGATATCAATGTCAGGACAGCCTCCAAGTGAGTGGGGCCATGATTGTGGGGAGCCCTCACCAGTGCTGGGGGATGACTGAGGTCTCTTTCTGCATCCAGATATGACGACTGCTGCTTCCTGCACCTGCCTGACCTGTGCATGACACTGGACCTGCAGTGGCTGTGCCATGGGAACCCCCATGACCACCACGGCGTGGTGCTGCGCTCCCCCGAGTTCCTGCCTGAGGTGCCAGTGGGGCAGCAGTATGACTCCTACCGTGCCTTCCGCTCCGAGAACCTCAACCTCTCCATCCGGATGGACCTGACACAACCCAGTAAAGGTGGCTGACAGCATCCTGGGGATCCCTTGGGGACAAGGGGCATAGGGCAGGGCATGCTGGTTGTGGGTTGGGTGCCCCATGGTGCTGGCTGATGGTGGGTATATTCTCAGAGCACTCCCAGCCCCGGATCCTGCTCTACAGCAGCACCCTCCGCTGGATGCAGAATTTTTGGGCCACATGGACCAGCGTGACACGGCCCATCTGCCGTGGGAAGCTCTTCAACAACATGAAACCCAGCAAGAAGAAGCTGGGGCAGCATTACAAGCAGTTGTCCTATACTGCACTCTTCCCCCGGCTGCAGGTAACTCCCAGCTGGGAATCTGGTGTTTCCTCCCTGCTCTGCCTCTGCTGGACTCTCAGCTCCTGCTCTCTGCTCCCTCTTAGGTGCATTACTGGGCCTCCTTTGCCCAGCAGCGGGGGATCCAGGTGGAATGCTGCCAGGGACACATCTTCACTCGGGGCACACAGCGGCTCATCCCACAAGGTGAGTGGGAGTTCTGCCAGCAGCATTTCCAGGTACAGCAGGGCCCTGGCTGACCCTGTCCCTGTCCCCCAGCTGGCACGGTGATGCGACGCCTCATTTCGGAGTGGAGCATCACGCAGATGGTGAGTGACCTGAGCCAGGTCACCGTGCACCTCATGGCCTCCACATGTGATGAGAATGCTGACCACCAGCTCGACACCTTGGTGAAGAAAACCCACCTGCTGAGCCTGTCCTCCCTCACCTACCAGCGGCACAGCATCCGCACGGCTGAGGAGGTACCGCTGCCAACAGGGCACAGCAGCTTGTGCTGGCCTGGTGGCATCTCCAGGACAAGGGGAAGGGATTTGGCTGGGGAAGAACAGAATTTCAGGGCTTCATCTACCAGGCACATGACTTTGTGCCCATGCTTTTCTCCCTGAGGTGGTCTGGGCTCCACGCTCTGCCTGAAGGGCTGGCAGGGCTCCTAGTCCCAGTGCACAAGGCCACTGGGCAGGCCCAGGGGTGGCTTTGCTGTGCTGAGGCACTGACTCTCTGTGCCCAGGAGCTGCCCCTGCGTGATGGGGACGACGGTTTCCACACACATCAGCTGCACTTGGTGGACCTGCGGGCATCCTGGACCACCACGAACCGGGACATCGCCTTCGGCCTCTACGATGGCTACAAGAAAGCGGCTGTGCTCAAACGTAACCTGTCCACCGAGGCCCTGAAGGGGCTGAAGATCGACACACAGCTGCAGGCCAAGAAGCTGAAGCGGGGCTCGCTCTCTGCTCACTCCATCCCTGCCAGAGTGACCGCTCCCATCACCAGTGGGCGTCCTGAGAGAGCCTCCTCCGGGGGTGAGCACAGCGGGGAGGGGAGCAAGGGGAAGCCCACAGCTCAAAGCTGTGCCTGCTTTCATTCTGTACATTTGAGCCATCCACCCACAGCTTTACACTGACCCTTTCTCCTTCCCCAGGAGCCTACATGCTGCAGAAGCTCATTGAGGAGACGGACAAGTTTGTGGTTTTCACAGAAGAGGAGTCGGGGGCCAGCGAGCAGCTCTGCGGCATTGCCGCCTGCCAGACCGACGACATCTACAACCGCAACTGCCTCATCGAGCTGGTGAACTGTCAGGTACCTGCCTGTCCCCACAGCCTGGCTGTGACAGGGGCTGTGCCTGCCCCAGAAAGGTCTGTCAGAGCCCTGGGGTCTCTCCCCCCACAGATGGTTCTGCGTGGTGCAGAGACAGAGGGCTGTGTCATCGTGTCCGCTGCAAAGGCACAGCTGCTGCAGTGCCAGCACCACCCCGCCTGGTACGGGGACACTCTGAAGCAGAAGACATCCTGGACATGTTTGCTGGATGGCATGCAGTACTTTGCCACAACAGAGAGCAGCCCCTCTGAAGGGGAGCATGGCCAGCTCTGGCTGGAGGTGAGTGTCTGGTGGGTGAGCTACATGGGGGACAGTCACTGCTGTCAGTGCCCTGGCCAAGTCAGGGGAAGTGGGGACAGCCAGCAGTGGCACCTTGCCTCCCCAGGTGAAAAATATTGAGGAGCATCGTCAGCGGAGCCTGGACTCAGTGCAGGAGCTGATGGAGAGCGGGCAGGCAGTGGGGGGCATGGTCAGCACCACCACAGGTACTGCCCACAGCGCTGGCTGCTCTGCCTACCCCAGTCCCACAGGGCTGGTAGAGTTGAGAGCACCTGTCCTGTCCCTGTGTGGCTCCAGGAGGTGGCTGATGCTGCAAGCCCTGCCCTGTGCAGTCGCAGTGTGCTGGGACATGGCACTCTGACTGTGGCTCCTCTGCCTGTCCCCAGACTGGAATCAGCCCTCGGAAGCCCAGCAGACCCAGCAGGTGCAGAGGATCATCTCTCGCTGCAGCTGCCGCATGTACTACATCAGCTACAGCCACGACATCGACCCCGAGCTGGCCACGCAGATAAAGCCCCCTGAGACCCCTGCCAACCAGGAGAAGGAGGATCTGCTGAAGAAGCAGGAGGGTGGGTGCAATCAGGCAATGTGTCTTGGGGTAGAGCTCTGGGCTGACCCATGGCTAACTCCAGGGTGGTCTTTTTTGGCCCTGCTGAAGTCAAAGGGCTGCATACAGGAGGGGTCCTCAACATATTTCTGACCATGCTGAGTCCTCACCTGCCCTTTGTGTCCCTGCAGGAGCTGTGGACACCTTCACCCTGATCCACCACGACCTGGAGATCTCCACCAACCCTGCACAGTATGCCATGATCCTTGACATAGTCAACAACCTGCTGCTGCACGTGGAGCCCAAACGCAAGGTACCCACGGGGCTCCAGGTGTCCGTGCCACTCACTGCACCCAGGCAGTCCTAACCTTGCCCTGTTCCTGTGTCCAGGAGCACAGTGAGAAGAAGCAGCGGGTGCGTTTCCAGCTGGAAATCTCCAGCAACCCTGAGGAGCAGCGCAGCAGTATCCTACACCTGCAGGAGGCTGTGAGGCAGCATGTGGCCCAGATCCGGCAGCTGGAAAAGCAGATGTACTCCAACATGAAGGTGAGCCCACATCCCTGGCTCCCTGGGATCCCCACTCCAGGGCAGAGGGTGCTGAGGGTTGTCTGTCCTTCAGTCCTTGAAGGATGACAGCAAAAACGAGATCCTGCTTGACCTGAACCACCGGCTGCAGCAGCAGCTGAGCCAGGAAAAAGCTGACCTGCAGCTGGAGAGCGAGGAGCTGAACATACTGATCAGGTAGGACAAGGGGGAATGGCTTTAAACTGAGAGTAGATTCGGATTGGATATTAGGGAGAAATTCTTCCCAGTGAGGCACTGGCACAGGTTGCCCAAAGAAGCTGTGGCTTCCCATTCCTGGAAATGTTCAAGGATAGGCTGGATGGGGCTTGGAGCAACCTGGGACAGTGGGAGGTGTCCAACCCAAACCATTCTGATTCTATGATCTCAGCCTTCCCCAGCATTGTGTCCTACTCTAGGACTCCCACATCCCAGCTCTCTCCTCTGTGCTGCAGGTGCTTCAAGGACTTCCAGCTGCAGCGAGCCAACAAGATGGAGCTGCGAAAGCAGCCGGAGGACGTGAGTGTGGCACGGAGGACTGAGTTCTACTTTGCCCAGGCGCGCTGGCGCCTGACAGAGGAGGATGGGCAGCTGGGCATTGCTGAGCTGGAGCTCCAGCGCTTCCTGTACAGCAAGGTGTGGAGCTGGGCAGTGCCCACAGCCCCTGAGCTGGGGATGGGGACGTTGGGAGCTGATGGCTTTGTCTGCACAGGTGAACAAGTCTGATGACACAGCCGAGCATCTGCTGGAGCTGGGGTGGGTGACCATGAACAACCTGCTGCCCAACGCTGTGTACAAGGCAAGTGGCAGCTGGGGGAGCAGCTCTGCATCCTGGACACCCATGGGTGGCCTGGGCAAAGTGGCCTGTCCTCACCCCAGCCACCCATCCTCTTCCCTGCAGGTGGTGCTGCGTCCCCAGAGCTCCTGCCAGTCCGGCCGGCAGCTGGCCTTGAGGATTTTCAGCAAGGTCCGGCCACCCGTGGGAGGCATCTCCATCAAGGAGCATTTTGAGGTGCCAGGGCTGGGCCAGGAGGTGCCAGGGTCTCTGTGGGGCATAGGCAGTGTGTGCCTGGCTCTGACACATCTCTTTCCCACAGGTGAACGTGGTGCCTCTCACCATCCAGCTCACCCACCAGTTCTTCCACAGAATGATGGGTTTCTTCTTCCCTGGCCGTAATGTGGAGGAGGAGGAGGTGGGGGATGAGGAAGATAAGTCCAAGCTGGTGACAACAGGTTAGAGGCTTGTGATCACCTCCTCTCTGGATGTCCTTGAGCAGCTCTGGCTGCGTGTCCAGGATACGTTTGTGGGCAGCTGCTGTCCAGCCAGGGATTTGTGGTCTCTCCTGTGGACAGGGAAATAGTGGGAGGGTTGGGGTCATGGCTAACCCCTGGCTGTAGACCACCACCACCTCACAGCCTGTTTGCCCCAGGGATCCCCGTGGTGAAGCCGCGGCAGCTGATCGTGGCCGATGACTCACTGGGCCCAGGGAAGGGAGTTGCTCAGGGACTGAATCGGACATCAGGGGTCAGAAGATCGTTCCGAAAAGCACCTGAGGTACCTCCTTCTGCCGTGATGGGGGAATCTGCGAGAGCCCTGTTGTGGTGCCAGTCTGTTTTCCCTTAACTGCAGGGCTGGGTAGCCATGTCCTCCCACACTTCCCTCCCACGCTTGTCTGTTTTCTCCTGCTCCCTCCCACCATGAGGATTTGCATCCTTTACAACCAGGCATCTGCACGCTTGATGTGATCCCTGTATCTCATTTTTCCAGCACTATGCCAGAGCAGCTCTCACCTCTCCCTGATGAAGCAATGCCATGGCCTAGTGCCCAGCTGTCCCTTCCCTGCTGGTTCCTGGCTGCTTCTCCTTCCCTTCTGCTCATGGCTTCTGCTCTGTCCCCAGCATCCCGTGGATGACATCGACAAGATGAAGGAGCGTGCAGCCATGAACAACTCCTTCATCTATATCAAGATCCCGCAGGTGCCACTCTGTGTCAGCTACAAGGTGTGGGACCCTGGGACAGGGCATGCTTGGGGTGGTCTGGGCCATTTCCCACACTGCCTGACACTTGTGTCACACAGGGGGAGAAGAACAGCGTGGACTGGGGCGACCTGAACCTGGTGCTGCCATGCCTGGAGTACCACAACAACACATGGACATGGCTGGATTTTGCCATGGCTGTGAAGAGGGACAGCCGCAAAGCCTTGGTGGCACAGGTACGTGGGGCCACATCCCTCTTCCCGCTCTGGAGGCTGCCAGAGCTGCTCTGCCCAGGATAGAAATGGTAACCCAGGGTGGGTGGCACGTTCCCCAGGGTGGGAAGCAGCTGCACTGGCTCAGCAGCTCAGGCTGTCACCCATGCCAAGGGCCCAGGGGTTGCTGAGCCCCCTGACTCCCGGGGCAGGTGATCAAGGAGAAGCTGCGCCTGAAGCCGGCGGCGGGCGCGGAGGCCCGGGGGAAGCTGGAGAGCAAATCTGATGGGACCATCCAGCAGCAGGAGGAGGACGAGAAGGCTCGACTGCTCATCGGGCTGAGCGTGGGCGAGAAGAACCCCAGCAAGAAGTCGATCTTCGGCAGGCGCAAATGACGGCAGCACCCGGCAGGCCGGGAAGGGACTTGGGGTCCCCGTGCTCCCCCCTTGGGGGGACACCCCAAAGATGGAGGGGGGCTGTGCTGCTCGGCGGTGCCCGAGGAGGGCTCAGCCACGTGCAGGCCCTCGGTAGCCCCGTCTGTGGGGCAGGGGTGGAGCAGCACAGGGATGTGGGGCACAGGGTGCTCCGGGGCTGCTTTGTGGGGTGCAGAACCCTTGTGCCAAGGGCTCCTGCAAGCTTCCCCCCCTCCCTGCTGTGCGGGTGCTGGGCCCAGCCCCTGGGCCTGGTGAAGCAGCAGGATCGCTCCAGGCTGGGAAAAAGGGGAGAGGGAGAGAGTTTAAATAAAGAGTTTTTAATTTGGGACAGGCTCAGGCCAGTGGCTTGTTTCTTGCCTCACCCTGCAGTGCTGGGCTCAGCACCATGCCGCACCTCAGCCTGGCATCCCCCCATCCTTGGGGGCTTCACCCTTTGCCCTTCCCCAGCGGTTGCTCAGGGCACCCCTGCATGGCCCCGGGCTCAGCCTGTGCACTTACCCCTCTGCAGTCCCCTCCGTGAGCCCGAGGCCGTGCCGGGGCTCAGCAGGATCTGCAGGCACCCCCTCAGGCTGCAGCACGTGGGGTGCAAAGAGAGAAGGAACGGTTTAACGGGGAGCCCCAGAGTGTGTACGGAGGGGGTCCCGGAGAGGGGCTGGGATCAGTCCTGGGATGGAGGTGGGTTCATCACGGCTGGGTGAGCAACCCCCGAGTGTGTAGTGGGGGCTCCGGATGGGGGGGATCGGTCAAGGGTGGGTGTCGCGGTGCGAGGGGCAGCCCCGCCGCCGAGCCCCGGGGCGGGGGGTGGTCGCGGCGGGCGGGGCGGGGCGGGGCGGCGGGGTTATGTAAGGCGGCGATTACCGGGGACGGGGCCCGGGGCGCGGCCGGGCGGCGCCGCGATGGGAGCGACGAGCAGCGGCCCCGGCCCGGCCCCGGCTCCGGTGCGGCCCCCCAGGTGCGTGCGGCGGCATCAGCCCCGGGATCCCCCGGGCATCTCCCGCCCCGGGGTCCCCTCGCTGACGCTGTCCCCGGTTCCGCAGGGCCGCGCCGTGGGGTCGTGGGTGCGGGCGCTGTTGAGCCGAGCAGGGTCGGTGCCGGTATCGGTACCGGTGCCGGTACCTGGGCTCGCCTTGGCCCCGCGGGGCCCCGCCGAGGAGCCGCCGCTGCCCGGGTGGCCGCTGCCGCAGCTCGTCTCGTTGTTCCTGCCGGAGTTCCCCGTCCGCCCCTCCGCCCGCCAGCAGCAGCTCAAGGTGCCGTCCCGGAGCCCCCACCCTCCGAACGGGGTCCCGGTGCATCCGAACGGGGTCCCCGATCGTCCTCCTGCCCGTGCATCCTGCCCCTCTCACCCTGTACTGTGTCCCTGCTCGTCCTACCGGGGCTCCTGCACGTCCCCACCGGGGTTCCCCAGCGCCCTGAACATCCTCCCGCTCCGTCCGTGCATCCCGTGCCGCCATCCCGGCATCGCCGACTGCCTTACCGAGCTCTCCTCGCAAGCTCTGCCGGGTCCCTGCGCATCCTGCCGGTGTCCCCGGCCGTTCCACCGAGTCCCTTCTATCCCCGCCGTGTGCCCGTGTCGGGTTTCGGTGTGTTCTACCGGGGCTCCTCTGCACCCCACCGGAGCGTGGCATCCCGCGTGTACTCCAAGGGGGTCCTGTGCATTCTGTCAAAATCCACCTCTGCCGCGTTGGGGTCCCCGTGTCCCGGTCCCCCGTGTCCCTGTGTCCCATACCGGGTCCCTATTGTGTCCTCCAGGTCCCAATGTGCCCCCCAGCGTCTGCTTTGGGCGCTCTGTGCCCCTCACCTTACCCCCTGCAGGACCCCCAGCCTAAGCACCCCAAATCCATCTCCATGGCGTGCTCGGCCCCTGTTCCTCCCCTCAGATCCTGGGCTTCGTGGCCAAAGGCTCCTTCGGGACCATCCTCAAAGTGCTGGACTGTGGGCGGGAGAAGGTCTGCGCCGTGAAGGTGGGTGCTGGCCTCGGGGGCCCATGGGTGACCCCCACCTGCCCTTGTACCCCCGGTGACAGTGCCTCGCCCCCCTCTCCAGGTTGTGCCCAAAGTGGAGGTGCTGCGCCGTGACACCCTCAAACAGTGCAAAGAAGAAGTCAGCATCCAGGTGACGGGGGGCCCAGGAGGGACCTCAGCCCCTGAAGGGGTTTAGGGTGGCCACGGGGACATCAGGAGGCTGTGGGAGCTGCGGATGCGAGATGGCAGAAGCGCGGTCCCAAACCCCCTCCTGGCCCCCCTACCCCGGGGGCCGCTCACTCTCTGTGCGCTTTTGTGTCCCCAGAGACAGGTCAGGCACCCGTTCGTCCACGGGCTGGGGGACAGCTGGCAGGGCCAGCGCCACCTCTTCATCAGTGAGTGACCATCTGCCCGCGGGCTCGCCCGGCCCCCTGCCCGCGCACGTGTCCCCGCCGCGCGCACACGTGTCCCCGCACACGCGCGCGCTCCCCCCGCGCCGCCCGCTGCCCCGCGGCTCCGGCTGCGGCTCCCGGCTCCCGCCCTGGGTAGCCATGGGGACAAGCCACAGCGGGGCAGGGACCGGTGTGGGGGTGAACAAAGCACCCCAGCGCTGTGCCCGCCTGGCGCTAATGGCTGTGTCACCTCAGCCCCTGCAGTTTGTGTGTTCCCCGTGCCTGTGTGACCCCCGAGGACCAAGGCACTTTGGTGCCTCATGTGGTCCCGAGTGGTTGTGTGCTTCCCAGTGCCCACAGGGCTCTGTTGCTGATGTCACTCGCATGTTCCCATGCCACTTTACTCATGTCTATGTCACCTCAGCCTGTAACCTGGTGCCCATATTGGTGCTTGTGCCACCTTGGTGCAGTGTGGGCCAGGTGCTTGTGCCACCTTGCTGCCTTTACAACGCCAGCGCTTCCCCTACTTTGGTGCATGGCTCCAGTGACCCCTCTGCACCCCTGTGCCTGTGCCACCCCGGTGTCCCCCGTGCTAACCCAAGGTATGTCACCTGTCCTGGCAGTGTGCACCTACTGCAGCACCGGGGACCTGCACGCGCTGTGGCGCACGGCCGGCTGCTTGGCTGAGGCCACCGTCCGCCTGTTCGCCGCAGAACTGGTGCTGGTGCTGGGTGAGTGACCCTCCACGCTGGGGACAGCCACCACTGTCCCCACCAGTGGAGACCTGCAGGCAGATAAGCCACCCCCAGGGGTGGCAGTGAGCACTATGCTGGGAGGGGACACATGGCACTGATGGCTCTGTCTTGTTCCCAGTGTACCTCCACGACCTCGGCATCATGCACAGAGATGTCAAGGTGGGTGGCAGTGGGGCTGGGGGCTGGAGGATGAGGTGGGGGGGGTCTCTGAACCCCCAGCATGGAGAGGCCACCTCAGTGCCTGTCTCATTTCAGATGGAGAACATTCTCCTGGATGAGAGAGGTAAGAGCCTGGTGGCACTGCCTTGGGAACACCCCATCCTTGGGGACACCCTGTCAATGGGGACACCCTCTCTGCGGGTTCCCATGTGGTGTCTGGCCCCACAGGGCACCTCAAGCTCACCGATTTCGGCCTCTCCCGGTACCTGCAGTGGGGTGAGCGAGCCCACACAATCTGTGGCACCCTGCAGTACATGGGTAAGGGGGTCTGTGCTGGGGGGGCTGTGCTGGGGACACAGACCCCCAGGTGCTCACCCACTCTCCCCACAGCCCCAGAGGTGCTGAGTGGGGGGCCCTACAGCCACGCAGCCGACTGGTGGTCTTTGGGAGTCCTGCTCTTTGCCCTGGCCAGTGGGAAGGTAAGGACCACTGAGTGGGGGGACAGGGACATCTCAGGGAGACCCAGAATTCACTCTGTGCTCCCCCAGTTCCCTGTGGCCCCAGCGGGGGACCATGTAGCCATGCTGGAACGTGTCAAAGAGAGCAGCTATGAGAGCCCACCTGAGTTCAGCCCTGAGCTGGCCCGGCTGCTCGCCGAGGTAACCCTCCTGCCTGGATTTTGGGGTCCTCACTGGCCCCTGGGCTAGATGCTGGGGTTTCCATTCTCACTGTCCTCTCCCTGTCTGCAGCTGCTGTGCCACAATCCCCTGTACCGCCTACGCTACCTCCACCACTTCCAGGGCCACCCCTTCTTCCGTGGGGTGGCCTTCGACGCTGACCTGCTGCAGAAGGACCCGGTGGTGGTGGCAGTGGCCCCGCGATCCCCCGAGCAGCCCCCACTCGACCCCGCCACTTTCGCCGACTTTGACTGCGACCTCGCAGCCTCCCCGGACCGGCCCTGGCCTGGCTGAGCCACCACGGCTGGGACCCTCGGCATCGCTCAGGGACATCCCCCTACCCCGGCAGCGGGTCGGACCCTGCTGGGCCGGGTCCCTCAAGGGTTACCTGGGTAACCCCCAGTCTCATCCCCGGGTACCTCAACTCTGTACCTCTCCCCGCGGGAGCAATAAACCCGAGAGCCGCGGGCACTGCTGCGGGTGCTGCCCTGACTCGTGGTGGGGGAAGCGGGACCACCGGGGCGGGGGCGCGGGGCTGGACCCCCTCCCTATGGGGCGGGGTTGGGGCAGGCCTGGGGGGGCCGTGTGGGGTGGTTTCCCCGGGGCAGGCGGTGCGGGAGGAGCTGGATCCGCGGCCCATCCTTCCGTCCATCCGTCTGCTCGTCCGTTCGCTCCCCCGGCGCTGCGCAGCGCGGTGGGGGCGTGGCCAAAGGCTGGGACCACGCCCATCCCCCGCCCACCGCCCCAACGGTCGCCCCGCAGGGTCACGTGCGCGCGACGCAGCCAATCAGAGCCGCGCGTGGTTTTCAAACCGGCGGCGCGCGGGAGGCGGTGGGACTGGCCCGGGAACCGGTACCGAGACTGGTCCAAACCGAACCTGCGGGACCAGAGCCAGCCGTAGTCGAGACCGAGATCATTCCCGCGCCATGCAGCGCGCCAAGACTCCCGCCGTGAGTGCGGGCCGGAGCTGGGGTTCGGTTTGGGTGTTCCGGTGGGGCGGTGGGGCCAGCCCCGGGGGAGGGGTCCCCGAGGGAACGGCGGGTCCGATGCGGTCCGCAGCGCTCCCGGTATCTGTGTGTGTGTGTGTCTGTGTGTGTGTGGTGGGGGGAGCTGCCGGTGCTCCCGCCGGTGACCCCCCAGTCCCCCCCAGGCGCAGAAGCGGCCCCGGCGAACCCCGCTGCAGGAGCTGAAGCTGCAGTCGGGTGCCGACCGGACCAACCTGACCCCCCTGCTCCGCCGGCTGCGGCTCAAGGTCAGTGTGCGGGGGACACGGGGCGGGTAACGGGGAGGACTGCGGTGTACCGGGAATGCTGGGGGAGTAGATGGTGCTGGCGCAGTGGGAGGATTTCCTGGATTAGGGAAATGGGGAGACGGGAAAACGGGGTGCAGGCGGGAAGGGCAGGGCTGCCCTGACCCACCTTTCCCCCTAAAATATTCTGTAGGACCATGACTGCGCCACCCCAGTGTCGTGTGCCCGGGGGCCCCGCAGCAGCGGCACCGCAGTGCCTGGCAGCCCAGGACCCCCCCGAAGTGCTATCCTGGGCCCCCCCAGCACCCCCATGACCTCTACCCGGGGACTCAGGACTTCCGTCCTTAAGCCTGATGCCTCTGAGGCCACCAGCAATGCCACCCTTATTCCGGGTGCCTTGGAGACCTCCAGCAGCACCAGCCCAGAGGCCCCTGGCAGTCCTATCCCAGTGTCCAGCATGCCAGAGCTCCCTGACAACACCACACCAGCCCCTCTGTGCAGTCCAGTCCTGGGGTCCAGCACCCCAGAACCCTCCAGCAGCACCATGCCCAGCAACTCAGAGCCTCCCAGCACCACCGTGCCAGCCTCTGTATGCAGCTCCATCCCAGTGCCCAGCAACTCAGAGCCTCCCAGCAGCACCATGCCAGCCTCTGCGTGCAGCTCCATCCCAGTGTCCAGCACCCCAGAACCAGCCAGCAGCACTGTACCAGCCTCTGTGTGCAGCTCCATTCCGGTGCCCAGCACCCCAGAACCAGCCAGCAGCACTGTACCAGCCTCTGTGTGCAGCTCCATCCCAGTGCCCAGCACCTCAGAGCCCTCCAGCAGCAGCGTGGCAGCCTCTGTGTGCAGCTCCATCCCAGTGCCCAGCACCCCAGAACCAGCCAGCAGCACCATGCCAGCCTCTGTGTGCAGCTCCATCCCAGTGCCCAGCACCTCAGAGCCCTCCAGCAGCACCATGCCAGTCCCCCTGTGCAGCTCCATTCCAGTGCCTGGCACCCCAGAGCCCTCCAGCAGCACCATGCCAGTCCCCCTGTGCAGCTCCATCCCAGTGTCCAGCACCCCAGAGCCAGCCAGCAGCACCATGCCAGTCTCCCTGTGCAGCTCCATCCCAGTGGTTGGCACCTTGGAATCCCCTGGTAGCACTATTAGCAGCCTTGTCCTGGGGCCCTGCACCCTGGAATCCCCTGGCAGCCCCACCCCAGGGCTCCCCAACATTATTAGCTCAGTGTCTTGCAACCCAAACTCTCCAGGCAGCTCTGCTCTACCCCCCTGCAGCTCTGGGTCCCCTGGCAATGCCAGCATAGCCTCCTGCACCCCAGGGCCCCCTGGCACCAGCTCCACTCCGCAGAAAGCTCCTTTCCATGGGTGGCGAGCAGCACCTCCAGACTTTTCCTGCAGCCTTCTGGCCTCTGAGCCCCCATCTGCAAATGGGAGTGCCGATCCTCTGAATTGCCAAGGAACCCCTGAGGGTGCTGAGTTCCCCGCCCCTGGCCCTCCAGAACAGAGCCCACCTGGCCTCCCTCCCATCGAGGCAAGTGGGTCGGAGCCTGCAGGATCAGAAGCCACTCTCACCCCTGCCACCTCGCCTGAATCAGCCTTGGGTGCTGTGTCCTGGATGTTGCCACTGGTGTGGCTGGAGAAGACCCTCAACAGCTCGTTCCTGGTGGAATCCCTGCGGCACAGCCTGCCCCTCCGCAAGCTGCAGCAGGACGCCAGCACCAGCGTCACCCCCGTGCCCACTGTGGCCACTGGCACCAGCGTCACCCCCGTGCCCACTGTGGCCACTGGCACCAGCATCACCCCCGTGCCCACTGTGGCCACTGGCACCAGCATAACCCCTGTGCCCACTGCAGTTGCTGGCACTGGCACAACGCCAGTGCCCACCACAGCCTTTGGGACCAGCATGACCCCAGTGCCCACCATGGCCACAGGGACCAGCATGACCCCAGTGCTCACCATGGCCACCGGCACCTTCATGACACCTCGGGACATGTCGGAGAGGAGCATGAACACATCCAGGGGAAGTGTCCCCTGTGCCAAGGACAGCGCTGCGGAAACAGACTCCCTGCTCTGGCAGTAAGTATGAGGACATGCCCCCCTGCATGGGGCTGTGGCACCTGTAGGCTATCCTTGCCCTAAGCCCCTCTCTTTGTCCCCAGCTGTCCCCGGGAGCAGCTGAAGACCCTGCCACGGGCAGAGCTGGAGGGGAGGCTGGAGAGCACCCTCATCATCATCGAAGCGCTCTCGCTGCAGCTGCGAGACTGGCAGGAGAGCCAGCGGCTGCAGCCTGGCGTGGGGCCGGCCAAGCAGAGGGATGCGCTCACACAGACGGACACCATCCACTCTGAAGGGGTAAGAGTCCTCTCTGAGGCGGTGCCACCCTGTCCCCCTGCAGCCTTGGTGCCGTGACAGTGTCCTTGTGCCCCTGGCAAGACGGTGACCCTGTCTGGGTTGGTGGAGTGGAAGTAAAGCGTGGCTGCTGCATCACAGCATCACGCGCCCGGTGCTGCATTATTGCACCCCGGCTCAGCCCGCTGAGTCTGCTGGATTGAACTCTCATGGGGTGAAACATCCCTGGTGCACGTGGGGGAGGAGGGGAGGTGCCATGGCTGACCAGCTCTCACTGGCCCCAGGATGGAGCACTCTCCACTCTGGTGGATGCCTTTGGGAAGAGCAGATCTACCTTGAGCTGTGGAGGAAAATGCAGGCTGTGCAGTGGGATCTGCAGCTGGAGCTGGGTGCCCAGTGGCTGTCACTGGCAATGAGTGTGCCAGATCTCAGCCACGCAGGGCACATGTGTGTGCCCAGTGCTGCCTGTGCCAGCTGCTGTAGCATCAGTGTCCTTGTCCCTTCCCCAGAGCACTTGGAGTAGCCAGAGCCTTCTGTTCCGGGGCCTGGCAGATGCTGCTTCTCGGAGCTTGCAGGATGAGCAGGTGAGCTCCTGCACATCCCTCTGCTTTCCCTTTCCTCTGGGTTTTGGGAGACCTGTTAGCACACACAGCGGCTGTTCCTGGTGCCTCACGGTGCTGTCACCCCCCACAGCGGGAGCAGGAGAGGACCCTGGTGTCCCAGGCTGTGCTTAAGAGTGCTCCCAGCAAGGTGCAGAGCTGCCTGGAAGAGCGGGATGCCATCAGGCAGCGAGTGGATGAAGCCCTACGAGCCAAGGGTCAGGTAAGGGGGCAGCTATTGAGGGATTGAGGCAATCTCAGCTGTCCTCATGCCTTGGTGGGGCATCTCTACCCATCTCTGGGGATAAAGACATCCCAGGGGAAGAAAATCCCAATGTGAAAAGCAAGAAGTGCTGTGTGATGGAGCTCTCTGGATTTCTTTTTGGCACATTCTGTGTCCCCCTGGAAGCAGAAGTCCTAGGCTGATGCAGGGATGGCTCCTGGGAGTTTCTCTTGTGTGACAACGTGGCTGGAGCAGCATCCTCTCCCCTGCAGGAATATCTCTTCCTGGAGGCTTTCTTTGCCCATGCCAGTGCTGAGATCAGTGCCCGTGACCAGAGCCTGGCCTCCCAGCAAGAGCTGAGCACACTGCTGGTCCATGCCACCAACCTGCAGGTACTGAGTGTGGTGCTACCCCACACTGCATCAGGGGCTGGAAGGGCATTGCCACATCCTGGGCTTGAGTGCACCAGAGGTTTCCTGGTGCTGCTGCTGGGAAGCTGCTGCAAATTTGGCCTCAGGGCTGGTACTTGCCTCCCTTCATGGCCATTAAATATGGTTTTTCCACCACAGCAGTGCTGACTCATCCCTCCTACCCTACAGGCATCCCTGGCTGCCGAGGCGCAGTCTTTCCGGCAGTTCTTAGATGTCACCTTTGAAAATTTGGAGAAGGAAAGGAGAGCCCTGGATGAGGAGGTGAGGGGTGTCCTGTGGGGGCTCAGCCCCTTGCTGCCCTGCCAGTGCTCTGTGCCCTGGGTAGCATGACACAGCAGGACAGTGCCACCAGTGCCATGGCAGTGCCATGCTGAGCTCTGCCTGGTGCTGTCTCCCTTCCCAGCGGGAGCAGATGAGGGCCCTGGTGTTCCAGTCCCGGGCCCTGTTGGAGCGCGTGCCCGGCAAGCTGCAGAGCTGTCTGGGGGAGCTGGCTGCCACACGGGAACAAGCAGAGAAAGCTCTTCAAGCCAAAGAGGAGGTACAGGGGTGCCTCTTCTCAGTGCAATGAGGTGTCTGAGGCACAGGGTGATTTGGGGCACGCATTGGTGTGAGAACATCCCATAGGGAAGAGCATGCCAGAGCAAGCACTGTGACTCCACAGGTATCCTGCCAGCTGGAGAAGACCTTGGTGACCCTGCAGGACACAGAGGCTCAGCTGCAGCAGCTGACAGTGGCCAACTCACGCCTGGGCAAAGGTAGGGGTGGGCAATGTGGGGGCTGGAGCTGCCCCATCCCCGCTGCCCTTGTCCCCCATGGCTGATAACTGTGTCCCTCACAGACCTGAGCTCCATGACAATAAAGCTGACCAGCACGGAGCAGGAGAGGGATGCGCTGCAGCAGGAGAACGAGAAGCAGTGGGAGGAGATGGCCCAGTGAGTTTGAGTCCTGATATCCTGAGCCCCATCCCATCTCTGACCCCCAAAACACAGCACCCCCTGATCCTATCCCATCCCACCCCCTCAGGCTGGCGCAGGGGAGGAACTCCCTGCAGCAGGAGTGCAGGCAGCTGTGTCGGGAGCTGCGGGAGGCCACTGAGTGCCGGGAGGTAGGAGCTGCCTGACCTTGCCCGCACCGTCACGCGCTGCTGGCCCCCATCATGGCCTCTCTGGGAAGGCTGGCAGATGGCCAGCAGCAGGATTAGCCCTCCTACGGAGGGGGGATGAGCTTTCGAGGGCGGTTGACATCCCGCACGTAGCGCAGCTTTTCATCCTGCCTGGCAGGGATTCCCAGGGAGGGGGCTGGGCAGCTCTTGGAGATAATTTTCTTGGAGATAATTTTCCCCTGCAGGCATGGAGCTGTCCCTCAGCCTGTCTTATGTCCCCAGTAAACTGGTTTGTAGGGTTTGGGCTGCTGGGATAAAGCTGCCCCATTAGAAACAGTGCCTTGAGGTATGGGAGGGTCTGTGTTGGAGGTGCTGATGACCCCCCTCTGGTCTCCGCTTGGCTGTTAAAGATTGTGTTCTCCCACCCTCTTACAGTTCCTGGATCAGGAGAACCAAATGTGCCGCATGCAGCTGCAGGAGGTGGAGGCCAGACTGAACTCCACGCTGGCCACTCTGCAGGAGCGTGTCCTGCAGTACGAGGAGCTGACAGAGTCCCACCAACGCCTGTGGTACTGTCCCACTCACCAGCTCCACTCCAACCCCTCTAGTTTTGAAAAATCAAACCCTTCCTGGGGTGTCAGAGGGGACATTTTGACCATGGTCACTGCTGTTCCAGCCAAATATAGTGGTCCAGGGGGGTGGGAGAGGCTGTGGGGAAGGCCAGCAGATCTCATCTCGAGGCAAGCTGCCTAAATCTGTGGCATTTGCACCATTGCTGGTTCATGGTGAGAGGCAGGCATGTCCCCATCCCACAGTGAGGAAGGGAAATGCTGCTCCTACTGAGGTTGATGCCATCCCACAGGGAAGAGCAGGCTGCCCTCAGCAAGGAGCTGGACAGCACCAAGACCGAGCTCCTCAGCTTGCAGACAAAGAGGAACAAAGTTTATTGGTGCTCCACTGACATTATGGAGAGCAAGATGCGGTTGCAGGAGCTCGCTGACTGCCTCAAGGCTGCTCTGGAAGAGCAGGTAGGAGCCCTGTGCTGGGGACAAGGATGACAGGATGGCCTGGGGGTCACACACCTGTGACTCTTCATGGCATGGCTTTGAGACCCTGTGCTTGCTGGGGCAGTCACAAGCTGCACTCTGGTGCTGTACTCTCCTTCCCCTCTGAAGGATGATCGTGATGCTCCATCGAGAAGCAAAGTCTGGACCCCAGGCCCCCGGACCCCGGGCTGGCAGACCCCACGCCGTGCCTGGACCCCGGCCTTCCGCACCCCCGTGTGCCGCACCCCGCACCGCGCCGGCAGCTCCTTCGTGGGCAGCGTCCTGAAAGCTGCGGCAGGGAAAGGTGAGCTGGCACCCCCTCTCTGGTTTTTGGGGAGTCCCAGGATGGGGATTGCTCCCTCCCATACTGGGGGATGTGCAGGGCTGGGCACAGGCGCTATCCTCTCCTCTCGCAGATGCCAATGAAACCACCATCAGTGGGAGTACAGTTGCCAAGGACAAACTCGGATCTGTGCCAAAGCCAACAGGTATTGGAACCCTGTCTGGGACCCTGCCCTGAAGCTGCAGAGCTGCTGTGCAGAGGGATGAGCAGGCAGGCCTTCCTTTGTGTAACCTGGGGCTGATGTTCCTGTTGTGTTGCTCACGAGACTCTTTCCTGCCTGCAGATCCTGAGGACACTCTGCTGGAGAGCGTGAAGGAGCTGAGAGCTGTGGTCTCCAACCTTGCCATGCTGAGCACCCGCATCCAGGAACTGGAGCAGAGCGAGTTCAGGGCACTGCAGACAGAGATGTGAGTTCAGTGTAGGCTCATGTTATGGGTTGGGCAGCTGAGAGTTAGGCACTGTCCTGAGCATGGCCTTTCCTCCAGATAGCCTGCCTGGGTCTGCCTCTTGCCCCAGCCCTGGATTAGACCTCTCCTGTCATGGCTAGATGGGCTTTTTCCAGCTGGCTGAGCTGGACTAGTGTCTTCTTTCTCACCATGGGCCCAGGGGCATGCCCAGGAGGGGGCTTGGTACCTGGTGCTGTGCTTGGCTGTGATCCCCACCCACTCCCCACCACTGTCCTCTCCCAGCTCTGACCTGCAGCTGCGCCTGGAGACACTGACAGCTGAGAGTCAGGAGAAGGTGGATACCCAGGCTGCCACCATTGCCAAGCTGAACAAGGCACTGAGGACCAAGCTCGAGGTGAGGCAGAAGTGGGCCAGCGCTCACCCCAGGGCAGAGCCGAACTGGGACGGGCGCTGATCTAGGACATGGAGAAATCTGGTGATGCCCCATGGGTGCTCCTGGCTTGTCTGACCTCCTCAAACATGAGAAAACCTGCTCTGGGGTGCTGGGGGTGGCAGGGCTGGGCACTGCCTGACCCCACTTCTTCCTCCCTGTCAGAATGAGAAGGAGCTGCAGGATGCGGTGAAACAGCAGGAAGAGAAGATGTTGCAATTCATCGACAAGAGTGGGGAAGTCACGGTGTGTGATGGGGGCATGGGTGGGCAGCACCCCGGGGGGCTGCCAGCCACAGAACCCCTCTCAGCATCCCTTTTTCCCCTGTAGAGACTGAAGGCAGAAGTCTCCCACCTGAAGTGCTTGCTCCAGCGCGCAGAGACAGAGGCCAAGGTGCTGTGGGAGGAGATGAGGGACAAGGAGCATGAGGTGGACACTGCCTACATCCAGGAGCGGGTCATGCTGCGGCAGGAGGTGTGGCTGGGGAGCTGCAGGGCTGAGGGCTCCTCATGTCACCCTGTCATGGACAAAGGGACCTCTTCAGACCTTCCCCCTCACACCCCGCCCCTCACTCCAGAGCTTTCCCCCACAGGGATCTCAGCATGGCTTGCTCCTTTTGCAGGTGGACAAACTGACGCTGATGCTTGTGGAAAAAGAAAATGAGAATATACGGCTCACTAACAAGTACCTAGAGCAGGTATGGGGAGCCCCAAGGAGCTGCCCTGGCTCCAGTTGTAGAATCAGAATGGTTTGGGTTGGAAGAGACCATAAAGATCTCCTAGTTTCAACACTCCTTACATGGGCAGGGGTCCCCTCTCCCTTCTGGGCTGGTCCCTGCCCAAGTTTGGAGCAGAGCCCTGACAGGCATCTCCCATCACCACAGATCCGAGGGCTGGAGATGAAACTCCATCGTACCCAGAAAGTGCTGAGGACCCACGAGGAGATGCAGGAGAACATAAAAGAGGTGAGATTTATGGTTCATTGCTCACCCTTGCTGTGACTGCAACACCACCTCCCCAATCACTATTGCTGCTGCTGTCCCCAGGTCCTGTCGACTGTCCCTGCGGTGCTGGGCTGCCAGGAGCTCCAGAGCCTGCTGCGCAACCTGGGCCTGAATCCAGCCAGCAAGGAAGCTGATGAGCCGCTATAGCCTGTAGCCTGAAACCTTTCCTGTTGCTAATGTTGTAATTATTTATTGAATAAAGTTGTGTTGGCTTTTACCCCGCCTGCTGTGTGCATTCAGGAAGCTCCTGGTGCTGTGGGTGGGGACAACTTGTCCAGCCTGTGCCGGTTGCTCCTGTTCTGTCACGGGGCTGTGGGCACAGCTCCCTGCCACCCCAGGGCCTCTCCTTGGCGGGGGACATGTCCCCCTCTCTCTGCCAGTGCTTGCTCTCAGTCAGGGACCGCGTTCCCCAGGCTCCCACCCTGTGGCCCCGGCAGCAGCCAGAGTGCCCGGGCTGAGCCAGCTTCCCTCCCCTGCTCCCCGCTCCTCCTCCTGCCCTAGATTCCCTCTGTGCCCTGCTCTGCAGGGGCTCGTCGGATCCCGCACCCCATCCTGGGGCTGCAGGCACGAGCCTGTTGCATGGGAATTGTTCCAGAGGCTGGATCCCTTCACCTTATCACAGGGATGGTTCCAGAGGCTGGATCCTGCACACCCAGCACAGGACTGTGGGCACACGCCTGTTGCACGGGGATGTTTCCCCCTCCCAGCCTGGCTCCAGCACGCGGCATCCCATGGCTCAGCCAGCGCCGGGAGCTCTGCCAGCTCCTGCTCCCAACCCCCTTTGGTCCCTGATGCTGCATGGAGGGGGGGCTCCCTTAGGGGCCCCCCGGCTCCCAGCACAGCTCCAACCTCACCGCCCTTCTTCCCTGCTGGGACAGCTCCTGCGGGATCCCCCTCCCGGTGTTCCTGACCCCAAGGATGCTCCCCACCGCCATGGGGACCACGCGGCACCTTCCCTCCCCTGCGATGGCCCGAAATAGCAGCACTCCGACAAGTGCTCTGGTTTTTAATGGCCTCTTTCTCCTGCCCAAGGGGGGTGGAAATCACCTTCCCCTGCCCTCTGCCACAGCCCTGCGCTCTCTGCGTGGGGCGGGTGCTGTGACCGATTTATTTACCCGGGAAATGGAGGTGTTTGGGGCTGTGCCTGCATGTCCTGGGTGCGTGGGTGGCTCGTGGGGAAGCAGTGCTCTCTGCTCCCTGGCACAGCCTCCCTCCCTGCTCTGTGACCCCGCCGGGTCGGGTACAGCCTCCCGAGGTGCAAGGCTGGCAGGATTGCGGGGGGGCTGGTTCTGGGATGTAGGGAGATGTGCTCCCTACCCTGGATTATGGCCACGCAGGGTGGCTGAGCCTCCTTTTACGGCGGGATTCGGCACAGCAGGGCCCTGGCAGCCGTCCCCGTGGGGCGAGTGGGGACACTGGTATTGTCCCTGTGCCGGCTGCGGGTGGTTTTTTAGGGGGGTTGGTCTCCTGTGGGTGTCTCCACCCTGTCCTGGAGGGTCTGGGACTCAGACCCTCTGCCCAGGGACTCTGCTGGCCCCTGGGCATACAGGATAGCCGATGGGGTATCCTGCACAGTAACAGTAACCCTAGCCTGGGGGTGGCACAAGGGGGTCCCTGGCCCAGAGATTATGAAGGGAAAGTCTCTTTTTGGATAATATTGGCAATAGGGGGGCACAACAGGGGTGTCAGAGGTCCCTTCCCATAACCAAACAGGGATGGTGGGACAGAGGGGTCTCCAGCAGCAACTGGAGAGATGCCTGGAACAATGCCTGAGAGGCATGGGGAGGCCTTCCCATGATAAGGGGTGACTCAGCTGTGTCCCTGGGCGGTGGCGGGGGGGGCACAGAGGGGTCCCCATCACCAGCCAGGCGTTGCAAAGGGGTGATAGAGAGGGGTCCCCAGCCTAGGATTGTCGCCTTAGGGTCGCCAGAAGCGCGGGGCTTGTAGCCGGCGGGGGGCCACGACCCCGGTGGAGGGGGGAGGGGGCTGTGGCCGGCGGGGGCGCGGGCGGTGGCGGGGCGGGCCGGGGCGGGGCGGGGGCCGGTCCTGCCCGGTGCCGCCCCGCCGGTCACGTAGCTCTGCGGCACCGCAGCCACATTTACCGCGGGGCCGGAGCGCGCAGCCCGCAGTCCGTGCTCGTCGCCGCCGCCCTACACGGTACGGGGGAGCCGGGGGTCGGGGAGAGTCGAGGGGCCAGGGGGAGCTGCCGGGGGGCAGCCGGGGTGTCCCGGCGGTGGGAGCCGGCAGCCCCGCCGAGCCTCCCGGGTGTCTCCATGCGACATCCCGGGGGTCGGTCCGCGCTGGGGGGCTCCGAGGCAGAGAGACCCTCGGGCATGGGGGTACTAGGGGTTTAGGGGCACCCAGGATTCTCCTCCTGCACTGGCGGAGCTCGAGTTTCTACGGTGCCGGGCGGGGGATCGAGCGGCCGGGCTCCTGGGGGCATCACCGGCCCCGTGACGGCGCTATCTGGGGGGTATCGCCATCCTTGGCGTTCCCCAAACTTTGGGTACTTCCATCCCCGGGTTGTGCCGCCCTGGGGCGGCTCCGGCGCTCATTCCCGGCCTATTTCCGTCCCCCCGGTATCCCCATCCCCGTGTTTTCGTCATCGCCCGCGTAACCTCCCCGCGGGATATTCCCGACTTTGGAGTATCTCCGTCTCCGGGGTACCCCAAAGCCCGGCTAACTCCAGACTCAGGTAGTGCCTCCCTGAGGTTTCTCTTTCCCCTTTTCCCGGAGTATTTCCGCCCCCCCGGTACCCCCATCCCTGGCTGTTTCCATTCCTCGGGGGGTATTCCCATCCCTAGGGTAGCCCCATCCCGGTCCCCTCGTGTCCTGCGCGGGTCCCCGCGGAGCTGCGCTCCCTCAAGATGGCTGGGCTGGGGGCGGGCTGGCAGGCAGGCACCAAAATGGCTGGGAGCTGCCCGGCATCCTCCACGATCCCTGCCACGAGGCTTATACAACGTGCCCTGACCGGTGGGGCCGGGCTGCCAGCCCCGTGGGGGTCCCCGCTGCCCGGGGAAGGGGCTACGTGTGGTTTCGGGGTGTCGCCCCGGTGGTGCGTGACTCAGTCCCCGTCCGCTCGCAGCCATCGCCACCATGACGCACCAACACCCCGCGCTGACGGCCGAGCAGAAGAAGGAGCTGTCGGACATCGCGCTGCGGATCGTGGCCCCGGGGAAGGGCATCCTGGCAGCCGATGAGTCCGTAGGTCAGTTTGGGAGGGGGAAATCTGTCCCGCCACCCCTTTTTCCCACGCCGGATGGAGGCTGATGAGGGTGCTGGGTGCCTGCAGGGAGCATGGCCAAACGCCTCAACCAGATTGGGGTGGAAAACACGGAGGAGAACCGCCGGCTGTACCGCCAGATCCTCTTCAGCGCCGACAGCCGGGTGAAGAAATGCATCGGGGGCGTCATCTTCTTCCACGAGACCATGTACCAGAAGGCTGATGACGGCACCCCCTTCGTTCAGATGATCAAGGACAAGGGCATCGTTGTGGGCATCAAGGTCTGGGGCATGTTCTGCTGGGTTTGTGGGGTGCTGAGGGTGCATGGAGGGTGCATGTGAGGCTCAGTGCCACCTTCCTCTCATTCCACAGGTGGACAAAGGTGTCGTTCCTCTTGCTGGGACCGATGGCGAGACCACCACACAGGGTAGGTGTAGCAGGGGCTGTGGGGTTTGGGGCTGCAGGGTTTGGGGCCATGGGGTTTGGGGCTGTGGGGCTGACACGCTGCCCCACAGGCCTGGATGGACTGTGGGAGCGCTGTGCCCAGTACAAGAAGGACGGGGCAGACTTTGCGAAGTGGCGCTGCGTGCTGAAGATCAGCGAGCACACTCCATCCGCGCTTGCCATCATGGAGAACGCCAACGTCCTGGCCCGCTACGCCAGCATCTGCCAGCAGGTATGTGTGTGCATGCTGCCATCGCCCCACAGGGTGGGCAGTGACCACTGTGAGGCCCAGCACTGCGCCTGTGCAGTGATGATGATCCCTGGGGATCATCCCCAGTGGCTGGACATAACCCCTGTGTTGGGTAACACCTCACGTGGGTGGCATGGGCATCACCCATGGGGTCAGGCATCAATCCACGGGGCCAGGTGTTGCTACGTGCACCTCACAAACATGGACATTACTCTGTAGGGCTGAGAACTGACCCTCCCAGCTTGGGCATCCCCCCATGGGGGCACTGAGCCTCCGGGCTGGCTGAGCATCGCTCCACAGGTCTGGGCATTGTCCCACGTAGCAATGGGGCTGAGGGGTGCCCAGGGAGATCACTGTGATGGCCTCTGCCTGTTTGGCTGTTTGCAGAATGGCATCGTGCCCATCGTGGAGCCGGAGATTCTGCCTGATGGTGACCACGATCTCAAGAGGTGCCAGTATGTGACAGAGAAGGTGAGTGGTGGGGTGGCAGCAGGGTGGGTGCTGTGCTGTGCCATGCCATGCCAGGGGACTCCACGCTGCCTGCCTTGCCCAGGTGCTGGCAGCTGTCTACAAGGCACTGAGCGACCACCACGTCTACCTGGAGGGGACCCTGCTGAAGCCCAACATGGTGACCCCTGGGCACTCCTGCCCCACCAAGTACAGCCCAGAGGAGATCGCCATGGCCACTGTCACCGCTCTGCGCCGCACCGTGCCCCCAGCCGTGCCAGGTACCCGCCCTGGCATGTGGCAGAGACTGGGGGAGAGATACCCTGTGTCCTCTCCCGTGCCATAACCCTGCTCTCCACAGGTGTCACCTTCCTGTCTGGCGGTCAGAGTGAGGAGGAGGCTTCCATCAACCTCAACGCCATCAACACGTGCCCGCTGGTGCGGCCATGGGCTCTCACCTTCTCCTACGGGCGGGCGCTGCAGGCGTCGGCGCTCAACGCCTGGCGCGGGCAGAGGGACAACGCCGAAGCTGCCACTGAGGAGTTTGTCAAGCGTGCAGAGGTGATGGGGGTGGCCCTCCTGGGAGTGGAGTGCCAAGGGCTGGGCTGGTGGGGACACTGAGGGCTGTGTGCCCATGGGAGGAGGAGTGGCTGAGGACCATACCCCATGGGCTGAGAGAAAACACCAAGGGCTGTGCTCCTTAGGACAAGGGATGCCAAGGACTGTGGTCCCCATGGAAGGGACACAGTACTGTCTCTGTGGGGGGACAGCAAGAGCTGTGTTCCCATAGGGGAATGAGGGGTGCCAAGGGCCACATCTCTGTGCTCTGCTCCTCGGGTGTCCCCATGAGCTGGGGGACCCTGCAGGCTGTGTCCCCAGTGACTTGGGGGACCTTGAGTGACACCCCAGCGTGACCACTGACCTTTCCTTTCTCCGCAGGTGAACGGGCTGGCAGCGCTGGGCACCGGGCCCTGGTGGGAGCCAGCCGGGGGCCCCTTTGGCCGGGGGGCTCCGTGAGGGGAGGAGGGCAGGCCGCGTGGGGGGCAGGAGGGGAGGCCTGGGGGTGCCCCTGCCCTGCCGTAGCTTTGCAGTCCTGGTCGCTGCCGCCCTTGGGGCGCCTGTGTCGTGTTCGCCGTGTGCACCCCGTGTACCAAATAGCCTAACAACGAATAAATGGTAGAGACAGCGCTGTGCCGCCTCTTTCCTCGCCGCGAGGCACCCGGGAGCTCTTTCCCCCCTCCCCCCCCACTCCAGATCTGGACATCGCCGGCAGCGTGTTGTGCTTACTTATGCAATGAGCTGTGGTGCGTCTCAGCCCGCCCACACACATCGTGAGGCTCCGTGAGCTTGGCAGGGGGTGGGTGGGGAAAACGACCGAGACCTACCGCGCTGCGCTGCCCTACGCGGACATCGATGGGCTCGGCCAGCAGCCGGTGAGCACCGGGCGGGCCCGGGGGCGGCGGCTCTGGGGGCTCGGGAGCCCGGGCTGACGCTGTCCCTGTGCAGGTTCGGCTGGTGGTGCCCATGGCCGTGGTCTTCGGCCCAGGGTCGGTGCCCATGGACCTGCCGAGGCCGCTGCCCTTCAGGGACGTGCAGGAGATGGAGATTTCCGTGAACCGTAAGAGACCCTCTTATTTGTCCCTGCCCCGTCTGTTCCTCATGGGTGGCCTCGTCATTTAATGGGGGTCCCAACCTGCCCATGGTGTCACTCCAGCCCGAAGCTCCCGAGACTCCAGCCCGACTCACCAGCATCATCCTGCTCTGAGCTGGCAGTGCAGTGAGCAGGACAATGAGGTCCCAGGGTGCTGCAGGAAAGGGACCAGCTCCATTGCCTGGGGATGGGAAGGGTGGGATGTATCTGGCTAGTGTGGGGCTGTCTCACTACCAGTGTGGGCCAGTGATGCTACATCCCATAGTTGTTCACGCCACTGACACCCAAAGAACCTCGTGCCGTGTGTCCCTCTGGGGTTGTCCCTTGTCCCCGTGAGCACCAGACTCCTGGGAGGTCCTGGGATCAGCAGATTCACTCAGGTTTTCTGCCCTTGCAGTGAGAACCAGCGTCACATCCCGCTACGAGATGCGCTATCGCAGCACCACGGCTCAGGAGGAGGCAGCACTGGCTGCGGCTACTGCACGAGGTATTGGAGCAGGGAATTGCTGGGGGCTCCTTTTCCTGAGGCTGGCTGAGCTGAGAACCCACTTTGCTTTGTCTCAGAGCGAGACAGGGATTGGAGTGACATTCCCAACCCTGCCAGTGCTTCCATCTTCCCCAGAGGCTGATGCTGCTCTGCACCCGCTGCAGGACACCACCATGGGCTCTCTGACCATGTATGTGGTCCCTGAAACCTCCTCTCTCCTGCCTCAGGTAGGGAGCAGCACCCTGTGGTGCCAGCCTCTGCGTGCTTCACCCCTGGGAGGTGGCATTTGTCACGGGTGGCTGTCACAGGTGGCACCGTGCTGTTCTCAGGGCACTGCTCCCAGCCCTCACCCCATCCCATCCCCAGGGCATCAATGTCTACGTGGGGAAGCACCGCAGCGCCCTGGTGAGGGCTGTGGGGAGCCTGGCTGCCCTGCAGGCCCGGCTCCGGGAGGTGACACAGGTGATGTCCTTCACGGCCAGCTCCATTGCCACCGCCCTGTCAGACCGCGTGCCCAACGGACAGCTCGGCCCTGACGCACGGCGCTACCTGAAATCCAGCCTGGGTATGGATGTGCCCTCCACCCCTGCTCCCTGGCCTCGGGAAAGCCTTCTGCTCCTGGGGAAGATCCCATTACTGCTCTTCCTGTAGCATTCCTAGATGTCTTCTGGGCTAACAGACCCCTGTTGTGGGCCAGGGTTTTGCTGTGATTGCTCTGTTGGTGTCACCCCACACTGGGGTGGGCCAGGGAGGAGGGGACAGGCCCTGCTGTTCTTAGGAGCACTGTCATGGCCTCAGTGGCTGTGGGTCCTTGCAGGGTATGAGATCACCTTCAGCCTGCTGAACCCTGACCCCAAGTCCCACACTGTGGACTGGGACATTGAGGGGGCTGTGAACCGCTACGTGAAGCCTGTCCTGGACAAACTGAGCTTGGTGGCCAACTTTTCTGTGGATTCACAGGTGAGGGCTCAGAGAGATGGTGGGGAAAGCCCAGCCCTCACCTCCCTGGGATGTGCTCCTCTGCCAGCAGCGTGTCCCTTGTGTGCCTGCAGATCCTGTACTACGCTGTCCTAGGAGTGACACCACGCTATGACAAGGAGTCCTCCAGATTCCTCCTGAGTGCTCACAGCCTCCCACACGTCATCAACCCCGTGGAGGCCCGGCTGGGTGAGCACTGTGCTCGTGGCTCACTGGGATCTGTCTAATGGGGCCGTGGCTCTCTTTCCCCCAGCCCATGTGAGAGCTGCTGGGCTGGCTGTGAAAGAGGAGCTGTGCTGTGGGCTGCTCTTGCTGTCCTTGCCAGCCACAAGAGTTCTGTGACTCTGTCCTACTACAGGCTCCAGTGCTGCCTCACTCTACCCAGTGCTGAACTTCCTGTTGTATGTGCCAGAGCGCTCCCACTCCCCTCTGTACATCCAGGACAAGGATGGAGCCCCAGTGAGCACCAACGCCTTCCACAGCCCTCGCTGGGGCGGCATCATGGTATGGGAGCCGTGGGGGTGCTGGCAGTGCTGGGACAAGGTGGTGGCTCCCCATTCCCAGCTGGTGCCCTTGTTGGCCTTGAGGCCCCAGCTATGCCTCGCTGACATGTTCTCCTGCAGGTTTACAACGTTGAAGTCCCTGCCTCCCCCCAAGCCTCCCTCCCTCTGCATGTGGATGTGGACATGGCACGAGTGATGGAGGTTTTCCTGGCCCAGCTCCGGTGAGGATGTGCTCTTCCCTTCCCAGGCCTCTGTGGAAATCATTGGGGGCAGAACAGGCTTTACCCAAGCAGCTTGTTCACTCCTCCCTCCCTGTGTTCTGGGAGGCTGAGGGTGGCTCTTTGTGGCCTTCGAGGTGCTGGCTACTGGCCATCACTGCTCTGTGGCGAGGGATGCTGGCACATCTCCCATCTCATGTAGGAGGCTTGGTTTATCATGCCAAACATCCAGGAGGCAATTAGGCAGCATTGGGACTAAACAGGGAAGAAGAGCAGAGAGCTCATGGGAATGCAGGCTTGTGATGTAGCCTGGGACCATTGCTTCTCTGCCCAGGTTACTCTTTGGGCTGTCTCAGGAAGAGGTGCCCCCCGAGTTCCTGCTGGAAAGCCCAGGGAATGAGGGGCTGGCTGACTGGGAGCTGGACCACCTGCTCTGGGCCCACACTGTGGAGAACATTGCCACCGTGTCCACCACCCTGACCTCGCTGGCCCAGCTCCTGGACAAGATTGGGAACATTGTCATCAAGGATGATGTTGCCTCTGAGGTAGGGCTGGGGCACCCTGAGATGGGGAGCAGAGGGGGCTGAATGTCCCTGTTGCCCTCCCCGGCCAGGGACTGACCCTTGGTGTTGTTCCCACACAGGTGTACCGGGCAGTGGCCTCAGTCCAGAGTGCTGTGACCAAGCTGTCCCTGGGCCACCTGCACGCAGCTTTCCAGGCCAGCAAGGAGGCTGTCACCTCCTCAGAGAGGGCCTTCTTTGACCCATCTCTCCTCCATCTCCTCTACTTCCCTGATGACCAGAAATTTGCCATCTACATCCCGCTCTTCCTGCCCATGGCTGTCCCAATTCTCCTGTCCCTGGCCAAGATTGTCCGGGAGACCAGGCTGCGTACGAAGGAGCCCACCAAGATGGACTGAGTGATGGTGCCCTGGCTTGGGGCTGTCCCCATCTCGTGGGGTGGTGTTGTCACAGACTCATGGCCCAGAAAGGCACCCCAGGGCCAGGCCTGGCTGCTTGGCTTGTGTGTGCCTGGGCCAGGATGCAGAAGTGGGAAGAGAGGCTGCTTTGGGAGGTGGGAAGGGGTCTCAATTTGGGTGGTGGGCCCTCCTGCACCCACAGAGGCAGAGAGGGGAGGTAAGGTGCTGCCTTTGTGCACCCCCAGCCTGGTGCTGTATTCAGAAGAAGCTGCTGTGTAAATAAAGAACCCCCTGTTTATGGGGGGCTAATGTGGGGCTGTGTGAACCTCCTTTAGCCTTCTGGGGGGTGACTATTGCCCTGCCTTCCCCTGACCCAGCTTTCCTGTCTGCGCTCCATTGCTTTATGGGACCTGGCTCCTGTCTTATGAGTCAAAAATAATTCACTGGGGAGGGGGGACAGTTCCTGGAGTCCATCCCATCCATGGGTGCAGAGCCCCCAGGGGCAGCCCACCTTAACGAGCTGCATCTCCTCCCCTGCGTGCCGATCCACTTGGGGCGGGTGTCCCTGTGTCCTGTGCCAGGTGTGGGGTCTGTCCCCACCTCACCTGCAAGATGGGGAACCCCCAGTCCCCTGCAGCAGCGAGGCTTTGCCCTGAGCCCCAGGGAGCAGCGTGGCGGGGCTGCTCTCCTGCTCGCCCTCCCCGCGGAGCCGGGCGGCGCTGCCGGCCGGGGGCGGGCCGGGGGCGGTGATGGCGATGCCCCTCCCGGTGCGGCGGCGCGCAGCGGGGCCGGGGCCGCTCACACCGGCGGCGGCGGCGGCGGCGGGGCCATGAAGGTGAAGAAGAGCGGCGGGGCCGGGGCGGCGGCGGCCAGGACCGAGGAGGAGCTGGGCCGAAAGGCGCTCATCGGGCCCGACGACGTGCTGGGGCTGCAGCGGGTCACCAGCGGTGCGTGCCGGGGATGGCGCGGGGGGAGCGGGGGGAACGTGTCCCTGTGGGGCTTTTCCCTGGGGGAAAAAGGACAGCCGGTCCTCCTCTCCGAGGGGTCTAAGCTGGGGCGAAAAGAGGAGCCGTTCTCCCTTTCAAGGGGGCTAAGCCAGAGGGAAAAGGAGAACTGGTCCCCCATTCCCGGGGGATGAGAAGTGGGGATGCAGCGCGGCAGGGACAGTCCGCACCGGGATGTGACACCGGTACCATCGGAGGGGCAGGACAGTGCCCGGAGCTGGGGATGCAGCCCCCGATTCGGTCGGAGGTCAGTGTTGGGATGCTCCTCGCTGCTCTCCCCATCACCCGTTCCCTGTGTCTGTGCCCCAAGTGGAGCCTCCCACCCTGTGCCCAGGGCAATGGGATGGGCTGGATTCCCGGCCGCGGCATGGGGGGACTTCACAGCAGCCCCCCATCCCAGTTTCTCCCTCTCCAGTCTAGCACCCGTGGTGTTGAGGGCATCTTGGAGGTGGTGGGTGGGAGTGTGTGGCTGGAGGGGCTGTTGTGCTTGGCAGAACAGCTCGGGACAGCACACGGGGCTGGGGAAAGGCCAGGACAGGGGAGAATGGCTTCACACTGATAGGGAGCAGGTTTAAATTAGACATTAGGGAGAAATTCCTCCCTGAGAGAGTGGTGAGGCCCTGGCACAGAGAAGCTGTGGCTGCTCTATCCCTAGAAGTGCTCAAGATCATGTTGGATGGTGCTTGGAGCAACCTGGGCTGGTGAAAGGTGTCCCTGCCCTGGCAGGGGGTTGGCAGATGGTTTTTAAGGTCCCTTCCAACCCAAACCAGATAATATGTGCTTCAGGCCAGCCTGGCCTCAGTGATACCCAGGGACAATCTGCCCTGGTGTCCCAAAAAGTCCTTTTTCCATATCCTAGGACCTTTGGGTTGTCCCTCTGTGCTGTCAGGGCGGAGGGGCTGGCCTGGGGTCTGGCAGTGCTCCCTGTGCCTCGCAGCACTCTGTGCTGTGGCCCCAAAGCCAGCTCTGTGTCACAGCCGAGCCCTGGAGAGGAAGGATGCGGCTGTGGGTGCTGGGGCGTGCAGGCAGCCCCGTGGGGCTGCTGTGTGAGCAGGATGGGAGGAGGACAGCCCAGCAGGGACTCGTGTCAGCCCTCAGGAAGGGCTTACAGAGGCTCCTCTGAGAGGGGCTGCTGTTGCTTGGGTCCCCTTCTGTGAGCTGAGCTGCTCTGCTGGTGCAGCTGCGTGATTCACTGCCCAGAAATCCCCTGCCTGTAGCAGGGAGAGGCACGCAGCAGGCACTGAAGCTTCCTGCCAGCATCCTCAGTTGGATGGTGAATCCAAGCCATGGCTGTGTGAAGCACTGCTCACTTCATGGCAGCCTCTGTGTCCCTGCCCTCTCCAGGGCTGTCTGCAGGGGACAGGGCCACCCCACACCCTTGCTGTCACCTCCTCAGTGGGGATGGCTGGTGCATGCTCCTGGTAAGCTCAGGGAATGCTCCAGGCTTGGAGCAGAGCTGGTTGTTGTCTGCCTGGGTCACGGTGCTCTGGAAAGCAGGGAGGATGTGAAATGCATGAAAATGTTGTGTTCCTCTCCTGCTATGAGACTTGCTGGTACCAGGGTGCAGATGGGTCATGCTAAACAGAGCCAGGCACTGTGATGGTGTCCCAGGCTTACCATGGGAAGTGCTTCCTGCCCTGCTGGATGTGGGGGAGCCAGGAAATGCTCTCCATGCCTGAAACCCTCTGTGAGTTTGGGGATGCAGGTAAACAGTACATCCATGCTGAGCATATTGTATCTTATCACCCAGGAATACTTTGCAACTCCCCTTCTCAAACTCTGTTTTAGTCCTGGTAGGGTTTAAAAGAAAGCAAAGAATTTTTTTCAGGTCTTTAACACCTAACGATTATTTTGGGCATTTTATGGCCTTAGCTCATTTATACACCCTTAAAAACAGATGGCCAAAAATAGCAATGTGAAACTGTTCCACTCTTCTGCTTCAGGTAGGGGAGGAGGAAGGACCAGGCTGTGGGAGAGAAGTTCACAGCTGCCCCAACCTTTTGGACGTGCAAAATGTCAGGGCAGACACCACACCCTGCTGCAGCAATTCTGTCTTTGACAGTTTAAAGTTGAAGGAGGAGTTGGTGCACCAACTCTTGTCCTGGTGCCCTGGATGCCCTTTGTTGTTCCAGAAAGAGGATAATCCATCTTCATCCAAACTCATGGGCCAGTAGCACGGCAGCTCACACTGTCAAGGGACTGCATTAAACTGTGTCCTGCCTGGGACCTGGGGAGGGCTGCCCATGTTTTTGGGTTGTTTCATCAACCAAAGCCCAGCAGGGCTTGGTAGCACAGGAAGAAGTGTTTTAGGAATGCTCACACCAGGAGCAGGCTGTGTGTTTCTGAGCAGCCTTCCAGGTTGTGCAGGGAGAGGTGGAATTCTGACTGTACCACAGGGTGGTTTGGGTTGGAGGGGACCTTAAAAACCACCTTGTTCCAGCTGCCTCACCAAGAACAGGAACTCTAGATGAGCCTGCTCCAACATTTCCTTGAACACTTCCAGGGATGGGGCAGCCACAGGTTCTCTGCCCAAGCCGTGCCAGTGCCTCAGCAGCCTGACAGGGAAGAATTCCTCCCTAACAATCTTTCCATCAGGCAGCACAGCTGGACTTTGCTCTCCCAGTGGGTGCAGCTGACCCAATGTGAGGTGGCTGGGCTGGGAGGGTGGCGAGGCAGGATGTGGCTCTGTGGGCAGCCACAGGAGCCAGCTGGGCTCTGCTCCTAATGTGCTTCTAATAAGCTTAACTGGGGAGCTGTGTGAACTGCCCTGGACATTCTGTGCCCTTCCAATGGTAAATTCCCCGGCAGCTCCCTGCTCACAACATTTCTGGGCACGCTGGGGTCCAGCCTGGTGGATCTGGGATGCTGCCCTGGGATATCTGGGCCTTCTGGCCAGGCTGGTTCTGGCGCTGCTCCAGCTGGATCAGGTGTAAAGAGAGAACCATTTCCTTTGCAATTAGCGAGATTTGTCACTCGCTCACACAACTGTGGTTGGGAAAAGCGGAAAAAGCTCGTGACGTGATTAATTTAAGATTAGCAAAGGAGTGGGGCAGAGCTCAGTTCAAATTGCAATTAATTACTGAGGCAGCCAGAGCATCAGAGGAGTCAGATGTGTAACAAAAGACAAGCTCCAGCCTCTGAGGCTGCCCTGCTTATCACCTGCAAGCTTTGCCTGTAATACCAGATCAAATCTTACTTTTTAAAGTTTTATTCTAATACTGATTTTATTTTAGCAAACCAAGGGGATAAATCATTGATTACATGCTTGGAAACAGTTTCAAAACAAACCCTAAAAATAAGGAACACATATGTAATCATTTCTGAAAGTAATCTCTTCCTTGAGCTGTCACTTGGGATTTCTTTGAGACTTCTCTAGGCAGCTTTAGCTAAAGGCCAGCTTGGCACAGGGCTGCCTCAGTGGGTTAGGCAGGCCAGACCCTTCTTGGAGGACTTTCATACCAGTTTCCTGCAGTCAGTTAATGAAAAAAACCTAAATAAACCATTTTCCTACCCTCTGCATCAGCAGTTAAAGTCCAGAATCCATGTTCAAATCCATTTCTAAATCCGTGGGGTTTGGATAGGCAAGGAGAGAGGGAGGCACTAACAGGAATGTGAGGCAGATGTGCATGAATCCATCTTCAAAGCCTCTCCTGGACCATGACTTCCCTCCCCAGTTAGTGGGGAGAATGTATTTTATTAGGAGCTCTGAGGAGCTGTGGGTGTCTGCGAGGTTAACAAATCCCTGTTGTGCCTTGTCCAGGGCTGTGATGTGTGGCTGTGTTTTGATGTGCTGATTTCTTGTTGCAGAGCCATTTCCCAGAGCTGTGCCAAGCTGCTCTCCCCATGACCCTTCCCTCAGCATCCCACACAGGCTGTGAGCTTTTCCAGGGCTCTGTGTTTCCCAAAGTCTCACGGTACAAAATGAGCTGTTAGGATTCCCAGGGGCAGCACACATGGGGTGTGTGTGTGGGGGATTCCTCCTTCTCCCAGGATTCTGGGTTTGGGCCATCCCTGGTGGAAATGGCAAAGAGGAAAGCTGAAGGAGTCAGCCTGAGGGTCTGGGCAGAGCTTGGCTTTGGCTCAGCCCAAAAATAGCTAATTTTGTGCATGTGGTTCAGACTGTGAATGCAATCAGTGTGAAAAGGGTGCAGGAGAAAGTGTTTGGGTGCCTTGGAAATGGGGGAAGAGCAACTCCATCCACAGGCTGCAGGGCTGTGATCAAATTAATTGTG
The DNA here is from genome assembly GCA_030060385.1 of Muscicapa striata striata. NCBI lineage: Eukaryota > Metazoa > Chordata > Aves > Passeriformes > Muscicapidae > Muscicapa > Muscicapa striata. Next base: position 3,764,229 of record JAREIS010000079.1, read on the forward strand.
AGAGGGTGATGTGTGGAAAGCTCTAGCTGAAATAAAAAAAAAAAAAAAAAAAAGAAAAAAGAGAAAGAACAGATGAGCAGGCTGCCACAAAAATCAGAGCCCGGTGAGCTGTGCAGTAGGACTTGGCAACTGAGGGGCTCTGGGGACCTTGGGAAGTGCCTCAGCCTGGAGCTTCCTGGCCTAAATCCCTCTGCTTCCTTGACAGTAAATGTGCTGCTGTGGAAAAAACCCCTGTGGGATCCTTCTGGTGCAGGATTTTCCCTCTGGGACTCTGCAGCAGCCTAATTCCAGAGCTAGGTCAGAGGGCAGCTGCTTCCCCCTGGTTCTCCAAACCCCATGGTTTGGGCTGGAGGGATCTGTTTTACAGGATTAGATCCTGTTTCCTGAGGCAGAGGGCAGGGAAATAGTTTATTTATTTTTTTTTTTAAACTGAGCCCAAGTTGTCTGGGCAGGTGTATCAACAGCACCTGAAGCTTGTCCTGCCTTGCCCCCAGGTCCTGCTCCGTGTCCTGCGTCACCACTCGGCCTCTTCGCAGGGTCTGGGCTATTTTTGCTTCCTCCTGAGACTCTTCAATCTGATAATCTCCTAATCTCCAGCTCCTGGCAATTCCTCTGCAGTTGTCTTGGCTTTATACCTGGCTTATGCCTTGGGAGTTGGCTTCAGGATAGCTCCTGACCTTGTTGGTTAATGCATGTTAGGAAATAAGCCTGCATAACTACAGGAGCCTCCCCATCCATTCCCTAAATTGTTGTTATTGTCTGTCTTGGAGAGAGAAATTCCTGTTACAAGTCACTGCTGTTGCCTCAGTCTCTTGTACAGCATCTTCCTGATTTACACCCATTCCAGGACCAGATTTTCAGTTCTTTCTTACCCTGGGTGCACTCTGCTTTCCTTAGTGGGCTCTTAAGGCCTTAAAATAGGAGCTGCCCCATCTGAGATTAGACTTGATGAGCACAGAAATATCCCTGGTGTCTGTGAGAGGGGACACGTGCTTCCTCCTGATTGCAGAGATGGGGAAAGGAGCACAACAAAGAGTGTGGATCCTATTGCCCATCAGCTTGTGATAAGATGTGCCTGGTGGGATGGTTGCAAAAGAAAATTTGGAAATATAAGATCAAGTTTTAGTTTTCTGTGATGAGGAGCAGACCTGATCTCATACATTTAAATAACAGGGAGAGGTCCAGAGGAGAAAGTGCCTTTGTTTGCTTTTCTGAGTTATTTAGCACTGTGTTATCCCTCACCTTTTGTGCTCCTCTCTAACACCAGCTGCTAAAATACACACCTGGAATTATGCACCAGGGTTCAGGATGTGCCAGTGCCTGCTGGCATTGTCCAGGCTGTTCTCCTGGTTTATTTTGTAATCTTGGTTGGGTTTGGGAGGGCAGGAACAATAAAAGCTGTCTATTCCCTGGATTAGGCAGTGGAGGTATCACCTCAGGACTGTACCAGGGGAAGGAGCACCTGCTGATTCTGAGAGCAAAGCTAGAGACACTGAACTGTTTGGGGTCACTTTGGAATCACTTTTTCCTACAGAGGTCATTGGAGAATTTGTGAAGGAATTAATTGAGCCAGATTCAGGAAGCCAATCACCTCTGCTGCTCCCACAGACCACCACAGTGGTGTTGGTTGTGATCCAGACTCTTCACAACTGTGATAGGTCTAAAGATAAAGATTGTCTCTAAAAGTGGGGAGTTGCAGATCTTTGGCCATGATCCAGGGGTTATGAGAAAGAAGCTGGAGAGGCACTATCAGGAGTGTGTGGGAGGTGGCTGCTAATATAGGTGAATTGTTTTCAGGAAGGGTTTAGGGATGAAGGTCTGGGATATGACAATTCTCTAGGGAAGGGTAGGAAGTACTCCTCTTCTGTGACTTTTTTTTTCACCAATAAATGTGGGTACTTTAGGATAAAAACCAGTCTGATGGGTTTTCCATGGCAGTGCTGCTGTGTCCATGCCTTCATCCCTAAATCAGGTGAGTACTGACAGCTCAGGGCCACACCATGATGGTTCAGTTATTAACAGGGAAACAGCACAACCTGCTTCAGGGGAAGTGGAAGAAACCAGAAAATATTCTGTCCTGAGAGACCAGCCCACCATTCTGTGTAACAATCCCCTCTGTGGAGGTTTGATCTGCCTCATTCCCAGCTAAAATAACCACGGCTGCTGCCTCCCTTCCCCAAACCGTGGCGTCGGTGAATTAGGATAAGGGAAGCAGATGATACATTTAAGTGAGTCACGGAAGTGTGGGCAACTGGGCCCTACACTAATTTAAAAATAAGTGTGTATGGGATGAGATTAGCCAATCTGACAGTGCTCAGCTAAGCAGAAGGATCTGCCAATTGAAAGCAGCCCATTCCCAATAAGATCTCCCAGTGCACCCTCAGGCTCCTGTTACGTGTGGGGGGAAAAAAACCAGCACGTGGCTACTTTGATTGATTTTTGAACAGGAATAGCAGAAACAAATGTAATATAGACTGAGAGGAACATACATTCCTCTGTTTTTTTTTTTTTTCCTTTCTAGGAGACTGGGCACTGCCAGAGGAATTAAAAACCCACTTGATTACAGTATTCTGGCAGCTGATCTTCCTGGATGGCATCCAGTTGTATATTGTCATGCTGATTAAAAAAAAAAAAAAAAAAAAAAAAAAGCAGAAAAAGGGTGTAAAAATAGCAGTTTAGGGGTGCAAATATCAATGAGCAGGAGCCTGGTGGGGATTCTAGCTGGGGTTTACTCCTCTTTGGAGGCTCTGCTTGGCTCTGCTCTGCTCCAGATGAGTCATGGGCACTGTTACTGCAGCAACGCTGCTGCCAAGGAGGGGGATAAAGCTGTTGCCATGGTGCTGGATGGGCAGGAATTCTGCAGGAGTAGAAACACTTAATAATTAACTTGCAGACAAACGCAGCTTCAGATTTGCCAGCGTGCTCCAGGGAAGGTGTCCTGGGCTCCTGGGTGACTGCTGCCTGTTGCCAGCCAGTGGCCACGGGCCCAGAGAGGGGAGCTGGGCTCTGGGAAGCTGTGCCTGCTCCCATCAGTTTGTGTTCTGCATGCTGGTGCTCTGAGCTGGGAAGTTGTGGGGCAGGTTAGGAATTGGGCTGGCTGATGTGTCAGAGCTGAAAATCCTGGTGTAATTGCAGGACATCTCCCTGAAGAATGCTAAACATCAGGGCCAAAGGCAAGGGCTGGGTCTCAATTCCTGTCCTGTCTCCTTGGCTGCTGTTAAAGACACAAAAGAAGATTTTTTGTGCAGGTCTTGGGATATTTGACCAAACACAGGCTTGTGTTTTCTTGTGGTAGTAAAAAGGTCGAGCTTATAACTTGTTCTTCCTGACAGAGTGGGTGCTGGTGCCAGTTTTAGCTTGTGCTGTGTTGATAGGGAAGGGGAAAATCCCTGCCAAATGCCAGGAATGCTTTGTACACTGTCCTCTCCCATTTATAGAATTGTAGAAACTCAGAGAGTTTTGGCCTAAGAGGGACCTTAAAGATCATCCACTTCCATCCTCTCTGCCATGCAGGGACACCTCCCCCTATCCCAGCTTGCTCCAAGCCCCATCCAGCCTGGCCTTGAGCACTTCCAGGGATGGGGCATCCACAAATTCTCTGGCATTCCTTTGAGCATTCACCATATGGGGTTGTTGGAGAGCAGTAAAACTGTCCAGGGAGAACATTTAACACCTCTGTTCCTTGCACTGAGTTCACTTGGACAGTTCTCCAAGTTATAGAGATTTGGAAGGAATAAAAGGTTTCTAGGAAAGTGCTGGTGCCAGGTGTTTGTGCCCAGGAGCTCAGAAATCTCTCACAATGGTCCTGGATTTCTTAGACCTGTGCTGAAGTTAGGTTGGCATGGGCAGGTCTGAGCTCTGAGCACTTTTAACTTGTTTTTATTTAGTCAGTGACTAAGCCTCAGGTGGATGGATTTGTTGGAGTTTCAGAAATAGGAAAGCAGACAGAAATAAGTGATTAACTCAGATTAACAGCAGGAATTAGTAGCTGAGAAAGTGCTTAGAATTAAAATGTTAAAGTATTGTTTTCACCTTGGAACCTCCAGAACCAATCTCCTACATCAATCAAATGTGCTGTTGTTTGAAAGCTGACCTGACTTGTCACAGAGCATTTCTTTAGATTTGTCAGGATAAAGTGAGTTATTGGAGCTGCTTTCAGTGTGTGCTGCATGTGCTCCTTCCCCAGGGAGGAGGATGGTTCCTATGCCAGGAGCTGGCTCAGGGCACAGCGAGGCTGAAGGCCAAAACTGGAGATTTTAGTAGTGGAATCCTCATCTCTGCAAGTGTTCAAAAGGCCTGTGGATGTGGCACTTGGGACATGGGTTAGTGGTGAACACAGCAGTGCAGGGTGAAAGGTTGGACTGGACAATCCTAGAGGCCTTTGCCAACCTTAACAATTCTGTGATTCCATAAATTTCTCTCCAAGCAGGGAAGGGCTCCTCTCCCTGTTCTCCTAACCCAGGGAAAGGCTTCAACATCATTTTCGGTGCTGAAGAAAACAAGCCCTGGTGTGGGGTGAGCATCAGTGGAGAGAAGAGGCCACCCTTTGTCTGCAGAGGGCTGGAGCAGGGAGGTGGCACAGGGGAGGACACTCCTGTTCCAGTTAAGTGCAGCTTAGTGCTCCCAAAGCTGCTTAGCCCTTGCATTCTGCCACAGGGCAGTTTTTAAAACAGGCAAAGCCTCTTAGCACTGGAAAGGCTGGGATTTGATGGAGGTGCTGACTAGTCTCAGTACCCTGGGAGGAAATGGCTGCAGAAGTTGCTGGCACAGGGTTGGAAAAAGGTGATGACCTCTGTGTGTTGGGGTAGAAAATTATTTTTATTTATTTCTTTCCCCTGTCCTGAGTCTCTAGAACTGAGACTGTCTTCAGAGACATCAGTTTTGAGTTAAAACAGGCAGCAGTGGAGATGCATTGGGGCTGCCCTCACTGCTGATGTGGCCTCCAGAGAACAGCCAGAAATTCCTGGTATTTCAGGGCAGCCTTCATTTAAATTTGCTTCCCCCTGCAGATTATTTGTGCACTCCAGAGGAAAATGTTTACAAGATAGACTTCACCAGGTTCAAAATCCGGGACATGGAATCTGGCACAGTCTTGTTTGAAATCACCAAGCCAGCAGCTTCAGGTGAGTGCACACACAAAATAAGGTTTCCAGGAGGAAATTCTTTTTTTTTTACCTTTCTCCACTCCTTTTACTCCATGTATTTCCCAAAAGTAGCAGAATCTCTCCACTGCAGGGGGGCTGGAGCCCCATCTTGCAGCAGGAATGTTTTTCAGGTGTCTCTTTGTACCACCAGGGTGAGCAGGGCTGGCTGCTGCTGTGCTCTTCCTGCTGCCATCTGTGATGGGAAGGGACAGATGGATGTTGTAAACAGGAGCAGAGGAGGAGGAGGAGATCACTGGGTGGTTTTTTCTTGGCTGTTCATCAGCTTGTGCCCTCTGCACACAGTTTAGCTGCTAGTTTAACATCTCTCACTGAGGAGTCAGGAAAACGGAATTTCCAAAAGGGAGAAACTGCCAACGGGCAAATTAAACAAACTGAAAGTTTGGTTTTTTTTCTTTTTTTCTTTTGTTTAATTAATTTTTTAGGTGTTACTTGTAAGCATCCAAGTGTTGCCTGTTGCCACTGGTGATAAAACACCAGGGCAGCTGTTCTTTTCCTGGCCAAGCACTTTTAACCCTTCCTGCAGGTGACAGGAAGTTTTCTGTAGCTTACAGGTAGCAAACCAAGCATGCTAAGGGGAAATGGCTTGTTCAGAGTCACTCTACATGTGAGGTAGGAGCAGTAGATGAGGAATAAAAATCCAGAAGATAAGAAATGCCTCAAACCAAAGCACCGCCTTGCAGCATTCCATCTCTGAGTGACCACCTGGAGGAGGAGGAGCTGGGCACCAGCGTGATTTCCTGGCTGATGTGGCACCACCACAAGTATCCCCCCGAGTTTGTGGGTGTCAGGCAGCTCTGACAGAGCTCTGTGTGTGCCTTTGCAGAGCGGGAGCACAATGACAGGAAGGACGTGGACCCCAACGCCGGGCGCTTCGTGCGCTATCAGTTCACCCCCGCCTTCCTCAGGCTGCGGCAAGTGGGAGCCACGTGAGTAACCCCCCTCTGCCCTGGGCACAGAAAACTCCTGAAATCTTGGGGGAAAAAAACCAGTCTCTGCCATCTTCATCCTGCCAGGAAGTTGGTTGAACAGGGGGATTTTTGTTATGGGGGTCTCCAAATCTCTTGCCGCTCCGTTGCTTTAGGCTGTTTAGTCAGTGCTGAAGAGATTGATGCTAAAAGAGGCAAAATAAAATAAAATGGGAAGGCTCTCCAAAGAAAAGAAGGTTCTGGGGAGATCCTACACAAAGAAAAGAAGGTTCTGGGGAGATCCTACAGCACCTGCCAGTGCCTGGAGGGACTCCAAGAGAGCTGGAGAGGGATTTTTGGAAAGGACCTGGAGTGACAGAACACAGGGAATGGCTTCCCAGTTCCACAGAACAGAGTTGATGAGATTTTGGGAAGGAATTGTTCCCTGGGAGGGTGGGGAGACCCTGCACAGGGTGCCCAGATAAGCTGTTCCATCCCTGGAGGGGTCCAAGACCAGGTTGGATGGAGCTTGGAGCAGCCTGGGATAGTGGAAGGTGTCCCTGCCATGGCAGGGGTGGAATTGGATAAACTTTAACATGATTGTGTCCCTGTAGAATGCTTTAAGTAAAAGAGGAAACAATAATTTGAATAGTGCTTTCGCTTTATATTTTGGGGTTGTTTTTGTTGTTTTGTTGGTTTTTTTTTCAGTGCTCTCTTCTGCCTTTCAGGAATGATGCAGATCTTATTGAAGCATCAAATCTCACATCAGTTTTACCCTTCTTTTCCAGAGTGGAATTCACAGTAGGGGACAAACCCATTAATAATTTCCGTATGATTGAGAGGCACTACTTCCGTGACCAGCTGCTGAAAAGTTTTGATTTTGAATTTGGCTTCTGCATCCCCAGCAGTAAAAATACTTGTGAGCACATCTATGAATTCCCCCAGCTCTCAGAGGATCTCAGTAAGCTCTTTAAACTTTCTTTTTCTGGTTTGTCACACCATGATGTTCATCTCAGGTGGTTTGGGGGAACCCTTTCTTAAAAGCTGTCTCTAGAGAGTGGGTTGGGTAGAATAATTCATCCTTTTATATCTGTGTTAACACAGATTTTGTTTTCTAGTAGGATATATCTCATCACACACCAGGCAGTTGCTTGGGTTGTTTGTTTTATTTTTTTAATTCATAAAAGGGAAGCTTCAGTATCAGAGAGAAAAAAGATAATTGTGTTATAAAACAAGCAAAAAATAAGATTAAAAAGACATCCAATAAATGGATAACTTAAATGATATGATCTGTTTTAATGCTTGATGTGCTTTATTGTGAGCTTGAGAGGTTTTATTATGGACATAACTTTTATTTTCTCTCCTCTCTCCCAAGACACAATAGCACAAGCACTAAATCTCTGTGATCTTCCTCTTTACAACCCCTAATTGTGTGTGTCAGCACTAATATGACAGTCTGTGGAAAATGCAGTGAGGCCCTGCTGTCAGGCCAGAACAAATTTACTTTGAGTTTGCTGTTTTATCACTGTTTTTAAAAACAAAACAAAAAGAACCCCAACCCAAAATGTAATGGCTTCTTATTCTGAGGTCCCCTTTATATGATGCCTTAATATATTTGAATTATGGACATTTTTCATCCCTGAAAGTGTTCAAAGAAAGTGTGGATGTGACACAAGGGTTTAGTGAATTCAGGGTGGATTTTAAGGCCTTAGAGGGCTTTCCCAACATAAAAACTGTCTGATTATGCTTGAATTATTTAAAATACACCAACAAGGAGTGGTTTGGGCAATTCCCATTTGGGTTTTTGTTTTTTTCACCTGATTTTGCAGCTGCCTGGCTGGCACTGAGCAGCACTGTTAATTTTGTTGGGTTTTTTCCCCCATTTCCCCCTCCCAGTTCGAGAGATGATCCTGCACCCCTACGAGACACAGTCGGACAGTTTCTACTTTGTGGACAACAAGCTGGTGATGCACAACAAGGCAGATTATTCCTACAGTGGAGGACCTTGAGCTGGGCTGGCCTCCCCTTCCCTCTGGAAATCGTCAGGGATCCCAAAAAAACCTCCAGCTCTGCTGCTCAATGTCACCTGGACAAGGATCCACCAACCAAGGACTCTTTGCCACAGTAGGAGTTTCATGACATCTCTTTTGAGCTTTTGAAGCAGACCCAGTTCTTCAGAAGTTTTGAGCTAAAATCATCTTTGGATACCATTTCCCTAAGTTCTTTAAGTGTCTGCTTTGAAAATGGCCTTGTGGGACCTGAGGGGTTTTGCCCTAATTCTGTGAATTTATGTTCCTGCCCTCGAGTATCTTTTAGGATTGCTTTCCCAAAGAATGTAATCAGAGAAACCATGGGAGTGGATGGATGCAAAGGCAGAGGTTTGGGTGGTTGTTTCTCTTTGTGAATCCTCCAAAGGCCAATTTAACTTGTCCAGCCTGTTGAAAATATCGAGCAAAACTTCTCACCAAGGCAAGTTTCATCTCTAGGTTGGCTCTTCATGGTTATTTCATCCTTTAGTTTCCATCCTTCTGTGTAATGTTCTGTTTAACCTTGGAAACACCAACAGCTGCAATGAAGAGCAGTAGCTCAGTGACAGAGCTGTGTAAATTGGCTGTTTTTACATTTACATTCCTTTTACATTTCAGGTGAAGGCAAAATGGCATTGTGGGTCTATGAACCTCCATAAGTACATTCCAATAATTTCAGTTTTTTGCAGAATAATCTGGAAAAGCAGAAGGGTTTTAGCTTTATTTAACATTTTTGCTTTATTAAACATGCAGCCTTTTCATGCCACACTTTTCCCGTGTCTAATTTCCTTCATCTCTGCTCAATACCAAGATAAGGATTTCAGCACTGCTTGTTAAAGCAACGTTTTATTTGTTTAGGGCAGCTGGGGAGTGTGGAATTTCCAATTTTCTATTTGTGTCTGCATTTAAAGGAGGTTAAGACAGTGTTTTCCCTTTGTTAAAAATGTTTCTCATCAGATATTAATACAAGTGAAACTAAATCTAATAATCTACAACTTTAACACACAGCAAAAAATTAAGCAAAAGTTCTCTCTTCAGACTCTGTAAGAAGTTTAACACCAATTTAGCCCAAGAAAAAGCAACACCAAGAATAAACTACTGTGGGGTGACCTGTTGTCATGAAACCCTTACTCTGAAGGTCAGTTCACTGATATTAAAAAAAAAAACAAAAAAACAACAAAAATAAAAGACAGTTGCAGTCTGTAGATATTTCTATACATACTTGATGTCTCCATGTCTAATTCTGTGAGTTGAAGTGGAACATTCTATGTTAGCCTTGGATAGGTGTAATAATTGTAATAATTTTTATAAAAACACCATTTCCAGTCGTGATGAGCATCTCTGTAGTCGCAGCCTATGTCAGACAGGACAACAAACAATTCCAAGTGTAGCCTAAGGACAGGGAGGTTTTTGTGCTCTTCTTGGGCTTGTGGTCACTTTTCAATGTGTCACCATTTGTGTTTGGCTTGGCTTTTTTCACTGCTGAGAGAGGAGGCAGGTTTTTTTTTTTAGAAAAACCACAGTGATTTTAGGCTACAGCACAGTTTTCATTAAGCTTGGTAGCTACAAAAGTGTGTCAAGTTCATTGATTTTACACAAGTAGTAGCTTGTAGTAATTCTTATCACTGTGAGATTTGTATTTATCACTACTTTTTGTCTCTAGTGGATTAAATCATACAAGCAGCCTAGGGCTGACTGATCAGTTTGAGAGATACAAAGGATTTCCTCATTATTTGTGCAGTACTTTGAGCTACTGACCATTAATTTTATAGCACAGTAATTACTAAAGATGAAAATAGTTTCAAAAATGTTTTCATTCCTCCCCCCCGCCCTTTTTTTTTTCTTTTTTTTTTTAACCAGGGCTGTTAAATCATATATCCAATGACATTTTGCAAGTTTTAAGTATTTCTGAGTTTTGTTTCAATTTGCAGGAGAAAAAAATGTTAATTTAAAGGCAAAATAGAGTGTATGTTTATAATTACTACTGTGTACAAGGTTTTTTGGGGGGTTACTTTTCACCTGCTGTTCATAACAGTCACTTCTGTGCATAAGATTTTTAAAAGACTTTTAGGAATGAAATTTGCCCAGAATTGCCAGTCATCTATTTAATGAGTTGTGATGAGATCAGCTGTACTTTGGTGTCATTTGATGGAGTTTCCTCTGAAGTAGTCATGTTCTGTTCCTTTTTTTATGCTACCTCCTTTCAAGATTTATAAAAAAAGAGTAATTCCATAAAAGTATTACTATAATCAAGGGAAATTTGAGTGGTAGACATGCCCCTTATGAAAGAACCAAGAGAAAATCACAGTGTTCCCAGGAGTGCAGAGGGTGAATGGAATTTCTGACATTTTTTAAGGGTAGGTTTGAGGTTAAACACAAGAGAATGAGTTATCAGCTGCTCCTCTCCTGAAATCTTTTATATTTCAGATTACATATGTAATAATTCCAGTCTCACAGAAAATTTAGTGTGACTCATATGAGGGTTATTACACTGAGTTTGTTGCCTAATATTATTAGGAATATTTTAAGCCAGAAATAAAGATTGGACATGTTCAATAAAACCAATTTCAACCAATTCTAGCTTTAGCTTTTCAGCTGGGACAATTTTACTGTTATTAAAAAATCGCCAGAGTTTGTCACAATAACAAATTCTGATTCCTAAACCAAGGCAAACACCAGGACTTTGTGGGGAGTGCAGTGAAGGTGGTTTTTTTCTGTGCCCCACTGCAGCAGCTCACTGTTATCTCACTTGGGAATTCTTTGTTAGCATTTCCTCAAGGTCACCCACATCACAATCTTTACAAACACGTGGGAATTCCTCTCCAAGAGGAATTCCTGTCCTTTCCCACCTGCTCATCACATTGGGGTTGACATGAGGCACATAAATAGCCCTAAAATAATGTTTCTTCAAAAACTTTGACTATAAAGTTGCTGTTTCAATGCCACTTCTTGTTTTGCTTAAAAGCCACCTTCAGAATTTAGTGTTAAAGACCAAACTTTGTGCAGCACCCCATAATTTCAATTTGCTTCTGAAGGGGAGCTGAGTTTGCAGCACAGTTGTGAAACCCACATTTTTTTTCCCTTAAACTGGCAGCTGATTATTATTATAAACCAGTTGAAATGAAGTCTTAGCAGCCTTGTTCACAGAAGAATTTGTTAATCTTCTTAACTAGCTATTATTTTGTATTTTAACATTCATCATTATTGGGTTGACTTTGGAAGTTCATTGCGAGATCACCAAATATTGGCTCTGGGAAAAAAAGAATTGTTGTACTTTCTTCCTTGATCTCATTTTAAACATGACTTTAATTAGCACTACAGCTCTGTTTTAACAAGCCAGCCTGGCAATTTGGGATCTGACTTTCTGAAAGTGAAAGAAAACATCCAAGAGCTAACCAAGATTATCTGCTAATAATGCCTGGCTGTTTCCTGTCATAAACCAGGATTAAGTGTGTGCTTTACACAGTGACTTAATCTTGGAAAAAGAAACTAAGTCTCTCCGAGTGTTAATAGTGACATAATTTTTCTGAGAGACAGGGAAATTACAGCTCAACACATTCTTTCAGGGAAATTATAATTTGACATATTTTTTTTTTCACTTTGTCAGTCTTGGATTCCTTTAGTAGTCAGGGTTTTTAAAAATAGCAGCAATACATTGCTGGTGAGCTGCATGCTCTGATAACTCACACTTCCATGGCAGGGAGAGAACCATTTCTTTTTAGAATTAACACATCAGTTGTAGTTGAAAATCTAGAAGCTTTGCTCTCAGTTCAGTGGCAAAAGCCAAAATTGTTTCTGTGAATTTTCTGTTACATGGTGACATTTCTGAAATAACTGAGTGATCCACCCTTCCTGACTCAGAATATTTTATTTATTTATTTATTTATTGTGTTGTAGAAAGTCTCTCCAGGGTTGAAAACAATCTGCTGGGGTTTAGTTGTTGTTCACAATGTCTTGTTTTTTGGGCAGGTCAGTAAGGTGCCCTATTTTCCACCTCTGGCCTCTGAGTTTTATTCCAAAATCTTGTGTAGTGTCACAGTGGTGGCTGACTGTGTTTGAAACATGCAGGCTGCCAAATCCCTTCAGTTTGAGAAAAAACTGTGGAATTATATTGAGAATTATCCTACATATCAACCCATAAAAAATAAACCCCAATCTTCATGACAAAAGTAAAAGGGAAACTCTTAGTCATGCAAAGATTGGGGCTATTTAAGGTACTAAAATGCTAATACCCGACTGTCATATTTAGTAAGTATTGTAAAAATGCTCTATTAATTATTCATAACCTGGAAAAGATTATTAACAGCCCAGTTTTAATTAGGTCTGGTTAGGAAGGAAACCATAGAAATCATTGCTGTCGTTTGGGACTGCAGGGCAGCAGCTGGAATTGTGTGTATGGCACAAAAATTTGGGCAGGTTTGTTTGCATTTAGGGGGGAAAAGTGAGGGAAAGGAGGACAAGGACAGAAAAAAGAATTAATTTCAGCTGTTTAGACCCAAGAGCTTCAAGGCCATGGTGAGTGACTCAATTTTCTCCTGGGTCTGAGGCAGCTGAGAGCTCCTGCTCATAGTTCTCCTCTCTACCCCCAGTGTAGGATTTATAGAGGCTTTTCAGTATTAATATTAAATTTAAATTAGTATTAAATTTAAACCATTGAGAGTTGATATCATTCAAGCCACGTGGAAATTGCTGATTTATGTGAGGGGTGTGATGCTCCAGGCCTCACCTTGCAGCTCAGTTGTTCTCCCCATCATTGGTCTGTGGGTGAAATGGTGTTTGTGTGTCTGCAGCCCCCCAAAAACCCCCTGTGCTCCTGCCTGCTCTGGTTCTGCTTGTATCTTAATACACCCAGCAAAACTGTTTGAATGTGACTTTTTTTTTTTTTTTTTTTTCCTTGGCATAGAAACAGAATTGTCTGTATTAAAATGTATTTATAAAAAAATATATCTATTTTTTGTGGAAGGAAAGTAGGATTCTGGTTACTATACCACTGGGAAAATGCTAGGAGCATTTTTACTGAGTTAATTTCTAATTCTTTGTAGTGATTTGTTTGCTAGGAGAACATCCACTGTGGCCCATCCTGTGGCAATGCAATGCACTGTCCTGCAGAGAATCTGGTTTTCAGAAAACTGGGAGTCTTTTGTTTCCTTTTTGGGACAGGAGGGAACTGAGGAAATCACCAGGAATAGAAGGAACCTTGGCACAGAATCCATTCTGTGGCTTTGGCTTCAGCCTGTTTGACTTTTTGCAGATTAAGTAGAGAGAGAGAGAGAGAGAGAAAAGATTGAGACTTCAGGATTAAAAAAAAAAAAAAAAGAAGAAGAAGAAAATTAGATGCTACAATTTAGTCTTCCTGTAGGAGAAGGAGAGTCCTTAAATTAATTTATACAAGGTTTAAATAGGGATTGCACTTGCTTCAATTGATTTAATATTGGCAGCTTAGTCATTGATGTGCATCCTAGGGAATATGCTTAACTTTTTCCATTACCTTGGAAAATGGCTCAAAAACATGTCACTTCCATTAGCAAGTGTTTCTTCTCCTGTAACAAATTGCAAAATGTAAAAAAAAAAAAAAAAAAAAGGAAATAAATTATTGATCCTAGAAACGAGGGTGATTGTCTATTTTATTTAAATATTTCTATGAAAAAAGCATTCAATCTTTCATTTCAGGTCTCTTCCATCAATATTCAAACTTCAGTTTTTGTGCAGATGTGTGTGAGCAGCTTCATTTTTTGGTGATTGATGGAAAGGCTCTGTAGTTGTTTGGGTAGTTCTGAGGAAAAACCATCACAGCAAAAGTGTTCAGGTGGGATTTAACTTTCAGATTGGGAAAATGTCTTGGAGTGTAATTAAAATAAATTGGTATCAATTACATTAATGGGACTTTGGAATTGCACAGATCACAGCTGTGTACCAGGTTGTGATTTTATAAAATTTGCAAGTTTGAAAAGTCAATTTGAAAAACAATGGGAAAAATTTTGAGAATTTGAGAAAAAAAAATAAATAAAAATGTGAAAAATAAATTAGTTTTGAAGTGCATCAACAGAACCTTGGAGTTCCTGGATCACTCTTATGCAGCAGATTGTGCTTCTGGAGGATTTCTGACTGCACTTTGGAGAAGCAAGTTCTGAAATTAAAGTGAAAATTGCTGTCTCTGCCTTATTGACTGAAACTGAGCCAGCTGCTCGGGCTGAGCTGAGTTTTACTGCAGTAATTCCATCTTGATGGCTTTGATGTTTTATTCAGAAATTCCTGGGAATACCTCTGTGTTTCTCTGGGAGCAGAACAGCTGTCAGAAGAAGAGAAGTAGGATGTTTTTGTTTAAAAATATCTTCTATAACTCATTTTGATTCCATGGAATTCCTGGCGATTCCTCCCTGACACAATATCCTGTTGTGTGCTGGAATTTGAGTCAGGAATTTATTCATACAAGGGCTTCCCTTTTGGATTGTGACTTGGAATTCTTGCAAGGCCTGGATGCTGATTCACTGAATACCTTAAAAAAAAAAAAAAAAAAAAAAAAAAGAGCAAAGTCAGTGCTAATAACTAATAAAGCAGGTTGAACAATCTCTCTGATTTTGGTGCACAGGTATAATTACCTGGACTTGCTTAGAAATCTTCTGAGATTGCAAAGAACCTTAAATTAAAAGAAAAAAAAAAAAATTTTATTTCCATGAAAACTCCACAGTGTTAAATGTCTGCCAAAAATACACTGCATTATCAATGCTTCACCCCTCTCTTTAGCTGGTTTGTCAGCCTCATTTATTAATAAATTCATATTTATTAATACTTAAATTAATATATATTAATAAATAAGCCTGACCATTCTGGAGGTTTCTCTGCTTCTCCTCAGATTCTTATTTCCTTTGGCATTTCTCAGCTGCTGAGTTATTGTGGCAAATCTTATGTGTTCAGCCCATGTCTCTATTTTATTTGTCATTGTTCAAGGGCATTAATCTATCTCTGACTTGCATTCCCTTAACGTTTTTCACTTGTAGGAAGGACACTTCTCAGTGATAAAGTACTCCAAATTTCCCAATTTTTCCCTCCAACACAATGGATCTTACTTTAAAGATAATTTTAGAGATTACTGAAATCTCTCATTGCATGCTAGGATAACCCAAACCTATTTATTCTCCCCATCTGAGTCCAAAAAAAGAGCAATTCCATTACAGAGATGATTTTTTTCCCCCTTCACCAGTGCTGTACAAGAACTTAAAATAGGAGATGAAATCATCCTGGATAATGTATTTTAATTAAAACTACAAAGAGAATTTAGGTAGGTAGAGCATAATTGCAGTTGGATGACTCCCAGCCATTATTTTGAAAACTGACTTGGGACCTTATATAACAAAGGCCTGTTTTATTTAATAATAATTTAATTATTCTAGTGGAGGGTGTAGACCATGTTAATGAAGGTGCATATGAAAGTAATCTGTAACAAGAAATAAAAACAGGCAGGGAATTTACAAACAACAACAGAGAAAACACATAATTAAATTTACTTTGTGAAAGGGAGATAACACAGACAGGAGAGAAGGGTTCCAAACACCTTCAGTTCTTCCTTTCCTGTGGAATGACAGGATAAATCAGAAGAGGGGAATAACAATTGGGATTAAATGAGATATGAAGAAGAAACTCTTCCCTGTGAGGGTGATGAGTCCCTGGCAGAGGTTGCCCAGAAAACTACAAGTGCCAGACCTGAAAGCTAAAAACATTTAGAATCTATTTTGGTAATAAAACCAAAAAAACAATGAAACACAAACCCAAAACTCCAACCTAAACTTTGTTTTTTATGAGCTGGGTGAAGGGCACTGCACCAATGTTGTGCCAGTGTTGTTACTCTGTTCACTGGCATTTGGCTGGGGTTGAAAATCTTGTTTTTATTTCCCAAATGCATTCCTCACCATCCTGATCTATAATTAAGTGTCTAATTAACCCTGCTGCCTGCTTTGATGTCTGCACAGGTTCATAAGGCAGGAGAACAGAGGGTTCACTGTAACCCAGAAAATGAAATTGTGCCCAGAGACCTGAGCACAGGTTCAGAGGAGCAGCACTGCCCCAGACACACTGAGATGTCAGCTTTTAAAGATATTTCCCCACTGGAATTCATCTTTGGCATTGCTCATAACCTAAATTTGAAACAACACTGCAGAAATGTTCCTTGCACTGGCAAACACGGGGCTGTGCTTCCTGTGCTTGGAGGAAACACAAGCACAAGTGTCACCACTCAGATAACTTTTAGGAACTATTATTTCAGCCAGTGTTTGAATTTCTGTAAGATATGTTAAAATGGGAAAGATAATTTCCAGCCGGAACAAAAATTTGCACCTTTTTTTTATGCCTTTAATGTCAACTAAGCATTGCCATTTTCTCCTAAATCAACTGGATATTTGGTAGAAAATATTTTTTAGGAGCATTTTTGATGTTCTGAAGTTGATCTAGAGGGAAAAGCAAGTAAAATAAATGCCTTAAGAGATTGTTCATGCCTGGTGCCCCCAGCAGGCCCAAACACGCTGGGTTTATTCATGTATTTGAAATTAAATTCATTAAATTCTTCAGCAGCTTCCTGGACGAGCAAGATCTTGAATTCTGAGTTCATCCCAATAATGTGAATTCCCTTCTCCAGTGTTTTTTTTTTGGGGACTGATGTGCTTCTCCCTGAGCTCTCAGTGAGTTTTTTTTTCCCCTCATCCACCCAGCCTGGGCTGCTGCTGCTGGAATGAATTTCCTGGTGCCAATGGTGTGAGTAAGGAATTAATTAATTCACGTGGCTAACGAGGGCCTTTTTCTTGATTGGTTTTGTCAGGAATAAACCTTTAATGGTTTCTCTGTGTGCCCAGCTCACAGCTGGATCCATCCAGAGCAGGATTCTCCCATTCATCCAAGCAGCAAAATGGCTCTTACAGCCTTTAATTGTCCAGAAGGGCTGGGATGGGGATTTTGGGAAGTCAGGACAAGGGGAAATGGCTTCAAACTGAGGAGGGAGAGGTTTAGATGGGATATTTTACATGAGAAATTTTTGGCTGTGAGGGTGGGGAAGCACATGGAAGTTTTGGCTCAATGTCAGTTTTGGAGCAGCCTGGCCCAGTGGAAGGTGTTGGAACAAAATGGTCTTGAAGGTCCTTACCCACCCAAACCATTCTGTGATTTTGGGATTAAAAAAAGATCTAGAAATCATCAATTTCATCTTTTCAGTCAGCATTTATTGTGATTATACCCAATACCTGGTATTTGTCATCAATGTGCTGCTTGAATAAGAGCCCCCAGGTGAAATAAGTGCCATGTGCATTAATGATCTTCCCACTGCTATAATTTTCAGTAATTTCAGCAAACAAATATTCTTTGTATGTGTTTATTTCTTTGAACTGAAAACATAGCCCTTTTCTGCTTCTACACAGACTGCATTTAAATTCTGTTTTATAGTAACTCCATCATTATTTTAGTAGTTCTCAATTCAGTTTTTGCTGTGACCACAGATGGAAAATGCTTTTTTAAAGCTTCCATTTATATCATTGCAGGGAGGGAATGCACAGTGAAGCAGAGAGTTCATTTTCCACTACTGAGGGTTTTGACTTTGTTTGTGTAAGACTGGAAATGGATTGGGAGGTCAGGAAAAGCTCATGTAAAAGTGTTTGCTGGTTTTGATATTTGATAGTCTAAACACAAACATTTACACACAGATCTGGAAGCCTGAAGTACAAAAACGGAGCAACAGTCCTGGTAAACTAAATTCTGGAATCCAAATATTTATTCCAGTCATATAAATTTGTTTGAAAGTGCCAATAAGTGAGTTGCACTTCTCAAGCTTTGTGTAGAAGACAGCTGATGTGATGTTCAGTGTTTTATCTGCTCCATAATTCCAGTTAATCACTGCTGGGTTTAAGTAGCTCAGTGCTGTGCCAGGGGTTTGAAAGACTGTGCAGAGAGAATTCTTCTCAGATCAGTTCTGTCTCAACAAAGACAAGTGAATGTTCAGGGCTGATGTTTTCATACCAAGAACAGGCAAATATGGGAGGCAGAAGTCTTGTAATAATTTGGGCCCATGAGAAAAGAACTTCAAAATGTAGTTCCAACATAAATGACTATTTGAATGTTTTGAAGTTTAAATGAAACCTGCAATAAAAAAAAGGTTAAGCTAATAAATCTTAAACTTTAGAGTGCAAATTTTTCCTAATCATATGTTGGAGAGGGCAGCAGTGAGCACTTTCTTCTGTTTGGTAATAAGATATTTTTATGGTAATTACACTTAAGGTTATTTTTTCTCTAGACAGGTTTGCATAATCTCTTTGGAAGAGGCTGATTAAGAGACAACATTAGCCTTAGACTGGGAAAACTTCATTCTTTCCTTTCTTCCCCTGTTTTCAGAGTGCTGCTTAAAATGGAATTTAATGCAAATGTATCTGAAATAGATTTGCAATGTGTGCAAAATACTGATTTTATGGTAGGTACAAAATAAGGTGTCACCAGCTCTAAGGAAATATTTATGTGCTATCAATCAAGTTATTTCAAAAGTCAAAAATAAGGATTGCACAAGCTGAGGGTTATTCTTGTATATAAACTTAAATAAAAGTAATTAAATAAGCATAATTTCAGACTTAAAAAAATTAATTGTTCTGGAATTATAATTTATAGTATAACTCTTTCCTCATGAACTCATATTTCAATGAGTTGGTTTTGTGTCAACCAGAATCACTACTGCTAAACTGAAGCAAGACAATAAAATTTCAGATGTAGGAACCTGAAATGGAGCAGGAAGGGAAACCCAAACCCAGACAATTTATATTAGTTAATAAGTTGCAGTATTATTTGTTTGTTTATCTTAAACAGAACTCTTTGTTAATAAAAGTTATTACAGGACTTTTCTTATAACTTCTGTGAAATGTCCAACCATTAATTTAATTCCATTAAATATGGAATGCATTGAAGAAAACACTTTTAGGTGCTTTGAGTAAATAACTTTATAAAGGGAGGACAAACCTCTGGTGTGGATACAAGAAACTCCAGAAAGCACAAGAAAAAACATGTTAAAGTGTTTTTTTTCCCCTTTTGTTCCTTATGTCTGATTATTCTTCAAAGACTTATTACCAAGAAAAAATATAGAATGAAGCCTGACAATTTGATTTCTTCTCTATTTCTTCCTCCCCCTGCAGCTTGTGATCATGTGTGTGGTCACAAACATGGAATATATTGGTGAGCCTGAGGCCACAGAGGACACGAGTGGCACACAGGAATTAACAAATCATGGATGGGTTGTTGTGCCCATAAATCATAAATCTTCCACTCAGAAAAAGCAGTTTTGCTTTTCTCGCTTTCCAATCTGTGAATTTGGAGTTTCACAGATGTTTAACTCAGCTTGGTAATGTTGTCCAGACTCCTACTGTCAGTTTTGATGGTTTTTTTTCACATGCCATGGGTTTGCTTTAATCATAAATATTTTGTTACAATTCTGTCATGTTACAGAGCCATGAGCCATCCCACTGCACTTCCTCTGGTGTGTTCTGATACATTTTTCTTTTGTTGTCTCCCTCTACCAAATATAAAATATTGTGAATGCTGCTCATTCTGTCAGGAATATCTTGCAAAGGCCTGAAGTGTTCTGGCCATGTGTGAGACTCAGGAAGGGAATTTATAAGGAATTTAAAAAGGATTTAACAAGGATTTGGTGCAAATGGTGATTGAAAGTCATGGAGAACTGAGCATCTCACTCCCTTGGGGTTCTGAAAATGTTTCAGAAAATCCATGTGCCAACTCTTTGGTGTTTGCAGAGAAAAGCTTTGAAATGGAGAGAACCTTATCTGGAAATTCTCTGAGGATGGAGACGTGCAGAGCTCCCACTGGGACTGGAGTGGCTGAAATGAATTTGAGGAGTTTGGAGGATTTGGTCCTGCCCAGCACTGAGGGCCCTGGTCCAAGACTGGGATCTTCTGCTGAACTCAGAGCTCACAAACACACAAACCCCCCTCCTATGGGCTAGACCTGTGTCTAATATTCATAGAGAACCTTATATACCAATTCTTCTTATTATTTTTGGCTTAAGAGGGACATAGTTTAAGGCACCAGAGCAGCTGTGTGTTCAAGAGCCACAGGGGTACAAAACCAGTGCCTGAGCACAGGGCAGGGGCTGCTCTGGTTTTGCTTATCCTCAATGCAAGTCTGTATTAAAATGTGTATTTATTTGATTAAAATGTGTATTTTTTTAAAAAAAAGGCACTTAGGGTAATAATATCCTTCTAATAATATCTACTGTAAATACTGTGTATTTAATTGTTAGCTGGTGACTCTTATATTGCACTGAATATATATATATATTTATACTGTGTTTTTAATAGATATAGTGTTATATATATACACACACACACTTTATAAATAGTATTTCCTATGTACATATATTACACACATATATACACAGTTGGTTATGTATTTATATTTATATTTATATTTATATTTATATTTATATTTATATTTATATTTATATTTATATTTTTAGTTATAGTTTTAGTTATAGTTTTATTTATATTTATATTTATATTTATATTTATATTTATATTTATATTTATATTTATATTTATATTTATATTTATATTTATATTTTTAGTTATAGTTTTAGTTATAGTTTTAGTTATAGTTTTAGTTATAGTTATATTTTTAGTTATAGTTATAGTTATAGTTATAGTTATAGTTATAGTTATAGTTTTAGTTTTAGTTTTAGTTATAATTTTATTTATTTAGATTTACATTATATTATATTATTATTTATGTTTATATACTGTTTAGCAGCTTAATATTCACTACATTTTAGACTTATATATTCACATTGCTAATAATCTGTCATACTTAACTTTTCCTGTATTTCTTTATCCAAATGTTAAGATAGCCATAAACTGATTCCCCCAGCTTTAATATGTTTGCATAACTCTCATCCTGATGATTTTTTTTTTTCCTGGATCAGCTTGGCCAACCTGGCTGCATTTCTTCTGCTCCTTATTCCCTTTGCAGGAAGAGGAGCTGAAGTCAAGTGAGGATTTCTTGGTGGTTGCGTGAGGGATTACAAAGCTGCATCACATGTGTTCCTCCTAAGTCCCTTTATCCGTCTGCCCCTAATCTGATTTTAAGTCTGGACTAGTAGGACAGGGTGAGCTTTGGGCCTGGGCTTGGGCAGAGCTCCCACCTTGCCAATTAAACCCAGCCAATTAAAGTGTGTCTTTATTTGAACAGTTCCATCTCCTTTGTTCCATCCTTGAGAATCCCTCCTTGCTCTTTCCTGGTCTAAATTCCCCAGCCTAACTCAAGTTTTAACCTCCTTGGTTTGAGTTTAAATAATGTGTGAGTAGAGGTCAGAGAATCCCAGAATGGGTTGGGTTGGAAAGGACCTTAAAACTCATCCACTGGCCACCTTCCACTTCTCTGGGCAACCTGATAATATTTTGAGTTTCTAGAAAAATTTCCATGATTCTGTTAAGTTCCTTCTCCAGCTTGCTCTGGGTTTATATTGCTTCACCTAAAACAAAACTGGTTTATTCTATTTTATTCTATTTTATTCTATATTTTTCTACTTTTTTATTCCATCTTTGTGGAAAATCAGAGGGAGGAGGGTGTTCCTGAAAAGCTGGCCTAAATTTAGTTCACAGTAGGAACCTACTGCAAGATTTGGTTCAGCATCACAATAAACCCCACTGGAGATATCAGTTAAAACACAGATGCTCTCTGGATTTGGCCAACTGCAATTTCTCTCTTCTTATTTTATTACCATTAAAAAAAAAATCTTCATTTTATAATAATTCATGTTAATGTTTGGTTTATGTGGCAAAAGATAAGAGGCATGAATGGGAATAATTTCCAGCCCAGTAAAAATTCTACTAAATAGTTTTGTTCTTTTTTATTAAAAAAAGCAGAGTTTAAAATTTCTTTTTAAATACAGTAAAACTTAGATATTTTCCACTGAAGTATATTTGTTGCTTTGGTTTAGTCTGTCAGCAGCTTGTCCTCTATCTTCTAATACTTGCAGAATTTTCAGTTCATGTTTACCAAAACCCAGAACTTCTTTCAAGGGGCCTATAAATGTTTTAATAGGTAGATTTTATATTTTCAGTGGTCTGTGGTGGATGTTGTTGCCATCAGTGGCTCCATAAGAAATAAGTTAAATTGTTATGTGCTGTGAGTTCTGTGTTGATTTGCAAGCAGCTCTCGTGAAAGAGAAAAAAAAAAAAAAAGGAAAGGAGAAAAAAAGGTCAAGAATTTGTTTTCCTCTTATTTCTGGAAGATGAAGAAGATGAGTGGCTTGATAAAATGGTGTTGACAAGTTCAGCTGTTAACCATATTCTCCTTAAATAACATTTAATTTTTTTCTTTTAGAAAACCATCATAGTAAAGCTACATATCCTGCGGGCGAGTTCTGGGAACAACAACAACAACAAAGACAAAATTCTTCTTCCCCTGGGCCATCACTCAGCGTGATGCTTCGGGCTGGGCTGACATCTGGGGGGATTTGGGGTGTGGTTCACATCAGGGCGATGGGTTTGGAGCCGGGGCTGCTCAGGTAGGACGGGGACAGCGTGTCCAGCTCCATGAAAGCCGAGTAGAGCGTGGTGAGCTGCAGCTCGGGCGCGCTCCCGTGCGCGCCCCCGGCCGCCGCGGGCACGCCGCTGCTGCTGCTGCTCTCCAGCTGGCAGTGGGACGGAAAACACTGCGAGGGCATCGGCGAGGATGAAATGAGGACGAGGGGATCCACGGCGAGGCTGTCGTCTTTCAGCTCCTCCCAAAGATTCCCTACAACAACAACAAAAAAACACCCCCAAAAAGTTAATACATTTATTAATAGATTAATCGATTTTAATAGATTAATAGATCAGATTGCTAGATTAATAGATTGCTAGATTAATATATCAATAGATTTCTGGATCAATAGATTGCTAGATAAATAGATCAATAGGTTTCCAGATCAATAGATCGATAAATCAATAGATCAATAGATCGATAGATCAAATAGATTATTAGATCAATAGATTAACAGATCAATAGATTAACAGATCAATAGATTTCTAGATAAATAGATCAATAGATCAATAGATTTATTGATTAATTAGGTTAATATATTGATTAATAGATTTATTCAGCTTGCTTTGTGTTTTTCTCTCCGTTTTGTTGTATTTCATTTTTTAATGGTTGTGCTGCAGATGTTGGTTATTAAATGCTTGTGTGTATGTGATTCTAATCTCTTGGGGCTCAGGGATGGTTATTATTTGTCTGTCTCCATAAGTTTAAATCAGTGTTAATTTAAGAAAATTATTTCTGAAGTTCTGTTAGAAATGTGTATTTACAAAAAATATAAGAAGACACCACAGAAAATATAATTGTTTGGTGTGTAGATCCTCTTACTGCCATGGGAAGAGGGAAAGAGCATCCTTTTTAGCAGAGATATGGAATCAATATTGATCAAGAAGAATGCTAATATTTTAATTCAATCAAATTTATTTCTCTTGGTGCCTTTCACTTGACAATTCTCTTGTAGGAATGGCACTAAATAGTTGTGCTTGAGTAGCTTTCAGTGGAAAATAGGTCTGAATTTAAAGGACACATTCTAAATACTGTATTGCACTCTTTAATATCAGCAATTGTAGCCAGAGGGGAGCAGGAATATTTTTTAAACCCTGTATGCAAATTTGTAGCTTCCTTGGGAAACTTCTTAAAGATTTAATGCAACATTGCAAGGTTTATATAAAATGTAACCCAGGAAGGTGGTGTTTGTAACAGCGGAGATGTAAAAAAAAAAATAAAAATGGGATAGGATCCATGGGATGGGATGGGATGGGATGGGATGGGATGGGATGGGATGGGATGGGATGGGATGGGATGGGATGGGATCGATGGGATGGGATCGATGGGATGGGATCCATGGGATGGGATGGGATGGGATCCATGGGATGGGATGGGATGGGGATGGGATGGGATGGGATGGGATGGGATGGGATGGGATGGGATGGGATGGGATGGGATGGGATCCATGGGATGGGATCCATGGGATGGGATGGGATGGGATGGGATGGGATGGGGGATGGGATGGGATGGGATGGGATCCATGGGATGGGATGGGATGGGATGGGATGGGATGGGATGGGATGGGATGGGATGGGATGGGATGGGATGGGATGGGATGGGATGGGATGGGATGGGATGTAACAAACCCGACTCCCCAAGATCCAAACGCCTCAAAGCCCTACCCTGGAGATCGAAGTCAGTGAGGGAGGGATTCAGAGCGTCGATGTCATTGCTGAGGTCTCCCTCCTGCAGCAGCGAGTCCTGCACCGTCCTGGCCGGGGAGTGCTCGGGCAGCATCTTCATCCCGCAGCTCGGGGGGCTCTGAGCCGGCACTGGGGAATCCTGAGGGATGCTGGGCTGAGTCCGGAGCTGGCTCTGAGCCTCCCCAGCAGCGAACAGGCTGGGAGGGTCCTGCGGGTGCTGCAGCAGCGCGGTGGGCATTTGGGGGAAGCCCTGGGGGGATGCGAAGCACCCTGGCTGCTGCCCCCCCAGCAGGGCGGGCAGGGGGCTCTTGGCGTGCAGAGCTGCCGGGGCGGGGATGCCGTGGAATCCCTGCGGGAGCGCCGGGCACAGCGAGGGCTCGCCCAGGGAATGGGATTGCGCTGCCATCTGCCTGGAGAGCGACGCTCCTGCAGCGCCCGGGGGGCTGCACGGCAGCAGCGGGGAGCGCAGCTTCTCGCTCCTGTCGCCTATCAGGGTGTCAAGTTCTTCTGGAAAAAAAAAGAAATTCTGTGGTTGATTTATGCCTGTGTGGTAATTGATAAATGATTCGTGTTAATCGTAGAAGTTCTGGAGTTTGTATAAACCAGAATATTTAAAATAAGAAAAGAACACGGACCTAGATAAAGGGAAATATATGATTACACCCATTCTGTTTAAATCCCCCTGTTATGAATTTTGTATCTTGAATATTGTATACCAGTTTGTACAAGAGAAAAAAAAAAGGGTTTTCCACAGTCTGAAAAGTTTTTCTGCAGAATCAGATTTCCTGCCTTTGTGTAATCAATCACAAACTATCTACTAAGGATCAGGCTTCCCACTTCTCCTGTTTTTTATCCACCAAGACCAGATGGTTATATGAGCAATTGTCCCAAGAGCTGTCCCACGGGAGCTTGGAAGTTTCTTTGCCCGCCACTGCTTACCTTGCAGAAATACTACAACAAAACAATAACAATTATTGATTACTACAAGGAAAACCAGACTATAAAAAGGGGACTGCAAACCAAGTTTGATGGAAGTGTGGAGTGGGCGGTGATCCCTTACATTCTCCCCAGCGTGCTGCTTGCTCTGTCTATATAAAATAAACCAATCTAAATTTTGCTAAATATTGAGACTTTGTTTCTCATTTATAACAGTGGACAGCTTGCTGCAGGAATTGTGGTGTTATTCAGAAAATGGCAAACAGAAGTGCTAGTTCATGTTAAAAACTCCAAAGCCTGAAATGTTTTCTTTTAAATTACCAGCATGTGATAAATTCCACTTTTAGGTTTAAAGGTTGGATACTCAGCAGTTAATCTCAGATTTTGTTTGATATTCCTTGTTTCAGCGTTCTTTTTATCACAGAGTGGTTTGAATTGGAAGGGATGTTGAAGATCATCTCATCCCACCCCCCTGCCATGGACAGGGACACCTTCCTCTACACCAGGATGCTCCAGTCCCCATCCAGCCTGGCCTTTTGTCTTAAAGTTTAGTGAGATGTCAAGACAGAATATATTCTTGGAGAAGCTTTTTGTGCTTATCTGGATACACCGACAAATCTAGGTCTACTTTAATTCTGCTTTTAATTTTTTTACTTGTTTTGCCAACCAGGAAAAATCCCTAAATGCCTTCCTAAATCACGTTTAAATTCTCTTATGGATCTTGGCGAAAAGAAAAATTCTGGGGAGAGCTGTAAGAGAACCAAAACACTGACAAATGACTGACCTGGCTTTGCCATACTCTTCCTCACAGCAACTGGGTCTTTCCTCTTCCATTTCTGAAGCTCCTCCTGCATCTTGTCAATCTTGGCTGGATTCAGAGCCCACAAACAGCCCTTCCGAGAAGAATTCCCTGACTTGTTCTCAACTTTCTCAAAGCACTTGTTCAGAGATAAATTGTGGCGCACGGAATTCTTCCAGCCATCTGGAGCTGTCTGGAGAAACAAATCCAATGTAAGAGCAGAACTTCATGCTAAAAAAAAAATAAAATTAAAAATGCATGTGTGTATATATAGCTCTGTTTTGACTGGTGAGGTTACAAGAAATGCTGTTTACGTTTGTACCTTCTGCAGTGAGAAACTTGTACGTTAGAGGGAAGCCACAAAAATGTTACAGTCATGTTGTGTGGGAAGAGAGGGATCAGATAAAATAGTAACTGATCTTCCAAGCAAAAAGGCTGTCAGAGACCTGCTGGATCTTTAAAAGTGAATTTACACATCACAAGAATGAAGTGTGTAAAAATTAATGTTCTAGAACGAACAAGAAATCTCTCAGAATCTATTTTAGAACACCCAGAAATATTTCCAGCTCTTCATTAAAGTACTTTGTGCTACCTCGGCTCAAATTCAGTGTCCAGGCAGACTTCAAAGGGATTTCTCATGCTACTGTAGGTGTAACTTTGTGTGCTGGCCAATTACATAACCAAATGGTTTAATCACAGGCCCTCCAGATGAGATTCAGGTTTCCACAGCTGATCATTCATCTCTGTGCTTTGCATTTATTTTTAACCCAGCAGTAGCAGCTGGAAGGTTCTTTAAACTGGATCATTGAAATGATTCTTTTCTTGTTTGCCAAAAAATCCTCATGTTTTCTTTTTCTTTTCAATTCCTTGTAAGAATTGCAAGAAATGAAACAGCTCTCTGAAATGTGGGGAAGTCGTCCGTGGCTATTGATTCACATTCATGGATGCAAATATTTGTCATCATAAATGTTTATATCAGTCAGAGAATTACTGAACAGAGAGCATGAGAAATAAAAATGGGTTTACACAGTCTTTTTAAAAATGTTAAAAATTAGAATTTCCCTCTTAGGTTGGTTAAATTTTTTCCATTTTTCCTTTTGATTAATAGGATTCCTCTCCCATAGAAAGCCAGATTTTTGATAGTTTGATAATTTCTTTAATTGTTGCCTAGTCCATCAATCTTTCTCTAAGACCATCTCTTATAAATGGATCTGAGTCCATTTTGGCTTTCACAAGGCAGACTGTGAATTTTGAACATACTTTCATAAAGTTTTTTTATAAGGATTTAATTTTTGTACATGCTTTTATAAGGCACATAAAACCTGTTGTTTTGTAGTTTGTAAGGAACTATTGTGTGGATTAAGGCATTAAAAACCTTATTGAAGAGCTGAGGGTCAAATTGAATACTCACTTTCTTCATTAAAAAATAAATGGGTGTGGAATTAAATATATATTATTTACTAAAAGAGAAACTATTTTCCCTTCAGAGCAGCACAGTTTCTTCCATTTTGGCCCACCTGATGTCAGCATTTCACTGTTCTGTCTTATGGGTGAGACAACACAAATGGTAATAAAGGGAGAAAGGGAGAAAAGGAGAAGAGAAGAGAAGAGAAGAGAAGAGAAGAGAAGAGAAGAGAAGAGAAGAGAAGAGAAGAGAAGAGAAGAGAAGAGAAGAGAAGAGAAGAGAAGAGAAGAGAAGAGAAGAGAAGAGAAGAGAAGAGAGGAGAAAACCTCAAACCTTTAAAACCTTTCCTGCCACAGGGTCATACTAAACATGACAAATCAGTTTTTTCTCCCTTTCAGATAATATTCAAGTAACTTTCAGTTAATTCCAAAAGTGAATAAAGCTGCTCCTCCCAGGTAAGCTGTGTATTTAGCTACTGAACAAGCTGACCAGGAAGAATATTCCTGTTTCTTGCCCTGCACACACACCCCTGTGTGTACCTAGACAGGATAATTGGTGTTTCTGATCCAATGGGAGTGGCATGGGCTTCTCAGAGGTTTTCAGAACGTGTGGGGGTGTAAATTAGGAGATGGTTTTAGAAACTGTACAAGCAAAAAGTACATGGATTGATTTTGGAGGCTGCTGCCCGGAGCTGAGCAGGTTCTTGCATTAAATTTGGGATTGCTGAGCTGGGAGAATTCATTTGCCCAGGCAAGGCTTGAAGGTAGGGCTTAACACACTCAGTGTGCTAAGTGAAAAAACACCAGTTTTTAAAGCAGATGTGATTGTTTAATTAACAAACTTTGGCTGCTGGTGTTGCTGTTGAGTAGCTGCAATCTCCTTCTGGGACTGATTTTGGCCATTGCTGTGTTCAACACAGTGGGGATCAAAGTGCAGAATCCTAAAATCAGCTGGGGAATCCCAGAATCACTGGGGTGGGAAAAGCCCTCTGAGGTCACTGAGTCCAACCATTAACTCTGCCATGGCCACCACCAACCCATGTCCCCAGGTGTCACATCTCCAACACCTGAACACTTCCACCACACCACAGACCTTTCTGCCCTCTCAGCCCACTGGCAATAACTCCAATTAAAAACATTAAAGCTTTCTGTTAGACTCACTAATCACTACAAAAAAAAAGAGAAAATTATTGTCCAGCCCCACTGATCCTGACCAGCTCTTGAAGTTTAAAGAGTTCAGTGATCTTGCAAAACCCTTTCTCTTTAAATCTAGGTCTCAAGAGAAGGGAGAGGTACATCAAAGACTAATTCAACTTTAGCTGTGTAGATTTTTTTTCTTCTTCTTTTTTTTTTTTTTTTTTTTTTAAGGTCGTAGGAGTTGGATTGCTCTGTTTCAACTAGAAATGAGATTGTTGCATCATAGAAACTAAATTTGCTGTGGCAGCGAATCCCAGTTAATTTGACTCTACTTGTATCATCCCATGTCTCCCAGCAAGGCTCTGTGTGCACTTGTACTTTTTTTCCTCTCCAACCTAAATTGCTTCCCCTCTCCCTGTTGTATTCTGCCTTTTAGTGAGCACTGGTAGCAGCAGAAAAATGTTCTTTACTGATTTTTATGTGATTTTATTTTGCTGAAGAATCTCCAAAAGCAGGGAGGATGTAGGATATTAATTTTTGCCATATATTGTTAATTCTCTGCTGTGCAGACCAGAGGCCAGACTGTAAATGTAATATCTGATTGCTCACTCTCCCCTGGTTATTCTAAGGATGTTACAGCCCAATACATTTGGCTGCACTTGTAAGTAAAATGCAAAAATAAAGCTGCCACAAAATAGGGAATGCTTGGTAGTACACCCTGCACTATTTTTTTCCTACAGCAGTAACCTCATTCTCATCAGTTTTTAAATTAATTAAAAAAAAGACATGAGGTTCTGAAAAAGCAGAAAGGACCAGGATGGTGACACCTGGCAGAGCCACAGTCTGAGTCTGAGGGATTCTGCCCAAGCTGGCAGCAGCAGCATTTGGTTTAAAGCTGCTGATTAATTTTATAATCAATTGTGTTGTAAAACAACAGAGAACGCATTTCAGATTGATCTGATGAATAAATCTGTTCATAACTGTAAAAATTATTAATAATATTCCCACCTCTCTGCTTGAAACTCTTGCTATTTCCCTGTGGATTCCCCTGGGATTTCTAATGGGAGATTTCTTTGGGTTTTTTTCTCCCTTCTTTTGCTTATAACGAATGATGGAGCAGTTAGTGATTCCTTTGGGAGGAAATCTGGGAGTACAGGAGTGTGATGGATCCTGACAGTTCTTCCTCTGTGATAATGTGTATTTTTTCTCTGATTACTGACATATTCAATCTACTTTTTTTTTTTTTTTTTTTTTTTTGTGTATGTGTGCTCTATTTATCCTCAGTGTCCAAAACCACTGCAAGATTGTATTGGAACATTTATTTTTCATTATTCTCAGTGTTCCTTTATTATAAATGTTTGAACTGCCTTGCTGTGGCTGTTTTAAATTTCCCTTGATTGCTGCAGGGCTATTTGCAATAGGAAACAGGACAGACTTAGTGGCTTTATTTTCATTTTTGGGCTTTGCTCACAGCTGAGGTCACCCACTGTGTCCCTCAGTGAGGTGCTTTTGAAGAATCAGCAGAAATAAAGCTCTGAGTGGAGCAGCACTTGATGATTCCATTACAGCTCTTTGAAAACTCTGAACTAATCCTTCTGCTCTTGGATCCCTGTGCTGACTGAGCATTTTCCACTGGCATTTCAGGGGTGAGGAGCCATTCCCTCCTAGCAGGGATCCAAATTTCAGCAGTGCTGCTGCAAACCATCCACCCTTTCCCTCCCCAGCTCACCGTGTAATTATGAGCTTAGTGCCATTATCACACATTGCACTTTGCTGTGCACAGGGCATGCAGGGGATGCTGTTGCCCAAGATGAATATCCCAGGTTGGAGTGAGATAACCTGGAATTCTCTGCTTTTCTGCTTCCACACCAGTCTGGAGGTGCTGCTGGTGGCAGAGGAAGCTACAAGACCAGTTCTGCCTGTATTTGAGATCTCAGAGGGAAAACTGAATGTGTTTTTTAAATTATTTACCCTTTTTATGGCCTGCTGGTGAGGAATGGTCACTGTTATACACACAAGCTCACAGCTGGAACAGTTCTTAAAATCTTTTTGAGTTAAATATCACCACATTTCACATTTCTGCCTAGGTAAGTATCACCATATTTCTGCAAAATGCTGGGTAGCTTGTGACCATGAGAGTAATTGATTTGTAATGTATGTAATTGATTTGGCATTAATCTCCTAAGAAATTATCTCTTTTCATAGCTGGAATCCCATCCCTTATTCCCTCTGCTGACAGATAAGCTTGGAGGGAAGTTCCCCTCCCCATCCCCATGGAACTCACCTTAAAGTAAGGGAAGTGTTCTGTCATGAAATTGTAAATCTCACTGACTGGCAAACTCCCTGTCTTGCTGTTTTTGAGAGCCATGAAGATCAGGATGCTTTAGGGAGAGAGAAAAAAAAAAGCATTTTAGCCTCTTCTGCCTGACTCCTCACAACCAAAAATAGTTCATTTTTCACACTGTGTGTAGTTACTCCAGCTTTCACTGCCATAGCACAAATACAAAGATAATTTTATGTTTCCACTCAGTTGTTTACAACAATCTCCTCAACTCCCACAGGTAATTCTCCAAAATCATCCAGAAGTCCAGCCTGGGTTTAAAATAAAATCATATAGAAAGTAGAATCAAGACCTTCAAGTCCTGCTGGTGTGTAGTTACCAAAGGTTTTGTTTGAATGTTTAAACTGATGAAGGCCACAAAGAGAACCAAACTAGGGATAATTAAATTTTAATTGTCTAATCTACTTTGGGGGCTAAACCCATGTGGTGACTGTCATAGCTGAAATGTTTTCTAGGCATTTCCTTGCTCCAGTAACTGGGGAAAAAATCAGTTTTAATACAGGTGCTGGAATAGACAACTAAGCAGGATCAGTCTCATGCTGATGAAATTCTCAACAGCTAGAACTTTGCATTAGATAAACTCCTCACTTTTTTTTTTTTTTTTTTTCCCTTTGGGGAATGATCAAGACTGTTCCCCTGCTTTACAACACTTAATTCCTCTGTGCCTTGGCTGGCCCCTGAGTCTGGAACGTTTTGTGATCCGTGGGGACAGGACAGAACACCCTGGGAACGGGACAAATAGGAGAGAACGTGTTGGTGCAAACGATGCTGGAAACAGGCCAGGGGTAAACAGGGTATTTCCTGTAAGGTGAGGGCTTGGAGAAATATTGTATTACCTGTAGGAGTAGATGGGTTTGGGAAACAGAGGCTGCTGAGATTCTTGGCTGCTTTGAGGAGCAATCCTTTGGTAGGGGTAGTGAGAGGAAGCGATGTAAGTCACGGGGTAGCTGCCTCCTGAGGGGTACTGGGGGGACAGCAGAAATGTTATTTGCTTTAGCACCAAGCTTCCAAAAATATTCCCTAATAACAACATTATTTTTGAGGATACTGTATGAGAAGAAGTATTTTCTTCTCTATTGTCTGCTCTCCTATTAATTGTCCCCAGATAATTCTTGATTTTATAGACATTAAGCTTATCTCCCTCCAGCTATCTTTTCTGAAGTATTTCAGCCTGCTCAGCCTCCCCTGAACAAGCACACAAAAAATGGATTATGTCATTTTATTGGCATTAAAACCCCAAACCACCAGAGCAAAATACTTCAGTGTTCACCTTAGGAAAAACAGCTGAGGAAGTAAAGCTGCTAAAAAAGGAGGAAGAAACAGTGAAGTTTTGCCTTATTTGGGTTTGTGGGGTTTTTTTTTTGGTTACTTTTTTCTTTAGGTGGAGAGGCTACAGGAAGACAAAAATTGAAGGCATATAATTACTGCTCCTAAGGGAATAGCATCTCAAAATCTCTGTTAAAATCGCTGTTACCATGCAAGGCGGGAAAAAAACCAACAAACAACAGTAAGAACTTTAATGGATGCATCAGAATATATTTTAGATGAATGTGTTATTATGGAATAAGTCAGTGATGTCATTCCAGGGGTCAGGAGAGCAGCATATGAGACATTTTTGAGGTGGTTTCACATTGCCTGTCTCATGCTGAAGATGTGGGGCTGCTCCCTGTCTGTCCCCTCCCAGTCAATCCCAAGGAAAAGAATTCTCCACAGGGCCAGGAGCTCATCTGCTGTTAACCACCACCTATAAGTGACTTTTCCACTCCTTTTTCTCCATCAGAAAGCTAAAAGGAATAGCCAGGACCTCTAAAATCAGACAATACTTATGCCACTCTTCCCCTGGGAGCAGCCACAGAAGCTCCCTGAGGAATTGCTGACCTATTTCTTCAGGAGATCTCTACACCTGTCCCAAGACACACTAAAGTGATGGGATAAAAATCCACTTGAAAGACTGGAGATGATCCACACACAGAGCCTGGATTGCACCAGAGTTTCCACAGATTTGTTCTCAATTTTTTAACACACCACTTGGTCTTTTTCTTTTCCCAATATCCCACATTTTTCTTCCTTAAATTACAGTTTAAAACTTGCTGGAAAGAGACTTTCAAGAGCAAAGGAACATGATCCAGCTTAGGCAAGATAACATCAGCTGGCTCTCTAGGAGCTCTGTATGAGAAGAATTTCTGCCTCTTCCAGATGAATTTTTCCAAGGGTGAGGGCATGGCCAAAATTAGAAGTCCTGTCACATGCTATTAAAAAATCTACCTGGATGCCTTCCCTGGTACTCAAAGGTTGCTGAGCCCTGTCCTGGTGTTTTACTGCTCAGCTCCAGCAGTCCTGTGCCATGAGGTTCCTCTGAAAAATTATAATGTAGCTCTCAAAACTCACTGGGGAAAATCCCTGGGACATCTCCTTAGTTTTCTAATTGTAATAACTTTATTTTTTTGGATCAATAGCTTCAGTTGCTCTTGGTCTTTGCCCCCTTGAAACAGCAAAATATTCACAGTTTGTTTATTTATTCTGTACTCTGAATAATTGATGCCATTCTCTCTGTAATTTTATGCTGGCTGCTGGAGTTTTTCTTGCCTGTTTGCTTTTATCTTTCTAACACTGAACTGCCTGCAATGGAATGTGGAAAACCAGACTGAATGGACTCAGTTGTTTGC
The DNA here is from genome assembly GCA_030060385.1 of Muscicapa striata striata. Classification (NCBI taxonomy): domain Eukaryota; kingdom Metazoa; phylum Chordata; class Aves; order Passeriformes; family Muscicapidae; genus Muscicapa; species Muscicapa striata. The sequence continues at coordinate 3,797,850 of JAREIS010000079.1, forward strand.
ATGGTGAAAGAAATGAAATGTACATAATTAATCATGTCCTGCCTTGTTAAACTAAATATTGGGCACAATTAGAGTCTCCAGAGCAGCAGTGAACTAATTTTTGTGTGCACTGTGGTGCTCCCTGCCTCATGCACTGGGTGCAGATTTTTCCCCAAGAGTAGAAAACTGGGCAATTCCTATGATAATTCTGATTTTTATTGGTTCTGGTGGCTCTTTGAAAGGAAGCAACATTCAGATAGGGCTGGTTTTGATGTCATCATGAAAGGCCAGACCTGGGTGTTTTAGGGATTATTTCAGTTTTATTGGTTTCACTGGTGCTTTTGAGGGAAGGGAGGCTGGGGCAAGGGCTGGGATGACAGGCTGGAGCTGGTTTTAAAGTCTCCCATGGCATGAAAGGTGTTTTATGGTGGGTGGGTGGCTCCAGCCACTGTCTGCTGCTTCATCAGGACAATAATAACTCATTTTTCTTCTGAGTCACCACTTCTGTTGTGTCCAGCAAAGGGGAAGGTGAGGCTGTTTTATCATCTGGACAAAATTAATGAAGGGGCTGAATCCCTCTCATCCCTCTAATGAAATCTGGGGCTCAGCTTGAACATCATTCACCCCAGGGCCTGTTCTCTGGAGAGGAACTTTCCTGGAGTGATTTAACTTGCACTGCCCCATTCCAGCTGGAAATGTGAAATGTTAATAATGGTTAATAATGTAAAATGTTAATGATGCAGAAGAGGTTCCTCCATTTCTTCTCAGCTGCCTCCTGTGTTCTTTTCATTTTCCAGCCTGTGCTTATGGCACAGGGATAGCAATTCCACCTCTTCTACCTACTGGTTTTTTGTTGTTTTGGTTTTTTTTGTATTCCTGAGCAGCACAACACATTGCCAGACTTTCTATATTTTCTATATTGCCATTAAACACAGGTATTGAAAAGTCTGACAGAAACCTGCTGCACTTCAGAGATTTGTCCCAGTGCCAGCCTGCAGGTGGATGGAGGATTTTCCTCTTGGTGCCTGTTGGATCTTGCCTGGCAGCTCCCAGGAGATTTAAATCCAGAGTTTCTGGAATGTGATCAGTACAGAAACAGCACTGGTATCAAACCAGCAGGGACAAGGGAAAGGTGCCTGCTGCAGAATGGATAAAGAAATGAAGAATATTGCATGAATTCACAAGCTAAGTGGGGTTTCTCCACACAGAAATGGCATTTTTATACTGAGTGGATATATGGAGTTGTGACATATCCACAATAGTTTATATTTGCAGCAGAGCTTTATTTTGGCACCATTTTGGGACCATTTTCTTCTAAAATAACAATAGTGAACTTCTAAGTTAGGATGGTAGTGCAGTATCTTTCTTTTTATTCTATTTTAATTCTATTCTTCTATTTGTATTTCTATTTGAATTTGTATTTCTGATTCTATTCTATTCTATTCTATTCTATTCTATTTTATTTTATTCTATTATTTTATTTTATTTTATTTTATTTTATTTTATTTTATTTTATTTTATTTTATTTATTTTTATTTTTTACATTTATTTTTCCCTTTCATCACTTCTACTGAGTTTTAGGGTAACAAGAAAACAACACAAGTAAGTCAATTATGGCAATGTTGAGAATTTAGAGATTGTTGCCTGTTTTGCCACACATCAGGGAAAAATAAGGGTCAGAAAATTCTGTCTGGTGGAAAATCAGTGTGATAAGTAAAATAAAAAGCCAGGAGTGATGAGTATTTGCATGACTCAGTAACAGCACATGAATCAACAATGAAAGGTCACACAGGAGCCTGGCTTTGGTTTTCTTTGCCCAGTTTTAAATCCCTGCTCTGTCAGTCACATTTTTATACTCCAGGAGGCAGCTGGAGGAGATGGGGCAGCTGATGCCACAAAATCTGACATCAGTGCCTGGGATCACAGGAGACAGAACTCAGCTGGGAGCTTTTTTAAGTCTCACTTAATTCAGTTCTAATGGTTGGGTGTCCTGGAGTTGTGCTGGTTTTGTATGTGGATTTCTACCTAAAAATCTGAAAAATCCTTTTTGCCTTAATTTCACCTTAAGTGTTTTTTCTCTGCTTGTTTGTTTGAAATCAACATATTTTTATCCTGAAGATCTCACTGGAAATTTTATACCTCGCAGGTAATTGAGCCTGAAAGAGGGAAATTTCAAAGCATTGACAGCACCACCATTTAAATCTGAAGGAAAATATTTTGCACCACTACTTACATCTGAAGGAAATGATTTTAAGTGTCAATAACAAAGTTACAGAAGAACAACCCTAATCTTGCAAATTCTCCTGCATCATCAGCATTATTGTCAATTATGGCTCATCTGAATAATCTTTCTCTGGGGATGATGCAAGAGGCAAAATGTTTCAAAAGAGATGAGTGTGCCATCAAGGACAAGCAAAGTGAATATCATTTTGCTGTTTGATGTTACTTTAAAATATTTTTCTGCTTGGTCTGAATTTTAACAGTCATATCCATTTCGGTGGTTTTTTTTTTTTTTTTTGGTTTTTTTTTCCCTGAAGTTAAAGCACAGTTAATTAGGATCCTGAAATATCAAGAGTTATATTAATAATTTATCTGGCTTCAAAGCAAATTTTCTTGAATGTAATGGTGAAAATATAAATATGCTGTGCCAAGATTCCATTTCCACAAGTTTTAGTTCGGATTTTTTTTTCCTTTTTTTTCTAATGACCACCTTAAAATGCACTTAGCTGTTGTTTTACTTTAGATCTAATTCTCATAAACAGAATGCAGGCATATAAACACAGCCCTCCAAACCCACAAATTTAAAGATATTTAAAAATAATTTTTACAAATTATTATTGCTACAATTATTGTACCACTTGAGTGCTAAAAATCCAGGGATTTTGGTGCACCAGTTGCACTGACCTGATGGAAAGAGTGTGAGGGGCAATACATCTGCTGGGGTTGGTAGCAATACAAACCAGGCTGCCCTTCCAGAGGGGATGTCCTGAGCTTCATGTCTGAATCCTGCTGGGAAACATTCAAGGAAGGAGTTATTAGAGAAAACAGCTCAATTTAATAGCTTAATTTAAAATTAATTCAATTTAAAATCAATTTAAAATAATTCTGTCTGGATTTGCCTTCATTATATTGAATTTTTGGGGCTCAATTCTGTTTTAGGGAGAGTTAGTAGAAGTTGGTTTATGTTTTCATGGGGTAAATGTGGGGATGATCCATCCCTGGCAGTGTCCAAGGCCAGGTTGGAGGGACTTGGAGCACCCTGGGACAGTGGAAGGTGTCCCTGCCATGGCAGGGGATGTGTTTTAAGGTCCCTTCCAACCCAAACCACTCCATGATTCCATAAAGCCACGAACCAATTCCTGCACTTCCATCATTACAACTTTAAAAAAGGAAATCCCAGGCCACACTCCATGCAAAGAGCAATTCAGAAAACGTCAGGCTCTCTTTATATTTTCTTTTTTTTTTTTTTTCTCCCTGCACACACAAACCACATGTTCCACTTTCACTCCTGAGTGTGCAGAAATGTCTCCTTCTTTTTTCATTCTCCCTGATTTTATCTTGCAGGCTGGCAGTGCCTCCAGCTGCCTCTGGAATTTTGGCATTAGCTGGAGCTCTGTCCATTTTCTCTGTAATGTACAGAGAAAAATCACACTGGCTGACCTCTGGGTTCAACCAAGATGCAGGGAATATATAAAAATGGAGGAATTCAGTGAGAACCTTGTTTTTTCAAGAATTCCACAGCACTTATCCTTCTGCTTTAAAACATGGCCAGCTTTTATGGCATTTTAGTCTGTCTAAAATATCAATAAATAAATATATATATACATAATTTCTTATATTTATATCATACATATAATATATAATATTATGTGATCATGTATAATATATCCAATAAATATAAAAATATTCTGTATTTTTATGGTCTACTATTAGAAGCACAAATTAAACTTGGTTTGACATCCACTACTAATAAACACCAGCGTTATTTTGGTGACCACCAGGTGAAGATTTTGAGAAATCCCAACTTTCCAGCAGCATGGAAGTGATTTAAAAGTGGGAAGTTGGGTGCTGGCAGAAGCAGGGGAGACACCAACAGTGCTTGTAAAGAGCTCCTGCAGTGCTGCCTTTGCATCCTGCACATCCTGCAGGGATTTGGGAAGACAATGGGAATTTTTTTTTCATCAGCTGCTCAAAGCTTTTGCACTGAACTCCTCTGACCTAGATGAGTGTTTATCCAGGAAATAAGAGATTTAGATCAATTTCCTCCTTAACCTGGATGGCTTCAATCCCCAGGTATGTTCCCTGACAACATCTCTCCATTCCCTGGTCTTAATCCAATTAAGACTTTTTATTTTTAAACTCCTCTTTCATTTGGTAGCCATGAATTCTCCCTCTCCCAGCCATTCAGAACCAGCTCAGGGCCCTCCCCTGGCAGGTGGAGTTGTTCTTTTTGGCTGCAGTAGATGATCAAGATGCACTTTGCACCTTGGAACACAGCAGAGATATTGTGGAGATACTGGAGGGTAATTTAATTTGCTTTTCAGGGATCTCTGCTGCCCTAAATAAGCAGTTGCCTCTGTCTAATATTGAAATTAGCCCAGGTAAGTTGGCACTGCACACACAAACAGAGCTGATATTTATTTCTGGTGCCACTGATGTCTTAGGGTTTCTCTTCTATTTGTACTGAGAAAAGTGCAGCTGAGCTGAGGTGTTGGACCAGATCTGCTCCACATCCTCATGCTTGAAAATAGTGATTTTAGTCTCTTGAAATCACCAGCTGATGACAAATCTTGGTGTCAGGGAGCATTAGGGTATTTAGGATTCATCCAATGGAAAATCATTTATCCTTGTTCATCTTCCTGAGTATTGTTTGAGGAAAAGACCAGAAAATAGAGAATGTGGACAAATAAACATGGACATGTCTAAATATGCTTTTCCCAAATAAACATGGATATATCTATATATGCTTTTCCCAAATAAACATGGGCATGTCTAAATATGCTTTTCTCAAATAAACATGGATATAGCTATATATGCTTTTCCCAAATAAACATGGACATGTCTAAATATGTTTTTCCCAGATAAACATGGATGTGTCTATATATCCTATTCCCAAATAAACATAGATATATCTATATATGCTTTTCCCAAATAAACATGGATATATCTATATATCCTATTCCCAAATAAACATGGACATGTCTAAATATGCTTTTCTCAAATAAACATGGATATATCTATATATGCTTTTTCCAAATAAACATGGACATGTCTAAAAATGTTTTTCCCAGATAAACATGGACATGTCTATATATCCTATTCCCAAATAAACATAGATATATCTATATATGCTTTTCCCAAATAAACACGGATATATCTATATATGTTTTTCTCAGTTAAACATGGATATATCTATATATGCTTTTCCCAAATAAACATGGATATGCTTTTCCTGTAGTCAAGCCTGTACCTCGACAGAACCATAAACACCAATGTAGTCACGCTATAAGAGGAAAATACTTCCAAAAAGCACATTTTTGCCACTGAAAACAGGGAAAACAACCTCAAAGAGCACTGACCATGACCTGAGAGCCATGCTCCTGGCCCGTGGTGCTGTACTGGAGGCTGCCACACCACGGCTGCTCCCCGGAGATATTTGGGATGTGGGTGGAAAACACCTCCGGCTCCTCGGGACCCGCCGATCCCGGCAGAGCCTCGAAGCCATCAATGCTCCTGTGATTTTTGAAGGGAGAAGCTTCTGGTGGCAGGGCCTGGTGTGCTTCTTGGAAAACATCCTCGCTGATCTGCCTCTTGTAAGGGTGGAAGGGGTTCCTGCTGCTCTTGAGGAACCGGTCGTAGTTCCCGGCTGTGCTCTCCTCGTAGCTGTAGCGCCGGAATTTTTCCGTGCTGAAGGATGCCTTGAATTTGTTCTTGCCACAGGGGATGCCTTGGCTGCCAGGGTACCTGCAGTGGATTTGATCCTGGGATGGGGATGCAGGGCTGGGGCTGTGGGAGGACTCTGAGCTCTTCCTTTCCGTCCTGGTGTCTGGCTCATAGGGTTGGCAGCTGTAACTGGGGTTATCCTGCCATGGAACATTGACATTCATTCATTCATTCATTCATTCATTTATATGCATTTTAAAATTTTAAATTTCTATTCCAGTAGCATTAAAATGTATTTTTAATAGTAAGTATAAAATGACCAGTTTAATGCAGAAAAGCCCTAAAAAGATCTCAAGGGTTTTCTGCTTGTTGCTATCCAGAATTATTCAGCAGTTAATAAATAAAAGCAAAGCCAGGTTGGACTGGGCTTTGAGCAGCCTGGTCCAGTCAGTGGCATGGAACTGGATGATCTTTAAAGTCCCTTCCAAATCAAACCACTCTGATTCCACAAAAAACAGAATTGTCCTTGAAAAACAGGACACTCTCTGGTCTGACCATTTCAGGGAAAAGCTGAGGGAGATCAAGTGATGAAAGATTAAATGACAGGAATGTGATAAGTGCAAGTCTTGTCACCTGCAAGTTTAGTCAAATAAGCTTGATCTCATCCCCTGATGGTGTTACAGCTCCAGATTTGTTGGTGGTTACATCACTTCCCTTCATTAAGGTGGCCACACTCATTTGGAGACACAAGACAGGCTCTGGGCAGACACTGCAACTCTCCTGTCTCATCTCCTCCCCTCCCTCCTGCAGCTCAGCAAAGAGAAAACAGCAGCTCCTGAAGTGCTCTTTAATCTGCAGGAGAAAGGCAGCAGCAGGGCTGGAGCCTGGATCTTGGCACTGAAAATATGAAAATATGCATATTTCCCTGCCATCAGGGCTGGGTAATTACTGGGATGCCTTTGAGAGGACACTCATCAGTCAGGAGCAGGGTGCTGTGCTCAGGGAGAGGGGAATGGAATGCCTTTTTATGTGTTCCATAAAAACACTGATTATTGAGTGCTTCCTTCCCTCCTTCCCTCTCCAAATCCAAGCTGGATTTTGAGAAATCCAGGAAAAATCCACACTTCTCACATGTGCACACAGAACAGCTTTCCCAGTCATTTTAAGGAATGGAACAGAACATTTAGCTGGAGTTTAAGATTAGCTGAGCAGGTTTCTACCCTTCAGGAATAAAACTTGCAGTATTTGTCACCAGTAGGTTTGGTGAGGTTTAGTGCAGCAAGAGCTGAATGTTGATTCTGATATTTGCAGAAAGAGAACAGGCCTGGGCCAGTTTACTCACACTTTGCTGAACTGGGGATATTGAATCCCCCTGTGCCTTCATGAGGTCCTGCTGGTCCCTTTCCAGAGGGTCCGAAGGAGAAAATTTGATATTGGATTGGTCCTGGAGCAGCGAAACCATCCCCAAAGCCACGACAGGCAGAAATCCTGCTAAGGCAAAATCAAATTACAGTGAGCACTTCTTCCAACTTGAACTGCAAAACAAACCCCTTGTTGGGTGCAGGTGACTGGACAGGCTCGGATATGCAGCTGGAGCCATCCTGAGGAATTCCTGACACACTGGAATTGTTTTTAAGCTCTTAGAGAAATGTTCTGTCGGTGCAATTCCAATGAAGATGGTGTTTCTATGGATTCACCACAAAAGTTTTATAAAAATAAGCCCTTTCTGTGTTTTCCACAGGATATAAATCAATGAAAATGAGTTGTTTTGGGGTTATGCAAATTCAGCAATGTCACTTCATTGAGAGATTGGGATATAAATGCACCCCAGTTGTTTACAGAGACACTCTATTAAAAAAAAAGTATACTTTTCTATCATTACTCAGACTGATGGTTACAACACACTTATATCTTCACTCTTATTTTTATTAGTCCCAGTCCCTTCAGCCTTTCTGCTCTGTTTTGCATGACTTAAATGTATCCGAGATATGTAAATGACTTCATCATTCCATCCCTGTTTTTGTCAGTTGGGTCTCCTCTCAAGTTCCCAATCTTTGATCTTTGGATATAGAAGCCATATCTGATGGTGTTCTTTGGATTTAAAGGAATAAATTTAATCTTCTGGTGTTTTTTTTCCTACTATGATTTTTTTTCCTTGTACACTGTAACCTCAGAGTAAAACAAAAGTAGAACACACATCTTTTTATGTCATGCACAAAATTTGTAGCAACATAGATGTGTTCATGCTCCTAATTTTGATTTCAGGTGAACAAATCAAAGGGGAAAAAAAAGCCACTTTAATTCAAGAGTTAATCTGGCAGGTCTTTGCCACGTGCTGAAATAGCTGTTAGGTAAATATCTAAGGGGTTTGTTAGGTTTGCTTAACAAAGATATATCACCTCAAAATGTGGAAACCTTTTTTTGCCTTTATAGTTCAAAGAGAAATCTGTATTTATGATGAGTAAGACTGCACTGCCCGGGGGGATGGAGCACAATGGGGCTTGGAAATCAAGCAGGAGACCTGGAGTAGAACATCAGGGGAAAAAAAATGATGTGAGATGAAGTTCAGAAATGTCTCAGGCTCTTCTCCCAGTGGCTTAACTGGAGGCTGATGAGGAGAGAGATTCCTCATCTTGAAAGGTGCAGGTGGGAAAACTGACAGCTGGGAAAGAAATGTGAGTGTCTATTTGTAATTTGTAAGTGTTCCACCCTGCCTGCCCTCCCAGTGCTGCTTCCCCACTTATCTTCAGGTTATACAAAGCTGTCTCTGACCTCTCTTTTATTTATACTGCAATTTTTCAGCCCAGCTGCCTCATTTGTGGTCTGGAGCATTAGAGTTTTATTAAAAGCTTTTGCCCAGGTACAGCTCTTGCCTGGTGGCTTCTCCATTGTGAGAGAATTTTCATTAATCCTTTCAGAGAGCAAAGTGAATTTAGCAGGGTGTTTGGACAATCAATACAAAAGGTCCAGGAAAACCAAATAGTTCTTGTCCCTCCCCTTTGAGACCTTTGGCAGGTTCTGTTGATGAATTTAATTTTGGTGGGAAAGGAGGAGTCTCAGCCACATTTTAGATTATAAAAATTTTCCCCTGTGCAGGGAAACTGTTTTCTTTCTATTAAATGAGAAACAGCCATAGGGGAAATATTTTCTTTTTTTGACTGTTAAATGAGAAGCAGCCTTAAACAATGTTGGGCTGATAATCTGTGTTCAGTGGTGGTTATTGACTGCCTTTGTCAAGAATCCATTTTGGAGGATCTCCCATATGGGGATAAATCCCAAGGCTACAATCCCAGTGCTGTTTTCAGTTTTCACACTGGCACCAGCAGCTCCAGGTTCTCCTCATCCTGGAACTGGCATGTGGATGTGTCTTGCTGTGAGAGAAAAACCTCTGGCCTTGTATTTCTGATTTTCATTTTATTTTTGGAGTCCAGACTTCTCACTTCTAAAGTAACTTGTAACTTCACCCTCACTGATGAGTTTCACAGCAGGTTGCAAATGTAGATCAGTTTAAACTGCCAAATCAACATACTGAAAAATCCTTGCTGTCACTGCTTTTTAAATGTCCCTTTTGTTAAAAGAACATATAACAAAAAACCAACCAACCAACCAAAACCCACAAAAAAACCAACAACAAAAAAACCCAAACCAAACGAAAAACCAACTCAAAACCACTTTGCATTGTTAACATAGATTTTAGCAAAGAGAAATCCCATCACTCACTGACAAATCTTCTTTATGGGCAGAATTACAGCCAGGGGAGGTTGCCAATAATCAGGATTATAATAAATCATTTGCAACAAACTGTTCCTGGGAGCTTAAGGAAGTTGTGAGCTGCCTGGATGTAGGATGTGCTAAAGCAAACAATGATGCTTTGATTTGGACAGAGGTATCTGATTATCCCAGCTGCAGCTGGAACCATTTCATGTCATTTTGGCTGCTGTAAATGTTGCGTGACCGTGCGAGGCTCCTGTGATAAGATAACTGCCTCAAAAAGAAGAAAATAGTGAGAAAGTGTAACCTCAGCTGGGTGCTGGGGTGAGCAAGGCAGCAGCAGCTGATCTGTCAGCTCTGCATGACTGAGTCCCGTGGCAGAAATCCACACCTTGAACAATCCTGGGGTTTGTGTCTCCTCCTGGACTGGCTGGGTGCTGCTGGGAGTGCCCTCTCCAGCCCCTGGGGCTCAGATTGGTTCTCACAAGAGGTTTTTGGATGTTTTTTTGGATGTTCCTCAGTTCCTAATCCATCCTCTGTGTCTCCCTGCTCAGATTGGTTCTCCACAAGAGGTTTTTGGATGTTTTTTTGGATGTTCCTCAGTTCCTAATCCACCCTCTGTGTCTCCCTGCTAAGATTGGTTCTCACAAGAGGTTTTTGGATGTTTTTTTGGATGTTCCTCAGTTCCTAATCCACCCTCTGTGTCTCCCTGAGCTTTGTTTGACACCAGCTTGAGTGATCTGCTCACATCTTTGCCCAAAACCCTAAATCATCATTTTCCTCTCCACATCACTGATATTTCCCAAATAACTCTGTGGGATATTTTTATCCCTTCAAGTCTTTTTATGAGGTTTCAGAATTCCATTTTTTCCTTCTACAGTTAAAAATCCACCACATGTCAGTCAATGATGTAGTGTGCTGAATATCACAGAAGTGCCCAGAATGTTGTGACTAACACTTGTCATGGAGACAAGAATATTTCTACACATAATTAATAATGGAAAAGGTTCAGAAAAGGGATTTGTTAATAAAAATCAGGATTTTTTTAAAGGCTTTTAATGAATTCAAGGCTTTTCTGAGGTTATTCCTGCCAGGTTGCCACTGGAGGTTGTGCTGGCTCATCAAAGCTCTCACAGCTTTGTTGATCCCTGACATTCTGGTCACTAAGGCTTTCCCTGTTTTTAGGAGACATTTTTAGGAACAGGATTGGAACCTGCAGAGCCCAGCACTAAACTCTGGTTTGGCCACATGAATCCCTCATTTCTTCCTTGCTCCTCTTCACAGGATGTATTGGACCTTGATTACAGGATACTTGAATAACTCTACAGAGCTTCTAAGGACTGTAATTTCTTTTCTTCTAATTTAAATCTGCCAGCAAATTTGTTTAATTTTACTGTGCTTTTTTTGCTTTCTTATTTAAGGATTCTGAGCTCAATTCTCTCACAGTTAGCTGTGATTGCTGCCCATAAAAAAATTTGCTACCTCTGGAAATACCTTTTGCATATTTAGAGAAAAAGGTTTATGTCACAATCTCAAGGATGAGTGAAGAAAATTTGCAATTATAAGACCTTTTCTGCATCCAGTGACATGGGATGTGTTTGCTGCCAGCTTAGCAGTAAAGAACAGAACTCCTGAAAGAGAAGGATTCCATTTTTAATTAAATCACTCCTGAATTATCAGGGTTTATTCATTAAGGGCTACCTGCAGGCAAGGCTGAGTACCAGGTGAGCACTGTGGGGTAATTGCCACCATGTCCAGGTGTGCTGTCCAGCAGGAGGGGTTGGGAACTTGGGAACAACCAGGTGCATCCTGGATGAGAAGGTGGGGAGAGTTATTGCAGCAGGTTTTTATTCTACTCTAGGAACACATCTATTAAAAAACTACAACTCTCTGTAAAAATAAACCCTCCAAAGGCATTTATCCCAAATTATTTTATGGAAAAAAACCTTATTTTTAGAGGCAGAACCAGGAATTTTTTTTGCATTGCAGAAAATATACAGGTAATGTTTCACTGTGATGTTTGCTCCAGGTTCCCATCTTTACACAACCATTTTAGTTTTCTTCTTATACTTTATCCTGCATCTTTTACTTCTGACACCAACAGTGAGGACAGAGGGCCATGCCTGTCCTCATTCTCTGCATAGAACTTTGTGAATTATTACATTTTTTCTTATTTCCCCCCTTTTTTCCTGATTGAAACATAGTAATTTCTCTGAAATTACTGAAGCCATTTCTCTGAAATTCTGAAGCCATTCCACACCTCAGATTATACTGTAGCCCTTCCCTGAAGGATTTCTAATTCTGCTGACACCTTTCTGGGATGGAAAGACCAAAACCATCTGTGGTGTTTAAGATGTAGGCACACCATGGTGGTTGCTCTCCAAGCACACAGAAGTTCCCTCAAAATAGAGGAAAACAGAATATAGAACTTCCTCTCAGCTTCACTGCAGGTCCTGTTTGTTCTGGGAATGGATTTTACTTCCAGTTCTAGAGTACTAGTTGATGTAGAAGTAGAAAGCCTGGGAAAAATTTACAGTGTGGCTGAAATAACACTTTAAGAACTTCCCTACTTCTTGTAGACTGGGCAGACTCATCATCTGGGAAGTTCTTAGTAGAGAAAAGTCCCTCAGAGCTGCTGAACTTGCATAATTAGCCCAGCAAAGAGGGAACTCAGCACTGAACAGAAACCAAGCATGGAAAAATTTAGCTGAGAAGGTGAATGAGTTTGTCAGGTGCACTTGGTTTTCCCCTCACCTTTTCCCTCCTCATCCTAAACACTAAAACACCTTTCCAACTCTGTAAAATAGATGTCAGCTCTCCCTACCAGCCCTGCAACTCTGCCAGTGTTTTCAAACCCAATCCTTTGCATACCCTGTCCTGTTTTCTGGATGAATGGCTCTGCTGCTTCCTGAAGGAGGGGTGTGAAATTTCATTGCTTTATTGTAGACATCTAAGCATGAAGTCAGACACGGTTCCAAAGGCTGGGAGCAGTGAATATGATACAGAAACTGTTTGATTCTGTCATGAATAACCAGCTGGGTTGGCAGGAAAAACCAGCACAGGAGATAACGGCGTTCAGGGCTGATGGCAGCAAATCTGTAACTCAGTTCTCTGGGCTGAATTCAGAGTTTTCCTCTGGGTCTGGGGAGTGCCAAGGAGGAGATACCACAAATATAGCAAAGCTATCAACACAACCAAGTGACTCACAAAAAAATTCCTAGGAAGAAGTAAGGGTAGAAACAGCAACAGCCAATACATGGGGTGGGAGATAAGGAGATGCCTCCTTTGGCTCAGAAATTCATGGACTGCAGATTGCTGAAAGCTGGGAGAACATAGCAGGGAATGATCCCTTTGTCCTTCTCCTGTCCCTGCTCCTGTGCTTCACTCTTACCTTTTTTACAGCCCTGTTTCACACCATCATTTGTGAGCTTCAGCATCCCTTTCTCCTATAATTATGTGTGCTGTCTCCCACGTCTTTCCTTTCCTTTCCTTTCCTTTCCTTTCCTTTCCTTTCCTTTCCTTTCCTTTCCTTTCCTTTCCTTTCCTTTCCTTTCCTTTCCTTTCCTTTCCTTTCCTTTCCTTTCCTTTCCTTTCCTTTCCTTTCCTTTCCTTTCCTTTCCTTTCCTTTCCTTTCCTTTCCTTTCCTTTCCTTTCCTTTCCTTTCCTTTCCTTTCCTTTCCTTTCCTTTCCTTTCCTTTCCTTTCCTTTCTCTTTCCTTTCTCTTTCCTTTCTCTTTCCTTTCCCCTGCAATGACAGTCTGTGTCACTTTACTTTCTTCTGTCAGATTATAAACTCTTTTCATATATTCCAATGTATTCTTTTCCTTGCTGTGGCTATTTTGGTTCCTAACTTCCAAAGCAGTTTATGGGCTGTCCACAATATTTTTCTACATCCACGATATTTTCTGTATTCACAATGTTTTCTACATCCACAAACTCCAAAACTTCCATGATTAACTCGAATCTTTCATCAGTTATCACAACCGTATTTTGTTTAAGGTTATTTTTTTAGAGTCCACCACTACATTTGAATGGAAAGGCAAATTCCCAGTTGGTTTTAAAACCAGAGGCTGAGAGTGGACATTGCTTAACCTTTCCAAAAATATGAGAAGCACTGAATGATACAATAAATAATGTGGGTCAGGGATTGCCAGCTCCTCCAGACCCAAAATACAACAAGTTGTGGCCTTGCTCCTTGCTGCCTGTGCATAATAAAAGCTGATTAATGAGCAGCTGTTCCCATGAATTACCCACTGATAGCTCAAGGGCTGTGAGTGCCACCCTGCATCCCATTATTCCTCTCTGGGGAACGTTTTGTAGGGGGGACACACACAGGGTAAGGACTTTTGGGAGCCTCCTAATTTGTTTTAGGTTCCTTTTTCTCCCTGGGGTGAGTCACACTCATCTCCCTGTGACTTGAGAGTTCATCCTGGGATCTCATGCCATCTTTGTGTCTTTATGAGAAGGTGTGGATGATGATCCACCCTAATGGTTTCTGTTGCTGGCTGTGGCAGCATGTTTTATGACGGGTGTGGTACATTCCCATTTTCTCTGTTGTGCATGTTCAGCCCCACCCGTGGCCACTCCCACCCTCCCACTGGGAATCGCCCACAGTAAGCTCTGTAATTACCTTTATTTGATCTGTGGAATGGATTTGGGAATCTTATTATTACTCAGCACAGTAGTAAGCTGAGTATGTTAAAAAAAACAGGGAAAAAAAAAACCAAAACAACAGACCCCTTTGGATCCTGGTTCACTGAGCTTAAGTGCAGAAACATCAGAGACACCAAAAACCATCTTCAGGGGCTGTTTAACTTCAGTTTTCTTTAGTTTTGCTTTGGAAATGTCAGACTACAGTATGGCAAACACGTAGAATTTCACCTGTTCTCAATTCTTAATGCAGCAGGCAGAGCTGCCTGAGTTAGGGTTTTGATTGGAACAGATTCTGTTGGTTTTACATGAAATTAAACTGAATCAGCTCAAACTGCAGCTTGTACATGTTTTGCATGTTTACTCTGGGCTATGCAGTGTAGTTTACACAAACCTCAGAGCCTCTCAGAAAAAAAAAAGCAATTTATGCAGCCAGTAATGCAGCACTGGCTCAAGCATTTATTTTTTGGGGAAATTTTTGAAAAGGAGAAAAAAAAAAAAAAATCCAGCCAAACCCCAAGACTAAAGCTCCTGCTGTGACTTCAGAAGATCAAAGGTCTTTCAGCATCCATGTAACAAGCAGTAGCTAATCCAGGAGCACGGCTGGTGTGGAGTGATGCATTCTGCTGACACCAATTCCTAGGCATGCATGAGAAATGCTGCATGTAAAACAGGAAAAATGGAGGAACAGCTCATGGAGAATGATTTTTTTTTTTCCCTCACCCTCCACTCCTAGCAAGAATCCCTCTGTCCACAAAGCTACAAGTGCTGTTTTTTCCCACTGGTCAATACTGGTTCTCATGTTAAGCTTTTCTGGGGAAACTGGGCTGATGGTTTGTTTGGGTGAGCTTTTGCAAGATGCTTTCTCACCAGGTTTTAAAAGAACCAAATATCTGCTGAAATCCTGAATATAGACAGAAAATCTCTGTGCATGGATGAATATTTTGTTGAAAGAGAAAATACAGAAGGTGGATGTGATGGGGTGATCTTTGGGGCCCTGCTGAGATTTTTGTGTGATTTAAAGTGTTCCCAAAAAACCTGGGGAATGAGTGCAAAGCCCCATGCCAGAATTTGCAGGTGATGGTGTTGTTCTGAGCAATTATGATGAAGATGAGGTGGGAGGAACAGCAAAAAGTCATGGTGAGGTTCAGGATGGGGCATTAACCTGACAGGTTAAATAGGGGTGAAAAAACATTTTAACCAGACCAGGGCTGCAATTCTGCACCAGCTCTGATATGAGAGGTCTGTCTCAAACACATAAACCCACAGAATATTTCATATTTTCAGTGCCATGAATTCTCTGCAGTGTAAGAAGTGACATAATTCCAGAAGTTACAGCTACCTGCCTGCAGGAGCAAACACTGCTAAGGGAAAAGAGAGAAACAGAACAAAATTGTGGGTGAAAAAATAAAAAAAGGCAAATGCCTGATTATCCAAACACTCTTGTCTCCCTTTCCCCACAAAATTACAAAGTCACTGCCACCTCAGCATCAAGTTGAGAACTTAGTTTTGTAATTTAAAGCATTGTCTTTGGGATTCCAGGAGAAGAGACAGACAGGCTGAGGAATAAATGAGGGACAGTTTGGAGATTAAAGAACCTGATGGGAAAATAAGGCCTGACATTGTTTTGCAAAATGAGTAACATAGAAATATGTTAATCCTTTAGGGAGGAATAACTGCTGGGAAGGAATTGAGATAGAAGTGACTTGAAATTAGGAAGACTAAAAGAAGTGGAGAAGGGGAAGGAAAAGCAAATCTTGTGTTGTGGATGAAAGCAGAGGTCGTGGATCAAGGAAGAATTTTGTAAGCATTGAAAAACTTAATGTTTGCTGTGAATATAAATACAAAGGAAATTCCCAGGACAAGATCTGAAAATGAGGGAAAATATGAAACAGGCACAGCTAAACCCGTTTGTTTTTACAGTTCTGAGATGCACCAGAGCTTCTAAAACCTCTCAGTTGTGGCCATGTCACTCCTTCCCCCAATTATCCTTCTCTCCCTTCACTGCCAAATGTCCAGGGCTGGTCCTTCCCTTTTTCCCACTTCCCAAGCACTCCCACTTCTGCTACACCCACCTGTTTTCCCAATGCCTGATTTATTCCTGCAGCCTATTTCTGTCCCATAAACACCCATAAACAGCAAAAAATACCAAGAGCAGCTGTTTGGTTTATAATATAATTTATAATTTTATAAATAATATAATTATAATTTATAATTTTATTCTTCATCTACTTTAATTTTGGGGAAAATTCTTTGTGAATGCTGTTTCTCCTAAAAGAAAAGCAAAACAAAGCTGAGTTTTTTCCCCAGTTCTCTTCATTCCTGAGTGTTTGGAAACAGATTGTTCCAGCCAGTGTGATTTAATGTTTGATGCAAAATTTTTGCAAAATTTGTTTATCTGGGATGGATTTTTTCAGCCTTGTGAAACATGAGAGGCTTTTAATATTAATTTTAGTTTTTCCTCAGCAAAACCACAGAGGGGAAAATGCCAAAATTTGTGATGTGCAGACCCTTCTATGAGGGATAAATGAACTTCTTCAGGGTTTCAATCTTGAAAGTATTTTCTCAAGACAGTAGCCAAGAAATGGAGACCATGATAAAAGTTTTTTCCATGCTTAAATATCTGGACTTTTTAATGAATATCTGAAGCAAAAACCTCCTTCAAGAGCTCTGTTCAAAATAACATCTCTGCTTTCCAAATTCCAAATTCAATCCTTTTTGTGTGTCCCTGTACTGAGTGAGTCCCTTCATGTCATTGATAACTGAGACAACAAATGGGCTTCTACTTTTTTCTATCCCAAATTGTGGTCAATGAAAATATCTTCTGGCAAAGTATGAATAAAAACCCCTAAAAACTAGGTTAAATAAACTAGAAAATGCAAAGGAGGAATTCAGTTCTATGATTTTATGAACAACTCTTGCTTACAGGAAAGGAAAAAAAAAAAAAAATAATTGAGATTTCTTACACCACAAAACCTGAGGTAAAAGCAGCCTTGAAATAAAGGACAGGAATTTCAGAGGAACAGCAAACATCCCCAAACAATGTGTGCAAAAACAGTTCTGCACCAAACACTCTGAATAAACGGTCCCTGCTTTGTTGAGGAAGCATCATTTAAACAAGAATATTGAATTGTGTACAAGACCTTGAAGCTGTTACAAAATTCTTAATAGAGACAAAAATTAGAAGCAAGAAAATGGTTGAAATTAATTAAGAATCATCCAAATCCTGCATTTTCCTGTATCATTGTGCAGTTTATGAAGCCAAAGAGATCCTTTCTGGGAGCTCATTCCCCCTCTGAACAGGGATTTTGTCCATTCTCTCCTTTGTGTGAAAATTAATTCCTATTATTTTAAATTTTAAAATTTTAAATTTTGGGGAGCAGCTGGCTCTAAAGAGGTTGAACTATGCTCATTTCTTCTCTTAAAATATTAAATTTCAGTGATACATAAAACATAATTAACTGATCTAAGGGGAACACCACATTAAAGGCCGAGACATAAAACTAAACTTATTACAAAAGCTGTTCTGTTTTCTTATACATAAAAAACATAATGCAAATTAAACTTTTTATAGTTGTTTGTTTTCAACACACAAAGCACAGCTGATAAAGAATATTCATTAAGGGACTAGAAATACAGTTTTGTGTTATTGCTGAAGAGGTTTTCTGACAGGCAGGAGGAAAAAAATTTGATATTTTAATATATTATTAGATTATATAAACCCTCACTAATCTGAATCAAGTTTGATGATAGCAACATCTCAACATTTTTCCTCCTCTTACAAATCTCTGTGATTAATCAAATTTTCACTTGTTTCAGTGGTTTTGTTATCTTGGATTTTCTAAACAACTATAGGATTAAATGTATAATATTATGGTATTTTGGGCATTAGAGAGAGTGAGGCAAAACCAGAATAAGGAATTTTGGATTAGGTCAGAGAAAAACAATGACAACATGGGAAAGTACAAACCTGAACAAAGAGACTTTGTAGATGTTTATTCATAAATTAATGAATAAACTTGAAATTAAAGAACATGTCTTTATTTTTGCTTTCACATATTCACACCCTCTGATTTAATATTTTTTTCCTGTTAAACCCAGAATTTTATATTCTGGCAGCTTATCAGTTATTAAGTGGGAAATGTGTTTTATAGCCAAGGAGATTTGTGTTTGGGGTGAGTTTTATCTGAGTTTGTTGTAAAGGGATTTCTGTGTGAGGGGTTTTTGTCAGCTTTAGCTGCTCTTTGCTGGTGAAGAGGCACAAATTTCTGCTTGGCAGAAACCTCATACTTTGCTTCATTTGTCAACATTTTTTTTTTTTTGGTGACAGAACATCTCTCTATCAAAGACCATTTTCCTCCAAGGTTGGAATCTTTAGGGGAGAGCTAAAATGTGTCTGGTTTTTCAAAGCATTGGTTTCCAATTCATACCAAGATCTAGAGAGCAGAAATATCATTGGAGAAATTCAGGATCACAGGAAAACTGGGCTGGAAGGGATTTCTGGAGAGGATCTGGTCCAGCTCTCCCTGCTCAGAGCTGGGTTAAAGTAGAGACAAGAGCAGGAAAAGAGTTCAAAAATAAAAAGCACGTGCCTGGCTCCTGCTGTCAGGGAAATCCAGGCCCTGTGTCTGTTCCAAACCCTGTGCATGATGTTTGGGCATTAACATCCCTAATGAGCCCAACATCCAACTCGCTCGACCAGGCTAAAGGAATTTTTATGGGTTCTCTCATTTGGTTTTCTTGCAGTCTTCCTTTTCTTCTCTCTCTCCAAATTAAATAATGCCACTTGTCACTTATTGTGATCCCTGGTGTATCTCATTTTTTTGGGGAAACTCCATGCTGCTGGAACAGGGAGTGTGCAAGAGTTGCAATTTTTAATCTCAAGAATGCAGATGTTTGCATTGGCAGTTAAGAAATAAAGGTAAAATCTTGACTCTTGCAGGTTTCCTGTAAAACCACAGGTAAATATCATAGATAGATCACATGCTTATTTTTCAGAATTTGGAAATGTTCAGTTTGATTATCCATATTGTTAATTTCATGAGTTCACTCCTGTCACTTCCTACCTTCACTTTCAGTATTTACAGATTTCACATTTTCATTCTCTCTTAAATTCCCCTTTGCCTTTCTTTCTATTTTTTTTTCTTTTAATTTTAAAAGTGTCTTTTATGTGGGAAAACATTCTACTCCTGCGTACCTGATCTTTTACTATTTTTATTAAACAGATTTTTAAGAGTGGCTTTTTCTGTGGAGGCTTTCAACAGTGAGGAACATCATCAGTTAAAGCCAAATTTTGCAGCCTCCTTTGCAATCCTGTTGAGCATTTCTGCGTGGATAAATTGGAATTATTTTGCCTGTTGGAAACAGTTTCCTGCTGTATTTTTGTAGAGTCAGAGAGGAAAAAGAGCAGGTGGCAGAATTATGCTGGGTTTTAGCTGTTAAGTTTGCTGAACACCGAGCTGCACTCTGTGAGGATGGGCAGAAATCTAGGAAGTTTTACCTTTTTTTTAGGAAAAATTCTAGAGTGTTTTAACCATTGTATGATTTTTTTTTTTCTATGTGCTGAAGTGGTATATACCCACAAACAGTAAATTTCCATAGATTTAAATAAGTGGTATTATTGCTCAACACCTCACAAGACTGTGTGCAGACTATCAAAAAAAAATTACTTTGCATGAGCGGCTAATCTTGGATAAGTTGGTCCTGGTTTATAATTTTTCAGTCCTTTGAAAGGTTCTTTTATAAGATGTTGGACAATAATAATTGCTGCATGTTCCCAAAACAGAATCCAGGTGTCACAAAGCTGACCCCAAATCCCTAGGGAAGAACAGGAGCTCTCTAGACACTCTGCATTTCAAAGAAAAAAAAAAAAAGAAAGAACCCATCCCAAATCTATTCCTGGGTGGAAAAGTAGGGCAAACATTAATTACTGACCTTAAAGCACAGTGGAAAACTAACGGGGCATTGCCAAGTCAGAGGATGAGAAATTCTGGAATATTAATGATGTTTGCCTGTGATCTCACCCGTGCAAGAATACCTGTTCTCACCTCCCAGAGGACAGGGCTGAGGCTTTTTGAGGTCTCCAGGTTCAGTGGCCCCAATTAATTTTGTTCTGGCGAATTTTAGAGAATCAGCTGAAATTAGTGCAGAGCTGCAGGTCTGAATTGGCTGGGCATGAGTGGATTTACAAGGCTGGAAGGAGGTAAATCACTCCCTGTCACCAGAGTAGAAAGAGTGAGGGAATTACAGGTGGCAGATTTAACTTTAACTCCCAGAAAAGGACGAATTTTTAAACCCATTGAACTAAGGGAAATAAAAGGCAAAAGTAGAAGTTATTACAAATTTGCTAAGGAAGAATTGTCCTGGCAATTGTCCTGGTAGTTTCCCTGGATATTGGCCTTGCAAGGACAGAATAATACAGATTATAAGATGGGTGTTAGTGAGGCTGCTCTGCTTTTTGCCTCTGATGTTCTCATAAGCAAGCTAAGAAAATGAATTTGAGATAAAACTCTAGCAGAGAGGAGGTAAAGCTGGGTGGAACAGAGCATTAGGAGGAGTTAGGGACTGGCTGCTGTCAGAATGAAAGGGGAATTGGAGTGGATTTTTTCAAGAGCCTGCCACTACTTGGTATTTTCACTAATGACTTGAGTGATAGGCTGGAGAGGAGCTCTAATCAAATCTGGAGACAACAGGAGACAGGAGGCTTTGCCTACCTAGGAGGGCAGGGTTGATATTCAAAAGGAGCCAGGAAGAAGAGCCTGAAGACAGCAAAATACAATTCAATGATAACTGAGCTCAGCATCCAGGCAGGAATTAAAAACCTGCAGACAGTGGGGGAGGAGAAGGCAGCAATTCTGCATGAGAAGATTTTGGAGTTTTCAAGGGCTGTAAACGGATCCTAAATCAGCCAGTGGAACAGACAGACAGTCTGGCAGGGGTGAGGTGCTGGCAGAAATTTATTCTGTGAGACCTGGGAAGGGAAATCCTCTTGTTCAAGTGTCAGCTGAAGCTTTGGGATTTTGGTCAGTGCATTTCAAAGGTTGCCCTCCAGTTTGAAGTCTGCAGGAGAGGAGGGAGAATGGTCAGAGCCCTGGGAATTCTGGTTTATGAGGAAAGACTTACAGAATTAAGACTGTTTGGACTGGAAGAGAATTTGTACTCCAGGACATTTCAGCTCTTTTTTTCCCCCCTTCTTTCTTGCTCTTCTTTGCAGCAGCTCAGGAGGACAGTGTCTAGCTGTTTAATTATTCCAGCTGGGAAAATAGTAAATTATTTCCTTCTATGAATTACTTGCATTCCTGGGAGAACAGGTTCCTGTCTAATATTTCTGGCATCCTACCATTTGCCCACAGAGGGGAATGTTGCAGGGACCTGTCCTGGCAGGTCTGTTGAACCAGCAGTTAAGAGTTTGCAGGGCAGGGATACCTACCCATTCCAGGAGTAAAGTACTGGATAGGTGTGGAAGTTGTAAGCTGACACTGGATGAGCTCCTTTGAGAGGCTCTAACAAACTGGTGAGGCAGCAGTACAGAGGGAAACAAATTGGGTTAAAATGACAGCATGTTTAGCTTCATTACATGACTCTGATGGAACCTCACCCTCGATGCTTCATTCATTTCTGAGCACTTCACCAACAGAAAGATAATAATGCTCTGCATTGCAGTAGCCCTGTCTCATCCAAACATCTTCAAATGATTTTACATATATTTACTGGGCCTCAAAAGGCACTGTTGAGATTTGTAAAGGCTGCACAGGAATTGCTTTGCTAACCACGTTTAGCAGCTCCCTCCAAAAATGTTCAGCAGGGCCCAGAGAATTCAGGTTCAGTTTGAAAATGTAGGGAATTTAGGCAAAAAGACATATAATGACCTTATGTATTATTATTATTTTGTTCACAGAATGCAAAAAGAGGAACCAAACCAGGTAGCTGTAAGCCCTTGCATCCTGAATAAAATAAAGAATAATATATTCTATCACAGTTGTTTGGAGCAACCTGGTCTAGTGGAAAGTGTCCTTGCCCTTGGAACAAGATGAGCTTTAAGGTTACTTCCAATTCAAACCATCCTGTGATTTTATGGTTCTGTGCAGGCTCTTTTAATTGCTGCTTTAAGGAATAATAGTGGCATATATTCCCCTGGGAAGGGTGACTTGTTGTTTTTTTTTTTTTCCAGAAAGGGGTTTTTTCTTGCAAAAAACCCAGCAAACATAGAGCTCTGGGTCAGAGCCAGGTCTCAGCTCTCTTGGCATGATGGAAACAAGCCCTGCTGGGATCTCATATGTGCCCAGGAGACTTGGGTGCACAAGATGGGTGAAAAAAACTCCAGAATGGGCAATGTTATGTACAGGACTGAATTGATTTTAAAGAAAACAACAGAAAACCCAGGATGGTTGTGTATGGGGTGAGGAGACAGTTGGGGAAGTAGCAGAGGATGTGCTAATGAGTGTACAACTTAGATTTATATCTGAAATGTGGCAAAATAGTTAATTATTGCCCTAATCTTATTAGAAATGGCAAAGTGTCTTTGATCAATAGGACTGGCCAAGACTTTGGTTTTAGTCTCCAATCCTGTGGCTGGCAGCACATCAGGGCATTGATCCCAGAGTGACCCAGGAGGGAGAGCAGCTCTGCTCCTGACCCACAAATCCATGGAATTGTTGGGGGTTGGGAAGGGCCTGAAAGCTTCAACCTTCCACCAGGGCAGGTTGTGGTGATTTACTCAGGATAAATCACTTTATTGCCTCAGCCTTGCAGAGCTCTGGCAGCTCCCACCCTGCTCCCAAAACATGAAGAATTCCTTGGGAAGACAGCCCTGGCCATGCTCACGGAGGCAGGAGAGGAGGATGTGATTTGTAGCTCTCTCCTAATCTGCATTATCTCCATAATTAATCTCTTTGTCTTTGGAGCTAATGATTTTTGAGGTGCAGCAGAGCAGGGAGGTGTGTTTGACCCAAATCTCAGAGCTGGGGCTGTCAAAGGCAGCACCAGCAGCTCCTCCCTGCTGGGAATCATCCCCATTCCCTGTGATTTTGGGACTCTGATCCCCACTGCTGCTTCATCCAAACCAAATTTTCCTCTCTTTCCAAGGGGCACAGGCAGCAGGAGGCAGCTCCAAAGCTGCAGCAGGAGCCAGGCTGGAGTGTTTTGCATGTGTAATTGTTTGGTCTGTAAGCAGGACAGAGCAGCACTGTAAAAATCCTTCATTAGACACTTCAGTGCTTTGAGTCCCTGCTTTTCAAAGGGTAAATACATGGAGTGGTTTTGAATTTTTTTTTTTTTTTTTCTTTTTGTTTGGGTTTATTTTAATTTTTGTGCTTTTAAAAATGTCTTGCATGGACTAGTGCAGGACTTCTGCCTCCCTACCTATCTGTGGTGACTTTAGGCTGTAACCTAAGGATCAGTTTGGTTCTAACATAAATCAATTACCAATATTTTTTACAGAGACCTGGAAATTTCTGTTTCAGATTTTTTTTGGAGACTATATCTCTGCCTCCCTGTCCTTGGTCATTTCCCAGCACATGAAACCAGGTTATGGGAGTGATTTCATGACTAAAAGTAGTTCTGCATGACACCACTTCTTGTGTGAAATATCTGGAACTTTGTGGCCAAAAATATTAAAATATTATTGTTGTGGTTAATGTTTAAATTCCCGAAATCCTAAAAAAAATTCTGTTTTATAACATAACAGGACAGAGAATTGAAAGGACATTTTCTGACTTCTTAAATGTATTTTTCTTGTTATCCCCTGTACCTGAGCTGCAAACTATTGTCCTAAAAAAGGAAAGCCTGTTGTTAGCAGGGATGGATCTGAAGAATTTTGCTCCATGTAGGTGAATCTTCCCTCTCTCTGCACTTTCCTCTTTCAGGTCAGTAAAAGCAAACGTTTTGTGTGCTCCTGGCAGGTTCCTATGCTGCACCTGTGGCATTTTACAGATATTTCCATTTACTCCCCAGAGTGCTGGACTGATTCCTGTCTCTGGCACGTGGCCCCAGTAACATCCAGGAACTCAGCAACATCACACCAGAACCTGTGCTCCTGTACAAGCCAGGACCTTCTCACACTCTACTTTTACATTTGAAACTCAGATTATTTAATTTTCATTAACCCTTCCTCTGCCAGTGCCCATTTCTCCCCAGCAGGATAAACAATCTGTTTTAATTGTGTATTTTCTTGGCTGCACACATCATATCTGGCTGACAGAAAACTTCACAATCCTTTACTCCTTCAGAACTATACTTTATCTATCCAATATTTTTTTTTTTACTTTATGCCCATAATTAGTTGCCAACAAAATAAATATATTTTCAGCCTACACCTCACCCAGTCCAACATATCTCGTGTAGTATTCAAATTAGAAACATATGATCCTGATAAACCAAACTGAAACATTTATAAAGTCTAATTCCCCGAGATTTAATCTGCTGTCAAGGAAGGAAGGAGGGTCAAGAGTTGAATGACAGATGGTTGTTTTTTATAGGTTTAGATAATTATTGTGTTTGTAACACAAACAGTCCCTTTTTTGCTGGAAATCCAACAGTCAGAAACTAAAAAGTGAAAAGAAAGCGACAAAAAGCAATGAGAATTCGGTTTCTGCTTGCAGTGCTCAAATCCAGCCATTTAACACACCCTGGCTTCTCTCTGGATGTGACTTCAGTCACCTTTCCACATGGGAATAAATCTAAACAAAGTTTTCATCCTCTGCTACAAAACACACGAGGCAGAAGCACCAGATTTAAAGCAGCAGTAAAAACAAGCTCAGTTTCAAAACACAGAACTTCCCAAATTTTTGATTCACCGCTGGAAAAGTTTGATACAAATCTTTAAAGAACCGGTGAGACATGAGGCTTCCCAGATTTTTTCCAGAAACACTTTTCTCAGTTTGTTGTTTAATTCCCCCTGTTTGTTTTTTCTTTCAGGTAATGGTAAACACTTCCAGCTTTCTTTATAATTATGGAGCAGAAGGATTGGATTAAGCTGCACCCGAGACAAGAAAAGCAACTTTTTTTTTTTTTTTCCTCCTTTGGGAAGTCACCACCAATGTTCCTTTCTCCCAGTACCAATGGATCCATGAACTCACCTGGAGTTTTCTTGGCTCCTTCTCCTGCTGGGAGCTGATGAACACCTACAGGAGCTGCCGGGGATGGAGGTGCTGACCTTCTTTCAGCCTGGAGTTCTTCAAAGCCAGCCTCAGGGACTCCACATTAAATAGAGGAGCCAAGGCAGGAGAGCTCTGCTCCCCCTTCCGTTTGGCGTTCACGGCTGAGTTCTGAAAAGCTGTCAGAGGTTTCCTCTTACCTTTCTACTGAAGCACAACGGCGTGGTGCTGCTCCAGGACAGGATTAGGTCATTCAAGCAGCCCTGCAGAGAGAGTGGAGGCTCAGCGGTGCAGAGGCTCCAAAGGCTGGAAAGATCTGATCTTACATCAGGTGAGAGAAGGCAGCTGGCTGGGCAAGCCAATAATTATGATATCAGCTCTTGTTCGCCCCAGGCAGTCCTGCATTTAATAAGAATACAAATATGACTAAGCTGCATTTTTTTTTTTCCTTGTTCTCTTGGTAATTCTTCAGAGAAGTTGGGCAGGTATTGAGCTCTAACTGTCTGGAAAGAGAGTGCTCCCTCTCCACCTCTCTGTTTTCCTTTTGATTTAAAATACCCATCTGTTACCGTGTTTTGCAAACCTATTATCCACCTGTGGTTATTAAAAACACTCTTTCCTGGCATGGAGCTTGCCAGAGGATCCCAAAGCCTCCAGCTCCCAGAAATAGGTGCCTTCCTTGCATTTGTTCAGCCTGAACTCTCAGCATGGAAAGGAGCCGTGGCTCCACGTTGGAATGTCAAAGCATCTTGCACTGATTAAAGCATCAGAGGAACACTACAAGACCAGTGCACTCAAGATTTTATTCCTTCCCAAAACCAGAGTGCCTTACACAGTCATAAAACCAGGACTAAATGAGAGGAATAGGTTAGTGTGGGCCTGATTTTGTAGGTATATTTATGTGGAGAGGTCTTTTTGTGTGCAGATGCACAAAGAGGAACAGGAATTGCAATGTGCAGTTGCAGGAATGTGTATTCCTGCTGCCCTTACCTGGCTTTGTGCACACTCTCCAATCCCCTGATCACACCTACTGTAATAACACTCACCTACCTCATAGGGTGTTGTGGGGATTAATTAATGTTTGTAAAGTGCTTTGAAGATGAAAAGCCCTGAATGAGTGCTAAATATAATTATCATCATTCCACAAAACAGTAGAAACATCTCTATGGCCCCCAGGTCATTGTATAGGTACACCCATGTTTATCTCCCACGATTATGGTCAGATACTGAACAAGGTATTGAAACTTGGATAAAAATTCCCTCTCTGCTCTGGAGGATGTATTGAAATTAATGTTAACTTCATGCTATTCATGAAGTGTTTTTTTGGTGATACCTGTTGGAGAGTATTTTACACTGATTTGTGATAGAAAAGCTCTGCCAAGGCATCCACACACCACAAAAACAGGAGGAGAAAAATTAATGTTTTCACCTGAGATGAATTATTTCCTGTCATGAGTTTTCCAGTTTGATTTTATTAAATCTATCAGAGACTTATGGTACTAGAAGTGAAGACTTTGTCAATTTATCTGCTGGATCTTCTGTTGAAGTGGAGTGTTGGTGGATATGCTCTTTCCTGTCTGGAAGATCCCAAAGATAGTGCTGGGTAATGACTTGTCTTTTCCAAGGACTTGCACGTTTGATGTTCCTCAGAGCTGCGTGTCCAAAGCTGGCAGGGAAGGTTCTGAGATGGCTGGGATGACACTCCACATCTTTGACTTCATTATTCCCAAATTCTGCAGCACCTTTAATCTCCAGTTCTCACTGTGATGGCTGGGACAGACAAATCTGGGATGGTTTTTATGTCAGTGACAGCCCAGAACTGAGGCCAGCCCTGGCCTGGGTGTCCCCCCAGGCTCCTGGGATGCAGCTCCTGGTCCCTAAGTGCAGTTTTGACATCACCCTGGTGGGTGTGTTCCCCGAGCTGGAGGCACAGGTCGATTGCAGTGCAGAGATAAGAGCCTGAATGAAAGTGAACCACTGACTGCAGAGCATTATCTCTTCTTTCCCGGGATAAGTATCAGGAGGAAATACCTAGAGGGAAGCAGTGCCAGAATTCACTGCAGATTTTCCTGTTTTTTACCAACCTGGGTCACAGCCTTGGATCAACATCACTTTTGTGGATGTGAGGAGCAGAGCCCAACTACCAGCACTGCTTCGTGGGGTCTCTCCTTTTATCCTTTGTAGATTTAAAGTCAGATTTATTTTTTTTTTTTGTCCTTAGAGATATTTTTGTTTAAAGCAACTTTTTTCTTAAGGAGATGAAGTCAAACTACAAGGAGAGATCAAGATGTTTGCATCAGAACAACCTTGGTTTTGTCAGATCCAGACTAGACTACTGTAATGTGATAACTTTGTCTTTCCTTGGTCTGGGCTCTTAGGGAAAGACTAAGCTGTTGATTTGCTGTACTGGCAGCTATGCTAAATTGTTAAATTCTGTTCCCTAATCTGATATTTAATTTTAGGGGGGAAAAATTAAAATTGCAACCATCAAAGTTGTAAAGGAAATATTCAAGATGCGAGTCAGTGGAGCCAATTCAGTGCTGTCTGACTGTGTCTTCAGTCTGAAGTAACAATCAGGTGGAAATGGTTCCTATCCACTTCCACCAGGACTCCTTTTTTTCCACTGTTTGATCCTTGTTACCAAAGTTTTCCCTGGTCTGGGGCTTTCTGCTTTCCAAAGGAAGAGGATAAGCTGAGCTCAAAGATGTGCATGACACCTTGTGTGCAATTCAGAGTTTGATCAATTTTAACATTAAATATTCTTTGATTCCTTGACATGGAAAAGCACTGCTGACCTCATTATAAACCCCTCCTGCTATTTATAATTGGCAAGAACAGTCTTGTCAATCTGGAAATTTGTCAACCTCTAGTTCTCCCTATGAACTTCACTTTTTGCCCAGCCAAAGCATAAATTAATCCCTTTGATTAAATATTCCTGCCTAATTTAGCAGTGGGATAATTGCTTATTTTTAATACATTGTTTATATTTTATTATGCAGTGATGGCAGCAGTATTTGTTATCATAAACAGCTTTGTAGGCTTACAATTTTTGTATCCTAACATTTGGATGATAAGCATACAAAATGACTTAAGACTTAATCTAACCAGCCATTCTGCCACCATTAAATAGGAAAAGTGGCCCAGCATCTCTCCCTTGGGATCACCTGAGGGAAGACACACCTGGGTGTAACTTTAACCGTCTGCTGGGCTGCCTTTAAATAGTAGTCAGGGCTTGCTTTTTATCTTCTGAGATATCCCTAGGGAATACACACCTTGGTTTAACCTACATACACTTCAGTCCATTTCTGTCCCTCAGAAGTAATCACAAGTGCATTTATCTGGCAGTTTGATGTGTCTAGAAAAACATATTGGTTAAAACTGAGCTTAGCAATGTCAGCATTTGAAATATTTCAACAAATCAGAGATTGGTTTGGGCTGGAAGGGACCTTAAAGATCATCTTGTTCCACCCCCTGCCATGAACAGGAACACCTTCCACTAAACCAGGTTCTTCCAACCTGGACTTGAACAATTCCAAGGATTTAAGAGTGTATAATTCTCATTCCCTCTTCTTTTGGCAAAATTTATCTGTCTTTTGTCCTGTTATTGTTATAGAGGAGCTGTGAGCTGGATGAGTGAAGGATAAAATTCACCAGGGAGATCTGAATTACAACTTCCAAATCTGGCACAACCAGAAGATGCTCTTTTGTTGGCATTTGCAGAACTTTCAGCTTGCTAATTGTTCAATCTTAAATTAAAATATGAAGAACCATCATCACACACAGAAATATCATTTCCTGACCAGTGATTTAGTGCTGCCCATAAAGCACAGCATGGGGAGCAGGGTGGCAGCCACTGTAAGGTGTTATTTTGTTATTTTGGAAATGAGGGTGAGCTGGAGATGGGGTTAGACTTGACTCTGTGCCTTTCTGCTCTAGGTGAAATTCAGGAAGGTGATCTAGACACGTGCTGCACTCATTGTGTCACCAGCACTGGGCTTGGCTTTGCCTTTTTGACAAGACTGCTCTTAGCATGCAGCTTTCAGTGCAGGAGGGAGATAATTAATTAAAGAGAGAGAGATTGGGCTAATAATTGGGAGCAATAATCTCTGATTGTCCTCACAGGTTTATTTTGTTCTGTGCTTTGTTATTTGGTCCTTCTGTACTCAGGAACAGGACCCTGCATTGTTCCAGGGTAGCTGGAGCTGGATCCTTCTCCAGTCCTCAGGGAGGAGTTCCCTTTCCTTCTTGGAGCTGATCACTGGAGAAATACAAAATTTCAGACCTCAGAACCAGGTTGGGATGCCCTGTAACAGATCATGAACCTTCTTCTCTCCTCACAGAACATAATTAATGAAGAGTTGGCAGCATTCTGTCAACTTTCCCTTTTTTGTTGACACTGCACTTCAGAAAAAGCCTTTTGTGATTTTCCCCCCTCCTTTTTTTTTTTTTTTTTTTTTTTTTTTTTTTTTTTTGTTTTTTGTTAGGAGGTTAACAGAAAGGGAGCAGGCTTTCCTAGCCTGCAGCTGCTGGATAAGTGGTAGCTTGGCAGGCTGTCTTTGTTTGTTTGGTCTTATGGCTTCTGCATTTTTGGCTGCCAGGCTGTTTCCAACATCACAGAGCTGTGCAGAGCTGTCAGGGGAGTTTTGGTGACATGACAAGAAAAGGAGAGAGCCTGCCCTCCATCAGCTCCCAGAGCTTGGGAACTGGATGGATGTCAAAGTCAGAGGGATGTGACCAATGTCACAAGGCAAGGATGGAATCCCAGCAGGGCTGGGATATTTGGAGAGGTTGTTCCTCTCTCTCATCACCTCTATCTGAGCAGAACTCTCTCAAGGTCAGACCACAGGGGATTCCAAGGAAAATGCTGCTGCATCCTGGTTTTAAGGCCCTGAGGGACTGTGGGAATTTCTAGAACATGTGGGTCTCCAAGGGAGACCTTTGAACCACATGAGCCTTCCCAACCCAATCCTGTCCCACTCCTGACTCTGAATATGTCATGCAGGTTTGGCCACTTAGTGCTCAGGCATGAGCAGGGAAATGATCACTCATCCATGACTTCATTCTGTTGCTTCTAAGGCTTGTTGCCTGCTCTTTTTATTTTCCATTTATTTTAGGCTGAGTGGTGATTTCAGAGGTGTTGAATAACCCACACCTTCCTCCAGCAATGTCCAACTTTTAGTTCTTGGGGGTTTTTTTTTTTTTTTTTTTTTTTCCCCGTTCCTCCTTGCTGATGATCTGTGAGGAACATCCAGCATAATTTCTGGAGCTGTGGTAGAGCTCAGAAGCAGAATTAGTTTTGAATAAGATGTTGCTTGGTGGTTCAGATGAAAATGTTTGTAATTCACTGCACTTCACAACCCAAGGTGAAACACTGTGCTCTGGCACTGCTCCTTTACAGCAGCAGAAGAGAATCTTGTTTGAATTGCTGGAGTGTCTCTCCACATCCTCAGCTTGCAGAACCTCCCAAATTCCTTCCAAAAAAGTTATGAATTCAGGAATATTGCTCTGAATTTTTCCTTGCTCAACATATTTTCTGTAGAAGTCAGGGAATCCTTCAGCTAGAGATAAAACACTAAACTCTTTTGGTACCAAAACCTTTAACCAAGTTTCTCTCCAGTTAGTGACATGATTGGTTCTAAACAGGATGATTAATATTTAGCCAGCTAGAAGACAGCTACAGTGTTTTACTCCTGCCAGAGGCTTAGGCTAGCACATGATTATCTTCTTATAACTGGCTTGGCAGAAATGTGTGTGTGTGTTGGTTTGGTGTTTTTTTTTTTTTTTTTTCTTTCTTTTTTTTTTTTTTTTTTTTTTTTCCCAGCCCCTTAACCATGTCTAATAACCAGAACAACTGGTCTGTCTTCTTTCCTTCTTGGAGTGTGTGCTTGGATGTTCCTGACTGCTCCAGTGCCAATACATGCACACCCTTTTTGTATTTCTCCACTTCCATGGAATCTGGGGGAATGTTTTTCCCAAGCTTTCCAAAGTTATCGATGGGAGAAATACTGATGCATCAGCAGAACTGGGTTGTATTGCAGAGAAACTGGTTTAGGAGCACAACTCAAATGTAGCTCTAGAATCACAGAGTCCCAGGATGGTTTGGGTTGGAAGGAACCTTAAAGATCATCTCATTCCAAGCTCTACCCAACCATTGACCAGGCTGAAATGTGAATTTCTTGTGAGCTCATGAAGAGAACACAGTTATACCTGTAGGACTTAGAGGTAAAGCTGTCAGGTGTGTGATATCAGCCCCCCAAACCCTACCAGCCATTGTTGTATTGATTTTGAAACAGAAAGAACTGGGAAGAGCTGACCTGGGACATTGAAAAGCACTGACACATTTGGGTTTTCCTAACCAATTATAATGCAAACACAGCCTGGGATGAATTATTTGACCCAGACTGGAGCAGTGCCTGGATTTGGGGAAATAAGCAGCATGTTCAGCAGGGAGGTTATGCAGTTACAGCTGTCTGTAGTCAGGCTTTGAGCTGATCTCCCAGCTCCTGTGTTTGTGACTTTGGAGTCATCAGGTCAATAATCAGAATTCCCATCCTGTCCAAACCATTTCCCCATCTTTCTTGGACCATCTTCACCTTCACCTTCACCTCCAGTAGTGGAAAACACAAAAACTTTGTGCTTCCTCAAAGAGCCACTGAAATCATCCCAGAGGTATTATCTTAGAAACGAGAAAATGATTCAATGAAAGAAGGAGTGAATCACGTAAATACCCAGAGTGTTGTACCTCAGCAATGTCCCTCCCTTCTGAGTACAAAGCAAAGAACAAAAGCAGGCTGCTGCCTGGCATGGGCCCCTCCTAGATGACTTACTGGGACTGTGAAATCATCAGAAGCCTCAGAAAGAAGTGCTTAGGCAGCATTTATAACTTGATTTTCTTCTCTTCAGTCCTTCATGAGCGCAGACCTGCTCACTGTGTTCTCTTGCTTGTAGTCCAGAAGATGGATGAGGAAGGCAAATATATAATGCTCACAGAATTCTGGATGCCTTTTACATTTTAAAGGCTGACAATGATATTTTAGGGCTAAAACATTGAGTGGAAAAAGGGGCATAAACATTATAGGGTCATGAGAATATGAAACCACATTTTTACTGCTGAGGATGATTTTAAACACACTCTTAGAAAACAGGTAATGTGAAATCTTGTGGTCTGTTCAAATGGAGAGTTATAATGGGAGGTAAAAATCCTGAGCAGGCCATTAATTCCTATCTGGCAGTCAAGCCAAGATTGTTTCAGCACTTAGAGGAGCTTCAGTGAAAATGAAATATTGATCTCAGATTGCCAGGTTTAAAATTAAGAGTGTGAGATACAAGAGTCAGAGTAACCCACTCTAGAAGGTATTCAGTGCAAAGTACACTGTGAAAGATCGTAATTATTTTATGAAAAATCGTTGTACAAAAGATTAAACGACTCAAGGAGGATAAAAAGGAAGTAACTGCAACCATTCTAAATCCAGTTAAAAATGTTTTAACTTAAAACGAATGTTTTGAGTTCATGTGATTCTCCAAAGGCTCCAGTCCCTAAAGTTCCATGCGAAGCAACAGGATCAGTTCTCCCTCATTGTCAACTCTCTGTAAGCCCTGAGTTTTTAATGGTTTATTCAGTGAAATGGGAACACTCTGCAGCTACTCCACACTGCTGGAAATGTCTTTGTCAGTGTTTTTTTCCCTTTCTCATTGCCCTCTGTTGTTTTTCTGCACTGTGTGCTTTTCACTCCGGCTCTTGTGACATCAGTGGCGAATGTCTGTGAGGAATTGCCTCGGGCCAGTGTGACTTTCAAAGGATAAGACAATTTGTTCCCTTGCCAATGAACAGTTTATTACATTTCTAATTATTGTTATTAGTCTGGCAGGTGGTGCCATGCATATTTTTACAACTGCCAAAGATGCAGGTACTTCTTTCATGATGAAAAAATAACCTGGGTAAGATTTAAAGGAAAACCAGGTGCTGTGCTGTTGTATGTGTTGGATAATTCTTTGCACTAATGTGGTGTGTTGGTTATTTTAAAATCTTAAGTTGGAACATCCTGACTCTTGAAAGATTTTGTTGTGAGACCAATTGTAATTAGAGTGTGTTAGAGGCCTAGGTTAGATATGTAGGTTTCTTTCCCTCCCTCCCTACCAAGTTCTTTCCTCTAATCTTTATTACTCTACTTGCTGTGCAAATTAAAGACTCATCATATTTTTAACTCTAACTCAGAGTTCACGTTAATCACTGCCTAAGAATACTAAATACCCCTTTCCCAATGAAGATCTGGGCTCCTGAACACAGAGATTTGACTTTCTCTGCTCCATGGGGCTGCATGCAGTCAGATTAGAGACATAAAAATGATATAAATAACTCTGTGCTGGTGCAATACCATAATATCCCTCTTGAGCAGCCCAGTCCAGTTCCACCCATTACTGCCTGTGCAAAGCAGTTTATAAAACTCTGAGCAACCTGATCTAGTGAAAGGTGTCCCTGCCCATGGCAGGGTGTTGGAATGAGATAGTTTTTAATGGTTTTAGGCCCAAACACTCCATGATTCCATGATAAATTGTGTCATCCATGCCTTTTGCACTGTCCTGGTATTGTGTGGCAAAATTCATTTAAAACAGTTTCACATTCTTTATCCAGTAAATCCTGGATGATTTCATGTTACACTGTCACTAAAGAGAGGAAGTGAATTCACAAGCAGTAGAGAAATAAAACTGATTTATCCACTGATGGTTTCAATAACCCAACTGGCAATAATTAAAAGAGCCAAAGTCCAGCTAGAACTTAATCTGACCACTGCTGTTAAAGGCAATAAAACTGTTCTATAAATACATCAGTAACAAAGGAAGAGCAGAGGAGATTCTCCCTCCTTTATTGGTTGTAGAGGGAAGCACTGTGACAACAGATGAGGAAGAAGCTGGATCCACCCAAGGATACTGAGGGAGCTGTTGGAACTGTTCCCTGAGCCACTTTCCATCATCCACCAGCAGCCCTGACTGACAGGAGCTCTCTGGAGGTCAGCAAATGTGACACCCACCTACAAAAAAAAAAATCTGAAGGGAAATCCAGGGAATGACAGAGGTGTCAGGCTGAGCTTGGTGGCAGGACAGGCTGTGGAGCAGAATTCCCTCTGGATGGGACAGTCTGGTGATCAGGCACAGCTGGCAGGGATCCAGGAAAGGCAGGTCCTGCCTGACCAACCTGATCTCCGCTGGGACAGGCAGAGGGAAAAGCTGGGATGGGACTGGAACTGGGATGGACTTCAGGAAAGGCTCTGACACCACTTCCCACAGGATTCTCCTGGGGAAACTCCTGCCTTGGATGGGTGCAGTGCTGGTAAAACCCTGGCAGGAGCCCAGGGATGGTGGTGGAAGGAGTCACACCCAGCTGGGGCCAGTCCTGCTCAGTATCTGCACCAATGGTCTGGGTGAGGAGAGTGGGTACAGCCTCAGCAAGATTGGATCTCAGGAAAAACATCTTCACTGAAAGGGCCACCAGTGGTGGAGTCACCATTCCCTGGGGGATTTCCCAGATCTGTGGATGTGGCACTTGGGGACGTGGCTTGGGGGTGGCTTTGGCAGTGCTGGGCTAACGGTTGGGCTCAGTGATCCCAAAGGGCTCTGCCAACCCAAACAATTCCCTGATTCCACCTTTGCATTCCATCAGATCTGCAGCAGGAGCTTCCTTGTTGTTACTCACCTGGCATAAAGCAACTTTCTCTGTCCTTCTCATGACACAAAAGAAATTTATTCTGATAAAAAAATTAATTTATTCTTTTCTTCTCCATTTGCCCAGGAATATCAAACAATCCTATTCAGTGAAACCAGAAACAAATTTGCTACAATTAATGCAAATGGATTTTACTGGATTGTAGTTTGGTTTGAGGAGTTAAAGAGGTGGGACACTCTCCAGCTCTGTCCCCTACCCTGATGTTTTATTGTGACAGCACAGCTTTCCTTAATGCCACATTTTTGCCCCATAAAAATGGGACATACACAAGCAGCACCAGAAAATGAGATACATCCTGTAAGAAAAATGAATCAATAGAATAATTTCATACAAAAATGAATGTTTTTTATCTTTCTGTGTCTTGCAGGAGCTGCAGCTGTGCTAGGATGGGTTCAGGGTTTGGCTGACTTGTGTCTGCACCCGCCAGGGCTCCAGGTAAGAGCGGATCCTGCTGGAGCAGGGAGCATGGGCATGTTTTGGAGTCATTCCCTGCAGGGGCTGTTCAGCAGGTACAGGAGGCCAACAGTGGCACTGAGTCAAAATAGTGGCTGCAAAGATATTACAGAGCTGACTGCACCTGGTGTAGAGGAAAATAAAGATGTCAGTGCCCTCCCCTTTCCCCATCACTTGTCTCATATTTCTGAGATACAGGTGTGTGGTTACTGTGTAAACAGAGCAAAGATTTTTCTTCTAGGCTAATAAGCTGCATGTTTTGGTTTGTTTTTTTGTTTTTTTTTTTTTTTTTTTTTTTTTTTCTCCCTTACAGTATCTCTGCCAAAATACAGAAGCTTACAGTGTGAACTCCTGCACTTCCACACCCCCTGTGCTCACTTGGGAGAAAGGCTTTGGTTTCTGGAGCCAGGATTCAGTCAGAGCCTGCCCCTCTGGCAGCTCTGCTTCAGCCTTTTCTGAATATATTTCAGAAATTTATTTTTGTCTTAAATTAACAGATAATGCATGAGCATGAAATTGGTGCTTGTTTTTACTGTGCCATTCACCAATCCATTGTGACTACTCAGGTAGCTCTGGTGGTGGTAATTGATTTTTGCCAATAATTGGGGGAAAAGCTGCCCTATCTACACCCTAAAATTCCTCAGAACTAATTCTGATGATGTTGTGAGCCTGGGTGATAAAACATAATGCCAGAGGAGCTACAAAGGTTATTTTGGATTATTCCCATGGAATCTTGTGGGACTGCTTTTTCTCCTGTGCCAGTTGTAGCTCTCAGTGCCACAACAGCACTTGCTGGGGTCTGAGGAGAAAAGCAAAAGCACAGGTGTGAGGAAGCTGCCACTGTCCAACTGTGTTATCTGTGATGCAGACAAGTGATTTATGATTGCACCTTTCATGCAGCAGGAATGACATTGCCAGAGGTAAGAACAAGGAGGGAAATTCAGGCTCCCTTCAGGTGACAGGCAAAAATCAAGAGGATCCTTTTTCAGTTTTCTGGCAAGTCCCATCAGGAGAGTCCTGGAGCAAAAAAAGGGAAATGTGGCTTTCCTTTTGCAGTCACCAAACTGCCCCAGACTAACCAGTACTCACCAAAGTCCTAACAAGAGGCAACTGGGAAAACTGGTGCCAGTCCAGCTAACTGGAACACCCTGCACACATTGTGAAATTCCATATTAATGTACTTTATTGTCATGGACAGCTCTGACCACTTCTCCTTGTGCTTGGTGGAAAGGAACAAGAATCAGCAGAAATACTGAAATTGGGTGTCCACTCCCTTCCCAAGAATGGAAAGTTCTAGGAAAACTTGGAATTGCTCCACTGCTCATGGACTGGACTGGGATCAAGGGAAGTGAGGAAATTCCTGGAGTGCTGCTAGGTGGGCAGGACCTGAAGGTTTCTGAATGGTATAAACTGGAAGCAGAGTAAGTTTCTGATGGTCTGACTGGTTCTAGTTAATATTTCAAGTGCAGTGGCAACTAAAAGTAACTGTGATTAATTGTTAGATCACAAATACCTCACACAGGCATCCAACATCTGAGCCTTGAATCTGATCTGATCCATAAAAATATATGTGTTGAACCCTTGAATTAATCATCCTATTTCTTCTCTATTTTCAAGCTAGTTTGGTTTTGTTGTTTTGATTTTTTTTTCTTTCGGACAATTTTAATAAATTTTATTAATTTTTTTTACTCTGCTTTTGAAAAGTGTTCCCTTGTTCCATTCTTCAGCTGTTTAAGGGAGTTTTCCAGGGAAAATCAACACCAGACCAGGTGCTAGGCCTGGATTTGGGGACCCTGGGCATGGCCTGGTGCAGTGTCTGCAGCCAAGTGGGGAGGGAACCTGTATGGTTTCAGTGTGTTAATATGATTAAAGGATAAATCATACTAAATGTTCCCTTAATAGGAGAAAATACCCAGCATTGACAGTAGTGATTAAGTTCCATTAAACAGTTGTTAGTTTGGACACAGGTGATTAGTACATCCAAACCACTTCATTTCCAGACTTTGGCACCTTGGTCATTACTAAGTCAAGCCATAAAGTTCAGTGAATCAAGTTGTAAATAGTTTTATTGGTCCCATGTTGGAAAAAAAAAAAAAAAAAATTGAGGGTTGTGAAATTCTTGGATGATTTCAAGTTATGCATTTCTTAAGTCCTCGTGTTTCTGTTTTCTCTTCTTTAGTTATTCATCATTGCAGAGGGTTTAAGCTCTGTTTCTGCTTTGGCAAACACTAAATCCAGTGGGCTAATTGAGAGCAGAGAGCTGTAGTCCTAAATTAAATAAACCAAATGGAGAGAGGGCTGGAGATGCACATAGGTGCCAACATGCCATAGTTATCCAAGGGAGGAATTTCCTCAAGGACATCAGTGGAAATTTTACAGCTTTTTACAGCTTTTTTTACAGCTTTTAGAGCTCCTGAAGAAACGTCCACAGTTCCCACATGCTGCCAATTACTGAATAAAACACAGAACCTTATGTTTCTGTTTGTTTGCTGAAAATTATTTTCAAATGAAAATGTTGCTTTTCAATGAAAATGATTTTTCAAAATGATTTTTTGAGAATTATTTCATGTCCATTTGATGATAAGATGTCCTCTCAACTGGTTTTTATTTATTTACTTTTCTATTTAATGAAACTTTAGGAATTGAGTTGTATGTCCTGGGCATATTTCAAGATGTCAGTGCTATACAACAAGGCTCATTTTAATACCTCTTAAGTGACTGGGAGCAAATTTTTGGTTTCTCCAAACCAATTTGAGGATTAGAAAGATGTGCTGGCTTCATCCTGGTTTAGCTTTCAAATTGCCATGTGTCCTGTTAAGTCTGTTTATGATTTCAGTGACCCTTGCATCACTCCCATGCCACTTTACAAATTGCTGCCCAGGTGTTTACGGTGCCTTTCCCAAATGTAAGCGATTCTGCAGGAGCCTGCCCAGAAACCATCAGGTTTTATGGTGTGGTCAGAGAAATTGTGTGTATTTTCCAGCAGGGTAAGGCCTCCTCAGAGTGCATGTGTGTGCCTGCAGAAGCTGTGTGTGTGCAAGGCAAGGCAGGACAGCTCCATCACTCCAGGGAGAATGGAGGAGGTGACTCCGAGTCACCCCCTTACTCACTGCCACCCACTGGGGGAAACCTGTACTTTGTGGTTTTGTCAAGTTTTTTTTTTTTTTAGGCCAAGGCAGGCAAAAAGACACACGTCCCCCTCCTCATTCCCAAATTTATCACTTGTGGAAAGCAGGCTCAGAGATGAGGAGCTGCATTGGGAATCCCAGCCAAAGCACAGCAGGTGCTGAGCTGGCAGTTTCACAGCAGATTGTGAAATTTGATCTCACAATGGGAAATAGAGCCACTCCTTGAGGGCAATATCTGGAAACATAATGGGGAACCACCCTTCAAAGGTGATCTGGGTAATAATGGGGCTTAGAAACACTTTCTACCTGCTTTGCTTAGAAAATTATGAAAATTTTTAATAGGGTTACTGGTTTTTGCACAAGCACACTATATTTAGCTGTACCTCGACTGGTCCTGTGCTCAGACACACCCAGGGCAATGAACTGCCCAGTGCCACCACCACTGCCAGGTGGAAACTGGCCATGAAATTCTCAGTTCTTCTCTTCTCTTCTCTTCTCTTCTCTTCTCTTCTCTTCTCTTCTCTTCTCTTCTCTTCTCTTCTCTTCTCTTCTCTTCTCTTCTCTTCTCTTCTCTTCTCTTCTCTTCTCTTCTCTTCTCTTCTCTTCTCTTCTCTTCTCTTCTCTTCTCTTCTCTCCTCTCCTCTTCCTTCTCTTCTCCTCTCCTCTCCTCTTCCTCTCTTCTCTCCTCTCCTCTCCTCTCCTTCTCCTCTCCTCTCCTCTCCTCTCCTCTCTCCTCTCCTCTCCTCCTCCCTCCCCTTCCCTCCTCTCCTCTCCCTCTCCTCCTCTCCTCTCCTCTCCTCTCCTCCCTCTCTCCCTCTCCTCTCCTCTCCTCTCCTCTCCTCTCCTCTCCCTCTCCTCTCCTCTCCTCTCCTCTCCTCTCCTCCTCCTCTCCTCTCCTCTCCTCTCCTCCCTCCTCTCCTCCTCCTCTCTCCTCTCCTCTCTCTCTCCTCTCCTCTCCTCTCTCCTCTCCTCTCCTCTCCTCTCCTCTCCTCTCCTCTCCTCTCCTCTTCTCCTACATATTTTCACGCCTATTTTTTTCCTGGAATTTGAGCATTTTTACACCCTCTGAGCAGCTCCCACTGCAGATATTCCCTGGTAAACCTGTGCTCACCCATGCTAATGAACGTGGAACACCCAGCATTAATGCATTGGCCCCATGACACTCAGTGCTACTTGATGTCTCCCTCCTTTCTTCTTGAGATTGGCATAAAGATTGCACCTGTGCTCCTGCAGGTACTTTATGCACACCACAGCCTCTGAATAATGTAGACTAATAGAAAAGACTTCAAAGAACCATAACACAGTTTTAAAAGGGCTGGGAGGAGAGGCCGATGGGAAATGTTATAAGAATTCCACCTTTCCTGCTTAGCTAAGCAGTAATTTAGGAGGACATGTAAAGTCTGCTCGAGTATTTCAAAGAAAACAAAAAGCAAACAAAAGCAGAGCACACTGCCCTGATGCTGGAGACAAAGGGAGAGAGAAGGGAGAGGCTCTCAGCAAATCATCTGCTCCAGTTTGTGATTTTTAAGTCCTCAGACAGAGGGTGAGCAGGGTAATGAAAATATTTAGAGAGATTTGGGTGTTATTTGATAGAGGTAAATGCAAAGGGAGAGTGGTGTAGCATGACCTGAGCAAGTCATTGTGTGATGGAAATCTGTTAGCCAGGAGCTCATTAGCAGCAGAGAAGAAATGCTTTTCCTTCTGTGGAGCTGTGGATATTCTGCTGGATCTCTATCTCACATCAAATTAAAACTCTGTGGAAGCCACAGGAGGATTAGCACCAGGCTGTTCTTTCCAGGACAGTGATTTCCACAGCCACTGGAACCATCAGTGCTGAGGAATCAATGGCCAGCAGACACCAGAGTTATCTGCATATTTGGAATTGGAAAAAACTGCTGCAAGTCAGTGAATTTGGACATTTTATGAGTCAAAATTACACTGCACACTGTCCTCATCTCCTAATAATTAAGATAGAGAGAAAAAAGAAATATTTTGAGGAGAACATAAAATTTTAGAGTGAAATTCCCTCATTTTCACTCTCATGGAACCAATATGGAGATCCCACCAGAGGGGGGTTTCAGAAATGCACTTTGTGCAAAATATAAGCAGGTAACAACAGAACAAAGGTTTCAGAGCAAACTTCAGGGGCACACATTGGGTAACTGCTCTGTCTGAACCCAAACTCATTTAAGGCACTGAGAGATTGCTTTGGCAAAGTGCCTTTGGATATTTGTCAGTTTGGTCCTTAGGAATTTATCTGCTACTGAAAGTCAGCTCCAGCAGAATAGGGATTAGATATGGAACAGGATTACATAACAGGCTTTTAAAAAGGAAAATCTTGGGCTGGATATTGCAAGAAAATTTGACTCAGTAATAATAACAACATAATTACTGCTTTAAAATAAGAGAAAATCAACTATGCTGATTTCTCTGATTATTTAAAGACATTGTAAGTGAGCACATGGACAAGCAGTTGATACCTGGAAGACAGAAGCAGTGATTTATAATAAAAAAATTAACTCCAGAACACAGGAGTACATTAAAAAAAAAATCTTTAATTCAATCATATATATTTTAGGACACAGGGATTCTCTCCTTTTCAAGGAAAGGTCTCATCATGAACTTGCAGGCTGTAATCTGACATAAATAACACTGGGGTGGATGTTCTGGGAGAAAAATAATCTTTTACATTCCTAACAAGGGGACTGCAAATAAATATATTTCAAAATAGGATGG
Source organism: Muscicapa striata striata (assembly GCA_030060385.1). Classification (NCBI taxonomy): domain Eukaryota; kingdom Metazoa; phylum Chordata; class Aves; order Passeriformes; family Muscicapidae; genus Muscicapa; species Muscicapa striata. Next base: position 3,839,203 of record JAREIS010000079.1, read on the forward strand.
GCTGACAGTGATTTTTCTGTGCTCACACAACACACAGCTTGCTGTCAGTGCCCACAGAGTAAATAACAATCATGTACACCTTGAACATTTACACATATACACATGGAGAGCTGTGACAGCACAGATCTGTGCCTGAAATCAGCAACTCAGAGTCTCTCTCCTTCCTCTTCCATATTCACACCTCTCTCTTTTTTTTTTTCCTTGCTGCAGATTTCAGACTGGAAAAGCACTAGGGGGGAAAAACACCCCTGCAGAGGCAGAAAATCTAAAAAGCCAAAAGTCACTTGTCCTCCTGCTGGGGCAAACAGCAGCTGGGCAATTTTCTGCTGCTATCAACAGGAGGAGTTTGCTTGTCCTTTTGCACAGAAGAGGCTTTTCTCTAACACCTGCCTGTGTGGGTGATGTCCTGCTGTCCCTGCAGCTCTGCCAGGAACACTCTGCTCCTGTCTCCTCCCAGCTCACAGGCAGGTCCCTGTCTTGTTTGCCCACGAGGGGAACGTCTGCAGCTGGAACAAGGATGAAGCCCAGGTGTTGATGGCCAGGGTTATGGTCAGGACTCCCAGAATGTTGAGTACAAACCCAGCTTTGGCCTGGAATTTTAAAAGAGAAGTGTTGTTAGCACTTTTTTCCCTTCCTTGATGGTCAGAATGGTTTGATTTTCTCTTTGGCATTTTTTTTTTCACACCTCCACCAAATTATATTTAAGTTGGTTTTCTCCACAAATATAATTTGTATAAAGGGAAAGGTTTCAATTGGATAAAACTCTTAAAACTAGAAGCCTCAAAATCCTTTTAATCCATTTCTCTTCTGACCTGGTATTTCTCTCTAATGTTACTTTGGGTTTCTGCTTGGATCAATTATATCAATATATATAACAAGAGACATGGCACTGCTGTCCTTGCATCTTTAGTGATTTCTTGAGGCATCAGGGCACACAATGAGAGGTGCCAGGCTGTTCCTTGTCCCTGCAGAAGGACTGCCCAGGTGACAGGGCTCTTTGACACCCTCATGCTCTGTATTTGGGTTTTTCAAGCTAAGCATTGATAGCTCTTATTATAAAATTTTCAAGAGGCCCTGGCTGTTCTTTAAAAGCTCATTAGCACCTTTCTAAGACTCTCAGAGTGTATTAGAGACAGTGTGACCCTTTATTAATGCACACTTGTCCTCTCTCCACTTGACATAAGCTGGGCACGCTGACTTTTCCAACAATCCCCAAAGAAAAACCAGCATTAGGAAAAGAAAAGATCAAACCTAGGGGTGAAAATTCTGAAAGAAAGTGTTGGTTTTTTTTCTTCTCACCATATCAATAACCCTGAGCTGTCCATAGGAGAAGACAATGGCATTGGGAGGAGTTGCCACGGGGAGCATGAAGGCCAGGGATGCAGCGAGTGTGCAGGGCAGCATGACATAGAGAGGGTTGAGGCAAATTGCTTCAGCCTGTGCACAAAAAGAGAGCAGAGATGATGGTTTTCACACCCAGAAATTCACACAAACCTTCTGGATGAAATCTGGTTGTATTTGTCCATGTCAGAAGGCTCATTCTTCCCCAAACCCTGCAGCCACTCACGTTTTGGTGCTGCTTCAGACACTTCCAGCATCTTTTTGCAGCAAATGCAAAAATTGATTTTGTGGTCAGGGCTTTGTGTTGCTGCTGTACAAATGGATAAATAATGCTTATATTCAGCTCTAAACCCTGGCTTCAACCTGGTTAAGAACAAAATCAAATCATCAGGGGAGGCAGGTGAAGCTCTGAAGGTGAGAGCTTTGGTTTGGGGGTTGGCTGGAGTCTGTGCCCTGTGCAAAAAGATTTTGGAGGAGCTCATTCCAGTTTCTGTCTGGAACCAGCTTTTCAGTTTGCAGCAACAGGAATCTCCTGTGGAAATGCAGAAGTCTGAACTGGGTCATGCTATCACCTTCAGAGACCTCTGGGAGGCTGGTGGGGGTGAAATACAGCCATGGAATGTTGCAGGCAACGAAATGCTGCTGCTGTCTGTGCAGAGCAAATTGGAAAAAACAAGTACAGCTGGCAGTGACCTCATGTTTAGGCCAGAAGGCAAAGTCTTTGTATCCCAGTGAATTTAATCCCTTTGCTTTTCACCAGCAATGATTTTGGAAAGGTTGAACTAAGCATGGTGTGTGTGCCTATAAGCACACACAGATTTTTGTTTCAATCTTGTACCCCTGATGGGATGCAGGAACCAGTGCCTGGCTTGGCCAGCCAGTTAGCTTTGACAGCTGAGGAGCTGAAAACTGTCCTTTAAAGAGTAATTTGAAATGCTGTGACTCACCATTGAGGCCAGAATGGGGAGGAAGAGGGTGGTGGTGGCCACGTTGCTGGTGCACTCGGTGAAGGTGGCGATGAGGAGGCACAGGAGGAAGGCAATGGCTGGGTGGGGGATGCTCTGAAGAGGGGTCAGTTTGCTGCCCAGCCATCGAGACAGACCAGATTCCTGCAACAGAGCAAGGAGGGATGCCAGGCTGCAGAGGCAAGTGCCCTGTTGCAGTTCTCCTCCCAGCTCAGCACCCCTCCTCAGAGCAGCTCCCATGCAAACTGCTGTCTGCAGAAAACCACAGCCGGTGCTCACAGACAGGACCCAATAAAAATAAGCATTATTTCCCTTCCAAGGAATGGGAAAGTAGGAGATTTATAACAGTGACAGCAAATAATTCTTTCTCCATTCAGATTATTACTTGTATGTGATCAGTATTTGAGGTGCTTTTCTAATATATAAGCAAAGGTATTTGAATTAATTTCCTAAAATATTTATATGTATAGCTTATCAGATGCTGTAGTGATTTAATGTCATTTCATCACATTGCCTGAGATTTGATGACTGTCTGAATCTTTTCACACCCTTCATCCTTGTCAGTCACTGGAAGTGATCCTCCCTGTCATTCTGGGCTTTCTGCAGCAGCTTTTATGTGCTTGGTTCTTTATTCTAAGATAAATTAAAGTGATTTCTTATTTCCTTTTCTAAACATGTACTTTTCCATTTTAATTTTGATCTTTGAGTTCTAAACTACTATTTCTAAGCACTTGAAGCCTTTTAGAATTTCTTTATTGTCTACAGATTTAATAAATGGATTGTCTGTTCCACCACTTAAATCATTCTGAAAAATAATGTGTAGCATTGGACTCACTTTTACCTGCTCCTGAAGATTCTCTAGCAAGCTCCACATTTCTTTTCTAATAGTTTAATTTAAATCCTATTTCCACAAATCCTTGGTTTGAAATACTTTGGAGACCCTTCCTGGGTAAATCATCTCCTCATCATCATCACATCATCACCCTAATCATCAATTACATTTTATTTAAAATAATCTTTAATGTGCAGGGCACTTCCTTAATCAGCCACTTTTCCAGTTAATTGTGCTGTCCTGACTGGCAGTGCCATCCCATGGCACGAGGGAAAACAAGGATTTATCCTGATCCCAGGACTCCAGGAGCATTTGATGCTCCCAGTGTGCCCTCTTGTGTCCTGGGCCAGCACGGGGAGCAGGATGGAAAAGGAACCAGCAGGAAAACACAAATCCCAGGTGAGCAGAGCAGGGTTACCTCGCTGCCTTTGGCCAAGGCAAAGCCACCTCCCAGCAGGAACACGATATTCCAGGGCATCTTCTCCTGAACTGTTTTCCAGTCCAGCAGGGCTGGAGGTGCCCGGAACCTTGTCCTGTCCCCTGGAACCCAAAAGAGATTTTGTGAAGCCACATTATTTATTTATACTAAACAAGTTTAATCCACAGTGACATGTATAAAAAAGTGCAAGCCATCATATACACCAAATAAAATATAAAAATATAATATATATTATAAAATATATTCTATTTTTATAATATATAATATATAATATATAATATATAATATATAATATATAATATATAATATATAATATATAATATATAATATATAATATATAATATATAATATATAATATATAATATATAATATATATAATATAGAATATATAATATAGAATATATAATATAGAATATATAATATAGAATATATAATATAGAATATATAGAATATATAGAATAATATATTATAATATATATAATATATATAATATATTATATATATTATATATATTATATATATTATATATATTATATATATTATTCTTATATATAATATATAATACATATTATATTTTTATATATTTATTTACTATATTATATATAATAAATAAAATATAGCCAAACTATATTTAACGGTTTTTCTCCATATTTTACTAATTGTCTTTCTGCATATTTTGCTGTTTCTTCACATGCTTAGCTGTTTTTCTGTATATTTCTTAGTTTAAACCAATGTTTGTAACAAGTGCACAAAATTAACCATTTTTAAATGTTTTTCTTCAACTTGTTAAAACCCTTCAAAACCACTAAAACATAAATTGTGCTAAATAAAAAAACAAAATACCAAAATTAAAAACCCAAAATAAAGGTAACAAGTAAAGCTCTAAACAGCCACCAATCATTGTACCTGAAGGGATCATGCAAAGCACATAAACTGCCTAAAACACCAATCAAAAAATGCATAATCACATAAACAGTAATCTTAAAATATATAATTAAGACTAAAAAATAAGCAACAAATCAGCTTCTGCATAATCATGTTCATTTACTGTCCAAAAGTCCTGTTTCCCCTGCAACATTGCACTCTCCAGAGAAAGGAGAAGTTGGTGGGAGGTGAGATTGGTGTGAATATCAGGAATCCCTTTCTGTCAGCAAACCCTGGAATTATCTCCTGAAGCGAACCCTGGGAGCATCATCCACAAAGGTTTTAAAACTTGATTTGCAGAAGCTCTAATTAATGATCTGTAGCTGCTCCAAGCACAGTAGGAGGCAGGGAAGGGTGAGTTGAACACAACTCTGTGTGTTTCTGTAAAGTCATGTATTCCCTCCTGAAGATTCCAGCTCAGAATCCTTTACAAATGTGTATTACAGGGGCAGGGACACTGCTGGGATAAGAGTTTCCTAATTAGTTAAATGATGAGAAACAGAGAATTTTATGTGATATGTGCTCTTCCAAATCTAAAGCGTGTGCTGTAGAGCAGTTGGAGGTGTTATTTAATATTTTAAATTTCCTTTATAAACCTAAAATGTGAAAAATTCCCATATAACTATTCAGACAGCTGATTTTTGGTGACTCACCTGTTTCCTGGTTGGAAAAGCCAGAAGGGAGGATGAAGAGCAACAGTGAAACGAAGATGGAGACTGTAGCATCAGTGACATAGCTGCAATAGAGCAGGCAGGTATTTATCAGCTGGATAAAGCTGGATTATTTCATTTTTACTCAAAATGAGGAGGAGAAGTGGCACTACCTTGTACCATCTTTGTTGAAGAGAACAGTTGCCCAGCCAGGGAAGAATCCAGGTTCTCTTGTAAACCACAGCACCACCAGGAAAATGAAGATGATCAAAACTTCTATTTCTGCAAATGACATTTTGCCCAGTTTCTTGCTCTCTTCCTTGATGATTTCATAGGCTTGTTTTTCCTTAGCCTTGGCAGCAGGGCTGGCACCACAACCAAAATTCTTCTTAAAACTGGAAGAAAATGGATGAGAAATGTCAGAGAAATTTGGCAGGTATCTTGAGAGTAAGAATAGAAATTTTATACTCAATCATAATGTCTTTACATGTATTTACAGATTAAAATTGAAATTAAATATCTTATAATTTGCAACGATGAGCAGCTGCATGTCATGACAAGATGATCAGAAAAAAGCTTCCTGCTCCTAAAAGCTCATTATTTAAATGTGAAGAAGTGAGATATCTGGGCACATTAAGAAAAAAATTTACAGAATTACAGAATGGTTTATGTTGGAAGGGACCCTAAATTCTATTTCATTCTGCTTCCTGCCATGGTCAGAGACACCTTCCACAAGACCAGGACAATGTTAATGGGATTGACAAAGCTGTTTGACCACTGGGAAATAAAGAATTGAAAGGACAGAAAATGAGAATTTTAAAGGAGGAATTTGAAGGTGAAAATACCATTTCAGGTATTACAGCACACTTTCCATGTAAAATAAGGGAAGGTGGGATAATACAAACATGATAGGCTGAGCATTAATGCAGGCTGGTTGTGTGGGGTGATCTGCACCAGAACTAGCACAGAACTAATCCTCCACATCTGAAGCTACCCTGGTCACAAAGGCATTTACCAGCTCTCTGTGGAAATCAATTTCCTGCTTTGGAGCACAGCAATCTCCTAGGACACGACAGCAGTGCTGCAGAGCAGGTCATGTGCACCCAGAGCTCCCTATTTTAGCTGGGGTTTGATCCGATTCCTCAAAGAAAAACCTGCAGAATTTTAACATTCTGGTTCCTGTTGTGTGTCAGGACTTTGTCACCTGCTGTGTGATTTTCCTCATCAATAAAAGGTGTTGAACAAGTCCTTGGTCAGAGCCCCAGGGGCTCAGGGTACTCACTTGAAGCCCAAGTACAGGATCTGCAGCCAAATCCACGCCAAAATCAGCAGCACCACCATGGTGGGGAAGGCGAAGGAGAACCAGGAGGCAAAGTTGATGATACCACCATTCTCTTTATAGAGGCTGGAAAATGCAGGTGGCTGTTAGCATCCAAAATTCCACATTCTCTTCTGTCCTTCATTAATGAGGCAGAAAAGGGGAGGTTCTGCAGGGCCCATTAGGGAAGAGAAGTTCACTTTCCCAGGAAAGGGACCAAACTGACATTTTCCTCCTCTGGGCTGCTGGAGCAGAAAGCTGCAGTTTGGAGGGTGTGTAATCCCAGACTTACTCATTAATTTGTCCTTGCAGCACCAGATTTGGTGTTGTCCCAGTCAGAGTGGCAATGCCTCCAATGCTGGATGAGTAACAAATGCAGAGGGACATTCCCTTGGAGAGTTTCAAGTGTTTCTTCTCCACCAATTCATTTCTATTCCTCTCTTCCTCAACTGTCAGGACATGAGAATTGCCTAGATCCCAAGGAACAAAAGAGATGCAGGAGCTATACTGGACAGAAAAACACCTTGGGTCTGTATAATTTAATATTTCCAGGTTAGCCCACAATGGATTCAAAGCTGAAGGAACCAAAGTTCCTCATTTTAAGATTGGCATTTTTCAATTTTTGATTTTCTGCCCATTTTGCCTGGTTGTCTTGATGCAGTGCAGTTTTTCAGAGGGGAATTTGAAATGTGTGGTAAAGTTTGAACTTACTGCTGACACTTGGGCAATGTCTGAACTGCACATGGTGGGGAGTGAGGCAAGAATTCTGGGAATTATCCCAGAGTTCGAGGAGCTGGGCTGAAGGGAAGTTTTTCTGCACCAGCACCTGTCTGCTGGCACTGAGATTTCTGTTCAGAAACACTGGAATCACCCCAAAAATGGGGAGAGGGCAAGACAGCTGGTAAAGAGTTATTGTTGCTTGATTGTGTACTTTTGGATTAGAAAGATCATTTTAATCCCTAACCTTCCAGCTGGAAATAGGCCAGAAATCTTCCCTTGGGAATTCCCCATTATATGATAAGTTATACAGTAGATAATAATTGAACTGGCAGAATTATGCAGGGAAAAAGCAAGCCTGATGTAAAAGCTTCCCCTAGTGGAGAATTTGTACTTTTTGTTGGTTTATTGAGGAGTTATGACCTCTTTGTAATTTTGATTTAACTTCAGCCAAGTCAGTAGCTCACTGTGGTTTTGTCTGGTTCACTCAGTGCTGTGTGGAGCACTCAGGATGCTTTGGGGACAGTTTTGTTTTTTTAGAATTTACTAGGAGCTGTTATGGCAGAGGAAAGCACCAGGCAATCCTCCATCACCCTGAAAACCACTCACAACCTATTCACCATTTTCCTCTGGCTCCTTGAAGCTGTCAGGTGACTTTTCCTGCAGCTCAAAGGCTTTGTTGGTGTGTTCAGACACTTGGCCAGTGGTCTCAGACTCGATTTCTGACTTGTGCAGCTGCTCCATCACTGCCTGGGCTATGGGCACCATCATGGCAGTGGTGGCTGTGTTGCTGATCCACATGGACAGGAAGGCTGTCACTATCATGAAACCCATCAGGAGGCTGGAATGAGAAGGTTTGGAAAAGCTGGATCAGAACTCAGCACTTGCACTTTTTTTTTTTTTTTTTTTTTTTTTTTTTTTTTTTTTTTAAATGTTATAAAGGGTCAGCTCCAAATGCTGGGTTTGGAAAATACTCAGCAATCCCTCCCCCCCCCAGCATTTCCTCCCACCCTTACTTTGTGAGCCACACAGCTAAGATTTAACATGGATTTTTGTTTTTCAACCAGTTTTTTGACATTCTTATGGATAAGAAAGTGGAAGCTGGTAGCTTGGAGCAAGCAGTTTATCCAGTCAGATCCTGCTTATTCCACATCCTTCTGAGTAAGACATTTCTCAATAACACATTAATACATTACAGTATATTTTGAAGAGGAATTGCAAGCTGAATTGATCCCAAATGGCAATCAGTTTAAGCCATAAGGAAGATGATCTCTCCTTTTTTTTTCTCTTGTTATTTTATCCCACCTCTATTATTTAAGATTTCCTTCCTACTCATCTAAAATTCTAATCCTCATTTCAGTATTACTCTGTTATTTGTCTCAAAATTATTCTGTAGATGAGATGTAGATTATACATCAGATGAAAAGGGTTTATCTTGTATGCATTATTCTATTGCTTTGCAATTTCCTTCAGTATTCCCTCTTCTTATGAGCTGAAACAGATTAAACAGGGTGATGTAGCCTGTGCATAGCTTAAAGTTCTAGTCTGGAAAACATTTGTTGTTTTCCAAACAAGCATCCTCATATTTTTTCTTCTCTTTGCAATCAGCAGCAGGCAGAGTGCTCATGTTTCCTGTGTTCCAGCTGTGGTTTTTCCTGACTGTCCAAAGCTGTGCTCCTGGCCCAGCCTGGCAGCACCTTTCTCTTTCCAGCATTGACTCTCTTGTTGCTATTTCTCCACCTAAAAGCCTTTTGGAATTAAAAAAACCTACCAAAAACAACAACAAAAAAGCCCCCAAAACCAAAATCAACCAACTAAAACAAAACAAAACAAAACAAAACAAAACAAAACACCAAAACCAAAAAACAAAACAAACCCATCAGGTGTGCAACACCTCAAAGGATCCCCATTTGCAAGGCTTGCTCTTCACTAACTCACTTGGGCTGTAGGAAAGCATTTGCAGGGAAAGATTTGCAGATTCCCATCAGAGATGGGGGTCTAATGCCATAAAATCCTTAATCCCACAGCATTTCCACCACTGAACTCACAGGGCTGGCCTGACACCAGTGATGAGCAGGACCCTCAGAGCCACTCGCTTGTGCAGGTTCCACTTCTCAATGGCAATGGCCATCATCAGGCCCCCCAAAAAGAGCATGTTGGTGTCCTTCAGGTATTCCTGAGAGACCTGTGAGGTGGGAGAATGGAGTCATGAGAGAGGGGACATTTTCTGATGGAGTTTATTCCAAAGGCATTAGCAGGGAGCAGCTCTGGGTTGCAGCTGAATGGGGAATTTGCTTTGATTTCAGATTAGCAGCTCCACCCAGAGCTCTCTCTGGGCTCAGGCAAGTTCTAGTCCATGGAGAAGACAGAGAACAATAATAATAAGGTTAAAATAAAATAATAATACTACAAATAAAATAAATATAATGATTATGATGATGATCATAATATAATCCTGGGGAAGAATCCCAAAATAAAAGCAGCTGACTGCTTAATACACAGAGCAAGGTCTCTTACTGTTGTTGAATCCATGATATTCATTAGTGGGAACAGCAGGACGGGCAGAAGAGCTGTGACAGCCAAAGGCAGAGCTTCTGTGCACCAGAAAAGTGCCATCACTATGATCACATAGCCACAGAGTGCCTCCTGCCAGAGGAAGGGGACATGAAATCAGAACACGCTGAACATCGAACCCAGGGCTTTTCCAGGAGCCTCATAATTACATTCACTGCCTGATAAAGGGATTAGAGAAAAGGTTATTTCCTGTGCTTCCCATCTAGCCTCTGACCTAAGCAGCCCCTAATCAAACAAGAAACTGTGCAGCAATCTTGTCAGAACACTGAGAAAAGGAAACCTTCAGGGGGGTAAAAATAGTACCAGAGGGAGAGAAACATGGGTGACTTTGGACTTTTCATGATAAGGGATTGGCAATCATTGAATAGGCTTCTCAATTGTGCTGATGGTGTTATATTCTTTATTTATGTCCTTGAGTTGTAGAATTAGTTACTGATCCAGTCAAGGCTTCTCCACCTGTTCCCTCACGGGCTTCAGGTCACAGCCCATGTGAACCACAGCTGATCCCAACAGCCTGGACTCCTTGTACTGTAAATACTTTAATAACTTTTCACTGGCTTTTTGGCTTAGTAGAGATTTTGAAATGCTCACTGGCAGACCGGTCACAGATCATTTCATCTTCCACTGACTTTGTCTTGTTTGTCTGAGGAAAGTGAGATCCTCTGTTTCATGTCACTCTTTTTCTTATAAAACCTTGCTCTGTTTTGGACAACCACTTCAAATTTAATGTAAAAATGTCTCAGTCATTCCCTGTACACTGAAAGATTCAAAATTATTTTTCACAACAGTGACATTTGGTTGGGCTGAGAAAGAAAGTAAGAGGAGGTTTTGGAACTTGCACAACTGTGGGAGACATCAAAGCCAAAGGAAGAAAACCATGGATGTGTGGTCCTGGATAAAAGATGTCCACTAAAATATACTGCTCAGTGAGAATGAAACTGTAGTGATGCTTTTTGAGGCTGGGCTGCAGAGGATTAAACCAAGGAGCTGGATTAATGGGTGGCAGGATTGAATTTGAGATGCTTTGGAACACGCTCAGGAATTCTGAACGTGGTGTGGAGGTTACAGAGCTGCTGAAGGGAAAGGATGAGCAGGGAGCTGAGCAGTCCAGAGGAAAGGAGACAGCAATTAGATATGAATTATCAAAGCAGCCAGGCTGAAGGAGTAAGTCTGAGAGATTCCCAAAGATATGAAAATATTCCTTTTTGAGCCTTATTTTTGAACGAGAGCATTAAGAACATTAATTATTCATCCCACTGATCACCGAGAGCAATTTGCCATTTTGACAATCCTTTTTCTCTATTTTTGTTATTAAAAGACAGAGATGGATGCCTTTTGAGAGACCCTAGCAGAGTTTTGGGATATATCTCACAGGTACAGTGTCATTGTCTTCCAGCCTGCTGTGAACAGGCTCTCAGTAAAAGCTGGAAAAAAGGTTTTACCAAAGTCAGCCATCCTGTAAGGACATTCATCTGCCTTTAAGCAAGATTTTTAGCATTGTTTGCTCTCAATTATAATACCTCAGTGTCCAGTGCTATGTCATTATAGGGCAGGTTAATAGATGAACAGAATAGAAAAAATGTGAAATTCAACCCTGTAGCTGCTGGCTCACACCACTGTGTGCAGAGGCACCAGCTTTTCCTGCTCAGCAGTGGCACAGTGCACAATGTTAAACCCAAAAAAAAACCTTTTTAAAAGTTTCCTTAAGTTGCAAAGGGAAAAATCCAGGACGTTTTCAATTTTTGTCTTATTGCTGACTACATAGAAACCAGAGAGAGTCATTTTCAAAGGGGAACTGAACCAAGACTGCCAAATGATTCCACAAGTAACTCCAAGGACTCACTGTATGTAACAATGCCCAAGTGAGTTTGAACTTGGGGCCTCAGGAAAAAAAAAAAAAAAAAAAACAAAAACAAACCTCTGTCTCCTTAGATCTTTCCTAATCTCTTCACTTCAGTAACTCCTTTGCCTTCCAGTAACACAAAGTTAACTAGCAAAAAAGGTACTTTTTCTTCCCCCCCCTTCCTAGTGAGCTTATAAGTAATAATTTAAACTATTTTATTTACCTAGTGAGGGAACAAGTGGCCACACCTGATCAGCTGCCACACTCAGAGCTGTGAGGAGGGAAGAGCTTTGGGACAGGGAAGAGTGAGGGATGTGGAGAATGAAGTTTGGAGAAGAGTCTAAACTGGGAATCAGCAGGGATTGGGAAGCAGAGACCAGAGGGAAGAGTTTGGACTTGGTGAAAGAGAAAGTGGCAGGAGGGGCAGCTTGGGACGAGCTATCTCGTGGTGCTGGGGCTGAAATAAGAGACCAAAGATTAGATCTTTCTGCATGAAGAGGCTGGGAGTGCAAGAAACAGTGAAGAAGCAGCAGAAGACTGGGAGTCTGTCAGCTCACAGCTCTCTCTTTGAATGATCAATGCCCCAAAAATACCTGCTCAGATACTACAGCTCCTTAGTCAACTTTTCCTGCAGGAACCCTAAGCCAGGTGTCTCCCAGAAGTTGCTGTTTTAATTTTAAAATCCTTGTTTGGGAAGACTCTTACAGAAATATGTTAAAGCAAGACTGAAATGCATGTTATTTTCCTTTATGTATCAGGATATCTTGTCTGTTTAAAAATGCCTCTTCTAAGCAGCAGTGGCAACAAGGGAAAAAATAAAAGAAGGTGTGGACTGAATGCTGTTAGAAAATGAAAAGGGGGGTTAAAATTGAGCCTTAGGTCCACACCAATAATCTTCAGCATAGAAAGTCCTTTAATCTCACACTACTGAGTTTTCCTCTAGAAGGTGCAATCACAGATGTAGCTGCTCATCCATCTATACCCCAATGCTTTTTTATTGCCCCAACAATCTCAGGAAAAAAAAAGAAAAGAGATCTCCAAGCAGTAGATGCAGGTGCTCTAAGAACTTCTTGACCCTTGAAAAGAGCAGCTCAGAGATGTGGAAGTCTTTTAAACTGAATTTTAAAAGTTCCTTACCTTGGTAGGCAGAACCAGAGGCAGGGGGAGAAACAGAATGGGTACCAAGATGACAATGAGGTAGTTCCTGCAGGCCAGCACTGCCTGCCAGAAGAAAGCCATGGTGCTGGAGCTAGCCCAGTGCTGAACGGGCTGGAATCTGCTGCTTGGAGCCTATATAAACACCAGGGAATATTAACCATTGACCTCGGGAGATTGGGTGTTGTTTTTGGAACTGTAATCGGAGAAAGAAGGAAGAGAACAAAGAAGGGAGGAGACAGCAAAAGAGTGTCAGAGCAGGAACTTTTTCAAGAGAATCTTTCAGAAAGGTGACAAATCCATTGGAGAATTAACTCCTTGTGGAGCAAGTGGGTTTTTGAAAGCATCCTGGAATGACCTACACTTTCAAAAAGGAATATTAATGGTTTGCTCTCTAATAATGCCCTCTTTGAATACATACTGTTATTCCTCCTATTGAAAAAGAGAATTTGCTCCCTCCAAAACAGAAAAATTATTTCAAAATAGAAAACTGAATTTTCAAATTGAAAAGTTATTTCAATTTTTGAAAAAGGTGGGGGAACACTGAAAATGACATCTGCATTTGTAATGCTCAAATACAGGGATTAGAAACACCAGTATAAAATGTTATACAAAGATCATTGTTTATGATGTTTATGTTTGCTCACTGAGAAATTCACTTTGAGTAGCAAAACCCACTGGGCAGAGCTGCTGCCACCAGGTGCCAAATCAAGTCCCCACACAGAAAGGGACAGTCTTAACCTTAGCTCTTAGTGGATTGGGAAAGATCTGGCTACAGGGGATCCCTTTGCAGACACTGAGCTATTAAATTTTTTTTTTTCCCACATTTTTGATCCTGCAGGTTTATAAGCACAGCTTTGGGAACTTGCAGGGTGTATTGAGGGGGAAACAAATTACAAAGAAAAGGTGCTACAGGGAAATTACCAGTGATTCTTGTCCAAGTTGCAGGCAACTTCCAAGCTGTGAATCATTAGATTCTATACATTTACAGTAACAGTACTAAACATTTTAAGTCCAAAGGGTATTCCCTGTTAATGCCACGTTGATTGCTTTGTCAGATCATCCAGGTATATCTCTCAGCTAATGATAATAACACTTCCATTTTATTGGTATCAATCATCTTGTTACCATTTATAGGTTTCTTGAGAGAGACAAAGGGAAGCACAGCCATTAGGTCATCTGGTGTCAGCTCCATAAAAAGCTTCTACTGTTTCTGCCTCTCATCTCTTTTCTGCCAGGGCTTGTTTTCTCTCAAGAATGTGCTAATGATGGAAAATCAGCTGCCAGATTTACAAGCTGGATTTGGGCATATTGCTCATAACAAGCAGCATTACATTTCTTGGTGCCAACCCTGAGCTTTAGCATCTCACCCTTGGAACGTGAGGGTACCACCATTCTCAAAGAATGAGCTTTCAAATTAATTCTATTCCCTCCCATCTTGCATCCATTGAATGTTTAATTACTGTCTGACAAGGTGCAGTGACAGCAGCCAACAGTAAAGTAATTTTTCTGCTTTTTTCTCTTATGGCCTAAGGCTGCAATGGAAATATAAAAGAACTAATTTTTGCATGTCTGCAACACAAAGGTTGGCCTCCAGCTGCAGCCTCATTTATGGAGTGTAAATACCCACGTGGAAGGGTCTCAGCTGAAGAATTGTGCCTGTTCTTTAAAAGCAGCACCTCCACAGAGATGGTTGCCACTGTCATGTGAGTCACAATATTTAAAAGATGCTAAAAATGAGTTCTGTAAGTGCTTTACTGCAAAATGAGTGGTTTATATCTTGTCCAAGATTTTCCTGTGGGCCATGAGCACCTCGGTGCTGTCAGAAGAGTGATGCCAATTTACATTAGTGTGGAACTGCTCTAGTTTATATAAACGAGTTAATCTAATACTCTGAATCACGTGCTTTGTATTTAAAGGACAACTTGGTCTTTGCTTCCTGATCTGCTCTTCGAGGCAGCCAAACCTCACAGGGAACCAAACAGCACAGCCAAAACTTCCTTTATTAACTGAGTTCAAAAGTTATTTTGTCCTTTATAGAAAGAAATATTTTCTAACATGCTGTGAAGTAATAGAAGTGAGTGTATATTGCTAAATACAATATTTTGCTGACCCTAGTGCAGTTAAAATGTTGATTTTTGTTTTGCTTGGTTTGTTGAGCCTGGAGAACACTGAAGGGAGCCTTCATGGCATTCTGCAGCTGCCCCATGAGGGGCAGGGGCTGGTGAGCAGGGACAGGAACAGCATGAAGGCTTATCTGGGGGTTTAGGCTGGGTTTTAGGAAAAGGTTCTGAACACGGAGGGTGTTTGGGCACTAGCACAGGGAAGTGGAGGAGCCCCATCCCTGCCAGGGTTTAACAGTGTGACGATGTGGCACTTGGGGACATGGTTCAGCACTGGCTTTGGCCGTGCTGAGGTAACCTTGGACTCGATCTCAGAGGGCTTTTCCCACCTCAACAATTAGATAATTTTGTGGAACATCATCCCCTGAGAGCTGCACCTTTAGCACCTTTAGCACCTTTAGCCCTTAGTGGGAGGGAGCAGAGCCGGTCCCGTCCCGGGCGGAGCGGAGCCTGAACCACCCCGAGCGGAGCGGAGCCGGTCCCGTTGTAGGCAGAGCAGAGCCTGGACCGCTCCGGGCGGAGCCGATCCAGATCCGTTCCGGGCAGAGCAGAGCCTGGACCGTTCCGGGCGGAGCCGATCCAGATCCGTTCCGGGCAGAGCAGAGACTGGACCGCTCCGGGCGGAGCCGATCCAGATCCGTTCCGGGCGGAGCAGAGCCTGGATCGTTCCGGGCGGAGCGGAGCCAGTCCCGTTCCGGGCGGAGCTGTGTCAGTCCCATCCCGGGCGGAGCCGAGCCAGTCCCGTTCGGGCGGAGCCGATCCAGATCCGTTCCGGGCGGAGCCGAGCCAGTCCCGTTCGAGCAGAGGGGAGTCAGTCCCGTTCGGGCAGAGGGAGCCAGCCCCGTTCGGGCGGAGCCGTGTCAGTGCTATCTCGGGCGGAGGTGTGTCAGTCCCATCCCGGGCGGAGCCGAGCCAGTCCCGATACGGGCGGAGCCGTGTCAGTGCTATCCCGGGCGGAGCTGTATCAGTCCCATCCCGGCGTAGCGGAGTCAGTCCCGTTCCAGCGGAGCGGAGTCAGTGCTATCCCGGGCGGAGCCGTGTCAGTGCTATCCCGGGCGGAGCCGAGCCGTGTCAGTCCCGTTCCGGCGGAGCCTCCGCCCCTCCATGGCCGCCATGGCCGCTCCGCCGCCCGCCGAGCCCCCGGTGCCCCCCGGCCGCTGCCGCCCGTCGCTGCCCGCCGTGGAGCCGCTGGTGTTCCTGGCCACTGTGTCGCTGGGGCTGCAGGGCCCGCTGGCCACTCAGTACCTGTGGGACCGGCTGGGAGCCGAGCACGGCTACAGCGACCGCAACAGCAGCGACTCTGCCGGCTGCGGGGACGGCAACGCTACCGCCGACCCCCTGCGGCAGGTGGGGACACCGGGGGAACGGGGGATCCGGGGGACGGGAGTGCCCGGGGGAGAGGGGAGGCACGGGATAGATGGGGACCCCGGGGGAAAAGGGGAGTCCGTGGGACTGGGGAGCCACGGAGGGAGTGGGAAGCTCACGGTGAGCAGGAGGTCCCAGAGGAGAGGGAAGCTCTGGGGGAACAGGGAGCCCCAAGGGGAACAGGGAGCTTGAGAGGAGCTGGAAGTCCCTGGAAGCAGAGTCAGGAGGGAACAGGGAGCCCCGAAAGGAGTGGGGAGCCCAGAGGAGGAGTGTGATGGAAGCAGGGAGCCCCAGGAGGAGTGGGGAGCCCAGAGGAGGAGTGTGATGGAAGCAGGGAGCCCCAGAAGGAGTGGGGAGCCCAGTGTGGCACTGGATGCTGCTGGAGCTCCTCAGCTGCCTGTTTCTCCTGAAGGAGGTGGAAGCCCTGGTGTCCCGCTGGAACCTCTACATCAACCTGGGAGGCTTCTTTGCCTGCCTGTTCTCCGTGACTCTCTTTGGCCCGTGGAGCGACAGCGTGGGCCGGCGCCCGGCGCTCATCCTGCCCACCGCGGGCATGGCCTTGCAGACGGGCATCTACCTGCTGGTCATGTACCTGGAGCTGCACGTCGCCTTCTTCCTCCTGGGACGCATCTTGAGCGGCCTCACGGGCGACTACAACCTGATCCTGGCCAGTTGCTTCTCCTACGTGGCCGACACGAGCGAGCGGCGCGCGCGGACGTTCCGCGTGGCCGTCCTCGAGGCGTGCCTGGGCACCGCGGGCATGGTGGCCAGCATCGGCGGTGGCCAGTGGCGCAAGGCCCAGGGCTACATCAACCCCTTCTGGCTGGCCTTCGCTGCCAGCCTCGCTGCCACTCTCTACGCCGCTTTCTTCCTCCGGGAGTCGGTGAAGGAGAAGAAAGAGGCCAAGCTGTTCACGCTCAGCCACTACAAGGCTGTGTACAGGCTGTACACGGCGCCGGAGCAGCCCAGCTCCAGGTGGAAGCTGGCTCTGTACTCCCTGGCTTTCTTTCTGATTGTCACAGTGCATTTTGGAGCCAAGGACATTTATGTTGTGTATGAGCTGGGCTTCCCTCTCTGCTGGACGTCCGACCTCATCGGGTACGGCTCTGCCGCCAACTACCTGGCGTATCTGAGCAGCCTGGCGGGGCTGAGGCTGCTGCAGCTCTGCCTTGAGGACATCTGGGTGGCAGAGTTAGGATTGGTCTCCAACATTGCTGGGCTGGTGGTGATGTCCCTTGCTACCACAACACCACTGATGTTTGCAGGTGATGCTGAAGGGTTAAATCTGTGTTTCTCAGGCTTTTGGTGAATTGATGCTGGTAGTGTGCTTTACGGGGAGATCAGGCACGTGAGGAAGTTCTGCCTCGTGCACCAAGAAAACTGTGGCTTGCTGAGAGCAGTGTTGGCCAAACACTAAAGTTTGAAGTGAATCCATGTAGTTCCTACAACAATAGGCTTCCCAGAACTGTGTTACACTGCAGGCACAGACTGAAGTGCCTTATGATACCCAGGAGGGTTAATTGTGTCTAAATGTAGCAGGGAGACACTGCCAGCAGCTGCACATTTCTGTAAGTGACTTGGGAGACTTTATTTTTCAATTGAGCTTTCTCTAATGTGCTTTGTCTTGCTCACAGGTTATGGAATTCTGTTCCTTTCCTTGGCACCCACTCCAGTCATCAGATCCAAGCTCTCCAAGCTGGTCAGTGAGAGAGAACATGGTAAGGAATTAACCACTGTGCTTAAGCCAGATCCTGAAACACATATTTCTTGGAATATTGAAGTCAGACTCTGGGTAGGTTAGGAGTTCCCTGGCTCCTCTGGAATCCTGTGCCCCTGCATTCACCCTCAGGCCTAGAGTAACTTTTTGTTTGTTTTGGTTTTTTTTTTTCCAAATAATTGTCATTCTTTGATTCAGGTTTGCTGCATTTCCAAAATGAGAACAAGGGAAGAAAAGCAGGAGTAGTTCATTCATCTGTACCTTTCCAAAACGTTTACAAGGAGCAACAGTTAAAATTGATTATGTAACAAGGAGAAAAAGTTATTCTCCTGACCATGACTTTTCTCTGTAGATCTGTAGCAGTGGGAAGAACCAGGTGGTGTTGGAGGGCTGTATCACTGACCATGGTGAAAGATCGTGGATAACCTGTAGAGGACCATATTTGCCTTTAGTCCAGTTCTGTTTTTGGAGGCTTTGCACTTGCTGTGAAACACAGCATAGAAATGTCTCCGAGGCAGACAGGGGCAGGAGGGAATTTGGGTGGCAATGATTGAGAGGTGATTTTGCACAAGTCATGTTTCTTATTTTAGAACGGCCACGGCGCATACAGCAGATTTATGGTGCTAAATCTCCTGCTGTACTTAATGTTTAACAAGTGATAAGGGGTGCTTGGCAATAAACAGATCTGTAGAGCCCTGGCCTGCAACATTTACAGTCCAGCTGATGGATGATGTCCTGGTCATCTCCTGCAGCTTGGTGAGGTGCCCTGGCCACAGGCTGGACGTGCCAGGCTGGTCCTGTCCCACCTCACCACACTTCATATTCACTCACCTTTCTGATGGCAAGTGCAGACCCTTGGAAAGATTGGCAGAATCCAGCCAGGGTGATGAGTTACAGCTGTTTACAGGCAATAGCCACCTGCCTATCTCACCATCAACCTCTTATCTCTCTTTTCCAGGTGCTCTCTTTGCTTCTCTTGCCTGCGTGCAAGGGCTGTGTTCACTTGTGTCTACAGGAGTGTTCAACTCTCTCTACCCTGCCACCTTGCACTTCATGAGAGGATTCCCATTTCTCTTTGGGGCTATAATCCTCCTTATTCCAGCAGCTATCCTTGGGTAATATACTTCAAATGTCCAAACTTTGCCACGCAATATCATATGGAAAATATTATTTACTCTTGATATAGAAACTGACAGTTTTTTAAGGCATATTTTCAGTTATGGTTGTGAGAGGGGGTCTGGTGCTCCAGTAAAACGAGGTGCAGGTCATTTCTTTTGGAATCTGAATCCTAGGGATAAACCTACAGCCTACAGTAATGTACAGTAAATGTAGCTGCCAGTATTCAGAATGTTTCAAAGACTCACTCCACCCTCAGTGGAATCCAAAATCTGGAATTGAATTTGAAAGTTCTTCATGGAAGAGATAGAGCTCTCTCAGCAGTCTGTCTTTCTGTAATTTCTTTAGTAATTAAAGGAGAACGTTTTGCTGTGATAGAAAACAAATCCCCTGGTAGGTTCTGGGAGAGGGAATGTGTTGGGGTTTGCACAAGTGCAGCAGCTCCTGGCAAGGTCATTTTGTTTTGTTCCTCTGAAACTTTTAAGACTCACTCAGTTCAGACATATCCCCATGTACCTTTGAAAGCTGAAACTGTTCATTCTTTTCTAGGTGGATACAAATCTGGGATTCAAAACACAACTACGACAACTTCCGAGATTCTTCCCTGTCCCCTACAAAAGACTGAATTTAACAACAAGGAATTGGCCAGCACAGCAGTGTCCAGCTGAAAATTGCACTGTATTCTTCCCTCAAAGGACAGATCAATGTGGGAGGGACACCCTGCTTGTCCTTACTAACTTTTAAATGCCAAATAATTGGAAATCACAGGAGAAACTTGATGTGGAGCTGTGAATGCTTCCTCAACGTTGTGTTGGCTCATCTGAGAAAACCCAAGAGACCCAAAAGCCAATCAAGCTGTTGTGGGCCTTTTGCAAGGCTGGTTTGTGGTTTGGTGGGGCCAGAAGGCTCTGCTGTGTTTTTAGTGGGGAGAGATGACTGAGTTCTGGTTTAATTGCAAAGCATTTTCCCCTCAGTGTATTCCAGTGTGCTGCAGATGAGCACCCAACAGTGTCCTACTGGGAGGGAAGATCTGTGCTCCAGATCATCACATTGCCAGTAAAAACCCAACAAATGTGACATGCCAGACCACAAAAATCCTTATGGAGAGGGATAGTTAAGGACAGGAGTGCTGTTGCTGTCCTTACTGACTGAACCAGCTTTAGTTTTGCAAGTCAGAGGTGTCCTAAGGAGAGGATCTAATCCATGGAGACTTGGTAGGAATGCCAGTGGTATGTCCTGCCTGTCTGCAGCTCAGCCCAGGATCTCAGAGGTGGTTTTGAGAAGTAACAGATCATCTGAGAATACTGCAGTGCCAGTAGAATAAATCCTGGGTTGGGAGGGACCCATGAGCATCCTTGAGGCAACTCCTTCTGTAAGTGCCTTAATTGCCAAAAACTGTGAAGTTAAGGAGAAAATTGTCAGAATTGTTTCCCCCTTATACTGCAAAGCTGAGCCCCAGTTTGATATGTGTGCCCCACTAATGTGAAATCACTGCTGTGCTTATCCAGAGCCTTCCTCAGCAAGCTGGAGTGGGGACAGGACCAGTGTCTCTAAGATTAATCACTTTTGTTGTGTGTATAATCTTGTGTTAATGACCTCAATTCTGCTGCCTGTCCTGGGATTTATTGATGCCAACAAGCAAACTCTGTGGTCATGGTGCTTATAATTGTTATTCCCAAAGCATTACCTGTTTTGCTGCAATCCTTTTTTTTCCTTCAA